>CM062804.1:60672737-61872737 GCA_031772625.1 Pinus tabuliformis | reverse complement strand
AGGTTACACTGACCCTCAGAAGCCTTTTTATTAATGAGGCCTCTATTTCTTCATTTTACATTTATTTCCTTTATTTTCCTCCTCACATGCAACCTATGACCTTTCTCCTTCCTTTTCTCCTAATTTCCATTATTTTCATAAATAAATGTGCCAAAAATTCCATTTTTCCTTTCCAAAGCCTTTTCCATTGAATTTTCAATTTTCCTTAGCCATAATAAACCAATGAACACCCACACTAGGATGTCTTTTCCAAAATTATTCTTGGAATACGTGTCCCATCAACCGTGGTTATTATTTTTCCTTTATTAACTTTTATTAGATGGAATTTTCACTAGGGTTGTTACAGTACCCTCCCCCTTGGGGGACACCATCCTCTATGTTCAACCACACCTATACCTCAGCAAAACCATTGAAAATAAAACATAATGTGCATGGAGCTTTATAACTTAGCTCGTTGTAGTATTTACAATGATCACCCTGCTGAGAAGCAAACCAACATGACAACATAACATCATAATAACATGACACCCATACCTCTTATTGGATTTTTATAACTTAGCTCATCGAGGTATTTAGATCCACATTTCTATGTACATATATCAAAACATCACCCGAACATATGACAAAACATATACCAAACATCATACCAAAATTGTTTTTCCTCAACCGACAAACAATGAAGGATACATAGCCCGCATCTGATCTTCCATCTCTAATGTATCTTCATTGGGACCAAAGTGCTACCATTGCACTTTAACCTTATTGATTGCTCAGTTTTGAAGCATGAGCATCTTTCTCTGTAATATACACTACGGTTCCGGGTGGAATTCTTCTTCTGGCTCCACCTACAATACAAACTAGTTAATCACATGATAAACATCTTTAACATACTTCTTAAGCAATGACACATGGAAAACATCATACAATTTCACTATTGGAAGTAGTGCAATTCCATATGCTACTAGCCCAATCCTCTCAAGAATCTCGAAAGGTCCACAAAACCATGGTGTCAACTTGGCACATGATCCAATCTGTAAGGATATCTTCTATGGTTTGATGCATAAGTGTACTTGTTCCCCAACCTGAAACTCCTTAAACACCCTATTTCAATATGCATAGCTCTTTTTTCTCTCCTGTGTTTCCTTTAGTTTCTTCTTGATTACCTGCATTTCTTGCTCCATGTTTGCCAACATGTCCAATCCAATCAACACCCTATTCATCGGATTGCTCCAACTGATGGGAGTATTGCAACACTGCCTATATAATGCCTCAAATGGACTCATCCTCAAGGATTCTTGATCCTCATTGTTGTGAGAAAACTCTACCAATGTGTTGTAGTGGCTACAACCACCCTCCAAAGTTTTTCCTTAACTTCGTTTTGGAGCCTCCCTACCAACCTTTCACAACAACATGTATTGCTTCGTCAAGTACACAAGCTCCAATGATTTTCTTACAAAATGACAACCTGTTGATCAAACCTTGATGCATTCCCCTCACAACCTGTTCATCCAAACTTCATCCAACAGTAGGCTGAGCAGCTCCTTCAATAATTTGTGCAAATCTGGAGGGAAACCAACCTTCCCTCTAGAAATTACGCAATCTTGACTGGCAACCTGCTGGGCCCCAGAATTGTGCAATTCTGTTGAGCAAGCTTCACCAAGAAAATTGCGCAATCCTTCCTAGTTGGGCTACTCAACCCAGAATATGTGTAAATCTAGGCAACAGTTAGCTGCTCTGCCTAGAAGTTGCGTAAATCTTATGAGCAGCTAGCCTAGCTCCCAGCCAGAAATGCGCATTTTCTTCGAGCAGTTGAGTAGCCTTTTGCATGTGCAGCTGAGTTGACAATTCCCTTCGGGATCGAGCAAAATAGACTTGCATGCATGGGTTGTTTCTCCCAAGGAAACATGCAAAGGCATCCCTTGTTTCAGGGATCTATTTTTGGCAGTTGGAGGTTACATGCAAGGATCATTTCAGAAACCTCCCACCAAGTGTCGCTTTCCCTAGATTTGTGGCATGCACATCACAACCTTGATTTTATAAAAACTCATGAATAGAACACTGCAAAGATCATTCCTCACATCAACCTTGCAACTCTGACATCCCACATCGTATCTAGGAGTGTCGACACATTCAAATCAGCTGTTTTGGGGTAAGCATGATTTCCATGACTTGTGTTACATTTCAAGTGATTTTTTTGTTTCACTTCATATGAACGTTGTATGCTTGATTTCATTGAGCACTTGCTATCATTTTGTTACATGTTAGCTTTTACTAGCACCGTTTCAATTTTCATTAACATCTCACTGTTGTTGCATGCATGAAACTATTTTTCATGAACTATCACTGATTCTGTGACTCGCCTCGCCCACCTGCATATTGTTCCATTTTCTGAATCTTTCATTCACCATTTGCATGCATGATCATTCTCTTGTGCTTAAAATCAGTGTTGCCATGCATTCACTTTCACATTCGCGTTCAGTTGCCCGTCAGTGAGTCTGGGCAGCCTCGGCCCAGACTCTGCCTCAACAAGACAACATTACGCAATCTTAGGAGGGAAGGCTATGCCTTCCTCTCTAGAAATGCACATTTCCACCCAGGAGCTTCTCTCGAGTCTTGCATTGCGCAATTCTAAGGGACAGTGACTGTTGGGCTAGAAAATTGCGCAATGCAGTCACTGAGCCTGCAGCCATTGCTAGCTGAGATTGTGCATTGCGCAATTCTAATAGTCAACAGCTAGAATGGACTGTGCATTGCATAGTTCCAGTAGTCAGTTAGCCTCCCAGCAGCCCAAACTATGCCCTGTGTAGTCTTGGTAGTTAGTCTCCCGACCTCCCGGGGGAAATTGCGCAACCTTCATGATTAGTCACACAGGTATGTTGCAATTCAATTCTCAAGTTCATTTTGGTTTTTGACTGACAGATTGCTTGCCATGAGTGTTTCCATGCCTCTAGGTATAGAAAGTGTTCATCTACCTCTCAGCAGTACAGGTACAATGGTTTCCAGGAGAGCAGAGTTGAAGACACTGATCAGAGCACACTTGGGGATGCAGTCGATCAAGTGTCCATGAGCTTGCCTACTCATGAAGACATCATGTTTTTTGTAGACAAGGACATCAAGATATGACATCAGCAACATCACAACGAGCAGCATCATGAACAATAGATGAAGGTAGCATACCGGATGCAATGAATGCAAGAGGAAGGTTGTGGACAACATGGAGGTGGAACAAAGTTGCAATCTCAAGAAGATCCACTGATGATGAAAGAAACTTTGGATACTCGGGCTATGAGGTGATGGCAAGATCACGCGAAGAAAGAAAGAACATGAGCTACATAGACAAGTGAATGAGTTGCAGTAGGAACTAGGACAGAAGGGGGTGCAACATGCACTCACAGATGAAACTGTGCCCATACAAGTTATAGATCCATCCTAGCAGCTGGCATGGAGCATACATGGTGAGCAGTGTTTTTTATTGCATGCAATGGATTCCATAGCATGCATGTCATTGTGTGCACACATGCGATCCAACCCATTCAACACACTCACCAAGGTGAAGACAAGAAGCAAGTCCAACTGGAGCAGAACATCTAGTTGATAGTTTATGTTCATGACCACTAGCACAGTCTAGAAGATCAGCACGACACTATGCATTAGTGTGTTTCCGGTTCGGTTTCACCAAGAAGACCATGCACATGCTAGCAGACAAGTTCGCTTTAGCAAGATGTCACCATGGGGTGCATGCACACCATCACAGATGGCCAATCTTGGCATCAGCTCACCACCTTCACCATCACAAGCATGTCAAAGAGTTGGTCTCACCACAATGGACCGAGTGTTAGTGATGTCTTGCATGGCTTGCTCAAGCCATTTTGTCTCACATGAGAACATTTGCATTGTAATGTAACATCGTGTCAAGTGAAGGTTCAAGTGGCAATAGTTGGATGTAACAGTCACAGAGTAGATGAAGAGTCATGAGGGTAGATGAATTGTCACAAAGGGGAATGTCAAGGGTCACCCCACCCTTAGTTATAAGTAGAACCTCATAAATCATTATAAAGGCTTTTGGTTAGCCAAGCTTCGATAGGAGTATCTTAGAGAAAACTTGGATAGTATTGTAATGAGCCTTAACTTATCCATTGCACAGAGCTAGTACATCTCTTTGGAGGAGCAGGTGGTTGCAGTTGTAACGTTCCACTATTGGAACTAGTGGTTGGACATGGATGTATTGTATGACTAGAACTTACACTTCTTAATATAACAGAGCCAGCACGTTTCATGCATATGTTGTATTGTATTCTATGCTATCTGGTTTACTCTAAATGATATATGTATTATTTGCTTACGCGTGCATGTATGGATTATTCTGTATAAGTATGTATGAATCTTTCTAAAATGTTCTATTGGTTTAACCATCACTTTGGATTGCTCGCTAACATGCTTTCCCTTCAAAGTTGAGTACTATTACAGATGTCCAAGTGGTGCACTCATCTCAATCCCCATGTGTTAGAACCTCCCATGCACCTTCCTTGGCTCGCTGCAGCTATCACACCCTTGCTACCAACAGAGACATCTTACTTGCCTCTGTGTGAAATCTTGGTTAAGGCATTACCATACAACCCACTGTTGGGACTCCTACACCAAATGGTCTGAGGTCTAATTGGGACTTCTTACTGGGGATATCCCCTTACAAGTTGGCGGGTCCAACACCGTCAACATTTTGGTGCTAGAAGGAGGGCCAGATGACAAGTTGAGTCCTCACATCTGGTTTGAATCTCTACATATCTATCATGACTAATTACCGAGTTGCTCTTCGGGAGTGTATGTCTTATGGAAATGATTTCATCATCTTGAAAAAGATCTCGGATAACTTGTCTCATAGAACATTTGATGGTGGAGGCTACGTAGCCTTAGTTAGGCATGCGTTTGACATTGTAGGTTCATGCAAAAGACATGGATTCTTTGAAGAATACATGAGTTGCGCGTTGTTTGTTTACACGCTTATAGGGCATCCAATGTACTGGTGTGCTGCTGACCGAAAAATCTATTCATTCTCTTGCTCATATGGTCGTAGAGATAGATCGTGCTTTCAATCACTTTAACTATCAAGCACACAACAAAGAAATTCTGGAATTACAAAAAGCACATGATGAATTTGTTGAACAATTTTACACATGGTTTTGTAATCTTTCATACTGATTCCCAGAAGATGATATTGATTGGGAATTTCTTGATGGAAGATTCAAGTATCTTCTTCACATATTTAAACCCCGTTCAGCACACTCTGGTGATGGAGTTGTGCAATCACAGGTAGGCACAGTTGCTGTCACAAGCGACTGTCTGCCTTCACCTCATCAAATAGCTCCACCACCGTAGAGTGGTGTGGGAGATCATGCACACACATCTGTTGAACTGTCACATCCTCCCACCCCACCTACTCTTGATATATGCATAAATTTGGCTTGCAATATTGTTGGTTGTCATGTGGATTCGTTCTCTCGACCTTCGTCCTTATGCTCTGTTGATCCTCCAAATTGTACTATCTTGTGTTCTCCCATTCTAGACTCCTCACCTGTTATGAACAAGGATCAAGCTGTCGAAGGAGTTGGTGTTATGCAGCCAACCTGTGCCATCATTCATGATGAGTGTGTGCATGAATCTAAAGAAGAACCCATGATGAATGATTACTCCCTTCCAGTCGTGCCTGATTCACTTTATCCTAATATCCCTTGTGATTCCACCATTACTGATTTCCCCTGTGAAAACCCATTTCTGGATGTTTCTACTTTTGATCATTAATGGGACACGTCAGATGTCAGTCTCTCATTACAGTGCGTAGAGGACACATCTTCCTCAGAAAATCCATCCAATCTATCATCTATCTTTCCTGAAAACACAGAAGGTGAACATCTTTTCCTCCCATCTACCCCTCTGTTCGATTCATCAAATCGTGAGGATGCTGACAAACATCTTGAATTTTCTGATCTTGGTTGTCATGATCTATCCACTTCCTCATCCAATCACGATGTTGATTCAATCATTGTTAATCTATCCAAGACACTGGTCTACGATGATCTATCTATCAATGAAGTTGAAACCCTGTAGACTGTCAAGGCACTTCAGCCTGAGCTGATGGTTATGTCAAGCCCTCACTGTCCTGGGGTTGGTTTCACTTCTGGTCAAGAAATTTTTGAAACACTCAAGGCTCTTCATCACTCTCTACTTTTCATTGAAGATCAACCAAACTTGCAGATTTCACTTCCTCCACTCGAACTACATGATCCCATCGCTCATGTGTTGGAGGAATCTTACACAGCAAGCACACATGCACAATGTAAGTGGTCTATCTATCTCATGTTTTCTTGCTTGTCATAGTCAAGAGAATGCATACACTCAACATTTGCATGCAGTGTAGCACAACACCATGGCAGCTCCAAAGAATGCATGTCATGCTTTCACTCATTTTCGTTCTGTGGACACTTTTAAACTCGGAGTGTGTTTCTCTTCACTGTTACATATTTCTTATTTGTTGTTTCATGCATATGTCTTGTTCGCAAACCATACCTTCACCAACATGGTGTCGGCCGGATAAATCACTCTTGTGGACAAGACCGATCTCCCTAGTATCAACAGATATCTAGTGACAAGTAGGACAAGCAAATCCACCTTTCTCTAAATATATTTCGATTTATAAATAAAAACCAAGAGGTGTTTTAGACCCTACCTTAAGTCCAACACTAGTTTGTTGCAGCCACGCTTTGACTATCCGAACAAGTTTCCTTTTAAGAACCTGAAAACACAAACAAGCACACATCAAATAACACCTTCATAACTAATATAATAAATAATATTCATCATGGTGATCAAGGAATCCATGAAATAAACCATAAAACACAGCTTATTGAGAAAAAAAAACTTGATTGTATTAACTTTGAACAAAGAAGAACTTTACAACCTTTGGTCCCTTGATGTTGTACAAGCTCCTCCCAGGGTCCAAGCAAGAATCTCCTCTACTTTGAAAAGCCTCACACTCTTCCCAATCAGATCAAAAAGGTATGTAATCTCTCCTCTCAAGCTCAATTAGGAAGTCTAAATTCCAACAACATTTACTCTAAAAAATATTCAACTTTCAACCTCTCCAGTAACCAACCCAATGCCTCATTTTATAGTGTAGAGGAAGGAAGTTACAGGTCCACCTATGAAGGGATAGAGTCCTCCTTCAAAGGGATAAGCTCCTCACATCAAGGGGTTAGCTCCTTTAGGTATGGGATGCATGCACCTTAAAGGAGCAAACTTGCCACCTCAAGATTCCCTCTATAAGCTTCCAGAAATAACCCAAAGTGAGTTTTTAAGAATGTACTTGTGCCTTTTTGACTTTTACAAGGGTCCGTACCCATTACACAAAAACAAAGCGGTCAGGTATGCAGGGGACATGACCAGTGGGTGCCGGACCGCATGTAATGCTAAGAGAAAGTGCGAAACTAGAGTTTTAGAGATTTTTAAGGGCTTTCTCTCATTTTCAAGGCTTGATATGAAGAACTGAGGTTTAGGACTTGCAAAGGAGGTAAGTATGAGTGGTGATAGACTCATACTGATTGCAGAATGTCATGGTTACAATATTTTGTGCAACAGATTGCCCCCTAAAGTGCGAAGTTTGTAATAGATGAGGATAATATTTGTCATCTAAGGAGAGTGAAGTACTTTATCATTTCAAGGATCATCCTGTGGACGGCCTGGTTGGAACCCGTAAAAATATTCAATACAAAATATATATATGTGATCATATCATCGCTGAGGTAGGCATTCCCATACTTAGATCAAAACAGACTAGAGAACTAACTAAACTGCTTTGATATAGGAATGATCTTGTAATACATCACAAGTATAGACATATGTAGACACACTATGGGCACATCCATCTGTTTATGAATAGTCCACTATATAATGAATAACAAAATTCCTCGCAGCCTGGATGGTGGAAACTAGATCCAGGGTCTTGATTTCCTATTTCCCGAACTAGTACGATTCTATCCATGTGAATGAATGTGTCGAAGTCAAACATGGTAGAAACCACTTGATTACCAGTCAATGATGTGAACTATTAACAAGTGTGAGAGAAACCACCAATAATGTCAATGGCTCTCAAAGTACTCAGTACAATCCATGAAATGTGAATAGATGAGCTGATGTCGAACATGTCACAGAATCCTTTGATCTAAGGTCAATGATGCAACCTGTCGTCGAAGGCAAGCAACCTGCCATTGCGGCATGCAGATTCCAAGGTACTGACGATTTCTAGATCATCTTTCTAGATAATGAGCTAAAGTCGATAGAAAGCGAACCATCGTAGGGAAGCCCACAACACGAAATCATAGATCAAGTTTGACTAAATATATATTTGGCAGGGACTAACTCAGGGATGGTCAAGATGGATGACAGATATTTTGTAGATGAATGGTTTATTTGGACTGACCTCTTGAACACATAATGAAACTGCAGATGGTTTGGTGACAATTGACCCAAAGCTAATACCCAGAAACCAGCTAAAGACTTTCAATATGGTTTGATTAACTGTTAGGAAAAGGATTTCCCAACCTAGGTGAACAAATGGTGTCGTGTTCAAGAGTGGTTGAATGCTTTTCTAAGACACAAAGTATGACAAACAGGTTCATTTTTCTCTCTTTTCCCCCACCATTTCTGGCAAGTACCTCTTTATTTTTGACAAGATTGAGGAGGATAACATTTGCTTGGTTATAAGCTCACCCTTTGAATGAATCCAACTTAGTTTAAAATTCGAACCCTAAGAAGGAGTGGTCCGTTCCTATTTTAAAATTGAACAGGTCCTTTACTGTTACATTTTAACAAGTCTAGTATAGGAGAAACTCGACGTTTTTCAATTTTAGGGAGTCAGAAGAAAAACTTAAGAAAACTCCATGGTTGTCCTTTTTCGTAAATTTGTGTCTCCCAAGATCGAAAAAGTATAAAATAATACTTGAGAGAACCACTTGACCATTACGATCAAGGAGTACTTTTCATAGTTAGTGTCTCTGATCTGAAAAAGTAAAAAAAAGTGATCAACGACACGTCATTTTATAACAAATATCGAACTTGAAACGACAAAAGCCCGGAAATCTTTTCATGTTTATACAGTCAGAAAAGAGCTATAATTGGACCGTCCTTTTAATTCCATTTTAACGAGCTTAAAAAGAAAAAATTGGCAATATTTTCATATTTTACAAGTCAGAAAAGAGCTTAAAGAGGACTCCAATGTTTTTTGTTGAAAATGATCAATTTTCCCTGAACAATCCAATATTCTGCACAAAAACTCAAACATTACTCATACCTGTTTAAAAATAAATAAAATGCATCAAAAAGTTACCTTTTAAAAGTGAAAAATAAACAAATTAAAAATTCATTTATTCAAAAAAGCTTATAAAAAGGGCTTTTGTAAATTCATTTTTACCGTTTGACTTTAGAGTGAGAAAAGAGAGCTTTTGGGTAAGAAACTTCCTGTGAAGATTGCGGAAAATCCGTCTGTTGGAATTGAAAACTGTCACCTCCAGGTAAACCACATCAGTTTAATCTTGCATTTCAACCATTTGAATTTCGTTTTTAGGCTTCCATTTTGATTTTTAGAGAAAAATTAGTTTAAAATACCGCTCGCGGGGGTCCACAGGTGCAACATTGCGAAACTTGCGGACCCCGACTTTTTCCTACAAAAGAAAGAGCTAGGGGTCCGCACCTGCTGCTTCCGCAGAGTGTGGACCTACGCACTATCCCTAACTAGCGGGTGCGGACCCCGCAAAATAGGTTTTAAAACTTCAATTTTTTCATTTCCGCGCAAAATTTTTTGAATTAAAAATGTTCTAATCTGCCGTTTTTTGCAATGTAGGATATACACAATGCTAATTTGGTGGGAACGGGAGCACAAAGATGTGGACCTTGCTGCAATTAATCATTAGCCCTCCATAGATGCATTGAGGGCATGGGGTTTATTTAAATTCTGGGCCATACCTAGCATGAGGGTCCAAGTAGACTTTTTGAAATGGCTGGTTGACAGGTGGAATATACAGGACCAGTGTTTCATTATTGGTGGCCATTGGCTCGAAATGGAGCTAGAGGACATTTACTTCTTGACTATTTTGCCCAAGAGAGGTGAACGATTATCTCTATTTGGGACTAGGCCAGGTGGCCAGTCTGTCGATAGTCTCTGGCTAGAGTTTTGTAATGACCAAACAAAGGACAAAGGGATTGATATCAAAACCATCTCCTGTCCTGAACTTAAAGTGATTGCATTTATTGTCACTAGACTCTGCGGGAGCGTAGCACTGCATATAGCTACCAGATCCCAAATGCGAATGGCAATAAACTGTTATCAAGGCACCATCTTCAACTGGTGCGAAGCTGTGTTGGTGAATGTAAAAGGCCAACTAACTAGAGCAAAGAATGGACAACTAAAAAGCTTTGGATATGGTTTCTTAGTTGTGAGCTTTGGTCTAGAGAGGGTTCCCATGTTGGTCCCACAGCAGCTTTTCGTTGGTGCTGGACTTCCCCGAGAACCTAAGCTAATATGCTGGGTTACAGTTATGGCCCATCATCCTGAGGAGGGTTCAGAGGTTGTTCGATTTCCGCCTGAGTATTTTCGTTGGTTGGAGAACCAACTTTTCATGATTCAAGATTTTCCTTATGCTGGGATGGATTATCGTGGTGACCCAGACATGACTCTTCCACCAAGAGAGCAATGGGATGATTCAGGTAAAATCATTCTCAACATTTTCTAAGTTTTAATTTTTTTTGTTTTTAAATCGTCCAAAAATGATAGTAAAAGTTTCAAATACAGATGTGGGTCCACGGTGACCAGCCACTCTCCGGCCTTATGAGAGGAGACACCCAGCTACAGCAGTACCAGCCCCATGGGACGAATCTATAGAGACCTTGACCGAATTGGAAAATCATCTAGAGCGTTTGACAGCAGATATTCCAGAGACTAGCATAGATGATATTCCTCTTAGGTTACAGCACTATGTGATTGGGGTCCCAGGACCTTTCAGGAGGTTCCTTTGTAAGGTGGCCCGAGCAGTGGTTTCTTATCATGATCATCACCAGTGATAGGATGATCACCTTTGTAGACTCATACGACATTTTTGCTTTTTGTGCTATCATTTTTGCCGATCATAAGGTGTTTTTCAACCTATGATCAAAGACAATGTATATTTGACACACTTCTATGCTATGCTATATCACTATTACTGGCTATCTTGTAAAACATGTTATGGAATGTTTTTAAATTTATTTTTTGATTATTGCAAATGTCTATTTAACATTCGAGAAGCAATTGCATCTGCTAATGTATTTAAATATCTTGGAATATTCTGATATTCAATGTATTCAAATTCATGTTCCAAGAGACGAAATCTCAAAAAGAATCTTAATAACACTGGATTTCTAATGGCATGAACTCTATTAAGCTATAATACAACAAGTTCAAAATCTAACCTAACAATCAAACTCCGAATCCCAAATGAAATGGATTCAGATAATAACTCAATTACTGCACTATACTCTGCAATGTTGTTCGTTGTTTGACCGAGGCTTACCCCATGCATAGATACCAACTCATCAGTGGGTGAATAGATAACCCAAGCTGCGGAAGAAATGTTTTGTGTATTATGAAAAGTACCATCAGCGAAACCAATGTATGTTTGAAGAGACGTCGACATCTGAAATATCAAGAGTAAAATCAAGATAAGCAGGAATAATGATAAAATCACTCTCTAAACTAAGCACACTTTTCTAATCTAAAACACACCAGCTAGAAAGAAAACTAATCTAACTAAAATCTCCACACCCAGATTTAAGCATAATATCTCTTCAGATAAAGACCATTTTTGTGCTTACCCAAAGAGACACCGTCAAAATCTACCAATTCATAGGCCCCTTTCACCAGCTTTTGCTTAACAACATAAGGACCATGCCACACAGGTACAAATTTTCCAGCCCCTAGCTTATCATTTTCTTGATCGTATAGTAAGACTAGGTCTCCTTCCAAAAAATTACGAGGTGTAACATTTCAATCGTACTGAGCTTTAATTCATTTGGCATGAGTTTCAATTGCTAATGCAGCATCACGTCGATTCTCATCTCGCTGAGCTAAGTACAACAAACTTTTGTCCTCTTCGGAAGTGGCTTGGAGTAACTCTATGGATATTTGCAATGACGGAATTTCGCATTCAATGGGTAACACAGCTTCCAGACCGTAAACCAGTTGAAAAGGAGTGAAACCAGTTGATGTTTTTACTGAGGTTCGATATGCCCAAAGTGCTGAAAATAACATGTTATGCCAATTCAACCCATGAATACCAATGATTTGTCGGATCATAATGACTAGAACTTTGTTGATGGCTTCAACCAAACCATTAGCCTATGGGTAATATGGAGTAGAACTATCATGACGCAGGCCAAGTTGATCTGTTAGTTCAGTCATCATGATGTTTCGAAAATGACTCCCATGATCGGTAATAATCACTTGAGGAACACCGAATCTAGTATTATATGATTGAAAATGAAAATTACAGCAGTTTTACCATCTGCCGAAAATGTAGGCATCGCCTTGGCCCATTTAGTAAAATAATCTACCGCAAGGATGATATATGCATGCCCCCCGGCTGAGTGAGGGTTACATGTAGTAAAGTAGATACCTCACTTTGCAAAAGGACCGACGACAATTATAGGGTTGAGAGGAGCAGGTGGAGCACGCATCTTTCGATCAAAAATTTGACAATTGTGGAATTTTCAGACCGCATAAATACAATCTTTAAATAAAGATGGCCAAAAATAACCAGCGTGAAATATCTTTTGGGCTGTGGCATACCCAGACATATAACCGCCACATGCTCCAGAGTGATAGTCATTTAGAACTTTTTCAGCTTCCTCATGAGTTAAACGTCGGAAAACAGAATCCACCCCACGACGATAGAGTGTATCTCCAATAATTTTGTATTGTTGAGATTGGAATCTTATTTTCCGTCGCTGAGATCGTGAAATTTCAGGCCAAAACAATTGGGTTTGGAGATAAACAATGATATCTCCATACCATGGATCAAGAGTACTGATAAGAAACAAGGATTCATCTGCAATGGGTTCTTCCGCCACAGTTTCAGTATCAGCACGCGGGAAATCACACATCAATTCTGAAAATACCAAAGATTTCTTTGCCTTGGATTTTTCAAATTCCAAGTCAAATTCCTGTAGGATAACAATCCATTTGGAATACTTTCCCCCTAGCAATTGTTTGGTAAAAATATAGATCATAGGGTTACAGTCAGAAATTACGGTAGTTTTGTGTAGTAAGATGTAATGATGAAATCTTTGGACAACTTAAACAGCTGCCAAGGCCAATTTCTCCACGTGCGAATATTTAAGCTCAGTCAGATTTAGAGTTCGACTAAGATAGTAAATCACATGTTCACTATTGAATTCATCTTCCTAAACTAAAACCATCCCAATGGTGGAATGAGAGGCGGCGAGGTACAAGAAGTAATCCTGGTTGTAGTTGGGAGGATGCAATAACGGTGCATGGGTCAACGCATGTTTAAGTGCATCAAAAGATTTGTCAGCTATCTCATCCCAAAAGAATGGAGTATTCTGTTTCAACAACCTGGTAAAACCCTTTGTTATCTCTGCGTAGTTAGGAATGAAACGACATAAAAAGTTTGCTTTCCATTGCAAACTTTGGAGTTGGCAAAGAGTCGAAGGAGGAGGCAATTTGACAATAGCTTCAACCTTCAAGGGATCAACATTAATGCCGGCTTTTGAAACAACTATCCCAATAAACGACCCGTTTCTATATAGAAAACACATTTGTGTGGATTCAGCCTAATTTGATAATGCCTACATCTCATAAAGATTGCTCGTAAATGAGTGAGATGATCAGCTCTACGTAATGAATGGGCAGGTAAATCATCGAGATATGGCTACACAATGTGCTTGATGTCATGAAACGCGTAAGACATAGCTCTTTGAAAATTTGCTCTAGCGTTCTTTAATCCAAAAGGTAATTTGCAATAAGCAAATGTCCCCCATGGGCAAATGAAAGCCGTTTTTGGTTGATCAATAGGGAGTATGTTAATTTGATTGTAACTGGAAAAACCATCCATAAAGGAGAAAATTTCACTGCCGGCACAATCATCAATGATTTGATCGATATAGGGAATTGGATAATTGTATTTGGGACAAGCTTGATTAATATCCCTATAATCGATACATATTCTTATCATTCCTTGCTTTTTGTTAACAGGAACAATATTCGATACCCAATTCGTTAAGGGAATTGGATAAATGAAACCTATTCGAAGTAATTTCTCAACTTCTTCTTTAATAGCAGTAGCTTTTCGCGGATGTATCTGATGCAAACATTGTTGGACAAGTTTAGCATCTGGGTAAGTTTTGATTTCATGAACAACAATCGCTAGATCGATTCTTGGCATCTCCTCGTATGACCAAGCAAACACGTCACAGAATTCTTGAAATAGGGCTTTATAAATTTTGAGTTCATTGTCCGTACAAGAAGCACATATATGAATGTTTCCAACAATTCCAGGTTTAACTGAAATGTCAATAGGAACCGTTCGAGAAATATTTCCCAAATTTAACTCAGAATCTAGATATTGCAATGGATTCTGTGGTTCTTTGACATAATCAGTAGTAAAAATAGATGAAAAATCATTTTCAAAATGATCAAGCTCAGGTAAAAATGAAGATCGATGATGAAGATCTTCCCATGGTAAATCATCAACAGACAAAATTTCACGAATTTTCTCATCCGTATGAACAAGCTCGGAAAAATTTGTTGAATCTGAGGTTGATATTGAAAGTGATTCTCCATGGACCACATTCATTAGATCAATTTCGGTTGAAGAAGGGCCGGAAAATGACTATATAGCCTGATATGCAATTTCATAGGGACTCAAAGGCATCGCATCACCAAATGAATCCACCTCAGATTTGGAAGGTACGATCCAAGGATCATCCAAAACAATAGTGTTTGATGAAATCATATGAATGGTTGCAATAGAAGGTGATACATTAGGAGGAGGAAAGGAAAAAGTTCCTAGCAACCCAAAATCTTTAACTAATCCTACCCCAACATCCTTGTAAGGGATAGTTGTTTTACCGACATGCTGGATACTTTTAGAAGAGGCTGGGTCGGATGAAAAATAAGTCAGCTGGTTTATGGTTACGATCTTTCCATTATGAGGAAACTTTATAAGGTGAAAGACCAATGAAACAATAGCAGTCATAGCATAAGACCAACTGCGACCCAAGAGAAGGTTGTAATCCACAGGGGCATTAACCACTTCCACATCTAGATTAATAGTTTTGCCTTCAACCCCTATAGGTAAATCCTGTAGAATGCGAAAAGGATGGAACCCACAGCCATCAAAAGCCTTTAGAATCGTCGGGGATTGATTGAGTGTAGGAGAACCAAGCGATCTCCAACACTGGATTGACATAATACACGTAGAAGCTCCCTCATCAATTACAGTCCTAAAGCAAGGTTTGTTTTTTACTAACACTGGAATCTGGAAAGCCATTTGATGAGGTAAACGAGGTGTACTATTTTCTAAATTGAATATTATAAGGTTCGAGTCCTGAATATCAACAGCTCCTATAGTCAACAATAGCAATTTACGCTGTGCTGGGCATGATTGCAGCACCTCCAAAGCCGACATTGCTCGAGGGGAAATAGCTAAATCTTCAACAATGTTATAATTCTGAGCAGCTCTCGCATGCGGATTGAAAGCTGACTTTCGAAGTATACCTTTAGCAGGCAGTTTGATTACTAAGTTTGGATTAGGTTTCTCAATCTGTAGCGGATTAGAACCAGAAGGAGTTGAAGTTGATGGGTTTGAATTAGAAGATTCTGCTTCCTTACCACCAACAGGACTTTTACTGCCATAATCTTGCGATCGCATCGCAATCCTGACATGAGACATCATCATTATGGGTTCTTCCAAGGCATTCGAGGAAGAAACAATCATCTTACTATCTTGACTAGGAAAAGGATCCTTCAAGACAGCAGGCATTTGAGAACCTTTGACGATTTTCACAACCTCAGCGTGATGTGGGTAGTCTCTTGTAAAATTCTCTTCGTCACAAATGAGACAAGGATAGTGAGGTTTATGTTTCTCGTCAGTAGATTCAGTTTTATTTGATTTCTCTTTTGAGTTTTGTTTATTTTTCTTCTTCCCTTTCTTTTTACCACCGGATTTTGATTTGGCCATAGATGATTCTATGACATGAATATTGGCAAGAATTTCAGCGGAAGAGTCTCCTGTCGGGGAATCTGGTAAAGTTATAATAGGAGAAGAATTCTTTGAAGATTTCTTCTTACTTTTGGTGTTAACTCAACTAATCATACCATCAGCGGCATGAGACCCTGAAGGAGTTGCAGTTATTTGATTTTGTTTCGGAAGGTCGGGGATTTTCTCGTGTAAAGCACCCAACTACATATAGACGAGGTCAAGCTACTGAGCTTGAGCAATTACTTGCTCTTCAGTAACAACTCCTGCCTTAGATACATCCTCAGTGATTTTAGGTAATAATGATTTAACAAACCATTCTGCTAAAATTTGATCCGGAATTAAAACCTTCACTAAATGTCGTCGACGTCACCATTCATGAATATGATCTGAAATATATGTATACGTTGACTGTTTTAATGAAGTTAATAATTCCGTGCCATTGTCATATCTGACAGGCAACTGAAAATGAGTTAAGAACAAAGTGGCTAACTGACTAAAATTTTAAAAAGAGGCTCATGGTAACTCAATGTACCACTTGGTCGCAAGACCAATCAGAGTGCATTGAAAAATGCGTAAGCAAATTGAATCATCTATAATGGAGTTAGATGTGCACCAGAGGTGATAAGTCATCACATGGTTTGACGGATCCTCTCCTGATTTACCTTCAAACTTTGGGATATCACTGGGCAACTTATTCGGCATTGGCGGCCAAAACGAAAGATAATTAATTGGATTGTTCGTAAGGTGTGACAAATTAGGCAAGTCCAAAGTTGCAATAAATGGTAACTGATGATTAGGGTCACGAAAACCCTGGGTCATAAGACCAGCCCCAGGAGGAGGATATCCAGGATAACTTGGAATGGGAATCGCATTTGGGATATTATATCCTCCCGGAAAACCAGGATTAACTGGACCAAACTGGGGTTGTTGAGGTTGCTGATAAGTGTATCCAGGGTACAGTTGATACTGGTAAACTGGGTTTTGAACAGTAAGACCGAATTGGTACTGTCCCTGGTACGGTTGATAAGTGAACTGTGGTTGACTTGTGACAACCGTACTTGGACCAGGTTGTCCTACAGGCATCTAAACTGAGGTCTGAATTGTAGGTCCTGACTGAGGTAAAGATGCTTGAGTAGTTGATGTAGGAACAGTAGAAACCAGAGCTGTTGATACTCCAGAAGTAGGTGGGGTAGATTGAACAGAAGTTGCAGTAGTTGCAGCAGTCGTTTGAGGGAGGGTTCGAGGCGAACTAGGCCTAGACTGATGAGCTACACCAGGTGTAGAAGTTTGAATAGTAGGCTGGACAGGTTGCGGGGTTGAACCAGAAATCAAAGGTTGTCCAGATTGAGATGACAACTGTACATTAGGTTGCAAAATATGTTGAGATTGAGATGAATCCCACACCATGTTCATTCCGGGGTATGGACCCATAGAAGGTTGAGAATATTGAGGACCATAACCAGGTTGAGCTTAGGGCTGATAATTCAAAGGTACATTTCCAGCTCCCTGAACAAATGATTGACCTGAAGGTGGTTGGAAACCTTGGGTTGGGTACTGACCTTGAGGTTGATAACCTTGAGGCACATACTGAAACTGGGGTTGACCTTGAGGTATATATTGATACTGGGGTTGACCTTGAGGTATATATTGAGTCTAGGGTTGACCTTGAGGAATGTGCTGTGCCGAAGGAATGTACTAACCTTGAGGTTGCTCCCCAGGCGGTAACTGACTACCTTGGGGTTGTGGATTTGGAATAGTACCAGAAATCATAAGAATTTATTCTACGCTCAACGGTTGAGTACCGTTATTACTAGTTGATATCCCATGTTCAATGGGTTGAGGAGATGCTCCTGAAAAGTACCAGTGAGTGACTGATACCTAGAAGGAACAGAAGGACCGCCATATAAAAATGCTTTCGGTGATTGGGAAAACATGGATGACTGTCTCGACATATTCAAAGGAGGATAATAACCTCTAGGTGTTGGATGAAAAGGAATTCAAGGTGGTGAAAAACTAAGACCCGGATTTTCTAAAAAGTTGGTCAATGAGAGATACCAAGCGTCCCTCCTAGGTGGACTGTAGAAAATTGATTCACGCTCCCTAAGTTCTAAAGTTGGTTGATTTTCAGGGAGACTTATATCTTCTTCTGGACTAACAAGTTCTTCAATAGAAATAAGTCCCGAAGGAAGATTTTGGGTAATGATCCTTCCTACCCTGGGTGAACTAGGACCACTGGAAGTTGGAGAAGCAAATCCTGAGGATGGAGTAGTAGCAGGTTCAGTTTCAGGCTCAGAAATTTCAGGTTCTTAAGCTAATTCACTAGTAGAAGAAATATTACCAGTAACTTCGGAAAATGAAATTGGTTCAAAAATATACTATGTTGCTTGAACTTGATCTTTAGGATGAACAACTAAAGAAGATTCTCTATCTTTCGGTGACCCAACTCTACTGTCACTAGGAGTTACAACAGCTCGTAGCCATTCAAGCTGGCTTGGTGAATACTCGGGAGGTTTCCCCTGAAGTCTACGGGATTGTCTCGGTAATTCAGCCACGATTAAATATTTTAATTACTTCACACATAAACAAAGAAAATCTCAATAAAACCACCTAAAGTCTCTAAAGAAAAAAACAATTGAATCACACACCTAAAAAATCTAAGAGATCAAACCACACACAAACAGTAACTTTCCATACCAAAAACACTAGTTGGTGATGAAATCCAACGTCGTAGAATTCAATACAGAAAGGGCGGTTGGAACAGTTACCCCAACAACCTGCTTAATGAAACAGACTGGCACAAGTTTCTTCACAAAACCGTCTCGAGTGAAGAGAACCCCCCAGAGAGTCCAAGTGAGTCTAGTCGATGTCTGCTCCAGGTACAGTGGGATCTTCCCTCCACCGTCACCTTAGGAAAGAATCCTATAGATTATGGTCACTATGGTTACCAACAGAAACAAATATACCTGGGCGAAAAGTCTACGATCCGATACACAAGCAAGGGCAGAGTAACAAATATCAATCCCCTTGAAGGCTCCTTGAAATAATCCAAGGTTTACGAACAATTGACCCCAGGCTCCTCGACAATGGTCAATCCGAGGTTTACCGTTTTTAATACGTGTATATCTGCTATCGTTTCCAATGAGGAAGGATTGATTAACTCACTGGTTCAGATATGATCTCGTGCTTGACTCCTTTAAGCGGAGCTTCCCAGAGCATATATGTAACAATTGGAATTTATCTCCTACCACAAGATATAGCTACTTGTTTGTTTTAACTATCTTGGAGAGTTAATTACTCCCTACTCCAAGATACTAGCCTAAGCTATGTTGGTGATAAGAGCCCTAGAAATAAAAAGATTGCTAGATTAATTTTACCTTAAGTGTTATTTTTATAGGTTGTTTCTTAAGTCAAAAGGTATGGAGATAAAACTTTGGTGTGAAGACTCGACTCCAAAACACTAAAAATGCACCTAAGATGATAAACAATTCTTTTTCTTCAATGAATTTCTAGCTAAAGAAATAGTTGAGAATGCAATTCTTTGAAAATCAAATATTTTCTTCAACATACAAATGAAAAGAAAATCTTTTTTTCTTTTTCAATAAAATCAAAACGAGACTACTAATTATGCTCACAAAAAATCCCTTTTCTTTTTCAACACTCAAAAACTACAGAAAAAAACTTCTTTCAAAAGAGATTCTATAATTTCTAGAAAACACTCAAAACTATGAAAAACTAAGCTTGAGATCTAAAAATTTATAAAAACCTAATTGAAGTAAAAGCTTTAAAAATTTCTTTTTGAGGACGTTTTACTTAGTTATTCAGAAAACTAAGGACTAATTCATTCAGAATAACAAATTAATCAAAAAACACCCAACTATGTTTTCTTTTTTTAAAATGAAATTCAAAACTTTCCAACATGTTTGTTCAAAGCTTTGCAAAGAGAAAACGAGATCTATTTCTCAACAAGGGAAGATTTCACAAATCGGTCAGACTCATCAAGAAGACCAAAAAGACCAGGGTAATCTGAGGTTTCTTAGGCTTCTAATCTCTGAGTTACTACAAAGACCAAGCGAAAATCAAACCAAGCACGTAAAACTTCTAGAAAATCACCTAAAACCAAAATGCCAATGGAGTTCACTTACAAGAAAATTTTGACAAGACACATGTAGATCTGGGCAGAAGCTAAAAAACGTAAATAAATCCTAAGCTTAACTGGATGAAAAGATTTTAGGTTTTTCAAAAATTTGACAGGGTCCGCAGGCTTCCGGTATAACCAGATGCAGTACTGCTCTGTGTAGTAAAGTAATAGTGCGGGGATGTCCGCATTGTGTTACAAACAAAACATGTGGTCCTCTTTCAAAAATGTGAAAAAACAGAAAACAATTCAGAATCTAAAAAACTACCCAATCCCACACACATCAAGAAAAAACCAGAAACAAGAAAAAGTTTCTCGAGTCAAAGTAAAAGTAAAGGCAAAAAAACCAAAAATTCAATTCCCCAGTGAAGTCGCCAATTTGTCGGCCGGATAAATCGCTCTTGCGGACAAGACCGATCTCCCTAGTATCAACAGATATCTAGCGACAAGCAGAACAAACAAATCTACCCTTCTCTAAATATATTGTGATTTATAAATAAAAACTAAGAGGTGTTTTAGACCCTACCTTAAGTCCAACGCTAGTTTGTGGCAGCCATGCTTCGATCGTCCGAACAAGTTTCCTTTTAAGAACTTGCAAACACAAACAAGCACACATCAATTAACACCTGCATAGCTAATATAATAAATCATATTCATCATGGTGATCAAGGAATCCATGAAATAAACCATAAAACACATCTTATTGAGAAAAATAAACTTGATTGTATTAACTTTGAACAAAGAAGAACTTTACAACCTTTGGTGCCTTGATGTTGTACAAGCTCCTCCTAGGGTCCAAGCAAGAATCTCCTCTACTTTGACAAGCCTCACACTCTTCCCAATGAGATCAAAAAAGGTATGTAATCTCTCCTCTCAAGCTCAACTAGGAAGTCTAAATTCCAACAGCATTTACCCTAAAAAATATTCAGCTTTCAACCTCTCTAGTAACCAGCCCAATGCCTCATTTTATAGTGCAGAGGAAGGAAGTTACAGGTCCACCTATGAAGGGATAGAGTCCTCCTTCAAAGGGATAAGCTCCTCACATCAAGGGGTTAGCTCCTTTAGGTATGGGATGCATGCACCTTAAAGGAGCGAACTTGCCACCTCAAGATTCCCTCTAGAAGCTTCCAGAAATAACCCAAAGTGAGTTTTTAAGAATGTACTTGCACCTTTTTGACTTTTACAGGGGTCTGCACCCATTACACAGAAACAGAGCGGTCAGGTACGCAGGGGACATGACCAGTGGGTGCGGGATCGCAGGTAATGCTAAGAGAAAGTGCGGAACCAGAGTTTTAGAGATTTTTAAGGGCTTTCTCTCATTTTCAGGGCTTGACATGAAGAACTGAGGTTTAGGACTTGCAAAGGAGGTAAGTATGAGTGGTGATAGACTCATATTGATTGCAGAATGTCATGGTGACAATATTTTGTGCAACACATGGGTCAACCAATGCGCCGATGGCTGCATTGGAAGTATCACTTCACGTGAGATGGCCCATGCACCGTTAGCTTAGGAGTAGGAGTAGTGTTTGCTTTCAGTCTGTTTGCTTGCATGCTTGTTTGCTTACTTGATTTTTTGGTTTGTTTGTCCGCTTGCTTGTTTTCTTACTCGCTTTCTTTTTTCTTTTTCTTTTGCTTCTGCTTTGCTTTTTTGTCTGTTTTCTTGTTTTGTTTGTAGGTTAGTTTCGCATGAAAACATGTATGACTCTTGAAACAAGTTGCATAAAGTACAAGAGGACTTCTACAACTATCAACATTTGGTTATCTGTTGTCTATTCTCTTATGTAAGAACTTGTTGTCTTCGGTCCATGATACATCAATGGAAAATACGTACTATTCGAAGTGAACCTTGGTGAAAACACAACACTTGCACGCTCACTAGTATCACCTACTCTAATCGGTTGTTTTTGGGTTAATCCTTGTTAACTCAGTCAAGTAGAGTAACGTGAGGGGGAAAACCTTAACAGGAATGTCAGAGGTATAATAAACTACTTCTCTGTAGGAACAACCTCTTCTCCTCTCAATAAGTCGGGATCCATATTCCACCTCTGAAATGAATAAGTTCTATGCACAGTTATGAAGATGAAAAATTAAAAAAATGAAAAAGTGAAAAAAGTTTGAAAAAATGAAAAATGAATAAGGTGGAAGAAGAGAAAGGCTTCTTACACAGAGAGGTGATGCAAGTGACTCCACCGGGGTACTGACTAGGCTCACTGGCAGCGGAGCCATGCTTGTGTTCCTATGTGACTCTGCCAAGGTAGTGTCTAGGCCTACTAGCAGCGGAGCAACACCAGATATGAAACTAAGACTCTGACAACTATACTGCTTGTGCACAAATATACCAATCAACCCTAATCGAAACAATTGTGTTGACCTGGCTTGGAATGTGCGTCCAAGAGCATGGCAGATGATACATCTTACAATCAAGCAAGTGTGGAAACCAAGATGAACTAAGAAATGAATAATACTTCCGGGTGTTAGACGTGTTTTTCATGAACAAGGTCCATTCAAAGAGCTAGATTTCTACCAATGTGTCGCCAAGTGTTGTAGCAGCTACAACCACCCTCCAAAATTTTTCCTTAGCTTCATTTTGGAGCCTCCCTACCAACCTTTCACAACAACATGTCTTGCTTCAACAATTGAATGTCTTGCTTCATCAAGTACACAAAATCCAGTGATTTTCTTGCAAAAAGACAACATGTTGATCAAACCTTGATGCATTCCCCTCATAGGTTGTTCATCCGGATTTGGTCTAGTAGCAAGCTGAGTAGCTCCTTCAAGAATTTGAACAAATATGGAAGGCAACCAGCATTCCCTCAAGAAATTTTGCAACCCTGACTAGTTGTCTGCTAGGCCCCAGAATTGCGCAATTCTGCTAAGCAAGCTTCACCCAAAAAATTACGCAATCCTTCACAGTTGGGCTGCTCAGCCCAAAATTTGCACAAATATTGGAAGCAGTCAGCTGCTCTACCCAGAAATTGTGAAAATCTTCTGAGCAGCTAGCCCAACTCCTAGCCAGAAATGCACATTTTCTCCGAGCAGTTGAATAGCCTCTTGCATGTGTAGCTGAGTTGACCGGTTCCCTCCGGGACTGAGAAAAATAGACTTGCATGCGTGGGTTGTTTCTCCAAAGGCAGCATGCAAATGAATCCCTTGTTTTAGGGATATATTTTTGGTAGTTGGAGGTTACATGCAAGTATCATTTCAGAAACCTCCCACCAAGTGTCGCTTTCATTAGATTTGTGGCATGTGCATCACAACCATGATTTTATCAAAACTCATGAACTAGACACTGTAGAGCTCATTCCTCACATCAACCTTGCAGCTTTGACATCCTATATCACATCTAGTAGATGTCGACACATTTAGATCAACTGTTTTGGGGTAAGCACACTTTCCATGACTTGTGTTGAATTTTTGGTGCTTTTTGTGTTTCGCTTCATATGAACTTTGTCTTCTTGATTTCAGTGAGCACTTGCTGTTGTTTTGGTACATACTAGCTTCTACTAGCACCATTTTAGTTTTCATTAACATCTCACTGTTGTTGCATGCATGAAACTGTTTTTCATGAATGGTCGTCAATTCGGCGACTCGCCTCACCCACATGCACATTGTTCATTTTCTGAATATGTCATTCACCATTTGTATGCATGATCATTCTCTTATGCTTACACTCAGTGTCACCATTCATTCGCTTTCACATTTGAATTCAGTTTCCTATTGGTGAGTTTGGGCAGCCTTGACCTGGACTCTGCCTCACCAAGACAACATTGCACAATCCTGAGAGGGAATGCTTTGCCTTCCTCTCTAGAAATGTGCATTTGTGCCCAAGAGCTATTCTCTAGTCTTGCATTGCACAATTATGAGGGATAGTGACTGCTAGCCTAGAAAATTGTGCAATACAGTCACTAATCCTACAACCATTTCCAACTGAGATTAAACATTGTGAAATTCTAGCAGTTAGCAGCTAGACTGGTCTGTGCATTGCACAGTTCCAGTAGTCATTCAGCCTCCCAGTAGCCAAGACTATGCCTTATGTAGTCTTGGCAGTCATTTTCCTGACCTCCCGGCAGAAATGATGCAACCTTCATGATCAGTCACACAGGTATGTTGCAAGTTAGTTCTCAAGTTCATTTTAGTTTTCGACTGAAAGATTGCTTGCCATGAGTATTTCCATGTCTCTATGTATATCAGGTGTTTATCTGACTGTCAGCAGTATAGGTACAATGGTTTCTAGGAGAGCAGAGTTGAAGACACCAGTCAGAGCACACTTGGGGATGCAGTCGATCAAGTGTCTATGAGCTTGCCTACTCATGAAGACATCAATTTGTTCATAGACAAGGACATCAAGATATGACGGAAGCAGCATCACAACAAGAAGCATCATGAACAATAGTTGAAGGCAGCATACCGGATGCAACGAATGCAAGAGGAAGGTTGTGGACAAGATGGAGGTGGAACAAAGTTGCAAGCTCAAGCAGATCCACTGATGATGAAAGAAACTTTGGAGACTCAAGTTATGAGGTGATGGTGTGATCGCACAAATACAAAAAGAACACGAGCTGCACAAACAAGTGAATGAGTTGAAGTAGGAATAGGGACAACAAGGGGCGCAACATGCACTCATGGATGAAATTATGCCTGTACAAGTTATAGATCCATGCCAGCAGCTGGCACGGAGCAGACATCGTGAGAAATGTTTTTGATTGCATGCAAGGGATTCTGAAGCATGCATGTCATTGTGCACACACATGTGATCCAACCCATTCAGCACACTCACCAAGGTGAAGATAAGAAGCAATTCCTACTAGAGCTGAACATGTAGTTGACAGTTTATGCACATGACCACCGGCACACACTAGAAGATCAACACGAACACTATGCATCAGTGTGTTGCTGGTTCAGTTGCACCAAGAATACCATGTGCATGCTAGCAAATGATTTGGATGAAGGAGCCACACCAATGCACCCAGATGCAACAGAGGCAAGGTTTTGCTTCAGCAATATGTCACCATGGGGTGCATGCACACCATCAAAGACAACCATGCTTGGCATCAACTCATCACCTTCACCATCACAAGCATGACAAAGAGTTAGTCTCACCACAATGGACCGAGTGTCAGTGATGTCTTACATGGCTTGCTCAAGCCATTTTGTCTCACATGAGCACATGTGCATTGTAATGTAATGTCATGTCAAGTGGAAGTTCAAGTGTCAATAATTGGATGTAACAGTCATAGAGTAGATGAAGAGTCATGAGGGTAGATGAAATGTCACAAAGGGGAATGTCAAGGGTCACCCCACCCTTTGCTATAAATAGAACCTCATAACTGATTGTAAATGGTTTTGGTCAGCCAAGCTTCGATAGGAGTATCTTAGAGAAAGCTTGGATAGTATTGTAACAAGCCTTGGATTCTTCATTGCATAGAGCTAGTACATCTCTTCGGAGGAGCAGGCGGTTGTGGCTGTAATGTTGCACTATTGGAACTAGTGGTTGGACATGGATGTATTGTATGATTGGAACTTACACTTCTTAATATAACAGAGCCAACATGTTTCATGTATATGTTGTATTTTATTCTATGCTATCTAGTTTACTCCAAATGATATATGTATTATTTGCTCACGCATGCATGTATAGACTATTCTGTATTAGTATGTATGAATCTTTCTAAAATGTGATGTTGGTTTAACCATCACTTTGGATTTCTCACTAACTTTCTTTCTAACTTGTGATGCATCTTCGCTCGTGTGTTCCCTTCTAAGCCGAGTAATATTATAAGTTTCCAAGGGGCGTACTCATCTAAACTTTCGTGTGTTAGAACCTCTCATGCATCTTCCTTGGCTCGATGCAGCTATCACACCCTTGCTACCAACAAAGTCATCTTACTTTCCTCTGTGTAAAATCACAGTCGAGGCATTACCGTAGGACCCACTGCTGGGACTCCTACACCAAATGGTCTGAGGTCTAATTGGGACTTCTTACCGGGGAGATCCCCTTACATGTTGGCGGGTCCAGCACCATCAACACAATGGAAGGTACTTTTCCCACTTCTGATGCTGATGCATCACATACATCCTCCACATGTCCTCCAATATTTTGTTGACCCTTTTTGTCTATCCATTAGTCTGTGGATGGTATGTTGTACTGAAGGCCAACTCTATCCCTAATCCTGAAAGAAACTCCTTCCAAAACATGGAAGTTAACTTAGCATCCCTGTCTGATACAATATTATTTGGAAAACTGTGCAACCTAACCACATATCTAATGAATACATGTGCTACATTGCTAGCTGAGAATGTAGACTTCACTAGAATGAAGTGTGCAACCTTCTTCAACCTATCCACCACAACCATTATGGAATCATGTTGTCTCATTGTCCTTAGAAAAACTATTATAAATTCCATGGAAATGACCTCCCATTTCTGTTTTGGAATCACAATTGGCTATAACATTCCACATGGATGCTCAAAATTTGACTTCACCTGTTGACAATCCAAGCATCTAGCCACAAACTCTACTACATACTTCTTCATATTCGACCAATAATAAATTATTCACTACGATTAATGTCTTATGATAGCCTGGGTGACCTAAATATGGTTTTCCATGAAAATCCCTCAAGATCACCTTCTTGAGTTCACTACTATCTGGCACATATATCCTTTCTCTAAATCCGATAAATCCATGTGCCATGAGAAAATAATCCACATCATGTACACCTACACTTGTACCTGTACCTTTACTCTATTGTAACTTGTGCCTAAGCTCCATGAACCTGACATCTTGTTGACCTACATGCAAGATCCTATCTTGTAGATATGTCCCATAAGAACTCATAGTTGCTATATGATTCACCTATATCCACCTCCTAAGAGCATCCGCGACCTTGTTCTCCTTTCCGTTGATGTATCTGATCTCAAAATCAAACTCACTGATCGTGGCCAACCATATAGCTTTCTTGGCATTCATATTAGGTTAGTCAAATAGAAACCTCAATTCACTGTGATCACTCATCAATACAAACATCCTGCCAAGAATATAGTGCCTCCAAATCTTCAATGCATGTATGGTCACTTCTAGGTCAAGATCATGCATCATATAGTTCTGCTTGTGCTCATTCAGTTTTCATGACTCATAGCACACTATGTGTCCTTCCTGTATAAGGACTCCACTAAGTCCTCTCTTGCAAGCATCTGTACATACTACAAATTCTTGTCCAGATCTATGATCTTTAACACTGCAACATGTGTCAACAACTGATTAAGTTTCTCAAAACTGGCCTCACACTCCTTTATCCATTCAAACTTCTTACCTTTCCTCTGCAATGATGTAATAGGATAAGCAAAATGTGATAATATCTTTATGAACCTCCTGTAATAACCTGCCAATCCCATCAAGGATCTCACCTCATATACACTTCTAGGAGCTTCCCACTCCATGATAGCTCTTACCTTTTTTGGAGCCACTGTTATGCCCTCCTTGGAGACAACATGTCCCAAGTAATGTACCTTAGTATGAAAGAAACTACTCTTGTTGAGCTTAACATACAATTGATGCCCTCTCAACAACCTAAACACTGCTACCAAATGCTTGATATGCTCTTCCTCAATTTTAGAATATACCAATATGTCATCAATGAACAAAATAAAAAACTTGTCCAAATACAGACTTAACACACTATTCACCAAACACATAAAGGTAGATGGAGCATTAG
The DNA here is from genome assembly GCA_031772625.1 of Pinus tabuliformis. Taxonomy (NCBI): domain Eukaryota; kingdom Viridiplantae; phylum Streptophyta; class Pinopsida; order Pinales; family Pinaceae; genus Pinus; species Pinus tabuliformis. The sequence goes on along the minus strand of CM062804.1, from coordinate 61,844,586 downwards.
TCAAACCGAATGAAACTACAACAAACTCATAATGCCCATACGTAGTCTGGAAAGTTGTCCTGTAAATGTTCTCCTCTTTAATGCATACCTGATAATATCTGAATCTCAAATCAATCTTCAAGAACATTGTTTCTCTCTTTAGCTGATAAAAAAATTCATCAATCCTTGACAACCGATACTTGTTCTTGATGGTCACTTTATTCAACTACCTGTAGTCAATTCATAGCCTGAGAGTATCATCCTTCTTCTTCACACACAATACTGGTGCATCCGAAGGCGATACACTTGGCCTACTATATGCTTTGTCAAGCATCTCTTTCAGATGCAACTTTAACTCTACCAACTCAGGTGTGCTCATGTTGTAATGTTTTTTTGATGATGAAGTTTCCCCTGGCACCAACTCAATAGAAAAGTTGACTTCCCTGTAAGGTGGAAACTCTAAAATGTATGAAGGAAATACATCCTGAAACTATTGTAAAACTAGGTACCTTCTTAAAATATCTGCATCCTCTACCTCCTTGTCAATAGAGATATGCACTGCAAATAACATCCTTTTCTGCGACTACGCTTGGCCTAGATATCCTTCACCATCCTAACTGATGTGGCTTTCTTCTTTCCCTGTAAGACTCTTGGTTCCCCATTATCATCCAAGCACTCAATGGATTTGTCATAACAATCCACCTTGGTCCTGTGAAGGTATAGCCAGTCCATACCCAATAGCATACTATATGATCCCAATGGAAATATGTTCAAGTGCACTGATGTAGACATGTCATTCAACTCAAATGCACAAGCTCTTACCCAATGATGAACTCTTTTCTTTGTACCTGTATCCAACTGTCCTAACTAAGATTTTGCAAGCACTTCTTTATTCAAACCACACTTATCCACCAAGTCAGGACTAACATAACTAGAATTATATCCAGGGTCAATAAAAATGAAAAAAACTTGATAACAAAGCTTACAATCCATCTCAATGATAGATTCCTGATGGTCTACCTATCTATTGTCCAACGCTGTATAGATACGAGGAATGATTTGTCCAACATACCTAACAGTCTACGCCTCCTATGCACTATAGATATGAGGCCTACCACCCTGATTATATGGACAATATTTTTTAAGGTGTTCCTTACCGCATGTCCAACACTCCAACCGTCTAGTACCATCACCTCTATTATGCTTCTATGAGCCATGTCCTTGTCTAGCTACATATTTAACTTCTTGTAAGGTGTTGCATTCTCTTTTTCTTTTGCCTTATGAGGCCTTTCTCTTTTTAGTTTCCATTTACCCTTACCTTTATCCTTATCCTTCCCTTTACATCCTTGTTGAGATTCATTCTTGTGCTTTGATTATTCATAGTATTGTTTCAATTTCCCAATAACCTCATAAAGTGAACAAGCCTCATCATGCTCAATCTGATCTTTAAATGCTAATGGAAATCCACTAACAAATTGCTGAACTTTAGCCTTCTCATATTTAAGATATGGTACATACCTCAATAGCTCTAAAAATTTGGTCGTATACTCCTCATATGTCATCGATGCCATCTTTAGCTCATAGAATTCTTTGGCCTTTTTGTCATAGTACCTTTCTGACAAGTACTTCTTCCTGAAAATCCTCTTGAACTCATGCCAACTCAAGTCCTCCATCCTAATATCTCTGACCAGCTTCACATCTTCCCACTAGATATCTACTTTACCTTTCAAGATGAAAATAAAAAAAAATTCGTTCATGTTTTATGTGTCCTCATGCAACTCAAAGAACTTGTTCATCCCAAGTATCCAAGCCTATGCATATTCTAGTTTCTTCAAGTCTCCATCAAAGGTAGGTGGATTTTATTTCTTAAACTCATCTGGAAAGTATCCCCTATCACTCCTCCTGTAAGGGTGATAACGATGACAATCATGATGCATGTCAGAACCAAAAGTAGAATAAAACCTGTATCCATCACCACTCATATCCAGAGTATCCAACAATTTTCCATCTCTTATTGGGTCATCTCCATCTAACCTGTGCCCGCCATGAGATCTACTGCCATATGCCTCATTATTTTTTTCCTCCTGCCCATGGGTGATCCGATGTGGCACATGTTGCTACAACTCTGACAAACTTTGAAGTATCACTGCATTCACCTCTACTTGTTTCTCCTATGTCTATATGCTTTTATCATTGTCTGCTTTGCAACTCCTTATTTCTGCCTTCTCAATGTATCTACTAAGTCAAGCGTATTTCCAACACCACACTACTCATCTGACCCATAAGGAGAATCTAGTGAACTGTAGTCTACCATTCTGCTATTCATATTTGATATTCTTCTTGCAAGGCATATCATGTCAGCTAAACCAAATCATAATAAACCAACATACCTTAGCATAATTCAGGGAGGAGACCTCATCGACAAGATCAACCAATCAACGTAATACATGTATAACATAATCATGACATCATATATACATATAATACATAAGAATATAGACATATAACCATCATTCTAGCTAGAGTCCAGCCATCAATGCATGACCATATCAACTACACATACCATGACCTCATGCATGACAACAACAACCATATCAATGCAAACTTGACAACATGTAAGCACTAACACCCATAGCACTACATAACCAATCATACACTCATGATGACACACTTCACAAAAACAACATCCTCTTCCACATGGCGACATTACTACAACCATGAACGAGACCATGCATATGCAACAATTATATAGACCATAAGGATGATTAACACAAGCTCCACCGACATGAATGCATGACCAACACACACTGCCCATCCAGTCCAATGTTGGCATTATGACTAAAGTGTTGTCCTTGATGGCAACCCATTCAGGTGGTAGTTCACTATTCTTCAAAGTCAGCAGCAGAAGTTGATGATCAGGCTCTCAGTTTGTTGAAAATTAAGAAGGACGCAGGAAACGAGTTCAGAAAGTGCGTCCCCGCAGGTATACCATGCAGAACCCGCGTCCAGGGACGCAGGCCAGCCGTTCAGGGGGTGCGTCCACCCAGTGCACACATTTCAAGGCAGAGAAAAGCACGTGGGGGTTTCTTGTGTGGTATCTAGCCGACGGTTTTGTGTTTCTATGGTGTCGGCTCATGGTATTGTTCCATGTTTTAAGGAGGAGCTTGCCTATATAAAGCAAAGGAGATCATTTGGATTTGGCAAGTCTTGGGTTGAATATCTTATGAAGGTTAGATCTGGTCTAGATCTAAACAAGGCGAATCTACTGATGGATCGAGATCTCTTCGGCGCATGTTCAGATCTGTGGATCTGATTGTCTGGGTTACTTCTAAAGTCTTGAAATCATCTATGCCCGGACGGACGCAGGTGCAGTAAGGGTTCAGGTGCGTCCGGGACGCAGGAGCGAAGAGTTTTAGGTGTGCCGGACGCAGGTACAGAAGGGTTCAGGTGCGCCGGGACGCAGGAAGTTCAGTAGACTCAGTGCGACGGACTCAGGCTAGCAGTTGAGCAGAGTGCGTCCGGGACGCAGGCCAGCAGTTGAGCAGGGTGCGTCCAGGGACTCAGGCCAGCAGTTGAGCAGGGTGAGTCCGGGACTCAGGCTAGCAGTTGAGCAGGGTGAGTCCGGACTCAGGCTGGCAGTTGAGCAGGGTGCTTCCTTCTCTTAAAATCTTTGTTTATCATTGTTGTGTTATGGGTTTGGTCCTATTATTGTTGATCTGGTTACTTCAGTTGATTGGGTGTTTCAGAAGGTTGTTTGAGCTTCAATGTTGTTGTTGGGTCCAGTATGAAAATTGGATGAAATGTGGCCTTTCAATTTATGGGTTGTGCTTCAGTGTATCCAGTATGAAAATTGATGAAACGTGGTACTTGAAGGAGAGAAGATTGTAGGCCGGCGCCTACGTACTAGTATCTAAGCTAGTATAAGAGCTAAAGGAAATCTTTGGAGCATTGTAGCAGGTAGTAGCCTGCGTACTAGTAAATGGATCGGCTAGTACAAGAGCAAAGGGGGTTGTAGCTCCCGTACTGGTATAAGGCTGCACCAGTACAAATATTGTAAAAGAATTTTCTTATTAAGAAGAAGATTGAGATGACTTGCAGCAGGTGGTTTTCTCCCGCATTGGGTTTCCACCTTACATCATTGTGTTCATGTGTGTGCCTTATGTGTGATGATCTACTTTATGTTACTGCATCTGTTAACTGATAATATGGTTGTTAATGTTCTAATGCACTCATTGAAGATCGATTAACTTAATCATAAGAAGTTGTGGAAGTAGCATATATGAATCTGATTATGGAAATGAAAAAGTTTTATTAATATGATAATACTGATTCACCCCCCCCCTCTCAGTATTATTTCCAACAATTGGTATCAGAGCAGGTCCTTTGATAGAAGCTTGATCGCTTGAAGGAGATCCGTGGAACAATGGGAAAGAAGCTTAAGAAGAAAGCTAATAAGAAAAAGAAGTCATCTCAGAAGAACTATGACAGTGGAAGAATCAATTGGGGATTAGGCATAAGAAGCTCTTCAGATTCAGAATCAGATTCAGAATCATTATCAGGTATGAATGTGTTATCCTCTGATGTTCCAGCTATATTTCCTTGTGAAAGAGATGAAAGTGATAGCGAAACTATTGAATTTGCTCTTATGGGTGAACAAGAAAGATATCAAATAGAGGCAGAATTTAAAAGGCTGACAGACAAAATTAGAGATCAACAAGATCTATTAAACAAAAAGGAATGTGATTTCAAAGAAGAAGCTACCAAACTAAGGGCACAACTAGAAGAAGGAAACAAGGTAAGAAAGCTACTCAAGGACAAGGAAGACCAATGTCAAAAATTGCAGCATGAAGTGACATCATTAAGAAAAGAAGTCAACGAAAGAAGCACAAACATCAAGAAACTCAAAGATAGATCCAACTACTATGAAAATCTTGAAGCTACAATCCTCTCACTAAAAGGAGATCTTGAAGAATCAAAGAAGCAGAATACAGATCTACTCCAAGCTATTGCAAAACAAGAAAACAAAGTCACCAGCTTAAAATCTCAACTAGAATGTGCCTTCCGAGTTCGTCAAATGCAGCAGGATCTGTATGAAGAACAAGAAAAAGAAATTCTCAAACTAAGGGAATAAATGGAAGAAGGAAGGAACGCTGAAGAAGTTTTGAAAAAGAAATCTCTTGAAAAGGAAGAACAGCTTCAGGTTGAGGTAAATATCTTGAAAAGTAAACTAGAAGAAAAGGATAAGCTTTTACGATTTCAAGATAGCTCTAAAGTATTGGATGATATTCTTAGTAGTCAAAGGTCCCCTGCTATAAAGACTGGTCTTGGTTTCCATAAAGGTGAATCTAGTTCACAAGGTGAGGCAAGAAATTCTAAAGAGAAATCTAAAGTGATCAATGAAGAAATAAAAGATCAATCTCATCATCAACCAAGGAAAGAAATTCCTCAAAGAAAATCCTTTACTCCTTCTATGAATAATGTGGAATGTTATGTATGTCATAACCTTGGACATGTTGCAGCTAGATGTAGAAGAAGAAGGGTTCAAGACCATTATGCAGAAAGATCATCACATTCAAGGTATTTTTATGGATATTGCTTTGCTTGCAATATGTTTGGTCACAAAGCCGCTGATTGTTACAAGAGGAATATGAAACATGTAAGATGTTATGCATGTAACAAAACTGGACATATAGCTAAAGAATGCAGGAACAAAGTGTGGGCACAAGATCAAAAGGAGAAAATGTCATCATCACGCTTGAAGATATGGAGGAAAAAGGAAGTACAGTCAGAAAAGGATGGCACAGTACAATGTACAGACATACCAGAATCAGAGGAAGCTGAAAATACAGGACGCAGTGCAGTAACACGAGACCTGCGTGCGGACGCAGGCGAGACCAAGTTCAGGTGCATCCAGAATGCAGTTCAGTAACTGGAGATCTGCGTGGGGAGGCAGAGTGACTGAGGATCAGGTGCGTCCCTGCAGCAAAAGGACGCGGCGCTATAGCAATTTCTTGTGCGTCCCTGGGTAAAAGGACGCGACGCGATAGTGTTCTTGGGTGCGTCCCTGCAGAACAAGACGCAGTGCAGCAGAAGATGAAGTGCGTACCTGTTTCAAGGCATTTATTAGCTGATTCTTCTTATTGATATGCATTGACAGATGGCACTGGTTCAGGGGGAGCATATGTCCTGAATGCATTGTTGGCATTATGGTCCTTGGTGACAATACTTATGATTCATCTTGCTATTATGAGTTGGTCACTGATCAGATGTATGGTTGATTCTCTAATGATGCTTGCATGAAGTTTTTATTATCCTTGGCACATATATGGATGAGGTTGGCTGATTTCGTGGATGATTACTCAAAGTCGCATTGTTGGAGACATAATGATGATGAGTTACTCATACATGAGCATGATGCATGAATTCTTTCTTGGCACAAATGCATGAGGATTGTAGGCTGGATACAGGGATGATTATTCATACATATGTTGATTGATGCTGATGCTTTCATTTGATGGCTCTTGATTCATATAGATCTGGATGGTTATGAGTTGATGTTGACAGATACTATGGAGCAGATTATACAGTGTTGTTGTTTGATGTTTGGAAGGTTGTAGCAAGACTCATGTTGTAATGGTCTATCTATTATAGTCATCTCTTCAGGTCATGTAACGGCCTATGTTCCCCCACTATGCATGGGATGAAGATGTAATGTATCTGGTTCTCATATTTCTGATGTATTCCCACTTGGTTGGATGGATGATCCTTATTGTGATAGGTGATGGATGTATGTATTGAGTCTTTTGGTGATAGGAAGGTCATTTATGATATATAGAGTCATGTTCTTCTTGTAGAACATCTTTTTGCAGACCTTGCTTACAGTTAGGGGGAGCTTGACCATGAACAAGCACTATACAGAGCAGACATCTCAGCTTGTTCTCAGAAAGACCATTATCAGATTGGAGCACCATGACATATACAAAGGGGGAGCTCATTCAGAGACTTCAGCAGATCTGGTTCATAGTCAAAGGGAGCATGTTCTTAGGGGGAGCATACCCCTTTGCCCTTGATGTCAAAGGGGGAGAATGATCTGGTGTTGTTGCCATCAAGTCCAAAGGGGGAGATTGTTGGCATTATGATGCATGTGTTGTACTTGATGGCAACCCCCCTCATAGAAGACCATCTCACTTATATACATTCAGAAGAGATATCAGATGTAACATAATACATAGATGCAGGACAGCTCAAAGGAATCAAATGGCAAGTTCTTAGTAAGCTTTGCCATCAAGTCCAAAGGGGGAGATTGTTGGCATTATGACTAAAGTGTTGTCCTTGATGGCAACCCATTCAGGTGGTAGTTCACTATTCTTCAAAGTCAGCAGCAGAAGTTGATGATCAGGCTCTCAGTTTGTTGAAAATTAAGAAGGACACAGGAAACGAGTTCAGAAAGTGCGTCCCCGTAGGTATACCATGCAGAACCCGCGTCCAGGGACGCAGGCCAGCCGTTCAGGGGGTGCGTCCACCCAGTGCACACATTTCAAGGCAGAGAAAGGCACGTGGGGGTTTCTTGTGTGGTATCTAGCCGACGGTTTTGTGTTTCTATGGTGTCGGCTCATGGTATTGTTCCATGTTTTAAGGAGGAGCTTGCCTATATAAAGCAAAGGAGATCATTTGGATTTGGCAAGTCTTGGGTTGAATATCTTATGAGGGTTAGATCTGGTCTAGATCTAAACAAGGCGAATCTACTGATGGACCGAGATCTCTTCGGCGCATGTTCAGATCTGTGGATCTGATTGTCTGGGTTACTTCTAAAGTCTTGAAATCATCTATGCCCGGACGGACGCAGGTGCAGTAAGGGTTCAGGTGCGTCCGGGACGCAGGAGCGAAGAGTTTCAGGTGCGCCGGACGCAGGTACAGAAGGGTTCAGGTGCGCCGGGACGCAGGAAGTTCAGTAGACTCAGTGCGACGGACTCAGGCTAGCAGTTGAGCAGAGTGCGTCCGGGACGCAGGCCAGCAGTTGAGCAGGGTGCGTCCAGGGACTCAGGCCAGCAGTTGAGCAGGGTGAGTCCGGGACTCAGGCTAGCAGTTGAGCAGGGTGAGTCCGGACTCAGGCTGGCAGTTGAGCAGGGTGCTTCCTTCTCTTAAAATCTTTGTTTATCATTGTTGTGTTCTGGGTTTGGTCCTATTATTGTTGATCTGGTTACTTCAGTTGATTGGGTGTTTCAGAAGGTTGTTTGAGCTTCAATGTTGTTGTTGGGTCCAGTATGAAAATTGGATGAAATGTGGCCTTTCAATTTATGGGTTGTGCTTCAGTGTATCCAGTATGAAAATTGATGAAACGTGGTACTTGAAGGAGAGAAGATTGTAGGCCGGCGCCTACGTACTAGTATCTAAGCTAGTATAAGAGCTAAAGGAAATCTTTGGAGCATTGTAGCAGGTAGTAGCCTGCGTACTAGTAAATGGATCGGCTAGTACAAGAGCAAAGGGGGTTGTAGCTCCCGTACTGGTATAAGGCTGCACCAGTACAAATATTGTAAAAGAATTTTCTTATTAAGAAGAAGATTGAGATGACTTGCAGCAGGTGGTTTTCTCCCGCATTGGGTTTCCACCTTACATCATTGTGTTCATGTGTGTGCCTTATGTGTGATGATCTACTTTATGTTACTGCATCTGTTAACTGATAATATGGTTGATAATGTTCTAATGCACTCATTGAAGATCGATTAACTTAATCATAAGAAGTTGTGGAAGTAGCATATATGAATCTGATTATGGAAATGAAAAAGTTTTATTAATATGATAATACTGATTCACCCCCCCCTCTCAGTATTATTTCCAACATCCAAGTGGTGAACCGTTTTCTGATACCACTTTGTAACACCATCATCACACATCTACCCAACCAACTGTTCAATCGGGGTAAATATGTGATGAGAGGCCACCTTAAGGAAGGAAGTGGAATCCATGGAAACCCACAACAAAAACCTTCTATACCTACTATAAAACTCCCAGAAGCCTTCATAGTCATCCCCATGACCAATCCCTGGGTCCCACTGAGTTTTTAGACCATTAAAGCCTTGGATTCTCCCTTGATATGGACAAAGGTGCATCTAGGAGGCTCTAGTCGCTCCCACAGTAAGGCATGGGTGCATCTAGGGTCTTTTAACCTCAGTCTTGTGCCTGCGACTTCAAGATTTGTGCCACTTTTTCAAGCCCAGAGCCAAGGTCATTGCCCAGAACTCAATGGCAGGTTCATAAATGGAATTTCATAGCATAATAAAGATACACTTACAAAAACATCAATAAGGACTAGACTGGACGCCTACTAACCATGACAAGAATTTTGTCAAACATGTCACAAACATGAAAGCTACAGGTCGTAACAATATAATTGAGCATATGGGTCTCATTCTTATCTAAGAATCGCTAAGAAACATTCATGCCTCAACACATTAGCTGCAATTTAATCTATTAGGCCATAGATACATTGTTCATTCATTTACAAGTAAAAACATGATGAGATCCATACATAGAAATTGTCATAATACATGTTCATAACTAGCATAAAAACAACAGAAATACCAAGGAAATAACAGCCATATAATCCACATATATACTGGTATAATACTGATGAAACAACAAGGAGAAATAACCTCATATTACTGATGCAAAGGCCAACCAAGTTTGGGACTTCCACGAAACACCCAACCATAGATTGGCATAACCAAATATTTCTTTCAGCTAATCACCTCCATGCCATATTCCAAGCATGAATGTGGGGCTTAAAACCAAACTCATTTAGGGCTTCTCGAGGCTACATCACCTCACCCTCATCAATAGAACCACACTTTACTGCAATCCGTCCTAGATCACTAGGCCATAAGACAATCATGGATGCCACTAGATTTCTCCACCTACAGTGTGAGGATTTTCCCTGTCTCCTAGTCTCTAGGATTTACCGCAATCCACACCCGATCACTAGGCCCTAACCGAGACTCCAACCTCTAGGATTTATCATATATCCTTCCATTAACCGGTTGAGGATTCCTAGGCCCACTGAGGAACACAATACATGGTTTTACCGCAACCCACAATACAGTTTAGGGGTCACTACGGTAGTGGCTTTACCACAATCCACAATCTGGTTCAGGGTTCACCAGGCCATGTGTTCTCTCTTTCGGAGATCCAACTCACTTAGCTTTGAATCCATTTGGAAATCCATCTCAAACAAAACATGAGAATCCCATCATACCATGGCTATCCGGAAATGGAAATTCTAGGATGCAACATTGTCACACCTGTCAAAACCCGTGCCATGATAGCAAGGAACCACATGAAATACCAGGCATGCCAAATCTAACAATGAAATCACACATGCAAATCAATACCTGCAAAGAATCCTGTTGTAGTTGCTCAATCATGCTCTTCCTTGCTTTCTCCTTCCTTCCTCTTGCCTTCTTTTCCTTTCTTGATCCAATGCCAAAGTGCTCTAAGAAAAATCTAAGTGTCCAAGAGTGAGAGAGAGAGAGAGACTAATGAGAGAGCTCCAAAACTAAAATGACAAAAGGTTACATTGACCCCCATAAGCCTTTTATTAATGAGACCTCTATTTCTTAATTTTCCATTATTTTCCTTCATTTTACTCCTCACATGCAACCTGTGACCTTTCACCTTCCTTTTCTCCTAATTTCCATTATTTTCATAAATAATTGTGCCAGAAATGTCATTTTTCCTTTCCAACACCTTTTCCACCACCTTTGCCAATTTCCTTAGCCATAATAAACCAATGAACACCCACATTAGGATGCCTTTCCCAATATTCAGATTGGAATAATTGTCCCATCAACCATGGTTATTATTTTTCCTTTATTAATTTTTATTACATGGAATTTTCACGAGGTTTGTTACACTTTTCCACACTATAACCCACCAGTCACTGATCCTCTTGACCCATTTTTAGTGCAGTTGAATCCTGACAGTAGTAAACAATTTTACATGTGTGTTCCTTACATGCCTAGTGAAGTTACTTCTTCTTTTATGGAGGATTCAAGTCCCACTTTACCTTTTTCATTTGTAGTATTTGATGCCATGACATCCTTACCACCACTAAGTGTAGTGGGATATATACCTCCTTCCACACCTCTCACATCTTTTTGGGGCATTCCACCAGTTATTCCTGTGATCCCATCACATTTTCCACCTGTCTATGTATATTCCTTCCTATAGCTTCGTGTTTGGAGTGGGGCAAAACCTTGGTCAATCCAAAAGAGCTGAGATATTTACTCCTAGCTCATCTCAACCTATGATTCCCAGTTTTACCATGGGTATTTTTAATTCACAGAACATGATGGGGGAATCGTTTGTTGCTTCTAGTCATCCCGGGGGAAAATTTACTTATGGAAGCACTTCTCAACCTTAGTCAACTTCTATGTTGGGAGGGATTCCCTAATATAGAGGTTCATTTTTCTTTGGGGTGGCTAGTATACCTGGGGGAACTGTCCCCATTAGTACTACTATGCATATGAGTTCTCATGCTTACGATGGTGCTTCTACACATGGAGGCTTTTTCTCTAGCACTAGGTACAATCTTATTGGTGGCCAAGCCTATAGGATTCCTTTTTCTCTCTGGGGGAAGTTATCCTATGGGGCATAATCCTTACACCTCATCTATTGGCCCAAGATATCAGTATACTGGGATGAACTATAACCTTGGTCTAATTTTTTCTACCTTTAACTATGGTATAGGGGGGCCTTATGGTCCGTCAGGGGGCTACAAACCCTATGATCCACTTGGTCAACTATAGATTTCTTTTCTAACACCTCTTTGTTGAAATAATGAATTGCCAAGAGGGGGGGTGAATCAGTAATTAAGAAGGTCTTTTTATTTTTCTTATTATGCTTTTAGTCCCTTCTTATATTCTTTAACTTCTAAGAGCATTCATTCACAAAATTAGTGGGTCAACAATATTTCAGACACACATGTTCAAACAATAATCACATGAGCAACACACATTTGACATAGTGTTTTTCATGTGGAAACCAGAGCGAAAAAACCACCAATTTTCTTGTTTTTTTATGATGTAAATTAAGCACCCACTTAATTACATATGTTTTTTGTGAGCACCCACTCATAGGAGGCACCAACCCCCTTTGGTTAGCAAGCACCAACTTTCCAAGAGGCACCAACCTCTTCAGTATGTAGGCACCAACCGACTCTTGCCACTGCTCTACTATTTCATAAAATTTTCAAACTGAAAACAAAGGCACACAATTATACAAATAAATAAAATACCAACAATAGTTTTTCACTGATTTGAATTTTGCATTCTGCCTTCTGAGCTCACTTGCAGCAGGTATCCTCTTTCTCTTCATAGTAACACTTCCTCCGTGCTCTGCCTTCTCTGTCATGGGCTCTATATCGACTGCTCTTTAGCACTACCCTTTCAATTCTCCATATAATCCTCACGCTACTCTTGCTATTTTATTACACAGTTCCCTCCCAGGTGCTTCCATCTCTCTGATTCAGTGCTCTCTCTCACAGCACTATGCACACACACATATGGTCACGTCCCCATATTTTCCATTTTCGATGATGGTTTTATTCCACTGAGGCACTCTGCATGAGGGAGTCTCTCCTCTCTATCCTTTAGCTTCCAATATGTACTTAGGCATGGCTTCACTTGACACTCTTGTGTCTTTCGATAGTTTCTTGTCACAACACCCAAAATAGAGATGTATCTTGGAGTTCTTCATAGTCTTATTGCATAGAACCCCTGTGCTGAGAAATTGATTCTCAGCTGACCTGCACACTCCTCCGAGAGCCCCAATTTCATTTATCATTCAACAGATCTTGACAATCCATAGAGGCGATTGTTCTTTTCTTATTTATGAAAGCCATTCGGTCACGCGAAACAATTGATTTCTTCCTTCATGCTCTTGAATTCATCTCTACTACGAATGTTGTCCTCGATTTCTTGTTACAGATTCTTCTGCAGGTTTAGCCCCTTTCAACTACCAACTCCTTTGTGTGTACATTCAACTTGACAAACATCAACCCATACATTCTTTAATTCTTTGTACTTCCTTATCAGAGAAACTCCATATCGCAACTTCATAGTGGTGCAGTGTTCTGATACTCCTCAGTCCTAGTGTCTTTAGCTCCTCTAATGTTGAGCTCCTTGAGTATTTCTCCTCCATGGGACTGTGAGCTTGGACTTGGAGCTTAGAATAGAGGTCCTAAGGTGTTTTGTTCCTGCCAGGGGCCAATCTTCCTTTTCTACTTCTCTGCGCCCTTAATTCTTTGTATTTACATGACCAAGATCCAACCCAATATCGGAAACCCCCTCCATCGGAACTTTTCAATAACCATCTGTTCTAGAGTTTTGATATCTTAATCCTTTGATATGTCAAGCTCAAATATGATGTCATTAGTCCATGTGGCATATTTATAGTGATGCCACATGTCACCTTGATCTGGCATACTAGGGCACCCAATATCGTTGAATCATCCCGCATGTGTCCTGTCATACGACAACATCATGCTGACATCAGATAACATTGTAGCTTATCGGAACCAATATCATGCTTCCATGTTTCCTGGTGGGAGGAGAGAGAAGAGGGCCCGTTAACCCTAGTATTTGCAAAAAATTCCTTTGTTAATCTTCTATGGAATTACTCGGCACATTTAATACTATTGGAACTTCTTAGTGTATCACAGTTAAGAAGTTCTGATACCTCAATGTCATGGTTCTTCGATATTTCAATGCGCTGATACGCTAACCTCTGATATTCCAATGTGTCGATATGCCAATCTCTGATATTCTGATGCTCTGATCTGCTAACCTCTAACATTATGATCCTTGATGTTATGATCCTTCGATGTCACAGACCTTCGATATGCCAATACTCGGATGTCCCAGACCTCTGATATGCTGATATTCCTTCATTCTTAAGGCTTCACAACCATGAACTTCAGCATACCATATCCTTTGATCTAGGAACCCATTTCTGAACTTCCGCATATCATTGGAAAACTTTTCCAGAGAAATTTGCATTGGATGGGGTCTAATGTAGGATTTGAGTACATTTTCTACCTGTGAGATGGCTGCAAACATTTCTGCTCCTTGAATTTTCTTTACTTTGTGCTTGGACAATTGAACTCTCAATCACCATGGTGATCATTTTATGGCTTCTTCAGTAAGCCTGCTACTGTGATGATTCTCTACAAGAATCCTATAGCTACCATGGAGTTCCATCTAGCCCATCACTGTAATCATCATTTTCTAGCTTCTTCATTAAGCCTGCTATTGTGATGATTTTCTACAAAGCACTTCAACAACCATGGGATTCCTCCCAAACACAAAATCATCATTCTGACCCTTGTTTGAAATCAATGCCAACACTTACACATTCACATTGATGGCTTCTCCCCCTTTGTCATTGATGGCAACACCATAATCTCCCCCTTAGGCTAGGCATGGTCTACTCCAATGCCAATCTTCTCCCCCTTTGACATCAGTGGCAAAGAATACTTCTCGAGCACTCCCCCTAAACCATTGTATCCTACTCTCCCATGAGTTCCACATGCTGAGTAGCTGCCACATCCTACCAAAATGAAGTCATTTAGAGGGAGAAGTCACAACTCCTATCTATTTCTTGAGATATTCAAATGGTTCTCTTGTCAGTGGCTTGGTAAATATATCTTCTAGTTGTAACCCATTCCCTCATGAAATGGAACTTGACTAGAATATGCTTAGTCTTTGAATGCATGATTGGATTTTTGGAGATGCTAATGTCACTTGTGTTGTCACACATTATTGTAATGGGATCAGTCAACTCTACCTATATATATTTCAAGGTTTTCTTCATCCATAGAATCTGTGTATAGCAGGTAGAAGCAACAATACACTCTGCTTCAGCATTCGATAAAGAAATGGAGGCATGTTTCTTGATCACCCATGACACCAAACATTTTCCTAGGAAGAAGGTTGCACTAGAAGTACTCTTCTTGTCATCAAGTATTCCAGCCCAATTTGCATCCATGTAGGCCTTCAATTTGAATTCTTTTCTCTTAGAATACAACAATCCATATTTTGTTATACCTTGAAGATATTTGAAAATCTGATTGACAACAACAACATGACTCTCCTATGGAAAGGTCTGAAATCTAGCCAAAATCCCCACTACTTTCATGATGTTTATTGTTGAATCTATTAGATACAATAAGATTCCTATCATTGACATGTATTCAATCTAATTTAGCAGCAATGTTCCATCTTCTTATCACAATTTGTAGCCTGTAGTCATGGGCGTGCAGACTAGTTTGCAATCTTCCATTCCAAATTTCTTCAGGTTTTCCTTGAGATATTTGGATTGGGATATAAACACTCGTGGAGAATGAGTAATTTGTAGACCCATAAAGATGGATAGTTCTCTGATCATGGACATTTCAAAATCTATTTGCATACATTTTGCAAATTTATGCCCCAATTGTTCCATATCGTTGTCAAATTTTCTGTCATCCACATACACAACTACTATCAGTAGATGGTCGCCTTCAGCTTTTACATACAGATTACTGTCAACTGTGCATTTCTTAAAGCATTTTTGCTGAAGGTACTTATCCAGTCTTTCATACCAAGCTATGGGGGCCTGTTTTAATCCATATAGGGCCTTCTTCAGTTTGCATACGAGCCCTTCATCGGAGGTGAGTAGAAATCCTTTTAGCTACTCAATGTAAAATTCTTCTTCTAAATCTCCATCGAGAAATGTAGACTTCACATTCATCTAATATTCCTTGATATTCTTATGGATGACAAGAGCAAGAAAGATCCTTATAGATTCCAGTGGAGCTATAGGTGCAAATGTTTCTGTTATCACCCCATGAAACTCTCCTAGGTTTTATTTTAGAGATGCTCGGGAACATTACAAACTCAACAAAATGTTGGAAATGGATGAATGGAAGGAATGATGCTTGTTCAAGCTAGATAACCACTTCTACTATGCTTAACTCCAGACATGGGTGAACACTCGCCAGACTACAAGGCTTTAGACCACCAATTTATCATAGTTTGACAGTTAGGTGAACATGGAGAATACTGACCACACCAACAGATGCACAAGACCATGTGATGGCCGGCTGCAACCAGTAAAGAGGTCTACAAATCTATTGCCTAATGCATAGACAGGATGACAGCTCTCTGGCACTAAGTAAATAGAAACCTGCATAACACATTCAATGATACATACTAGACTTCAACACAGAGGTGGGAGACAGCCCCTCTAATGCTAAGTATCAAGAGCACATGAACAAATGCATAACAGGCACAGCCTAGAACAGAGTAGGAATGGAAAGTGAGCAATTAATAGCAAAAGAAGCTTGTATTAGCTGAAAATGATGACCAGACGCTGCAAGTATCAAAGTAGTTACAGTCTCCAGAAGTTGAAACTTACATCAAAACAACAACCATCAACCCTAATTACATCTCTTTTCTGGGTATATATAGAGTTTGATTACAAAAATATCCTGTTGTTCTATGCATGGAGGGGTCATAATTGACCACCAACCGCTCTAACTATCCAGCTATGGGTCTCTACTGCAATCTGACTGCTTCAATGAATGATTTTGACATTCTCTGGTACTTTGTTGTACTCCTCGAGCAGCTGAAGTGTTATATTGAAGAATTTCCATAACTAATAAATGCCATAATCTACTCGAGGCATGTCCTTCTCGTCCTTCGGCCATGCTATTTGTTGAATGCAGTGGTTGAAGATTAACTGCGTAGAGTGCTAGTAGGTGATCGCCTTCTTCCTTCAGATGCATGGGATAGGCCAAAGACATGAAAACTACATGGGGAATGAATGGAGGGCAGGGAATAAATATTAGCTGTTGGATGGAACAGACAAATGGCTGAGATCTCTTGGTGGGAGGCATCAGGAGGAAACGGAGGCACAAATGATTGTGAGCCATCGGATGTTGCAGATGGACGGCGGGGATTGATTTGCAAGAGCTATCAAGAGACATGAGATCGGGATGGACCAAGGCCGTTGGATCTCATATGGTCTGATCCAACGGTGATCGGGGGATGAAGGTGCGCAGGGTATAACAAGCGAGAAGGGCAGTTTTGGCAGTGAGCGGTAATTATTGCACTACCTTTGGAGCTGCGGTGGTATTCTTATAGAGGACTGCGATCACAATCAGTGGGTGATGCATGGTAGATGGGACCGGTGGCAAACTGCTTTCCCCGTAGGTTAATGCACTGGCATCTTACGGGCGTGGGAGGAGCGACTGCCATCTGATCGTGGCAGAGTTGATCGGACGTCACAAGTTTAACGCACATGTTTTGTGTGATGGATGTGACAGGAACAACAGTGGTAAAGGTGTGTGGTCATGTGAATATGGTCGTATGGGTTTAAACTTTGCGCCTGGGGACCTGGGGGAATATGGGTTTATAGAGAAATCTGGGGGAAAATGGAGGTAGCGGGAGTTATAAGATTGCAAGGCAAATGAAGGGGGGGAATGAAATAGACTACTGTGAGCTCCCTTTTTGCGTAAACACCCTGATCAGGCCTGTATTTGGTCCTCCAAATGATGAATTGAATAGCAGAGCTAACACTGGCTCCTTCTGGGGATGAGATCCTCCCTGTGAGGTCTCAAGAACCTGCAGATCAATGCCTTTTCGATGAAAACAAATTAGAAAACTTCCTAGTGTTCCATTGGGCATGGAGTCTGACTGAACCTCCACTAAGACTGATAAAATCAAATATTTACAATTTTAAGGCCAAAAGACCTTAAATTACATAAATTTTCAGAAAACACCCATTAACTGGGCCATCAAAAACTGCCCCTCCTCCCATACTTTTCAACAAGAAGGTGTTGTTCCCTTGAATCTGAGAAATGATAAAAGGCCCTGTCCAGAAAGCATCAAACTTCCCATGATTTCCTTTCTTTTCCTTTAGTGCATCCCACTTCAGAACCAAGTCTCCAACCTGAAAATTATTTGATTTTGTCTTTCTATCAAAAGACTCCTTGATCTTTTTCTGATGTGCTGCAGACTTTTCAACCAGCTGTTCTCGGACTTGATGTACTTCTA
This sequence comes from Pinus tabuliformis, assembly GCA_031772625.1. Classification (NCBI taxonomy): domain Eukaryota; kingdom Viridiplantae; phylum Streptophyta; class Pinopsida; order Pinales; family Pinaceae; genus Pinus; species Pinus tabuliformis. Next base: position 61,826,515 of record CM062804.1, on the reverse strand, counting down.
CCAAATTAGTGATCCTTTTTGCCATGCCTTCCTCCTCATTCTATTTTGGTTGCAGGAACTTCACCACAGGGAGAGTTAACTGAATTGGAAACACAGCCTCAGTGCCATTTACCAATATGAATGGAGAATTCCTTGTGGATTTCTTAATGGTCACTCTGTCGGCCCACAGTGTGTACTTGAGCTTAGAATCCCAATTCTTTTTGTTATCCTCCAACATCTTTTTGATTATCCTTATCAGGCTTTTGTTAGAGGATTCTGCTAGACCATTGCATTGACGATAGTATGAGGTGGAATGAACTAGTTCAATACCCATTTAATCGCACATTTCCACCAATTCTTTTGCCCTGAAGGCTGCTGCATTATCTGTGACTAATTTATGTGGACAACAAAATCTGGTAAATATATTTTCAATTAAAAGCTTCATGACCACATTATGATCAACCTTCTTGGTAGGAATTGCTTCAATCCACTTAGTAAAATAATCAGTGGCTACTAATATCCATCTGTGCTGGCCACTAGAATGTGGATTGATTTCTCCAATGAAATCCAAGCCCCACTGCTGAAAAGGTCCTTTTTCATGTATTGGTTTTAAGGGCAGGGACTTCAATTGCTGTTTCCCTTCAAATCTTTGGCACCTGTCACAAGATTTAACAAATGAAAATACATCAGAAAATAAGGAGGGCCAGTAATATCTATCTCTGAGGATTTCATGGCCTGTAGTCTTCCAATAATGGTGCCCTCCACACATGCTGGAATGAAATTGCTACATAACTTCTATTGATTAATCTTTGTCCAGACACCTCAAAAGCACTCCAGATGGAACCCTCCAGTAGAGCATATTTTCATGAATACAATATTTTGTTGCCCTAATTTTAATAGTTCTGGCTTGACTTTGAGTAAGGCCTTAAGGGATTTCTAGCTTCAGCAAGAATTTAACTATTGCAGAATACCAATTACAAGAAGCTAGATTTTCTGCCACTCGCTACTTTCTCTCTGGTTCAACTGCTTTCTCTTCTTCTGTTTGACCATTTTCTGAAATTAAGCCCATGAGGTTTATGTCTAGTGTTCTGCAATTTTCTTCAGCTAACAATCTGGCAAGACCCTGACCTCTGACCGGCTTGGTGGGCTTTAATTCTATACTAAATTCAATTAACTTTGTGATCCATTTAGCCCTTCTTCCATCAACATCAGGTTGTGTTGAGATATCTTTTATTATAGCAGAGGGTACATATGCAATTATCTTGGAATGTAGAATGTAAACTCTAAAAGCTTTCAAAGACTTGACAAGAGCATATGCTTGTTTCTCCATAATATCATACCTTAGTTCAACATCCCTTAAGTTTTTGCTAAAGAATGCCACCGGATGCTCTGAACCTTCTTCATCTACTTGCAATAAAACTATTGCAATGGTGTCTTCAGAAGCAAATGAGAATGCATGGAACTCCTTGTTGTAATCTGGACTTATTAAAGTGGGAGCCTCCATAATAGCCCTCTTAATGGAATCGAAGGATTTTCTTGCTGAATCAGTCCACTTAATCTCTGACCCTTTTTTCAACATGGAGGTAATGTGCTTTACCAGCTCCGCAAAATTTTGTATAAACCTCCTCACAAAATTAATCTTGCCCAGAAAGGACTGGATGTCCTTCTTTGATCTCGGGATAGACAGGGTCTGTATTGCTTTTACTCTTTTTGGGTCAATTCGGACACCTGTAGCAGAAACAACATCCCCTAACAGCTTGACTTCTTCTAAAGCAAATTGTGATTTTTTAGGATTGACTGAAATCCCAAACCTCCTGCACTTCAGGAACATCTTTTTCAAATGCTGTAAATGGTCTTGATGGCTGATGGAGTATACTGTTATATCATCAATGTAGATAAGGATAAACTTATCCTTCTCTCCCACAAATGCTATATCCATAGCTCTTTGAAAGGTGGCTCCATCATTCATCAGCCCAAAAGGTATCTTAGCATACATAAAAGTGCCCCAAGGAGTGGTGAATGCAGTCTTCTCTTGGTCATCTGGATGCACAGCAATCTGATTAAAGCCTGAAAATCCATCCAAGAAAGACATCACTTTGGCTCCTGAGACCTTCTGCAGCAAATGCTCCATTTTGGGTGGGGGATGATTGTCTTTCTTGGAGCACTTGTTTAAGTTTCTGAAATCAACACAGAGTCTGATTTCTCCATTTTTCTTCCTCACCACCACCAAGTTGGCTACCCATTTTGAATATCTGAGAAGGACTATGATTTTGGTAGCCAACAACTTTTTTATTTCTTTTTCAATCAAAGGAAGGAGCAAAGGATTTATTGGTCTCAGCTTCTGCTTGAAAGGAATGGTATCTTTCTCCAGAGGGATTTTATGTTGAATAATCTTTTTATCATAGGTTTTTAGGTCACTATATTCCCAGGCAAACTAATGATTGCAGTATTCAGAACATTGATCAGCAGACAGATGAGAAGAAATATTTATGTATCTAGGCTGACCTGGACTCCCTATATCATGCTTACAGACAACAGATTGGTATTCTTTTTGGGTAGCCTTGTAAGGCACATCATTTTGGTCAAACAATCTTTCTAGAGGAATTAAACCCTTAGGAATATGATTGCTAGGACACTGGACAATGCCATCTTTGCCAATTTTATTTCTAAGCTGGGATTGGGGGTTTTCTTCTAAGGCTTCATTTTGTTGGTCAATTTGCATTTCAGAAAATTCATCAATGACTTGCAGAAACCTATTTAATTCATCATCATCTTCAAACACTTTCTAATGGTGGACATTATCAGGCAAGGATGGCCTATATTTCATTTGGACTTCATAAACTAGTCTGGGAGGCATGGGAGGAATAAACATGCTGGCAGACACAGCAAGGGAATCAGCAAGCTGATTTTTGGCTCTAGGGATATATGAGATATAAAAATTATCAAAAGAGTCTGTAAGTCTCCATACCTCATCTCTGTATGCTTTCAACCTTGGGTTCTTTGCTTGAAATGTTCTGTTTACTTGCTAAATGATCAAATCAGCATCTCCAAACACCTTTAGGTTCCTGATTCCTCTGTCTTTTGTTGCGTTAAGGCCCAATATCAGAGCCTCATACTTTGATATATTTTTAGTGACTTGAAAAGCTAGCTTAAATGACAGATGTGTGCTTTCTTGCTTTGGAGATACCAGCACCACCCCTGCTCCTGCAGTATCCCTAGAACATGCTCCATCAAAGAACATCTCCCAAACCAAACTTCCTTGCTTTTCCTCGGCCTGATTTGTTGGTTTCTTGAGATGCATTGAGGCCTTCTGAGATTCTTCAATTTGGAGGATACATGCTCCAAAATCAGTGTCCACAGCATATATGGGATGATTAGAAGGATGGTTTTCATCATTGATGATGTATGCCAGTTGTGCTTCCCTGTACAATCTCCTACTTTCTTCTCCAAAAACTGGGATAGTGGCATAAGATAGATCATTCTGTAATGTCCCACCTAGACTCTTAATCCACCCTCTAGAAAACAACATGCCAAATTTGGGAGGGACATCTGCTACCACAATATCCATCATCATACTCTTCATGGGCAGCTGGGTTAGGGTAATAGCCAGGTCATTAATCAACCCTAGACATTTCACCTTTCTTGAATCAAATGAGAATAAATCATGATATGGTCTGGTGATGTCAAGGCCTAACTCTTCCATGATAGCTTTAAGCATCAAATTGTGGCTGGCCCCTGTGTCTAGCAGGCAATTGTGGAGGATTTTGTCATGAATGGTCAAGGAGACATAAAATGATGGATAATTATTATTAGTAGGTTTAATCATGGGGATAAGCACAACTGCAGGCTTGTCATCTTGCAAATTGACAGAGTCAGTGGAGTTTTGTTTGGTTTCCAGCTCAAGAGCTTCAAGGATAAGATTTCTAAACACTTCACTCTTTACCAATTCTACCAGAGGCACAGATATTTTTAACTTTTGGACTTCTGACTCAAAGCTGAAAGAGGAAGGTAACTTATCAAAACCTCTTACCTCTTGAACTGGTGCTTTAAGGATCATTGAATCAGCTGTTGGTCTTCTCTGCCTGATATTCTGTGACTCTGTTTGGGTAGCAGCTCTTTGCACAAGATTCTCCTTAACATTTTTTGCATTTGACCTCAGATTATATCTTCACTACTCCTCAGTTTGTAGGACTGACTCTCTGTCCCACTCCTAACTGTCTTGTTCCTACAGCAATGATTCTTCATATGCGGCCAATGTCAAAAATGCAGCACTGCCTTTATCTTCCATGCAGTGAATTTCATCCTCATCTTCAAACTGTTCCTCCTCCATGAATACACTCTGGAAAGGAGCTTTAACCTTTTGTTCTTCATTTGTTTCTTTACCCTTCTGAATGATTTGCAACTGTTCATTTGCTCTTCTGAATGGGCTTGGATTTTTTGGAGCTAATGTATTTTGAAACCTTGTCTTCCCAGAACTCTGCTCAACCTTCAGCTTAGATATCTCAGCAGCCAATGACTCTATCATTCTAGTCATTTTATCTAATTTAGGCTCTGAAGATGAAGCAGAGGAAGAAGAAGCCTCACTTCTCTGCCTCATTCTATCAGCATGACTTTTGAGCTTTTCTGCAGCCATAATATTAGATTCTACTTCCAGTGCTGCATCCTGCATATCAGCTAGAGTGGCACATCTTCTTTCTCTCAACAATAGGCAGAAATAAGAGTCAAAAGCATTGGCATAAGTGAGTTTGGTAGAGGTGGGGGTAGGCTTTACCTCATCTGGTATCTTACTATACATACGGTTAAATCTTTTATTAAAATAAGGCAATGACTCCCCATTCTCCCTCTTTAGGTTTCCAAACTCAGTATGGTAATAGAGCAGATCTTTTCTATCTCTCCATTGATTCAAAAATGCATCATCCAATGCTTCAATGTCTATTATGGACCTATTGGGTAATTCTCTAAACCATTTCCTAGCCTCACCATCAAGGCTTTGGACAAAAACTCTCATCCATACATCATCCTCACTGATATCTAAGTTATCAACATAACTATAAAAAGATTCAAGGTGTTCTTTAGCTATTACCCCCTCTGTACTAGTGAATTTGGGCATATATTTCTAATATTCTCCTGCAAGCATTGCATTCAAAGGAGCAGGCAAGACTAGGGATCCATACCTAGCAGCAATAATTCTTTCCATCTTCGTGGGTGCTTACTGGCCTACCATGACTGGGATATGTGGAAGGACACTAGTAGATTGAGTAGTTTGAAGCAATGTAATGGATGACAGACAACAGGATGATCTGGAATGTATGGGAAACTTTCTTTGGACTGAGATTCAAATGGGAACTAAATGGACAAGGAGCTTTATTAATCTCTGAACGAATTTCTTTACTAACAGTGCTGGGCTCTAGATCTTCAAACTGTATATCCTTAGCTGTAACCTTATCTTTCAGAGATACATAAGTTTTCTTAGGCTTACCTGATCTTGATGCTCCTTTCTGTGATGTTTTCTTTGGTTTAACAATCTTCTCAGGGTCAAGAACTGGAACAGCTGGTGAATTCTAAGGATTTCTTCGAGTATGTCTCACAAACTAAGCCAGGACTATATTTTGGAGTCGCCAAAGGTTGGTCGTCCTCCAGTGGAGTCGCCAGATAGATGATTACAACCAGAACTGTGCCCAGAATTTGTCTATCATCAAAACCTAGAACTGTGTCGTCTCCTAGGGAAGCTGAGCTTCAATTTCCTTTCCCCGGCAATGGCGCCAATTAATGTTATCACCCCAAGAAACTCTCCTCGGTTTTATTTCAGAGAAGCTCAGGAACATTACAAACTCAACAAAATGTTGGAAATGGATGAATGGAAGGAATGATGCTTGTTCAAGCTAGATAACCACTTCTACTATGCTTAACTCCAGACATGGGTGAACACCCCCAGACTACAAGGCTTTAGACCACCAATTACTCACAGTTTGAGGGTTAGGTGAACATGGAGAATACTGACCACACTAATAGATGCACAAGACCATGTGATGGCCGGCTACAACCAGTAAAGAGGTCTGCAAATCTATTTCCTAATGCACAGATAGGATGACAGCTCTCCGGCACTAAGTAAACAGAAACCTGCATAACACATCCAATGATACATACTAGACTTCAATACAGAGGTGGGATGACAGCACCTCTAATGCTAAATATCAAGAGAACATGAACAAATGCATACCAAGCACAGCCTATAACAGAGTAGGAATGGAAAGTGAGCAATTAACAGTAAAAGAAGCTTGTATTAGTTGAAAATGAAGACCAGATGCTGCAAGTATCAAAATAGTTACAGTCTCCAGAATTTGAACCTTAGATCAAAACAACAACTATCAACCTGATTACATCTCTTTTCTGGGTATATATAGAGTTCGATTACAAAAATATCCTATGCGTGGAGGGGTCATAATTGACCACCAATCGCTCTAACTATCCAGCTATGGGTCTCTGCTGCAATCTGACTGCCTCAATGAATGAATTTGACATTCTCTGGTACTTTGTTGTACTCCTCGAGCAGGTGAAGTGTTATATTGAAGAAGTTCCATAACTAATAAATGCCATAATCTGCTCGAGGCATGTCCTTCTCATCATTCGGCCATGCTATTTGTTGAATGCGGTGGTTGAAGATTAACTGCGCAGAGTGCTGGTAGGTGATCGCCTCCTTCCTTCAGATGCACAGGACAAGCCAAAGACATGAAAAATGCATGGGGAATGAATGGAGGGCAGGGAATAAATATTAGCCGTTGGATGGAACAGACGGACGGCTGAGATCTCTTGGCGGGAGGCGTTGGGAGGAAACAGAGGCACAAATGATTGTGAGCCATTGGATGTTGCAGATGGACGGTGGGGATTGATTTGCAAGAGCTATCGGGAGACATGAGATCAGGATGGACGAGGGCCGTTGGATCTCATATGGTCTGATCCAACGGTGATCGGGGGAGGAAGATGCACGGGGTATAATGAGCAGGAAGGGTGGTTTTGGCAGTGAGCGGTAATTATCACACAGCCTTTGGGGCTGCAGTGGTATTCGTACAGAGGAGTGCGATCGCAATCAGTGGGTGACACGTGGCAGATGGGACCGGCGGCAAACTGCTTTCCCCGCGGGTTAATGTGCTGGCATCTTACGGGCATGGGAGGAGTGACTGTCGTCTGATCGTGGCGGAGTTGATCAGACGGCACAGGTTTAACAAACATGTTTTGTGTGATAGATGTGACAGGGACAGCAATGGTAAAGGCACGCAGTCATGTGAATATGGTCATATGGGTTTAAACTTTGCACTCGGGGACCCGAGGGAATATGGGTTTATAGAGAAATCTGGGGGAAAACGAAGGTGGCGGGAGTTATAAGAGTGCAAGGAAAATGAATGGGGGGAATGAAATAGATTGCTGCGAGCTCCCTTTTTGCGTAAACACCCTAATCAGGCCTATATTTGGTCCTCCAAATGATGAATTGAATAGCAGAGCTAACAGTTTCTTCTAAATCTACCCCTTCTATTTGGGCATACCCTTTGCACACCAATTGATCTTTTTCCTAATTATTTGACCTTGTCCATTTAGTTTGTTCTTGAAAACCCATTTGGTTCCAACAACAGAGAAAAATTGCATAACTTGTACTACCCACAAGTTTCCTTCTGGTTTGGACACCATGTCTTTGATCTCCAAGAATATGACTCTCAGGATGTTCCTTCTATACATACCTGGAGGGTGTCTTTGGCCTTGAAGACATGTCTACTTCCTCACCTTCACTGTTTGAATCTGTTTCATTCAGATCAGTGGACCTCAAATATGAACTTTCTTCATCATCTGAGTTCATATTAATTTTAGAGGATTCAGGTTGTGAACCTACTTCATCTACTATTATGTCGATGCAATCCTAAATCTTACTTTTCTACTTGTTGTAACACTTATATCCTTTTCTTCGAATAGAGTATCTGAGCAATATTCCTTCGTTAGCACATGAGTCAAACTTCCCAGGGTTCTTTTCATTCCTTTTAATGAAGAACTTGCTCCCAAACACCTTGAGGTGTTTAACTGATGCAGGTATTCCCTTCCATAACTCATAGGGGGTTTTATCACTATTAGACTTGAGTTGAGTTCTGTTTGACAGATATACTACTTCCTAGGCTACTTCTCCCCAGAAGTTGTGAGACACTCCTACTTCATCTAACATTGCTCTAGCCATTTCCTGGATTGTTCTATTCTTCCTCTCTACTACTCCATTTTGCTGAGGATTTCTAGCTGTTGAGTACTGCCTCCTAATGTTGTGCTCTCCACAATATTCCTCAAATTCTCTTGACGTGTACTCTCCCCCTCTATTTTATCTTAAGAATTTTATCTTTAAGTAATTCTCATTTTCTACTTGGGCTTTAAACTTCTTGAAATGCTTGAACGCTTCCGACTTTTCTTCTAAGGAACAATCCAAGTAGCCCTAGTGAAATCATGAATGAGAAACATGAAATAATTCTCTCCTTTTAAATATTTTGCTCTAGTTGGGTCACAAATGTCTGTGTGAATGAACTCTAGAGGTCTAGGTGAGGAGAAATCTTTTGATTTGAAATGAGTTCTAGCTTTCTTGCCAAACTGACATGACTTACAGATTATGTTATCGGGATTTGACAGTCTTGGTAATTCTCTCACTAATCCCATTTTTGTTTTTATCAAACTATCAAAATTCATATGCCCAAGCATCTTGTGCCACAACTGTACTTCACTCATTTTTCTCAAATAGCAGTTAACCTCGGAATCGTCAAACACATATACGTTATCGCGGGTTCCGATTTCTTTTCTCACCAGTTTTCCATTCTTTATGTTCTGGATCTCACAATATTTAGATCGAAAGGTCACATCATAGTCATTGTCACACATCTAGCTAACACTGAGCATATTGTGATTGAGACCTTCTACATATAGTACATTTTGTGCTTTTGTTTTTTTATCAAGACTAACTACTCATTTTCCCTTGATTCTTCCTGGAGCATTTTTCCAAAAGTGACATTTCTTCCTTTGTCCTTTTCCTTAAGTGACAGAATTTTGATTTTTTCCCCATTCATATGTTTGGAAAAATCACTATCCATGTACCATTTTTTTCTTGATTATGATCTGATAAGGTGAGTCCACATTGCATGCTCTTTTTAGTATTTAATTTCCAACTCCCTTTATCCTTTTGGATAGCTATCTATCTGACATTGTTAAAATTGGAAACTAGGGAAAAAATTCATGTGGGTCATCTTATTCATGGCTGATAATATTTTTATTAGATTCCTCTCGTCGAGAGGTGTAGGATTGATATAAAGACCATCCGATTCCAATAAGTATTCATGGAGATATGAATTTATTTTGATTATGGAATTATTATCAAGTCGACCTACAAATCATGTAGGCTCAGAAGCCCAACAGTTACATCTATTCAAACACCAACATTGTGTATAAATACAGGAGGAATTTTCCTCATTTGGACTCACTCATCTCATCATCATCTCTCTCTCTCTACTGCGCAAAAAAGAGTCTCTTCTCTACTACGTAGAAAAGGGTCTCTCCCTCACACATGTGAAGCCGGAAGCTGTTGAAACTAAAGCTGCAACTGCAGAGGTAAAGATTGACCTACGTGGACTAGAATATATCCTCATCTGAACTACACTATAGTTTCATTTGAACCTCCTATGAAAGCCGCAACTTTTGGTGGTGGAATCAAGTCAATCCGATGGACGGTTTGCAAGATATCGACTGCCCTAGTTTGAAGCCAGAAGTTGCTGAAATTGAAGCTGCAACTGAAGAAGTAAAGTTTGACCTACGTGGACTAGAAGATCTCCTCATCTGAACTACGCTATGGGTTCATCTGAACCTCCTTTGAAATCTGAAACTTTTGGTGGTGGAATCAAGTCAATCCGACAGACGGTTTGCAAGATATCGACTGCCCTAGTTTGAAGCTGGAAGCTGCTGAAACTAAAGCTGCAGCTGCAGAAGTAAAGTTTGACCTGCATGGACTAGAAGATATCCTCATCTAAACTGTGTTGTAGGTTCATATAAACCTCCTCTGGAAGCCACAATTTTTGGTGGAGTAATCAAGACGATTCGACAGTTAGTTTGTGAGATATCGTCTGCCCTAGTTTGATGATGAAGCTGCTAATGTTGATGCTGCTCATCTAGGGTTTGCTACTGCTGATATAAATCAGATTTATTATACTATTTCTCTCTGCTGTATTATTGAAGATAAAAGAAGATTTGATCAAAGGGTTTCCCCACACATTGTGGGGTTTGTCCCTGGCTAGCCGCCACATCTTGTGTCTCTTGTGTTGGCTTATTTTCTGTCGATCGTTTAATGTTCTATCTGCACTTTAATTTATGTACATGTGATTGCTAATTTGTGGAATATAATAAGAAAAAGAAGTAAACTGTTATAGGCATAGAACAAACCAGAACTTAACATGGAATCAGAGCTGAGGTGAAGACAAATCTCGAGCAAGAGCAAGAGCAACTGGCAAGGCTATCCTAAAAGAACAATGTGGTCCTCAACACTCTTTCTTGCCGAAGACAAGCTTCATGAGAAAGCTGACTATCATGGATGGAAGATGTCTATCGATCTAACCCATGAGGATCAAGGAGTGTTGGATCATGTGAGAGGAAATATTTTTGAGCCTCCATCAAATGCACCTCCTGCTGCTAGGAACAAATGGAAGAACGGAGAAATTAAAGCGAGGAAGATCATCCCGGACTCTGTCGACAAGCGCTTGGTGGCCTACATCTCTGAACTAGACACCTCGAAGGAAATCTATGATAGACTAGTGAGTTTATTTAAAGTTAATGATGCAAATCAAGTTTTGTTTCTTAGAAATAAGCTGACGAAAATCAAGAAGGGTAAAGATGAGAGTATGCAAGCATACTTCTTAAGAATCACCAAGGTCAAGAACGATCTCCTATCTATTGGAGAGAATATTATTGACAGAGAAATGGCACTCACAACTCTTGGAGGATTACCATCCAAATGGTATGTGTTCAGGACTACTCTTTTGAAAAATAATGTAATTCCTGGTTTCGAGGAATTAATGGCTAGATGCATTCAAGAAGAAACAAGGGTAGAAGAGCAAGAAATGCCCTTGCCTAAAGGTCTTCCTACTACTTTTTCTTCTCATGCTAAGAAAAGAAATAATTCTGGGTCTAAATAAAAAAGAAAGGCTGGACCTAAGGGTGGAAGAAAAGGATGATGTTTCATTTGCAATAACTATGCAAGGGAATGTCTTGATAGAAAGGACTCTCACCGTGACGATGATCAAAATCCCTCTCATGGTAATCGAAGGAATGACAAATGCAATAGCAAAGGTAAGAGGAGAGGTGGGAATCAAGGAAGAGGACAACCATTCAAGAAGGCTAGAAATTCTAGGATGTATTAAATGCACCTGACCTCTGAAAGAACCTGGTGTCCATCTCAGCAATGGAAGAGAAAGGCTACAAGGTAACCTTCAGTGATGGCAAGGTACGTGTATCGAAAAATAAAGTTAAAGATGCCTTTACTCTTGGGTTTCGTGTTGATTCATTATATCAGGTCAATGGAAGTCTGCTAGGTGTCATGTCTTATGACACATCTCTTCAGTCCAAACTTTGGCATCGGAGGTTTGCCCCCCTTCAATATAAAGCTATACTTAATGTAAGACAAATGGTGACAGGGATGCCCGAATTTCGAGTAGAGAAAGAAGGTGTATGTCCAGGATGTGTCGAAGGAAAGCTCAAAAGGGGACCATTCCCCTCAAGTCAAAGCAAGACCTCCGATATATTACAGTTGGTTCACTCAGGCATATTTGAGGCTGGCACTACTCCTGAGCAGAATGGTGTGGCGGAAAGGAAGAACCGTACAATTGTGGAAGCTATCTCTATGGGTAGATGATGTAACAATGCTTGATGTGGAGGAACCCATGGATCCTATTTATCCACCTGAGCCTTCTTCTTCTAGGAAGAGGCCTTCATGGCTTAGGGGGATACTTAATGATGCTGAAGGACATGCTGCACCCTGAGGAGCCTTCTGTGAAAGTAAGAAACCTAATAGGTATCAAGGATACTTGACCATCATGAGCACGATCATACAAAATGAGCCTTCATCATTCTTAGATGCCGTCAAGCATCAAGTATGGAAGGATGCTATGACCATTATGGAGAATGATGTCTCGGAAGTAGTTCCCAGACCTCAGGACAAGACAATTATTACTACAAAATGGCTTTACAAGATAAAGCTACAGCAAATGGAAGTACAAAATAGTATAAGGCTCGTTTTGTTGCTCGTGGCTTCTCCCAGAAAGAAGGTATAGACTATGATGTGATATTTTCAATTGTTGCCAGATATACAACCATCCTCTCAATCATAGCCCTTACGGCTTCACAAGGATGGAACCTACATCAGATGGATGTCAAGACTGCGTTCTTGCACGGTTCGACCAAAGAAGAGGTCTATGTGGAGCAACCCGAAGGATTTGAGATTTATGATTGAAAATCTCATGTATGTAGGTTGAAGAAGGCTCTCTATCGGCTGAAGCAAGCACCCTGAGCATGGTATGAGAGGATTGATAGCTACTTGATGAAGCTGGGATTCACTAGGAGTGAAGTCGATCCTAACCTTTATTTTAAGGTTGAAGATGACAAACCTCTCATACTGGTGCTGTATGTGGACGACCTCTTTCTAACATGTGCATACCCTCTCATTCACAACTGTAAGAGGGAGTTGGCCTCTGAATTTAAAATGAAGGACCTAGGACCAATGCACTATTTCCTAGGACTTGAACTGTGGTAGAAGCCAAGGGAAATTCTCCTATCTCAAGGAAAATATGTGGTGAAGATCCTAAAAAGATTTGGTATGGTGGACTGCAAGCCTGTGACTAGTTCGAGGATCTTAACTTTCAGAAGTTATATGGTAGTGATGTCGGACCAGATTTGGGAAATGCTTATGAGTTTCAAAAACTCATTCGCATTCATGTTCTTGGTGAACCTCCATCTGAACATATGTTTTGCAGTTAGCATTGTGAGCTAATTTTTGGTTAAGCCTCACTAGATTGGTGCCAAGAATCTTCTGAGATGTCTTCAGGACACAATCTCTCATGGATTGAGATACACTACCAGAAATATGAAACTACATGATTATTCGAATGTTGATTAGGCATGTAGTGTGGAGAATCACTAGAGCACTTTTAGTGCTGTTTCTCTTTGGATTCTGCTTCGATATAATGGATGAGCAGGAAGCAGAAGTCGGTTGCCATAATCACTGCCAAGATTAGATACATATCTACGAATATGATCTCGTATGAAGTTTCCTAGTTGGGGAAGCTCTTCAGTGAGCTGTTTGATCACATGCCACTGTGATTCTCTGTAACAACCAGAGGTGGGATTCGATTATTGAGGAATCCCGTATTCATCGATTTCTACAGCAGATAGACATCATCTGGGATATGGTAAGTTGATGAGCAAGGAGGCTCCATCACATTAAGATGATGTACAGGTCGATACACCTTGTCAAAGCCCTGAGGAAAGATCTAATCTGTGATTTTCTCAAACGAATTGGAGTCGTCAAGAAACCTTGTACAAGGGCCCTGCATGTTGCATACATTGAGCTCTAAGAGCTTTGAGGGCTTGCGGTTCTTACTGGAACAACATACGACCACAGGGTGACTCACCCTCCCTTGGTGGTGCGCACTGGAACAAGATGATTCACTCTCTTGTGAGACAAGATGATTCACTCTCTTGTCGAATAGGATGATTCGCTCTCCTATGTAGGAGGATGATTAGTTCTCCTGTGAGGCTTGGATTGATGTGTTCTCCATGGCGATTGTAGCAGGATTGAAGTGTTCTCCTGTGAGCCCTGGATTGATGTGTTCTCCATGGAGATTGTAGCAGGATTGATGTGTTCTCCTGTGAGGCCTGGATTGATGTGTTCTCCATGGTGATTGTAGCAGGATTGATGTGTTCTCCTGTGAGGCCTGGATTGATGTGTTCTCCATGGCGACTTGGATTGATTTGTTCTCCATGGCGATTGTAGCAGGATTGATGTGTTCTCTTGTGAGGACAGGATTGATTAGTTCTCCTGTCGAGGCATCCTACCCCTGCAGTCTAGGAATCATGGGAAGTACCTCTCATCTGATCAATGAGCAGGGAAATGAAGTTAGGGACCATAGTAGTACCGATGGACACATTGTTGTATCTACCATACTCCCTATGCTAGGATGACCTCCATTGATTTGGGATCAATGATACTGGTCTGGGACTAGTGGTAGGAGTTGTACCATACTATGACATTGACTTCGGGTCGGTTGAGACTGGTCTAGGACTAGTGGTACATACTCTGAGACTGACTTCGTGTCAGTGTAGTACTGGTCTAGGACCAGTGAGAGTGGTACATACTATGACGCTGACTTCAGGTCAGTTGAGACTGGTCTCGGACCAGTGGCACACTCTCTGAGACTGTGATACTGGTCTGGGACTAGTGGTAGGAGTGATACTTACTATGAAGCTGACTTCGGGTCGGTTGAGACTGGTCTGGGACCAGTGGTACGCACTCTGAGACTGACTTTGAGTCAGTGGAGGATGATACTAGTCTGGGACCAGTGGAGTTGTACTCACTATGACGCTGACTTTGGGTTGGTTAAGACTAGTCTGGGACTAGTGGTACATACTCTGAGACTAACTTTGATTCAATATGATACATCCTTGATCATTTCTTCTTCTTCATAATTCAGACAAAAGCAGAGCAGAACAGAACAATGCAAGAGCAGAGAAGAATAGAGCAGAACAATACAGATCAGTATAGGGCAGAACAAGACAAGGCATAATAGAGCAAAGCATGGCAAGGGATAAGCTGTATAGGGTAGTGCATTTGATGGATGAATAGTAATGACCAATAGACAGAATGCAGATGAAGTTCTCCCTAGTTGAGAGGGAGTGTTAAAATTGGCAACTAGGGAAAAAATTCATGTGGGTCATCTTAATCATGGCTGATAATATTTTTATTAGATTTCTCTCATTGAGAGGTGTAGGATTGATATAGAGATCATCTGATTCCGATAAGTATTCATGGAGATATAAATTTATTTTCATTATGGAATTATTATCAAGCCGACCTACAACTCATGTAGGCTCAGAAGCCCAACAGTCGCATCTATTCAAACACCAACATTGTGTATAAATATAGGAGGACTTTTCCTCATTTGGACTCACTCATCTCATCACCATCTCTCTCTCTACTGTGGAGAAAAGAGTCTCTTCTCTACTACGCAGAAAAGGGTCTCTCCCTCACACATGTGAAGCCAGAAGCTGCTGAAATTAACGTTGCAACTGCAAAAGTAAAGATTGACCTGCATGGACTAGAAGATCTCCTCATCTAAACTGCACTGTAGGTTCATCTAAACCTCCTCTAAAAGCTGCAACTTTTGGTGGTGGAATCAAGTCAATCCGACGGACGGTTTGCAAGATATCGACTGCCCTAGTTTGAAGCCGAAAGCTGTCGAAACTGAAGCTGCAACTGCAGAAGTAAAGTTTGACCTGCGTGGACTAGAAGATCTCCTCATTTGAACTATGCTATAGGTCCATCTGAACCTCCTCTGAAAGCCACAACTTTTGGTGGTGGAATCAAGTCAATCCGATAGACAGTTTGCAAGATATCGATTTCCCTAGTTTGAAGTCAGAAGCTACAAAAACTGAAGCTGCAACTGCAGAAGTAAAGTTTGACTTGTGTGGACTAGAAGATCTCCTCATCTGAACTATACTGTAGGTTCATTTGAACCTCCTCTAGAAGCTGCAACTTTTGGTGGAGGAATCAAGCCGATCCAACGGTCAGTTTGTGAGATATCGTCTGCCCTAGTTTGATGATGAAGCTGCTAATGCTGATGCTGCTCATCTAGGGTTTGCTACTGCTGATATAAATCAGATTTATTGTACTATTTCTCTCTCTTGACTTACTGAAGATAAAAGAATATTTGATCAAATGGTTTCCCCACACATTGTGGGGTTTGTCCCTGGCTAGCCGCGACATCTTGTGTCTCTTGTCTTGGCTTGTTTTCTGTCGATCGTTTAATATTCTATCTACACTTTACTTTATGTACATGTGATTGCTAATCTGTGGAATATAGCAAGAAAAAGAAGTAAACTGTTATAAGCATAGAACATACCATAACTTAATAGACATTTTGGGACTTAGACAGGTATTCAAACCTTCTTCTTCACTCACTGGAGTTTTTCCCAAAATTATTACATTTTAATCATTCTACTTAACTTCACAAGGGAGAGAAGACATTATTATTTTTGAGAGAAGAGTTTTGAGACTTAGAAATATGATGTATATTATATCTAGGATTTTCATCTCTTTCAACTTTGATCCTTCTACAATCCATGGCTTTATGTACAAAGATATGACACTTATAGAAGTGACCATAAAACAAATAGGAATGCCTATTGTTAGAAGCATTATGATATTGTGCAGGAAAATGCCTTGGTCATTTGACTGATTGGTTCATTCTCCATTGATGATCTCCTCTATTTTCGACTGTTCCTTTGTCTTCATTAATTCTTTCATGATTCTTATTCCCATGGCTCTGTGGTTCTTCGAATCCTATAGACCTGAATTTTATCTTCCCAATAGAATATTCTTATGTCTTAGAGTATCCTAGACTGGTTTTGATTCCTAAGGGCCTTTGACTATTCAGGATCTGATCTAGTCTCCTTGTCTCTTCAAAAAAAATTTCATTTACACCCTTCTTGGTCTTTGTTTTCTCAAGATTAGTTCTCAGAGAGACAACCTCTACTTCAAGGCTCTAATATTTCTCTTCCCATTCTTGAATGAGGTCTTTAAGAACCTCTTCTTTTTGTTTGGCTTCCTCTAGCTCAGATTTCAAAGACATAATATCATCTTTTCATATCTGTGAGATCGTTTCCCTTTTTAACTTGAGAAGCTCTCATTTTAACTGCTTTTTCTCCTCTTAATGTCTCTTATAGTTTCCTTGTTTTTCTTTCAGTAGAAGGACTAAACTGTCCTTGCTCTTGATAGCTTCTTCAAGATTTTATTTTTGATAGGAAAAATCCTCATTATTAGAGTTATACATACCTTCCTCTGCATGTTGTAACTGTTCCTTCAATTGATTATTCTTCTTCCTTTATTTCTTTAACTCGTCAAAGGCATTGACGAGTTCCCCTTCAAGGTCTACTACTCCTTCTTCTTCTTCCTCTTCAGAGTCCATAATACCCTGTTTCTTGGAGTCTGTTTCAAAGGCCATAAGAATATACTTATCTGACTCATTCTTTGATGAGTCTTCATAGTTTGACTCTTGTGCTGAGCTATCCTCTTTAGAGTTGAACCCCTTCTTCTTATAGGGATTTTTCTTCTGATGTGTATGAGACTTATTTCCATGTTTTTTATCCTCTTCCCTTTCATCATTTTCTTTGTAAGGGAATTTGGAATAGAAATGTCCAAATCTTCCACAATAAAAACACTTAAAGGGCAACTTCCCTTTATATTTTCTTGAGCCATGTTTCAGTTTTCTAGATAGTTGATCCAACTCCTGATCAAATTCATAGCTAGAGCAGTCTTGATGATATTTGTGATCCTTTCCCTTTCTGGATACTTTGAACGCTACTTCCTTCGGTTCATATTTTTCTAATCCTACTCTCGTATCATAGGCTGTGAGAGTCCCATGTAGCCAATCCATCTTGAGATCCTCTAAATTAGCCATTTCCTCAATAGTTGAGATTTTGGCATTAAATCTCATGGGTGGAGATCTTAATATTTTCTGAACAATCATCTATTCCTTGACTTCTTTACCAAGTCCTCTAATCATATTAGTCACTTCATCAACTCTAAGGAAGTATTCTTCTATGAATTCATTCTCATTCATTCTAAAGATTTCAAACCTCATTCTGAAAGTCTGAAGTTTCACTTGCTTGACTTTGTCATCTCCTTCATGACTCTGGTTAAGCTTTACCCACACTTCTGTAGTAGACTTACAATGCATAAATTTTACAAGTTCTAATTGAGTAAGACCAAAGAGAATGGAATTATTGGCTTTAGAATTGTTCCCATATAATTTTTTACCATGTGCATAAGTGGGAGGAATATTAGGGACACTATATTCTACTAGTACTAATGTCCAAACATCTACTCCCAGGGACATAAGATATTCTTCCATTCTCACTTTCCAAAAAGCATAGTTGGTCCCATCAAAGATTGGTATTATTATTGAGTAATCCTCTTGACTCTCTTGCCTAGACATAATTCCTTATAGATCTACCTTCCAGTGTTTAAACTATTGTTGAAAGAAACTTGGCTCTAATACCAATTGTTGGAAGAAGGAATTGTTGACGGGGGGGGGGGGGGGGGGGGGGGTGAATCAGTAATTAAGAAGGTCTTTTTATTTTTATTATTATGCTTTTAGTCCCTTCTTATATTCTTTAACTTGTGAGAGAATTAATTCACAAAAATAGTTAGCCAACAATATTTTAGACACACATGTTAAAACAAAAATCACATGAGGAACACACATTTGACATAGTGATTTTCACGTGGAAACCTAGAGGGAAAAAACCACCAATTGTGTTGTTTGTTTATGATATAAATTAAGCACCCACTTAATTACATATCTTTTTTTGTGAGCACCCACTCACAGGAGGCACCGACCCTCTTTGGTTAGCAAGAACCAACTTTCCAAGAGGTACCAACCTATTCATTATGTAGGCACCAACCTGTTCTTTCCACTACTCCATTATTTCATACAATTTTCAAACTAAAAGCATAGGCATACAATTATACAAGTAAAATATCAACAATGGTTGTTCACTAATTTGACTTCTACATTTTGCCTTTTGTGCTCACTTGCAGTAGGTTTCCTCTTACCGCTCATAGTAACACTTCCTCTATGCTCTACCTTCTCTATCAAGTGCTCTACACTGACTTCTCTTCTGAACTACCCTTGCAATTCTCCACAAAGTCCTCATGCTACTCTTGCTATTGAATTACATAATGTCCTCCCAGGTGCTTCAACCTCTCTGATTTGATGCTCTCTCTCACAACACTGCGCACACACACATATTCTCACTTCCCCATATTTTTCGTTGTCGGTGATGGTTTTGTTCCATTGAGGCACTCTACACAAGGGAGTCTCTCCTCTCTGTCCTTTAGCTGCCAATCTGTACTTAGGCATGGCTTCACTTGCCACTCTTGCATCTTCTGATAGTTTCTTGTCACAACACCCAAAATAGAGATGGACCTTGCAGTTCTTCATAATCTGACTACACAGAGCTCCTGTGCTGAGAAATTAATTCTCAGGTGACCTGCACACTCCTCCAAGAGCCCCAATTTCATTTATCATTCCATAGATCTTGATATTCCATAGAGGTGATTGTTCTGTTCTTATTTATCACAACCATTAGTGCATGCAAAACAATTGATTTATTCCTTCATGCTATTAAATTTATCTCTACTATGAATGTTGTCCTCGTTTTCTTGTTACAAAGTATTATGCATGTATAGCCCCTTTCAACTACCAACTCCTTTGTGCCTGCATTCAATTTCGTAGTTTCCAACCCATACATTCTTTAATTCTCTATACCTACATATTGGAGAAACTCCATATCGCAACTTCATGGTGGTGTAGTGTTATGATACTCCTTAGTCCCGGTGTCTTTAGCTCCTCTGGCGCTGAGCTCCTTGAGTATTTCTCCTCCACGGGACCATGAATTGTTACATGTAGCTTAACATTGAGGCACTAAGGCATTTTGTTCCTATCAGGGGCCAATCTTTTTTTACTATTGCTCTGTGCCCTTGGTTCTTTGTATTTACATGACCAAGAGCCAACCCAATATCGGAAGCCCCCTCCATCAAAACTTTTCAATAACCATCTGTTCTAGAGTTTTGATATCTTAATCCTCTAATATGCCGAGCTCCGATATGACATCATCACTCCACGTGGTGTCTTTATAGTGATGACATGTTTCACCTTGATCTGGAATATTAGGGCACCCAATATTGTGGAATCAGCCTACCACGTGTCCTATCATACTACAACATCATGTTGACATCAAATAACACTGTAGCTTATCAGAACCAATCTCATGCTGCCATGTGTCCTACTGGGAGGAGAGAGAAGAGGGCCCATCAACCCTAGGATTTGCAACAAAATCCTTTGTTAATATTCTTTGGCATTACTCGACACTTTTAATACTATCGGAACTTCTTAGTGTACCACATTTGAGAAGTTCTGATACCCCGATGTCACAGTTCTCTGATATTCCAATGCGTCGATACATTGACCTCTGATATTCCGATGCGCCAATACACCGACCTTTGATATTCCAATGTGCCGATCTGCTGACCTCCAACATTCCTATCCCCAATGTTATGATCCTCTGATGTCATGGACCTATGATACGCCAATACTCTGATGTCTCAGACATCTGATATATCGATATTCCTTCCCTCCTAAGGATTCACAACGGTGAACTTCAGTAGACCATATCTTTTGATCCAGGAAACCATTTCTAAACTTCTGCATATCGTTGGAACTTTTTTCCAAAGCACTTTACATTGGATGGGGTTCAATGTAGGCTTTGAGTACATTTTCTACCTATGAGATGACTAAAAACCTTTTCCTCCTTGAATTTTCTTTACTTTGTGCTTGGAGAGCTGAACTCTCAATCACCAAGGTGATAATTTTATTGCTTCTTCAGTAAGTCTACTATTGTGATGATTCTCTACAAGAATCCTGCAGCTACCATGGATTTCCATCTAGCCCATCACTGTAATCATCATTTTCTAGATTCTTGAGTAAGCCTGTTACTGTGATGATTTTCTACAAAGAACTTCAACCATGGGATTCCTCCCAAACACCCAATCATCATGTGTTTGACATCATTGCCAACACTAACACAACCACCCATACACCATAAAATTTCCAACACGCATAATTTACCAAAATTGGATAAGCTGACCAATGACCCATCTGTCATGATCCTAGGTGGCCACCTATGCCTGCCAAGTTACCTTTTAATATTCCTAAGTATGAAGGGAAACCTTAAGAGAATACTTCTACAGACATCACCACCTTTCATTTCTGGTGTCCATCTAATTCTTCGGTGGATGACTTTGTGCATTTTCTACTTTTCTAGTGAACCCTAATAGGGAATGTCACCAAATGGTATATTGAACTCAATCAGGAATCCCATAGTGACTTTTCTTCTTTGGCTCGTACTTTCCTGAACCATTTTAAATTTCCTACTAGGAAAGATCTTGGGACTTACCTTTTTTCAAACTTTAAACAATATGACGCCACCCATATCTCTACTCATATCCATGAGTGGCGAAGACGCAAGAGTTCAATACAAATTAAGCTCCCTAACGATGTTCTTAGAGACTGGTTCACCTAATCCCTTCACTCAAAAATTGCCAAGGATGTCATTGTAATTGGGAAACTACTAAGGACTAGGCCATATTATATGCTCAACATATTGATCTAATTTAATCTCAATTGGGAACATACGATAATATTCATAATGCTCCTTTCCCTTCAAAAGACCCTCAATGACCCAAGCTAGGAACACACTTTGATGGAGTGATTAGTTCCCTTTCCTATGATACTGTGAGCTGGCTAGCTACTCATTTAGGGAAAATGATTGTCACTTCTCAAGCCCCAGTAAGTTATTTTGGCTCTCAACAAGCCCCCTCTTATTTTGAGTAGTCCATTGATGTTCTTACGGTGAATTCCACATCGCCTTAGAATACTTAGCAACCTGGTGGTAAAAAGAACAAGAAGAATAAATAAAAAAATAAACTTGCTCTAGAGAATCAACAAAACCAACCTAATTAGGATGGGGGGAACTAGTGAGCATCATTGAAAGATTAAGTTTCCTTTCAACATTTTTTAGGAAAAACACTTAACTCATGAGTTCTTGTGTATGGATGAAGTCCATTGTCTCCTTGCACCACAAATAGCTACCTAACAGCTAACCTTATTGACTCATCCATTCCCCACTCAACCACAACAACAGATGGCTGCAGAGGCTCCTCTACCTCCACAAGAGAGAAATGGTGGGTCACAATTTTATCTTTTTGGCACTAATGTACCTATCCTTATGTGTCAAGAAGAGGTTAATGTGACAACATGACCAAAATATTATGATCCTCTTGAGTCAAGTGCTTCTTCTAAGGACTTGACCACCCCTATTTCTTCCACTAGAACTTTCACATTAGAAATGATTGTAGAACTAATATATCTCCCACCTAATGGTGTTGTCCAAAAGTTAACACATAATCCAAATACGTGGGCTACCCAACACTACAATATGGTTGAGGACCTTGCCCAAACACCATGTGACATGTCTTCCCTATAGTTTTTGCAAATATTCCTTCAGAAAAGCACAACCTTGTTGATTGGTATCGAAGGGGTGGATCCCTCAGAGTCTAGTCTAATTACATTTGATGTAGATTATCTAAACTATACACTCTCCCATCAAGTTTCCTTTCATATCTTAGTGTGTATTTTTAATCATGACATATATCACACTTTGGTGGATGAAGGCTTTTCTACTTGTGTTATGTTAGAATCATGCTAGAACTATCTTGGGTCTCCACCACTCGCCAAGTCTAGTACCAAATTACAAGACTTTGATGCAAACCATTTTGTGCCTCATGGGATTATTCCAAAATATTCCATCGAGCTAGGGGAAAAGACTGCCTATGTTGATGTTGAAGTTGTACATGCTCCCTTAGATTATAATATGCTCCTTGGCCATAGCTAGTTTTATGCCATGTGTGATATCGTGTCTTTTGTGTTTACTGTGCTTCACTTTCCCCATGAAGGTAATATTTTCATGATAGATCAACTTGAATACTACATATTGTTGACCAAGTCTACCACTACAGGAAATATCATGCCATTCATTGGAGATAACCCTGGAAGCTACGAGAGTGTTGGGGTGGGATTGTTTAAATCTTGTCTCTCATCAAAGTATTTCCTTTACCCCCACTTGAAATTCCTTCTTCTTCTACCACTGATCCTATGCATATGGCCTCTTTTGTTAGCTAAGGACCCCATGTGTCACTTGACCCTTAAGTGGTGTCTTCTTCTATAGATGTATATCAGCATGGTGATCATAGGAAAAATTTAGTGAAAGAGATTTTCTCTTAGGTAGTCTCATTAGTACCTCTTGTCATTGATCAGAAACTCCATGACTCCCTTGATGATGCCAAGTATTTTTGTCGAAAAGTCATCTTAGAGATCATGGATTCACCTATTGATCATCCTAAGGAGCTTATGCCTCTTGTTTCCTCTAATATACCCACATTGGAAAAGGTATATATTAGCAAACAAAATCTTAAATCAATATAGGCGACATCTCCTCGGCCCTCCTTGGAAGTGCCACCCATGTACCAAGTCAAGTATTGGATTTATAATGCTAAACTTACCAATGAATTGTCTAACTCATATCCATCTATTGACGAGTGTTTTGTACCCCATTTATGTCTGGATATTACTTGTCAAGGAGTTGCACTAGCTCATGAGACTACTCACTTTCTATGTCCTTGATTCATTCTTGATAACATTATGGTTCTAGGTTTTTCGTGGTATCATCACCTTTAGGAATCAAGAAATTCAAATTTTTATGGCATGGCCCCATCATGGTGTGCCATATGGTACCTCCACTCCTCCCTGAGTTCATGTATGGAAATCATTGGCTTATTCCTGACAGTGGGCACTCCTTGATGTGACCTATTAGACTGAGTTGTGCTTTGTACATTTTGTACATAGGAGTGTGTGTGATGTTTTTGTCTCTTTTTTGGTTTGGTGTGTGATGTGAGAGATTTTCTAGTACATCATATATTCCAAAAATAAAAAAAAATTATAAAACCCAAAAAATTAAAAATATATGGTCTAGTTTTATCCTAATCCATGTTTTATCTCTTTTAGTATGTGATTTAAACATAGGTCTAGTCTTTGTGGATGGTTTTTACAAGATAGGGTGGCATTTCTATTGCAACATTTATTGGATCTCAGGTGTGTTATTCTTGATCCTAGCATATAGGGGTAGGTAACCCATCACCTTCTCTATTGCATTTTTTACCATCATTACTAGTTTCATTATGCCTTAGGTCTGACCTCGTTAAGTTGCAACTTAGCCCATCTCTTTTATGCATGCCATAAAATGGTGGTAGAGCCTACCTTTTCATGGATGCCCTAGATTAGAACCTATATTCTATATTATTGTCCATGCAATCTTGATTTTGACCTCTTTTTGGAATTCCTCCTTTTAACCTGCAATGACTTAGAATATGAGCCTCATTACTCTCTTCTTCTTCATTTTTTGACCTTACCCCTAGAGGATTCAAAACTTTATATCCTTGTGATTGTTGCATCTCTTTAGCCTATTTTAGAGGGGTTGTTGTGATGAGTGATCCTATTTTCTAGCCCCTCTGCCTCCTTATGCTTTGAGTGGTTCTATCCTGCTAGAACTAGTTACTATCCTTTTACCACTTGTTCCTCCTAGATGAGCTTCCGTTTGGCATTGTTTTCATGATCATTAAATAATGAAAACCGTGAGATCCTTTTTCTATATTTTCATGCTCATTAAATCTATATGAAAAAGATAATTCCATTTTGGTCTTCTTTTCATGACTCGTTAAACCTATGAAAATCCCAAGCTTCTTACATTGAGTAGCCAGAAGAATTTGACAATGGCTTCTCCCCATTTGTCATTGATGGAAACACCATAAGCTCCCCCTTAGGCTAGGAATGGTCTACTCTGATGCCAATATTCTCCCCCTTTTACATCAGTGGCAAAGAATACTTCTTGAGTACTCCCCTAAACCATTGTAGCCTACTCTCCCATGAGTTCCACATGTTGAGTAGCTGCCACATCCTACCAAAATGAAGTCATTTGGAGGGAGAAGTCACAACTCTTATCTGTTTCTTGAGATATTCAAATGGTTCTCTTGTCAGTGGCTTGGTAAATATATCTACTAGTTGTAACCCATTCCCTCAAGAAATGGCACTTGATCGGAATATGCTTAGTCTTTGAATGCATGATTGGATTTTTGGAGATGCTGATGTCACTTGTGTTGTCACACATTATTGGAATGGGATCAGTCAACTCTACCTATATATATTTCAAGGTTTTCTTCATCCATAGAATCTATGTATAGCAGGTAGTAGCAACAATACACTCTGCTTCAGTAGTCAATAAATAAATGGAGGCATGTTTCTTGCTCACACATGACACCAAGCATTTTCCCAGGAAGAAGGTTGCACCAGAAGTACTCTTCTTGTCATAAAGTATTCTAGCCCAATCTGCATCCATGTAGGCCTTCAATTTGAATTCTTCGCTCTTAGAATACCACAGTGCATATTTTGTTATACCTTGAAGAAATTTGAAAATCTGATTGACAACAACAACATGACTCTCCTGTGGAAAGGTTTGAAATCTATCCAAAATCCCCACTACTTTCATGATGTCTATTGTTGAATCTATTAGATACAATAAGATTCCTATCATTGACCTATATTCAGTCTAATTTAGCAGCAGTGTTCCATCTTCTTATCACAATTTGCAACCTGTAGTCATGGGCATGCAGACTAATTTGCAATCTTCCATTCCAAATTTCTTCTGGTTTTCTTTGAGATATTTGGAATGGGATATAAACACTCGTGGAGAATGAGTAATTTGTAGACCCATAAAGATGGATAGTTCTCCGATCATGGACATTTCAAAATCTGTTTGCATACATTTTGCAAATTTATGCCCTAACTGTTCCCTATCGTTGTCAAATTTTATGTCATCCACATACACAACTACTATCAGTAGATGGTCGCCTTCAACTTTTACATATAGGTTACTGTCATTTCTTAAAGCATTGTTGCTGAAGGTACTTATCCAGTCTTTCGTACCAAGCTATGGGGGCCTGTTTTAATCCATATATGGCCTTCTTCAATTTGCATATGAGCCCTTCATTGGAGGTGAGTAGAAATCCTTTTGGCTACTCAATGTAAAATTCTTCTTCTAAATCTCCATTGAGAAATGTAGACTTCACATTCATCTGATATTCCTTGATATTCTTATGGATGACAAGAGCAAGAAAGATCCTTATAGATTGCAGTGGAGCTACAGGTGCAAATGTTTCTTCTAAATCTACCGCTTCTATTTGGGCATACCCTTTGCAGACCAATCGAGTTTTTTCCTAATTACTTGACCCTGTTCACTCAGTTTGTTCTTGAAAACCCATTTGGTTCCAATAACAGAGCAAAATTGCATAACTTGTACTACCCATAAGTTCCCTTCTGGTTTGGACACCATGTCTTTGATCTCCAAGAATATGGCTCTCAGGATGTTCCTTCTATACATACCTGGAGGGTGTCTTTGGCCTTGAAGACATGTCTACCTCCTCACCTTCACTATTTGAATCTATTTCATTTAGATCAGCGGACTTCAAATATTAGCTTTTTTCATCATCTGAGTTCATATTAATTTTAGAGGACTCAAGTTGTGAACCTACTTCATTTACTATTATGTCTATGCAATCCTAAATCTTACTTTTCTACTTGTTGTAACACTTATATCCTTTTCTTTGAATAGAGTATATGAGCAATATTCCTTTGTTAGCACGTGAGTCAAACTTCCCAGGGTTCTTTTCATTCCTTTTAATGAAGAAATTGCTCCCAAACACCTTGAGGTGTTTAACAGATGCAGGTATTTCGCTTCCATAACTCATAGGGGGTTTTAACATTATTACACCTGAGTTGAGTTCTGTTTGATAGATATACTACTTCCTAGGCTACTTCTCCCCAGAATTTGTGAGACACTCCTACTTCATCTAACATTGCTCTAGCCATTTCAGGGATTGTTCTATTCTTCCTCTCAACTACTCCATTTTGCTGAGGATTTCTAGCCACCGAGTACTGCCTCCTAATGTCTTGCTGTCCACAATATTCCTCAAATTCTCTTGACATGTACTCTCCCCCTCTATTTGATCTTAAGAATTTTATCTTTAAGTAATTCTCATTTTCTACTTGGGCTTTAAACCTCTTGAAATGCTTTAACGCTTCTGATTTTTCTTCTAAGGAACAATCCAAGTAGCCCTAGTGAAATCATGAATGAGAAACATGAAATAATTCTCTCCTTTTAAATATTTTGCTCTAGTTGGGTCACAAATGTCTATGTGAATGAGCTCTAGAGGTCTAGGTGAGGAGAAATTTTTCGATTTGAAATGAGTTCTAGTTTTCTTACCAAACTGACATGACTTACAGATTATGTTATCGGGATTTGACAGTCTTGGTAATCCTCTCACTAATCCCATTTTTGTTTTTATAAAACTATCAAAATTCATATGTCCAAGCCTCTTGTGCCATAACCGTACTTCACTCATTTTTCTCAAATAGCAGTTAACCCCGGAATCGTCAAACACATATACATTATTGCGGGTTCTGATTTCTTTTCTCACCAGCTTTCCATTCTTTATGTTCTGGATCTCACAATATTTAGATTGAAAGGTCACATCATAGTCATTGTCACACATCTGGCTAACACTGAGCATATTGTGATTGAGACCTTCTACATATAGTACATTCTGTGCTTCTGTTTCTTTTATCAAGACTGACTACTCATTTTCCCTTGATTCTTCCTGGAGCATTACTTCCAAAAGTGACATTTCTTCCTTTGTCCTTTTCCTTAAGCGACAAAAATTTGATTTTTTCCCCATTCATATGTTTGGAAAAATTGCTATCCACATACCATTTGTTTTCTTGATTATAAGCTGATAAGGTGAGTCCACATTGCATGCTCTTTTTAGTATTTAATTTCCAACTCCCTTTATCCTTTTGGATAGCTATCTGTCTGACATTGTTAGAATTGGAAACTAGGGAAAAACTTCATGTGGGTCATCTTATTCATGGCTAATAATATTTTTATTAGATTCCTCTCATCGAGAGGTGTGGGATTGATATAAAGATCATCCGATTCCGATAAGCATTCATGGAGATGAATTTATTTTGATTATGGAATTATTATCAAGCCGACCTACAAATCATGTAGGCTCAGAAGCCCAACAGTCACATCTATTCAAACATCAACATTGTGTATAAATACAGGAGGAAATTTTCACATTTGGACTCACTCATCTCATCATCATCTCTCTCTCCCTACTATGCAAAAAAGAGTCTCTTCTCTACTACGCAAAAAAGGGTCTCTCCCTCACACATGTGAAGCCGAAAGCTACTGAAACTGAAGCTGCAACTGCAGAATTAAAGATTGACCTGCGTGGAATAGAATATATCCTCATTTGAATTGTGTTGTAGGTTCATTTGAATCTCCTTTGAAAGCCACAACTTTTGGTGGTGGAATCAAGTCAATCCGACGGACTATTTGCAAGATATCGACTGCCCTAGTTTGAAACCGGAAGCTACCAAAACTGAAGCTGCAACTACAGAAGTAAACTTTGACCTACGTGGACTAGAAGATCTCCTCATCTGAACTATGCTATAGGTTCATTTGAACCTCCTCTGAAATCTACAACTTTTTGTGGTGGAATCAAGTCAATCCGACGAACGGTTTGCAAGATATCGACTGCCCTAGTTTGAAGCTAGAAGCTACTGAAACTGAAGCTGCAACTACAAAAGTAAAGTTTGACCTGTGTGGACTAGAAGATCTACTCATCTAAACTACGTTGTAGGTTCATCTGAACCTCCTCTGGAAGCCGCAACATTTGGTGGAGGAATCAAGCCCATTCGACGATCGGTTTGTGAGATATCGTCTGCCCTAGTTTGATGATGAAGCTGCTAATGCTGATGTTGCTCATCTAGGGTTTGCTACTGTTGATATAAATCAGATTTATTGTACTATTTATCTCTGCTGAATTATTGAAGATAAAAGAAGATTTGATCAAAGGGTTTCCCCACACATTGTGGGGTTTGTCCTTGGCTAGCCGCCACATCTTGTGTCCCTTGTCTTGGCTTGTTTTTTGTCGATCATTTAATGTTCTATCTGCACTTTAATTTATGTACATGTGATTGCTAATCTGTAAAATATAATAAGAAAAAGAAGTAAACTGTTATAAGAATAGAACATACTATAACTTAACATGGAATCAGAGCTGAGGTGAAGACAAAGCCTGAGCAAGAGCAAGAGCAATCACTGAAGAGAGGATTGGCAAGGCTATCCTAAAAGAACGATGGGGTCCTCAACACTCTTTCCTGCCGAAGACAAGCTCCCTGAGAAAGCTGACTATCATGGATGGAAGATGTCTATTGATCTAACCCTTGAGGATCAAGGAGTGTTGGAACATGTGAGAGGACATATTGTTGAGCCTCCATCAAATGCACCTCTGGCTGCTAGGAACAAATGGAAGAATAGAGAAATTAAAGCAAAGAATATCATCCCAGACTCTATCGACAATCGCTTAGTGGCCTACATCTCTGAACTAGATACCTCCAAGGAAATCTATGATAGACTGGTGAGTTTATTTAAAGTTAATGATGCAAATTAAGTTTCGTTTCTTAGAAATAAGCTGAGGGAAATAAAGAAGGGTAAAGATGAGAGTATGTAAGCATACTTAAGAATCACCGAGATCAAGAATGATCTCCTATTTATTGGGGAGACTATCACTGACAGAGAAATGGCACTCACAACTCTTGGAGGATTACCATCTGAATGGTACGTGTTTAGGACTACTCTTTTGAACAATAATGTAATTCCTAGTTTCGAGGAATTAATGGCTAGATGCATTCAAGAAGAAACAAGGGTAGAAGAGCAAGAAATGCCCTTGCCTAAAGGTCCTCCTATTGCTTTTTCTTCTCATGCTAAGAAAATAAATAATTCTGGGTCTAAATCGAAAAGAAAGGCTGGACCTAAGGGTGGAAGAAAAGGATGATGTTTCATTTGCAATAAAGCAGGTCACTATGCAAGGGAATGTCCTAATAGAAAGGACTCTCACCGTGACAATGATCAAAATCCTTCTCATGGTAATCGAAGGAATGAAAAATTCAATAGCAAAGGTAAGAGGAGAGGTGAGAATCAAGGAAGAGGACAACCATTCAAGAAGGCTAGAAATTCCAGGATGTATTAAATGCACCTGACCTCTGAAAGAACCTGGTGTCCATCTCGGCAATGGAAGACAAAGGCTACAAGGTAACCTTTAATGATGGCAAGGTACGTGTATCGAAAAATAAAGTTAAATATGCCTTTACTCTTGGGTTTCGTGTTGATTCATTATATCAGGTCAATGGAAGTCTGCTAGGTGTCATGTCTTATGACACATCTCTTCAGTCCAAACTTTGGCATCGAAGGTTTGCCCCCCTTCATTATAAAGCTATACTCGGTGTAAGAAAAATGGTGACAGGGATGCCCAAATTCCGAGTAGAGAAAGAAGATGTATGTCCAGGATGTGTCGAAGGATAGCTCAAAAGGGGACCATTCCCCTCAAGCCAAAGCAAGACCTCTGATATATTATAGTTGGTTCACTCAAGCATAATTAAGGCTGGCATTAAGAGGGAGACTACTACACCACATACTCCTGAGCAAAATGGTGTGGTGGAAAGGAAGAACCATATGATTGTGGAAGTTGTCTCTATGGGTAGATGATGTAACAATGCCTGATGTGGAGGAACCCATGGATCCTATTTATCCACCTGAGCCTTCTTCTTCTAGGAAGAGGCCTTCATGGCTTAGGGGGATACTTAATGATGCTGAAGGACATGCTGCACCCCGAGGAACCTTCCGTGAAAGTAAGAAACCTAATAGGTATCAAGGATACTTGACCATCGTGAGCACGATCATAAAAAATGAGCCTTCATCATTCTCAGATGCTATCAAGCATCAAGTATGGAAGGATGCTATGACCATTATGGAGAATGATGTCTCGGAAGTAGTTCCTAGACCCTAAGACAAGATAATTGTTACTTCAAAATGGCTTTACAAGATAAAGCTGCAACAAATGGAAGTACAGAATAGTATAAGGCTTGTTTTGTTGCTCGTGGTTTCTCTTAGAGGGAAGGTATAGACTATGATGTGATATTTTCAACTGTTTCCAAATATACAACCGTCCGCTCGATCATAACCCGTGCGGCTTCACAAGGATGGAACCTACATCAGATGGATGTCAAGACTGCGTTCTTGCACAGTTCGATCAAAGAAGAGGTCTATGTGGAGCAACCCGAAGGATTTGAGATTTATGATTGAAAAGCTCATGTATGCAGGTTGAAGAAGGATCTCTATGGGCTGAAGCAAGCACCTCGAGCATGGTATGAGAGGATTGATAGCTACTTGATGAAGCTGGGATTCACTAGGAGTGAAGCCGATCCTAACCTTTATTTTAAGGTTGAAGATGACAAACCTCTCATACTGGTGTTGTATGTGGACGACCTCTTTCTAATAGGTGCATACCCTCTCATTCACAAATGTAAGAGGGCATTGGCCTCTGAATTTAAAATGAAGGACCTAGGACCGATGCACTATTTCCTAGGACTTGAACTGTGGTAGAATCCAAGGGAAATTCTCCTATCTCAAGGAAAATATGTGGTGAAGATCCTGAAAAGATTTGGTATGGTGGATTGCAAGCCTGTGACTACTTCGAGGATCTTAACTTTCAAAAGTTATATGGTAGTGATGTCGGACCAGATTTGGGAAATGCCTATGACTTTCAAAAACTCATTCACGTTGATGTTCTTGGTGAACCTTCATCTGAACATATGTTTTGTAGTTAGCATTGTGAGCTCATTTTTGGTTAAGCCTCACTAGATTGGTGCCAAGAATCTTCTGAGATGTCTTCAGGACACAATCTCTCATGGATTGAGATACACTGTCGGAAATATGAAACTACATGATTATTCAAATGCTGATTAGGCATGTAGTGTGAAGAATCATTAGAGAACTTTTAGTGCTATTTATCTTTGGATTCTGCTTCAATATAGTTGATGAGCAGGAAGCAGAAGTCGGTTTCCATAAGCATCACCGAGATCGGATACATATCTACGAATATGATCTCGTATGAAGTTGCTTGGTTGGGGAAGCTCTTTAGTGAGCTGTTTGATCACATACCACTGTGATTCTCTGTAACAACAAGAGGTGGGATTTGATTATTGAGGAATCCTGTATTCATCGATTTCTCCAGCAGATAGACATCATCTGGGATATGGTAAGTCGATGAGCAAGGAGGCTCCATCACACTAAGATGATGTACAGGTCAATACACCTTGTCAAACCCCTGAGGAAAGATCTAATCTGTGATTTTCTCAAATGACTTGGAGTCGTCAAGAAACCCTTGTACAAGGGCCTTGCATGTTGCATACATTGAGCTCTAAGAGTTCTGAGGGCTTGCGGTTCTTACTGGAGCAACATACGACCACAGGGTGACTCACCCTCCCCTGGTGGTGTGCACTAGAACAAGATGATTCACTCTCTTATGAGACAAGATGATTCACTCTCTTGTGGAATAGGATGATTCGCTCTCCTGTGTAGCAGGATGATTAGTTCTCCTGTGAGGCCTGGATTGATGTGTTCTCCATGGTGATTGTAGTAGGATTGATCTGTTCTCCTATGAGGCCTGGATTGATGTGTTCCCCATGGCGGCCTAGATTGATGTGTTCTCCATGGTGATTGTAGCAGGATTGATGTGTTCTCTTATGAGGACAAGATTGATGTGTTCTCCTCTCGAGGCATCCTACCCATGTAGTCTGGGACTCATGGGAAGTACCTCTCATCTGATCAATGAGCAGGGAAATGAAGTTAGGGACCATAGTAGTACCGATGGACGTATTGTTGTATCTACCATACTCCCTACACTAGGATGGACCTCCATTGATCTGGTATCAATGATATTGGTCTGGGACCAGTGGTAGGAGTTGTACCATGCTATGACACTAACTTCGAGTCAGTTGAGACTGGTTTGGGACCAGTGGAGTTGTACTCACTATGACGCTGACTTCGGGTTGGTTGAGACTAGTCTAGGACCAATGGTACATACTCTGAGACTGACTTTGAGTTAGTATGATACATCCTCGATCATTTCTTGTTCTTCATAATTTGGAAAAAAATAGAGCATAACAGAACAATGCAAGAGCAGAGCAGAACAATACAGATCAGTACACGGTAGAACAAGACAAAGTAGAACAAGCAGAATAGAGCAGAGTAGGGCAAGGGATAGGCTATATAGGGCAGTGCATTTGATGGAGGAATAGTAACAACTGATAGACAGATTGTAGATGAAGTTCTCCCTATTTGAGAGGGAGTGTTAAAATTGGCAACTAGGGAAAAACTTCGTGTGGGTCATCTTATTCATGGCTAATAATATTTTTCTTATATTCCTCTCCTCAAGAGGTGTAGGATTGATATAAATATCATCCAATTCCGATAAGTATTCATGGAGATATGAATTTATTTTGATTATGGAATTATTATCGAGAGGTCCTACAACTCATGTAGGCTCAGAAGCCCAACAGTCACATCTATTCAAACATCAACATTGTGTATAAATATAGGAGGACTTTTCCTCATTTGGACTCACTCAACTCATCATCATCTCTCTCTCTCTCTCTACTACACAAAAAAGAGTCTCTTCTCTACTACGCAGAAAAGGGTCTCTCCCTCACACATGTGAAGCCAGAAGCTGCTGAAACTGAAGCTACAACTGCAGAAGTAAAGATTGACCTGCATGGACTAGAAGATCTCCTCATCTAAATTGTGTTGTAGTTTCATCTTAACCTCCTCTAAAAACCTCAACTTTTTGTGGTGGAATCAAGTCAATCCGACGGACGGTTTGCAAGATATCGACTGCCCTAGTTTGAAGCTGGAAGCTGCCGAAACTGAAGCTGCAACTACAGAAGTAAAGTTTTACCTATGTGGACTAGAAGATCTCCTCATCTAAATTATGCTGTAGGTTCATCTGAACCTCCTCTGAAAGCTGCAACTTTTGGTGATGGAATCAAGTCAATCCGATGGCAGTTTGCAAGATATCGATTGCCCTAGTTTGAAGCCGGAAGCTGCCGAAACTGAAGCTGCAATTGTAGAAGTAAAGTTTGACCTGCATGGACTAGAATATCTCCTCATATTAACTGCACTGTAGGTTCATCTAAACCTCCTATGGAAGCTGTAACTTTTGGTGGAGGAATCAAGCCAATTCGAGGGTCAGTTTGTGAGATATCGTTTGCCCTAGTTTGATGATGAAGCTGCTAATGCTTATGCTGCTCATCTAGGGTTTGCAACTGCTGATATAAATCAAATTTATTGTACTATTTCTCTTTGCTGAATTATTGAAGATAAAAGAAGATTTGATCAAAGGGTTTCCCCACACATTGTGGGGTTTGTCCCTGGCTAGCCGCCACATCTTATGTCTCTTGTCTTGGCTTGTTTTCTGTCAATCATTTAATGTTTTATCTGCAATTTACTTTATGTACATGTGATTGCTAATCTATGGAATATAATAAGAAAAAAAAGTAAACTGTTATAACCATAGAACATACCATAACTTAACAGAAATTTTGGGACTTAGACAAGTATTCAAGCCTTCTTCTACACTCACTGGATTTTTTCCCAGAATTATTACATTTGAATCATTCTACTTAACTTCACAAGGGAGAGAAGACATTATGATTTTTGAGAGAAGAGTTTTGAGACTTAGAAATATGATGTATATTATATCTAGGATTTTCATCTCTTTCAACTTTGATCCTTCTACAATCCATGGCTTTATGTACAAAGATATGACACTTATAGAAGTGACCATAAAACAAATAGGAATGCCTATTGTTAGAAGCATTATGATACTGTGCAGGAGAATGCCTTGGTCATTTGACTGATTGGTTCATTCTCCTTTGATGATCTCCTCTATTTTCAACTGCTCCTTTGTCTTCATTAATTCTCTGATGATTCTTTTTCCCATGGCTCTCTGGTTCTTCGAATCCTATAGACTTGAATTTTATCTTCCCAATAGAACATTGTTATGTCTTAGAGTATCCTAGACTGGTTTTGATTCCAGAGGGCCTTTGACCATTCAGGATGTGATCTAGTCTCCTTGTCCCTTCAGAAAAATTTTCATTTATACCCTTCTCGATCTTTGTTTTCTCAAGATTAGTTCTCAGAGAGACAACCTCTGCTTCAAGACTCTAATATTTCTCTTCCCATTCTTGAATGAGGTATTGAAGAACCTCTTCTTTTTGTTTGGCCTCCCCTAGCTCAGATTTTTCAAAGACATAATATCATCTTTGCATATCTGTGAGATCATTTCCCTTTTTAACTTGAGAAGCTCTTGTTTTAACTGCTTTTTCTCCTCTTAATATCTCTCATGGTTTCCTTGTTTTTCTTTCAGTAGAAGGACTAAACTATCCTTGCTCTTGATAGCTTCTTCAAGCTTTGGTTTTTGATAGGAAAAATCCTCATTATTAGAGTTATACATACCTTCCTCTGCATGTTGTAACTGTTCCTTCAATTGATTATTCTTCTTCCTTGCTTTCTTTAACTCGTCAAAGGCATTGACAAGTTCCCCTTCAAGGTCTACTACTCCTTCTTCTTCTTCCTCTTCAGAGTCCATAATACCTTGTTTCTTGGAGTCTGTTTCAAAGGCCATAAGAATATACTTATCTGACTCATTCTCTGATGAGTCTTCATAGTTTGAATCTTGTGCTGAGCTATCCTCTTTAGAGTTGAACCCCTTCTTCTTATAGGGATTTTTCTTTTGATGTATCTGAGACTTATTTCCATATTTTTGATCCTCTTCCCTTTCACCATTTTCTTTATAAGGGAATTTGGAATAGAAATGTCCAACTCTTCCATAATAAAAACACTTAAAGGGCAACTTCCCTTTATATTTTCTTGAGGCATGTTTCAGTTTTCTGGATAGTTGATCCAACTCCTGATCAAATTCATAGCTGGAGCAGTCTTGATGATATTTGTGATCCTTTCCCTTTCTGGATACTTTGAACGCTACTTCCTTCGATTCATATTTTTCTATTCCTACTCTCATATCATAGGCTATGAGAGACCCATGTAGCCAATCCCTCTTGAGATCCTCTAAATTAGCCATTTCCTCAATAGCTGAGATTTTGGCATTAAATCTCGTGGGTAGAGATCTTAATATTTTCTGAACAATCATTTGTTCCTTGACTTCTTCACCAAGTCCTCTAATCATATTAGTCACTTCATCAACTCTAAGGAATTATTCTTCTATGATTTCATTCTCATTCATTCTAAAGCTTTCAAACCTCATTCTGAAATTCTAAAGTTTCACTTGCTTGACTTTGTCATCTCCTTCATGAATCTGTTTAAGCTTTACCCACACTTTTTTAGTAGACTTACAATGCATAAATTTTACAAGTTCTATTTGAGTAAGACCAAAGAGAATGGAATTATTGGCTTTATAATTGTTCCCATATAATTTTTTACCATGTGCATAAGTGGGAGGAATATCAGGGACACTATATTCTACTAGTACTAATGTCCAAACATCTACTCCCAGGGACATAAGATATGCTTCCATTCTCACTTTCCAAAAATCATAGTTGGTCCCATCAAAGATTGGTATTATTATTGAGTAATGTTCATGATTCTCTTGCCTAGACATAATTCCTTATAGATCTACCTTCCAGTGTTTAAACTATTGTTGAAAGAAACTTGGCTCTGATACCAATTGTTGGAAGAAGGAATTGTTGAGGGGGGGGGGGCGGTGTCGAATCAGTAATTAAGAAGGTATTTTTCTTTTTCTTATTATGCTTTTAGTCCATTCTTGTATTCTTTAACTTGTGAGAGAATTAATTCACAAAAATAGTGAGCCAACAATATTTTAGACACACATGTTCAAACAACAATCACATGAGCAACACACATTTGACATAGTGTTTTTCACATGGAAACCCAGAGGGAAAAAACCACCAATTGTGTTGTTTGTTTATGATGTAAATTAAGCACCCACTTAATTACATATCTTTGTTTGTGAGCACCCACTCACAAGAGGCACCAACGCCCTTTGGTTAGCAAGAACCAACTTTCCAAGAGGTACCAACCTCTTCATTATGTTGGCACCAACCTGTTCTTGCCACTAATCCATTATTTCATACAATTTTCAAACTGAAAACATAGGCATACAATTATACAAGTAAAATATCAACAATGGTTGTTCACTAATTTGACTTCTACATTTTTCCTTTTGTGCTCACTTGCAGCAGGTCTCCTCTTACTACTCACTGTAACACTTCTTCTGTGCTCTACCTTCTCTATCAAGTGATGTACAATGACTGCTCTTCTGAACTACCCTTGCAATTCTCCACAAAGTCCTCATGCTATTCTTGCTATTGAATTACACAATGTTCTCCCAGGTGCTTCAACCTCTCTGATTTGATGCTCTCTCTCACAACACTGTGCACACACACATATTCTCACGTCCCCATATTTTTCGTTGTCAGTGATGGTTTTGTTCCACTGAGGCACTATGCACAAGGGAGTCTCTATTCTCTGTCCTTTAGCTGCCAATCTGTACTTAGGCATGGCTTCACTTGCCACTTTTGCATCTTCTGATAGTTTCTTGTCACAACATCCAAAATAGAGATCGACCTTGCAGTTCTTCATAGTCTCACTGCACAAAGCTCCTGTGCTGAGAAATTAATTCTCGGATGACTTGCACACTCTTCCAAGAGCCCCAATTTCATTTATCATTCCACAAATCTTGACATTCCACAAAGGTGATTGTTATGTTCTTATTTATCACAACCATTAGTGCATTCAAAACAATTGATTTATTCCTTCATGCTATTGAATTTATCTCTACTATGAACGTTGTCCTCATTTTCTTGTTACAAAGTATTATGCATGTATAGCCCCTTTCAACTACCAACTCCTTTTTTCCTGCATTCAATTTTGCAGTTTCTGACCCATACATTCTTTAATTCTCTATACCTACTTATTGGAGAAACTCCATATCGAAACTTCACGGTGGTGTAGTTTTCTAATACTCCTTAGTCCCAGTGTCTTTAGCTCCTCTAGCGCTAAGCTCCTTGAGTATTTCTCCTCCATGGGACCGTGAGTTGTTACATGTAGCTTAACATTGAGGCGCTAAGGCATTTTGTTCCTGTCGGGGGCTAATCTTCCTTTACTATTTCTCCGTGCCCTTGGTTCTTTGTATTTACAGGACCAAGACCCAACCTAATATCGGAAGCCCCCTCCATCGAAACTTTTCAATAACCATCTTTTCTAGAGTTCTGATATCTTAATCCTCTAATATGTCAAGCTCCGATATGACGTCATCACTCCATGTGGTGTGTTTATATTGATGACATGTTTCACCTTGATCTGGAATACTAGGGCACCCAATATCGTGGAATCAGCCTGCCATGTGTCCTATCGTACTACAACATCATGTTGCCATCAGATAACACTGTAGCTTATCAGAACCAATCTCACACTGCCATGTATCCTACCGGGAGGAGAGAGAAGAGGCCTGTCAACCCTAGGATTTGCAACAAAATCCTTTGCTAATATTCTTTGGCTTTACTCAACACTTTTGATACATTTGGAACTTCTTAGTGTACCACATTTGAGAAGTTACGATACCCCGATGTCACAATTCTCTGATATTCCAATGCACCAATATGCTGACCTCTGATATTCCGATGCGCCAATACGCTAACCTTTGATATTCCAATGCGCCGATCTGCTGACCTCCAACATTCCTATCCCTAATGTTATGATCCTCTAATGTCATGGACCTGTGATATGCCAATACTCCGATGTCTCAGACATCTGATATGTTGATATTCCTTCCTTCCTAAGGATTCACAACCGTGAACTTCAGTAGACCATATCTTTTGATCCAAGAACCCATTTCTAAACTTCTGCATATCGTTGGAACTTTTTTCCAAAGAACTTTACATTGGATCGGGTTCAATGTAGGCTTTTACATTTTCTACCTGTGAGATGAATGAAAATCTCTTTGCTCCTTGACTTTTCTTTACTTTTTTCTTGGAGAGCTGAACTCTCAATCACTATGGTGATAATTTTATGGCTTCTTCAGTAAGCCTGCTACTGTGATGATTATCTACAAGAATCTTGTAGCTACCATGGATTTCCATTTGGCCCATCACTGTAATCATCATTTTTTGGATTCTTGAGTAAGCCTGTTACTGTGATGATTTTCTACAAAGAACTTCAACAACCATGGGATTCATCCCAAACACCCAATCATCATGTTGACCCTTGTTTGACATCAATGCCAACACTAACATAACCACCCATACACCACAAAATTTCCAACACTCATAATTTACCAGAATTGGATAAGCTGACCAATGACCCCATCTGTCATGAACCTAGGTGGCCACCTATGCCTGCCAAGTTACCTTCTAATATTCCTAAGTATGAAGGGAAACCTTAAGAGAATACTTCTACAAACATCACCACCTTTCATCTATGGTGTCCATCTAATTCTTCGGTGGATGAATTTGTGCATTTTCTACTTTTCTAGTGAACCCTAATAGGGAATGTCACCAAATGGTATATTGAACTCAATCAGGAATCTTATAGTGAATTTTCTTCTTTGGCTCGTACTTTCCTGAACCATTTTAAATTTCCTACTAGGAAAGATCTTGGGACTTACCTTTTTTCAAACTTTAAACAATATGATGCCACCCATATCTCTACTCATATCCATGAGTGGTGAAGATGCAAGAGTTCAATACAAATTAAGCTCCCTAACGATGTTCTTAGAGACTGGTTCACCTAATCCCTTCACTCACAAATTTCCAAGGATGTCACTATAATTGGGAAAACTACTGAGGACTAGGCCATATTATATGCTCAACATATTGATCTAATTTAATGTCAATTGGGAACATACGATAATATTCACAATGCTCCTTTCCCTTCAAAAGACCCTCAATGACCCAAGCTAGGAACACACTTTGATGGAGTGAATAGTTCCCTTTCCTATGATACTATGAGCTAGCTAGCTACTCATTTAGGGAAAATGATGGTCACTTCTCAAGCCCCAGTAAGTTTTTTTGGTTCTCAACAAGCCCCCTCTTATTTTGAGTAGTCCGTTGATGTTCTTACGATGAATTCCACATCGCCTTAGAATACTTAGCAACCTGGTGGTAAAAAGAACAAGAAGAATAAATAAAAAAAATAAACTTGCTCTAGAGAATCAACAAAACCAACCTAATTACAATGGGGGGAACTAGTGAGCATCATTGAAAGATTAAGTTTCCTTTCAACATTTTTTAGGAAGAACACTTAACTCATGATTTCTCGTGTATGGATGAAGTCCATTGTCTCCTTGCACCACAAATAGCTACCTAACAGCTAACCTTATTGACTCATCCATTCCCCACTCAACCACAACAACAGATGGCTGTAGAGGCTCCTCGACCTCCACAAGCGGGAAATGGTGGGCCACAATTTTATCTTTTTGGCACTAATGTACCTATCCTTATGTGTCAAGAAGAGTTTAATGTGACAACATGACCGAAATATTATGACCCTCTTGAGTCGATTTCTTCTTCTAAGGACTTGACCACCCCTATTTCTTCCATTAGAACTTTCACGTTAGCAACGATTGTAGAACTAGTATATCTCCCACCTAATGGTGTTGTCAAAAATTTATCACACAATCCAAATACGTGGGCTACCCAACACTACAATATGGTTGAGGACCTTGACCAAACACCATGTGATATGTCTTCCCTATAGGTTTTGCAAATATTCCCTCAGCAAAGCACAACCTTGTTGATTGGTATCGAAGGGGTGGATCCCTCAGAGTCTAGTCTGATTACATTTGATGTAGATTATCTAAACTATACACTCTCCCATCAAGTTTCCTTTCATATCTTAGTGTGTATTTTTAATCATGACATATATCACACTTTGGTGGATGAAGGCTCTTCTACTTGTGTTATGTTAGAATCATGCTAGAACTATCTTGGGTCTCCACCACTCGCCAAGTCTAGTACCAAATTACAAGACTTTGATGGAAACCATTTTGTGCCTCATGGGATTCTTCCAAAATCTTCCATCGAGCTAGGGGAAAAGACTGCCTATGTTGATGTTGAAGTTGTACATGCTCCCTTAGATTATAATATGCTCCTTGGCCATAGCTAGTTTTATGCCATGTGTGATATTGTGTCTTTTGTGTTTACTGTGCTTCACTTTCCCCATGAAGGTAATATTTTCATGATAGATCAACTTGAATACTACATATTTTCGACCAATTCTACCACTACAAGAAATATAATGCCATTCATTGGACATAACTCTGGAAGCTACGAGAGTGTTGGGGTGGGATTGTTTAAATCTTGTCTCTCATCGGAGTATTTCCTTTACCCCCACTTGAAATTCCTTCTTCTTCTACCACTAATCCTATGCATATGGCCTCTTTTGTCAGCTAAGGACCCCATGTGTCACCTGATCCTTAAGTGGTGTCTTCTTCTATAGATGTATATTAGCATGGTGATCATAGGACAAATTTAGCAAAAGATATTTCCTCTTAGGTAGTCTCATTAGTACCTCCTGTCATTGATCAGAAACTCCATGACTCCCTTGATGATGCCAAGTATTTTTGTCAAAAAGTCATCTTAGAGATCATGGATTCACCTATTGATCATCCTAAGGAGCTTATGCCTCTTGTTTCCTCTAATATACCCACATTGGAAAAGGTATATATTAGCAAACAAAATCTTAAATCAATATAGGGGGCATCTCCTCGGCCCTCCTTGGAAGTGTCACCCATGGACGAAGTCAAGTATTGGATTTATAATGCTAAACTTGCCAGTGAATTGTCCAACTCATATCCATCTATCGATGAGTGTTTTGTACCCCATTTATGTCTTGATATTACTTGTCAAGGAGTTGCACTAGCTCATGAGACCACTCACTTTCTATGTCCTTGATTCATTCTTGATAACATTATGGTTCTAGGTTTTCCCTGGTATCATCACCTTTAGGAATCAAGAAATTCAAATTTTTATGGCATGGTCCCATCATGGTGTGTCATATGGTACCTCCACTCCTCCCTGAGTTCATGTATGGAAATCATTGGCTTATTCCCGACAGTGGGCACTCCTTGATGTGACCTATTAGACTAAGTTGTGCTTTGTACATTTTGTACATAGGAGTGTGTGTGATGTTTTTGTCTCTTTTTTGGTTTGGTGTGTGATGTGAGATATTTTCTAGTACATCCTATATTCCAAAAATCCAAAAAAATTATAAAACCCAAAAAATTAAAAATATATGGTCTAGTTTTATCCTAATCCATGTTTTATCTTTTTCAGTATGTGATTTAAACATAGGTCTAGTCTTTGTGGATGGTTTTTACAAGATATGGTGGCATTTATATTGCAACATTTATTGGATCTCAGGTGTGTTATTCTTGATCCTAGCATATAGGGGTAGGTAACCCATCACCTTCTCCATTGCATTTTTTACCATCATTACTAGTTTCATTATGCCTTAGGTTTGACCTCGTCAAGTTGCAACTTAGCCCATCTCTTTTATGCATACCATAAAATGGTGGTAGAGCCTACCTTTTCAATGATGCCCTAGATTAGAACCTATATTCTGTATTATTGTCCATGCAATCTTGATTTTGACCTCTTTTTGGAATTCCTCCTTTTAACCTGCAATGACTTAGAATCTGAGCCTCATTACTCTCTTCTCCATCATTTTCTGACCTTACCCCTGGAGGATTCCAAACTTTATATTCCTTGTGATTGTTGCATCTCTTTAGCCTATTTTATGCATGTTGATAAGCCTTGGTGTTTTTACCCTTTCCTAGAGGGGTTGTTGTGATGAGTGGTCCTATTTTCTAGCCTCTCTGCCTCCTTATGCTTTGAGTGGTTCTATCCTACTGGAACTAGTTACTATCCTTATACCACTTGTTCCTCCCAGATGAGCTTCCTTTTGGCCTTGTTTTCATGATCGTTAAATAATGAAAACCATGAGCTCCTTTTTCTATATTTTCATGCTCATTAAGTCTATATGAAAAAGATAATTCCATTTTGGTCTTCTTTTCATGACTCGTTAAACCTATGAAAATCCCAAGCTTCTTATGCCCATGCTTTCATGTTCATAAAATCTAAAAGAAAATGTCGAGTTCTTTCCATATTTTCCTGCTTAATAATTATATTGAAATTTGGCGAGCAATATATTTTCAATTCTCTTGCTTGTTAAACAATGATAAGGACATGAGTGTACTTCTATCTCTTTTTTTTCCTCATTAAAACTTATGAAAAAGGAACTTATTGAGCATACCCATTAAACCATGAAGGCGACTAAAAACAGAAAACAAGAAGTGAATCATTTATTTATGATAGTCATCAAAACGGAAACTTTAGTCACATCGCCCTTGAAAATGGCACCTATTTGATTCATTATATCACATTTGTGTTTTAGCTTGCCTAGGAGCCATACCATTGATCCAAGATCTTTTACTTATAGATGCATTAGAATTATATGAAACAAAGCTTATTAACCATGGAACTTAAAAGAACATAAAATAATGTGGAACTAACAAGATAAGCATGAAACCATGACAAAAAGATATGATTACAGAGTTCATCCAATTTGGACTACATCTCCAGGCCCTGCTCAATAGTGGGGAGGCCTTCTTTCATTAAGTGGCATAAAAAGAGATAAAGTACAAGAAAAATTCATTTACAATCCTTATACCTCCAAGTTGGAATATGGACGAATAATGGAGAGCCCAGCTTCAAAAACAGACAGTACCACTAAAATCTTGGTGAAAAATCATGCAGAATCACCTATCTGAACACCCAATTCGAAGAAATGAAGCTTCTGCACCCTCTCAAAACCTCCCTGCTGCTCAAGGCGAGGTTCCAGCCTGCTGCTAGGTCAGGTTACTGCTACACACAATGTGTTCTGAACTATTGTGCTAGTCTCCTCTTTTTTCCTGTGTGGATAGTCCATTATATATTCTGGATCGACTAACTCCTCAATCCTGACAGTTCCTAACAAATGACAAGTATAGCAGGCGGGTAGTTTTTCCACACCGAGGATCTCAGACCTGGAATAGTATGCAGGTAATAACTTGTTTAAACATAGAAAAACCTCTTAACCGCACATTAATCCTTAATCTAGAAGCTTTAACATAGATGATCAACGCTTTTTTAAATCGATGGACAATATTGTGCCTTTACATTAAGTGATGAGAGAAAAGTGATAAAGGTAGACCTGTCAGCAATTATCAACTGCAATATAATATATATTAGATCCGAAAACCCCATCGCAAATAGAAATCGGCAGAACCGGGGTTGTACTTGTTATCAAGATACTGCGATGTGCAATATGCGATATCGTAATCGCAACCTAATCCTACATGGGTTGATTCTGTAATGTCATTCCTTACGATGTACGATATACATTTTATCACATCACAACCTAATCCTGTCAAGGGCCAATTCTTTACCACCGACCTGCCTCCAATCTGTTGGGGCCAATTTCCTTAACCGCGGACCTCTTCCTTCTGCGATATGCAAAAT
Organism: Pinus tabuliformis; assembly: GCA_031772625.1. Lineage (NCBI taxonomy): Eukaryota > Viridiplantae > Streptophyta > Pinopsida > Pinales > Pinaceae > Pinus > Pinus tabuliformis. The sequence continues at coordinate 61,782,032 of CM062804.1, read as the reverse complement.
GCGACACTAATGGCAGCATGCCACTTGGTGCTTCCCCATTCGCTTAGAGTTTTGCCATGTCATCTTCTCCTACCACCTGTCCAAGTCAAACCTAAACTTTGACTTGCTCTAACTTCTTCATATGAGCTCGAATTCGAGTGTTGTTCGCATCATTGGAATTAGGATGATGAGTACTTTGATCTAATGCTAAGTTTATCTAGATTCTTCCACTTTGAGTTTTGAGCCTTCTTACCATGCCACTAGTACTTTTTAGAGATCCACCTAGATCAATCCTCCCCACTAAGAGCTTTTGGACCACCAAAATCCTTTTCAGACAATTGGTGAGTGAGGAATTTTCTCCCTCACTTTTTCTTTCTCCATCCACCGAGATTTACTCGGATGCATTCCTTTGAAGCCAACACAAAAGTACTCCACATCTCCCCATCATGAAGTTCAAGTTTTCCTGTCAAGTATGATATCTTTGGGCAACTTGTCTAGATAATCTGGTGCAAAATCGTCCACTGTAGGAATCTATGAAACCTCTTCGGTGTCCATAATTAATGGAGGTTCATAAAGCTTCAGGTTTTCAACATTTACTATTGAGTACATTTGCATATAAGTGGGCAAGTCAAGATGAAAAGCATTGTCTCCAATATTTGCCAATATGGTGAAGGGACCATATTGAATGGGTCTCAATTTCTTCCCTTCTCCCTTCATTCTATCCTTACTGATATGGAGCCATACCTTGTCCCCAACTTGAAACTCATGGTCAACTCAGTGCTTATCATGTCAAGCTTTATACTGATCCTGACTCTTCCCCAACTACTCCTGTACTACCTGATGAATCACTTGTATCCGTTGAATAAAATTTCATGCTTTGGCCCTATCATCTCATCCATTTCCATCCTCATATTTCCCAAAGACCATGTCTAAGGGATCCCTTGGTAGATAACCAAAACATGTCTCAAATGGTGAGCTTTGTGTGGATTAATGTGTTGCTTGATTGTATCCATGTTGCACATAAGGAAGTTGTTCATCCCACAACTTGGGATTTTTTCCACAATAGCCTCATAACAAGTGTACCACGATGCGGTTGACAACCTCTTTCTTCCCATTAGTCTATGGATGAAATTTTGTACTTCTTTTTAGCTTAGTGTCCATCGTTCTCCACAAGCAGGTCCAAAACTCTCCAAGAAAGAGAGAGTCTCGATCTGACACAATATATGTGGGCAACCCAAAATGGACCCAAAAGTGCTTAAAGAAAAGATAAGCAGTGTGCTCAACAACGACTTTCTTTTTACAAGGCATTAAAATACACATTTTACTAAAATGATCCACGATGACATACAAATAGTCGTGACCTTTCCTAGACATAGGAAAACCACCTACAAAATCCATGGACACACTTTCCTATGTTCGACTCAAAATAGGGAGTGGTGTTTAGAGCCCAAGTTTTCTATTAGAGGAATTTGAAACAAAACACAACACACAACCCTTTACAAAACGAATAACAACATTTCTCATCTGAGTCGAAAAAAAAACCTCTGTAAATGACATAAAGTTTTTTCAACCCCAAAATGACGAGACAAAAGAGAGGTATGAGCCTTTCGGATTACATGAACCCTTTCATCAATGGGTATGCATAGTTTTCCAAGGTGATACAATAGTTTTCCCTGCAAATAATAATTGTCCACCTACAATCCACAAGTCATTTTTGCATAAATCTCTTTAAAATAATTATCGTAAGCATATTTCTCAGCATAACTTTCTAACGATAAAGAAGCATTTTTCAAAACTACAGATGCAGAAATAGGAGGGAGAGAAAGCATATTTGCTACTTTTTTACTGATGCCCTTCTTGTATTTTATTACCAGATGAAACTATTGGAGGAATCCCATCCATCAGAAATGACGGGCTTGTTGAAGCTTGGTGTGTGATAAAAGGTACTGCAAGGGCTGATGATCCATATGGATGATGGTCTCCTTCCCGATCAGGTAGTGTTTCTACTTCTTTACACTTTGAACCAGGGCATACATCTCCCTGTCATACGTGGGATAATTCACAACAACCTAGGAGAAAGTCTCTGAGTGGTAACATACAAGATTCCTTTTCTACATCAATACAACTCCCATGGAATATCTGCTGGCATCTGTTTCAATCTTAAAATTTTGTTGAAGGTCTGGTAAGGCTAGCACTGGTGCTGTGTTGATGTTCTCTTTCAGCGTGTCGAAGGATTTCTGCTGCTTTCCTCCCCACTAAAAGGCCTGCTTCACACTTGTCAATGTGTGTAAGGGGGCTGCAGCAACATAGAAGTTCGCAATGAACCTTCTCCAATATTGTACCACACCTAAAAATATTCAGACCTTTGTAACATTTGTGGGCTCATGCCACTTCATAATCACATCTGCTTTAGAGGGATCTATTTTCAATTGTCCATTACTGACTATGTGACCTAAATAAACTAGAAAGGTCTTCCCAAACTCATACTTTGACATTTTTACATACAATTTTTCATTTTTCAGAATATCAAGCACTTTCTTCATGTGACATACATGTTCATCCCATGTCCTACTATAAACAAGAATATCGTCTAGATATACAAGCAAAAAATTATCAAGAAAAGGCCTAAACAGATCATTCATTACCCTCTTGAAGCATTGCACAGTCTGAATGGCATCACCATCCATTCAAACAACCCCTTCTTGGTTTTGAATGCAATCTTTCAAATGACTTGTTCTGCAACTCTAACCTGGTGATATCCACTACGCAAATCAAATTTTGTAAAATAGACAACACTTTTCAACTGATCTAATAATTCATCAATGAGAGGGAGAGGGTATCAATTATTCACCGTAATTTTGTTTAGCGCCCTATAGTCTATGCACATTATCCATGTGCCATCTTTCTTTGGCACCAACACGATCGGTGAGCCACATGGAGAAGAACTTGGTCTGATGACCCCTTGATTTAACAACTCTTGCACCTGTTTCTTGATCTCCTCCATCTCAATAGAAGCCATCCTGTACATGCCAATATTCGGTAAAGGAGCATCCTATTGTAAATGGATCTCATGTTGGATTTCCTATTTTGGGGGAAATCCTCTCGGTTCCTGAAACAATCCATCATAGTCAGAAATAATTTCAAACAATTCTTTCTTATGATCAGGATCACAACCTTTGAAAGTGTCAGCTGTCTCGGCCTCTTTCGCTCTCACTACCATGAGCATGCACCCTTTGCTGGAATTAACCAGTTGTTTAATCTGTCTTGCACTTACAAGGCTAGCACTGACTTTCATATGATGAGCTCTGACTATATATTCTACCCCATCCTTCGTGAGGTGGTATTTATTTTCGTGTTGAAATAAAATTGCCTTTCTGTCATATAGATATGGACTTCCCAAGATAATTCCATAGATATCCAAAGGCACAACATCTAACTCTACCTCATCAATTAATTTGGAAGAAATAACAAATTTGGCCCTACATTGCTTGGTTACTTGTAATTTTTCTTTATCGCTTACCCAACCAAGTAGGTATGGACTCAGATGAGGCTTAGTTTTAAGGCCTAATTTTTTCACTAAGGACTCTGAGATTAAATTTTCTTGGGAACCTGAATTGAACAGAGTTTATGCCTTTGTGTGTTTTATAATAACCCTAATGTGGAACAGTTCAATTCTCTTTCACTCATTACTTACAGTGTCATTCAAATAACTAGTATTTGCAATTGAATCAAAATTATTACTAACAGAAGGAGTACTTCTTGCGCCCACTGCTGTGATCAATGTCTCATCGATGGAATCTAATCCAAGGTCCTGATACACTGTTGCCACCATCTTTCGCTTGCCATTTCCGCTGAATCTATTTGTTCTCATCTCTGGATGTAGCTTCCAATAGTGGTCCTCTTCATGACTTTCTCTCTTGTAATGAGTGCAATATGGCATTGCTACGTCCCTTTTCTTGGCTATGACTGTCTTCTTATCCCTCCCCTTTCCTTTCTTCTGGAATTTTCCATGCTGAGGGTTGAACGGTGTTTTCTTGGCTTGATCATCTCTATCACTATTGCCTCGGATTTCAATATGAATCGCCTTTACGTTACGTCAATCATAGTAGGATCGAACAATAATAGTGAGTATCTTATGTAACGATGTAACACACCAACATACTTTGTTACAGTCTTAGGCGAATCTAATGAGATTTCCAAATTCAATGTTTGTTTCCAATATTCTTCAGTGAAGCTTTGTACAGTTTGGCCTTTACCTTGCCTTAGATATTTCCATTCCATTAGTTCCTTTTGTTTATAACCTAAAGGTTAAAATTAGTCTTTCAACGCAGAAATAAAATTGGACCAAGAGGAAAGAAGGTTACCCGACATTTTGTTGTCCTTCTGTAACTTTGTCTCCCACCAAACAAGTGCCACTCAGCCAAAGAGATGCTAACTGGACCTTTGCATCATCTTCTTCAATCTACTAAATCAGGCAGTATACCTCTATCTACCTTATCCAATTATTAAGTTTTTTTCACTACACTCTCCATTATACATGGGCAGGTCAAACTTTACTTCTAGCTTGAAGAATGGTTTCTTAGATGTATGTTTGGAATCACGATTAAAGTGATGAGAACTATCACTTGAAGAAGGAGAGGGAGGAGGCTCTTCTCCACCACCTTCATGATTTTCTGATCTATTGTCATCGACATCTTTCTTCTCATGCCTAAGTGCCTTCTCATACTTTGAAAACAACTTGTCCACTTTCTCTGCCATATTGTAGAATACCTTGCAGAAATTTTGTTCCTCTTCCCAACGAGCTTCTTCATTTGCCACGTTTATTCTTCGTTGTGCATGTCATACTTTGGGATCAAAGGACTTAAGCATTCCTTTGTATTTTCACAACTTATTTTGGGTTAGCATATACTCATGCAATTCGCATTGACAAAGACCTTCTATGATAGCAAACTTGATCCAAGATCTTTTACTTATATATGCATCAGAATTACATGAAACAGAGCTTATTAACCATGGAACTTAAAAGCACATAAAAAATGTGAAAATAACAAGATATGCATGAAACCATGACATAAATATTTGATTACAGAGTTCATCCAATTTGGACTACGTCTCCGAACCCTTCTTAATAGTGGGGAGGCCTTCTTTCATTAAGTGGCATAAAAGGAGATAAAGTACAAGCAACATTCATTTACAATCCTTATACCTCCAAGCTGGAAGATGGATGAAGAATGGAGAGCCCAGATTTAGAAATAGATAATACCACTGAAATCTTGGTGAAAAATCGTATAGAATCACCTATCCGAACACCCAATTCAGAGAAATGAAGCTTCTGCACCCTCTTAGAACCTCCCTGCTACTCAAGGCGAGGTTCCAACATGCTACTAGGTCAAGTTACTGCTACACACAATGTGTTCTGAACTATCATGCCAACCTCCTATTTTTTCCTGTGCGGGCAGTCCATTATATATGTTGGATCGACTAACTCCTCAATTGCCACAGTTCCTAACAAATGACAAATATAGCAGGTAGGTATTTTTTCCACACCAAGGATCTTGGACATGGAATAATATGCAAGTAATAACATATTTAAACAAAGAAAAACCTCTGAACTGCACATTAATCCTTAATATGGAGGCTTTAACATAGAGAATCGACGCTTTTTAAATCGGCGGAAAATGTTGTTCCTTTACATTAAGCGATGAGTGAAAAGAGATAAAGGCATACCTATTAGCAATTATCAACTACAATATAATATATATTAGATCCAAAAACCCCATTGCAAATCGAAATTGGCAGAACCGCGGTGGTACTTGTTATTAGGATACTACATTATGCGATGTGCTATATGTGATATTGCAATCACAACCTGATCCTGCCACGACCAATTCTGTAATGTCATTCCTTGCAATGTGAAATATGTCATTTATCACATTGCAACCTGATCCTACCTAGGGCCGATTCTTTATCACCGACTTGCCTCCGATCTATGATTGCGATATCGTAAATCACAACTCGATAGTGTTGGGGCCGATTTCCTTAACTGCGGACCTATTCCTTCTGCAATCTGCAAATTGTGGGACCATTGGTGGCCTGCCACTTAGTGCTTCCCCATTTATTGAGAGTTCTTCCATGTCATCTTCTCTTGTGACCTATCCAAGTCAAACTTGAACTTTGACTTGCTCTAACTTCTTCATATGACCTCAGATTTGAGTGTCATTTGCATCGTTGGAATCAGGATGACAAGCACTTCAATATGATGCTAAGTTTATCCAAATTCTTCCACTTTGAATTTTGAGCCTTCTTACCATGCCACCGGTACTTTTTAGAGATCCACCTGGATCAACCATACATATGAGTTTGTCTACTCCTCCCGTTGGTTACTCTTCCAGTCACTATGGAGCATGATTAAATGCCTCTCGTGTTGTTTCATGATATTACGTGGTGCTCATTAGTCATGTTTCCAAGTCACTTTTGTGTCATGCTATTATATGTTCAAGGGATGTCTCAGCTTGTGTTGGCCATCTATAGTCCATGTTTACCTTTTTGTGTTGGCCATCCCTGTGTCAGTTGTACTTAATCATAACGTGACTTCATCCATTCACATCATCTCTCAGTCTTCTCTATGTTAATTGTTGGGGGATACATCAAGGTCCTCCTTCAAAATAGCTTCTCCTATAAACTTTATCTCATTATCTAGGAGTTTGATCTGGGAACCATTTAACACCTTGGAGCTTGACATCCTTAGTGGTAGGATTCCTCACGATCGATAGTGGGTTTTTCTCATTGACTCATAATCAGTCGATTCCACGAGTGTTTGATGTCATCTCATCTCTTCACACTCAGTGGACTATGATAAGTACCTTAGGGTCCATTTTCATCATTGGTGGGTTCCCTCCCATCTATAAATGATACACCTCATTGACTGGTAATTAGGTGGTTTCTACCATGCTTGAAATCAAAACCTCTATTCTCATGTTGTAGAGTTGTATCATCGGGGTTTTGTTGAAGACCCTAAGTTAGGGACATATCACTCTTATATGGCACCCTTCCCATGATACATTGGCATTATGAATTATTCATGTACTTTGAGGACTACTGTAGGGCACCACATATGTTATGTGTCCATAGTACTATTGATGTATACTATGACATAGATCCACATTGTATTTTCTGGTGGCTATGATCTTTCTGATGTGTCACATGGATCAACTGTGTATTATTTGTGGCCATGTATTAGCATTTCATGTCATGGATCCGTAGTGCATGTTTGGCCACCATGTTTAGTTTTTCTTTGTGACTGAGCATGGGTATGCCTGTCTTGGGGATGTTATCAGTAGATTTTAAACTTAAGAACTTGAGTTACTATGATCCAACTTCACAATCTTGGCTCCTTCCTCCCATTTTGATATTTTATTTTGTTGTAATGCATTTCATCCATCACTTTCTCTTCTAACCTCATGCATTAGGGGGCATCTGTTATAACCCTATTTTCCACTCCATTATAGTAAGAGAGACCCAAGTTAAACTTACTTCATATGCTGGCTAGAATGCATTTCTTTTCACCTTCGATTTTAATTATGTGGGATTTATTCCATGCTAAAATGGTGAAATTACATAATTGAGTAATTTCTTATAAATATTTTGTCAAAATTTTATGATTATGAGATAATACTAATTAATAATTGAGACAATTAAGAAAAATCTCATAATTGAGAAAAAGGTTTCTAGAGTTTGTCATTCCCAAGTAGATCAACTTGAACCACTTATGTATGAATTGACTAGGGGTCCATTATTGTAGAAGTTTCCTAATTTCTCAAGCCCCTAGGTGTCTAGATACATTCTCCTAGAGGATAGAATGAACCCATATAATCTCACCAAGAGGAAAGGGGGCTAGATCAAGTATCCATATTATAGCATGGGAGATCTATTGCACTAGGAGAAGGAAACCAAGCTTCAAGTTGGAGGAGAGTCTCCTCATGCATGGAAGGTCTATCACTTTATGTATTTTCCATTCTTTATTAATGAAAGTTCATGATTCATTTCTATTACATGATATTTTCATCATGTGTTCATGTATGTTTTGTTTATGCTAATTTACCCTCTATGGACAATATTTTTTCTTTGTTTGTTGGTGTATGTGTGTAGATATATCATATCGTGATAGCTAGGAGCAAGTTCTTCAAGTTTAATTTTGTTCTCTAGCATTAAAATCAACACCCTACACCAACTTGCAAGGGATCAGGTGCATCTCTTTGAACCATTTACTTGAGATCTCATGCATGAATGCTATGGATGTTTAGGAATCTAGTTGATTTTATTTCATTGATCTTTGTACACTTGCACACATATCTTCTTCTAGGTAGATTCTCAATTAATCTACTGGGTTAAAAGTAACCTACCTCTATTAGGTGAGATTATCCTATAACAAAAATATAATTTCTCTAGACAAGATTGTTGATAATGCTACACCCTATGGATCTCGTTTAAGGAGGAAATGATATCATTCATCTATTCATGTTTCTCATTAAAAAATCATCTCGATAAGGTCTTCAAATACCAATGTAAGGTGATGAAATCCATGTATTGGTTCCTTATTCCCTTAGTGTGATCAAGGTCAAGAATCCAATTAGAAACATCCTCCATAATTTCTGAATATAAATAGGCTTGGTGATCATTCCTGGAAGTTCTCTAGTTGATGAATCTCCTCTCGAATATTAGGAGAAGCCAATAAGTGATAAATGGAAACCACTTCTTGGGCCTAAATCGAGGCATGCAACCAAACTTACACCAAACTCTCTATGGTTATGCATCTTCTATCTTGGTATTGAGAACACGTAATAAGGAGACCAGACACACCAAAAATGAATCCCGCATGAAGAGAATGAACCAAATAGTTCCCCCTTGACTTTGAACCAATGATAGAAGAGATAGTTGAGGCCCCTGAACCTGTTGGAAAATCAGGAGGCTCGATAATTAGATTAGATTTTCCTTTCTTTGATAACTTCTTGTGAAATTAGTTGTCTTCTTATTTATTTAATTATGTTCTTCTTCATTAAACATTTATCAAAGCTTAAACATGAAGATCACAAGAAAGCATAGAACACAAGATATAGACTCCAAGCCAGAGCAAAACCCCTCCAAGGGGAAAACCTAAGAAATTATCTTCGTATAGAATCAGATCAAATGAGACATCCAAGACCTTTCCAACATTCTAGAAGTCAATTCCAACCCTCCTTTTGTTCAGATGTCATCCCTCCTCTTTCTCTGCGAAAATTTCATATTAGATGCTCCAAATTATGTGTCCAAAATGAACTCCAACTTTCTTCTATTTATACTTGTCCAATTGGGTGCAAATAGTCATTTCCCTTGGGGTAGAGCCTACATGATAGGTAGGGTAGACTTGACTTCTAGAGGGAATTTTTCCAAAAATACATAATTAAAAAACCATTTTCCTTTTTCTTTACAATAGGTCCAAATAGGACTTTGACTCTTTGACTCAAGAAAACCTAGAAGCATGAAGAACATGCTTATCTAAATAAAATAATAATTCTTGAGCATGCAACCCATGCTTGAAAGAATAATATTTCTTTTTCTTTTGCATTTTATATAAAATATATAATGGCATGAGTATAATGATAAGTATGAAGACTAAACCTAGTTACATTTTCCAACACTCCCTCTTAATAGGGAGGTATTCATAATTCCATAATCAGTAAAAGGATACTTCTCAAATTGAAATATCCTCATAAGAAGAGTCAAATCATACTATTCGAGGGATCTAGATACCATCTAGGCTACTGCCAAGTTATCAACCCAAGATATTTCATGGATCTAGGTACCATTGAGGCCACTGCCAAGGCACCAACCCAACATATCATAGGGATATAAGCACCATCTAGGCTACTGCCAAGTCACCAACCCAACATCTCACGGGGATCTAGGTACCATCTAGGCTATTGCCAAGGTACCAAACCATCTTACAGGGATCTAGGTACCATCTAAGCTACTGCCAAGGTACTAACCCTAAGTATAAGAACTCTATGTACCATCATATAGGCTTCCTATCCTAAGGTACAACAACTAGTCACCATGATATGGTCGGTGCCTCAACCTCATGATATACAAACTAGTACAAGTTTTCCATAACCAAGGTCAAACCTCGAAGAGCATTTATGTCCCATTATGCAGAGTTAGCCAAAACCTTGAAGATATTCAAATCCTCACACCATATGGTAAAAAACATGAAGGATTCTTACATTACAGGGTTTCCATTATCTTGATCAAATCCCAACATCATAGGCCTCACTCTAGGCGAAAAAAATCTCTCTCAATAAGTAATTGATCTTGAAATAAGACACCCACTCTTATAGAGTGATTGGGCCTACACAAAAATACACCTACTCTTTTGAGTAACTGAGCGTTAAGGACCATTCTTCCTAAACTATGAGAATGTATTCCCTTCACAATAGTCTGGGTCATTCTTCCTAAACTGGAGAATTTCTGCCACTATTATTATCTTATTAATGCTCCCTCTTATTGAAGAAATGTATCTTAACAAGTACAAGCTTGTCCCTGAAATACATGTACTTATCTAGGATAGATGCTTATCACAACTTTAGTCTTTAAATATAGTACCTTAAAACTCAAGAGTTGAATTTCTCCCTATAAATCAAATCTTCTTTAATTCATACTTCTTTCTGTATCTAAAGCTCCCTCTGAATCTAGGGCTTGTCAAAAAAAATTGTTTTGATATTATAACTTCTTCTAGCCTAGACAATTTTCAATATGTACCTGCAATCCTATTTAGGGAGATCACAAAAGAATAGTTACAATCAAATAAAAATAAATCAAGAGACTATAATTACTAAATAAATCAATAATAGTACAAGAAGAGAGATAGAGCACTTATCTATTGTGAACAACAACATTTCCCTCTTTCCATTATGCTCACCATTATCAAGAAGTCATCATCAAGCATGAATCCTACATTACTTTTTCCTTCCATCTTTCTCATATTGCTTCCATCATTTTGATAGCCTTCATTATGTATCTTCAATTCTCACCAACAAGTACAAGCAAGAAAAATATGAAAATACTAGAGCATGATGTCAATCCTGTCAATCTAGGGTTTCTATGATTATTCAATAGTGTAATTCTAGGGTTCTAGCTATAAACTCTATAAATTCCTTGACCAACCCCTTATTAAGGTTTTTAATTTTAGTAGAAACATCTATCCCTAGGGTTTCAAGCCCTAGATTATTATCATATTCAACCTTTGCTAAGCTTTTTTTTTGTTTTTTTTTTCATATGCCCTAGATTATTCTTTCAATTACAACCCTAGATGTTATTTTCCAAGTGATAGGTTTCATAAGAGGGAACAAAAAGTTAGGAATAGGGTTTTCACTTTTCTATGGTTTTCTAATCCAAGTCCTATCTAGGGGTTATGAACCTTAGATCCTAAAAACCTTCAAAAATGTAAAGTTTTCAAACCCTAGATTACCATGCAAAGTATGCTAAAAAACCCTAATGCATTTCTAATATGCATCATGTCATTACTCTATCTCTAGTAAGTATGTAGACCCTTTATCCATCATATGCTAGACATGCATATAATGATTATACATACCTTATATAAAAAGACCACATACCTCTTAGACTTTGTTGGACACCTAATCCTCAATGGGTTAGTGTGGAAGCCGAATAGACAAAAAGAAGTCCAAGAGACCTTGGGATGTGAAACCCAACGGTCAAACCATGTACTATAAATGTATATCAATTTTTAATAAAAATGGATTCTCATGTTTTGTCTTTCATATTCTATTGCTGCCCATGTGTGTTTAACATGGTATTAGAGCTAGTACGTTCATAACCCACTCAATCTTAAGTGAGCCACTTGTTTCTGTGACCTTTATGTCTATTCTACTATCAGACCTACGCTGCTCAGAAATGCCATTTTAGTGAGCCTGCTAGCACTAACATATAAATTATGTGGCCATGAGTGTTTGTCAGTCCTTAACGCTCAACACTGCCATACGCTAATTCCTTCCATTTTTCAAGTTTTCCATTATTGCATAACGCTCCTCTGGAAATGAAAATGGTTTCAACAGTTACTCTGCTGAACCATTGTATGTGAAGATGAATTCCATAAGACTCTCTTCTGTGTTACCTGACCTCTGGCACTGTATACGCTGCACCTGACTCTTTGGCTATTTTAATGCCCCCGCTAAATCCTGAACTCTCTGTGGTTGTCAGTGATATCTGGTTTTGACTGTTTCAACAACTTTAGTGCGTTCTACCCATCAATTTAGAATTTCATTAAATTTGAATAATAAATTTTCATTTTAAAGAAATGGCTCTAAATGCTCTATATTTATCGATTTCATGACTTGCATTATAAACAAATTTCAATTCAAGCCTCTATACTTTGGCCTATCAACATGGCTGATGAGAGGTAGACCATATGTGTCCGCTACACCCACCGATTGGTCTAAGGATTTCAGTAAATTTGGTCTTGGGATTCTAAGAATGGCCCGAAGGACTTCAACCCTCCAGTCATGCGAAAGAGCTATCTGAGGCTTCCATTAAGGAAGCGCCTTCTTTGTAATGGGAAAAGCATTGGCACGGGCCGTTGTGATGTTGAGTCCAATCAATTGGAGTGTGTATTCAAAACCCTATGCGTACGATGATCGAAACTCCTGTAATGAGAGGCCGATTACATACAGCTGCTGGTAATGGTATGTATATGTGGTATATGCATTGAACTTATATACATTCCACATTAACTTACTCTTGAAGGCCGATATATGCATTATGGTGGGCGTACATGCATTGAAGTTTTTTCAAAGGTCAATCAGATGATTCTTTTAGAAATAAAGGCGAAATCCGAGATGTTACAAAGGTTGCCAGTTGGATTGTTGGACAGTTCGGTATTTTACTACCTCAACTTCGTTGTTTATGTCTTATTTGTTACCTTTGTTAGTCCAGCCTAGTGTTTTTCTATATTAGATGACGCCGAGGCATGAATGGAGTTATCATGAGTCAGTAAGAGACATTTGACACACGTTGTTTCTACCATTCAGCAAGTGCAACAGGCCACACTCAGATTCTCTGAAAGCAACAATACCAATGTGCCAACTCAAATGCCAGCGTCCTCTCACTTCTCACGTTTCATGAAAGATCCATCGCAGGTTCGATCCTTGGCCGGAACGAACAATTTCGCGAAATGTATTTTGGTTGTGTAATGCTCGAATCAGAGAAAATCGATGGCCGAATGCAATTCAACTCCCAGTTCCTGCACATTCACTATGTCGTTCCATTGGCTTGCAATCTTATGAAGGAGAGAGTATGATGTAGAAGACCGGTTGGTATTCTATGGTATATTGAATGATGAATGTTTGCTTTGGGCCTTGAACTGTTTTGAAGACCGTTTTACATGTGTTCATTGAATAATGGTATGCTGGAAACTCATTTAGGAGTATCGTTATATGTTGACTGATGTACGTTGGAAATCATGTGTGTTTAACAAAATAAGTACAAGAAGTTGCAGGCATGTACACATTAAATAGAATGCAGGCCATTCTTTACGGAGCCAAGTCGAAACTTTGAATTTGTTAAGAAAAATTATCGGGAGCTGTCAAGAGTAGAGGATAGATAAAATCAGGGCGATGCTACAAGGAAACTACAAATGCCTATTCAAAATTCCATCAATTGCATTTGAGTAGCACACCAGGAAGTTTATTGTGTAAAGGAATCTTGAAAATCCTGTCATTTGATGCGACTGTAGCTGTAGGTCAAATCCAGGGCTTACACATGATGATGGATGTTGTGACGAGAAGAGCCCCCATCTGCATCAGACGCCAGTGAGAAAGAGGTGTTGTGTGTAATTTTTGCTTGAAGCCGATGCGCACGCTTGTGGAGAAGGAATAGCCAGCTAGGCAACAGGTTCGAAGCCGACGCGCGCGCCTGTGGAGAATTTCTTGAAAAGTTTTTATTGTTTTCTTTGAAGAAAGTGGCAAGATCAAAGAATATTGATTCATACCCTAGTCAAAGTATTTATATATGGGCATTCAAGTATTGTTCATGACATGGGGATATAGTTGTTGAAGTTTTGATATCCATCATTTCTACTTTGAAAGTGAATGAGTATTTGAAGGATCCAAGCAAGTTTGCAGTTGCTGGTGCCCCAGTTGTGGCGCTGTATTTAAAACTCATTATAGTGCATTGATTCCTTGATTCGACTGCTGCATAAAGAGTTTGGTGGGCTGATTGTAATCTTTTATGGAGAAAAGTTTAGTCAGTTGTATTGTCAGAACATAATGTTGGTCATGAGTAAAATCTTATTTTTTATGTAATAGATTGTAATTGGTGCTTGTTGGTTGCACACTGATCATCTGCTACACATTTATAAAGGATATTGCTAGTGGGTATTACTTTTCTGCATTAAGTAGTAGTTATCAGTTTTTAAGGTGTAATTCTGACATTGAAGAAAAAATGTCCAGTATCAATGAAGTATTAGAGTTCCTCAAAACTCTGATATTGTCTTCCACTCATGATACATTAAAAATCAGCAAAGTTTCTCTCACAGACATTCAGGTCTATCTACAAAATGCACAAGAGAAAATTGATTTTTTGCAGCTCAAATCTCAGCTACAGCAAGAAGAATTAAAAAAGAGGAATCATTCTGAACATGTTTCTATTTAGAACATTGAGACTGCAACCCATCAGAAGCAAGTCAATAATGTTACAGTTGGTTCAGATTTAGTACCCAATAAAGCAGTAGTTGTACATGCAGATTCAGAAACTCATTCTGCACTTCCCAAGCCCATCATCAGACCTTGGGAATAGCTTGTCCACAACAAGCACATAATTGGTCTTGGATATGACAAGGACTTGTCCTTTCATATTCCAGACTACTCAAAGCCAATTCAATTTCAAATTGCTAGATTTCTTGAGGATGATTCATCTTCACTTGTTCTTCATGACAATTCACCTCTGGCTGTTCCAGATTCTGCCCCTCTTCCATAGCAACAACAACAACAATAGATTGTGAAATGCCAACACTGTGACCGAGTTGGTCATCTGAAAGATCACTATTTTGATCTTCATCCATGTAAGCATTGTCATAAAACCACCCATTCTTCACACAGATGCTTCAGAAATAAACGTCCTGCAAGAACAAAGATTCATCTTGGATGGATCGCTTCTTGGAAATGGGCATCAATAGCTAAGAAGATATTCCAATCACATGTCAGAACGTCTTCTAGAGTATTGAACAGTCTTGCAGTTGAGTTTTCTTCGTCATCTCACCTTGCATTTGACAGGGGGGAAATGATGGTCATCTACAAGCTTCAAAGTCACATCAAGTGAGCTTGAGCCACAACCTGCCACACCAGTTTTAGAGTTGTAGCCAGAGACAAAGATGCCCCTGAGCATGCCTTCAATTGGTAATCTGGGACACTTCCTCTAGCAGAAGACTTCAGCTTCTTGCTAGCTTTGGAAGAGTTCCAGGAACAAAATTGAGAACACTTCCTCTAATAGAAGACTTCAGCTTCTTTCCAGTTTTGGAAGAGTTCCAGGAATTGCATTAAGCATTCCAAAGTTGTTGGTCATCCTTAAACCATCACAAGTTGAGACTTCCCTTTTCAGGTTGAAGTTCTCCCTTTTATGAGGGGTTAGACCTCCCTTTATTGGTTGAAGGTTTCCCTCTTCAAAATAATAGGAGCACTTCCTCTAGCAGAAGACTTCAGCTTCTTGCCAGTTTTGGAGGAGTTCCGGGAACTGCACTAAGCATTCCAGTGTTGGTGGTCATCCTTAAACCACCGCCCTTTATACCAACATTTTAGAGAGCACATTCAGCCTAGTGCTGCCATTCATTTTTGCACATTTTGTATTACAGCTCCCTTCTTGGACTCATACTTAACCCTTCGGATTAAGGGGGGGAATGTTGGACACCTAATCCTCAATGGGTTAGTGTGCAAGCTGAATAGACAAAAAGAAGTCTAAGAGACCTTGGGATGTGAAACCCAACAGTCAAACCATGTACTATAAATGTATATCAGTTGTTAATAAAATGTATTCTCATGTTTTATCTTTCATATTCTATTGCTGCCCATGTGTGTTTAACAGACTTTACCTATCCTCTTTTGTAGAGACCATGTCTTGAACAACATCCTTCAAAAGAGATAACATCAGGTCAATTTTATTGATATCGCCCTTTCTTGAGCTAGGTCATCCTATAGATAGTCCAACCTACTATCCACTAATCATCATTTTCAACCATACAATATTGTCATTGTCATATGAGGGTCATCTGGTCACTTCCATATAGGTAATTCCCCACAGGAATTGGTATGTCACTTGAGAAAATATGATTATCATAATCCTTCTTTTATCATAGATGTATTCCATAACAAGCAAACTTCTGAAGGATATGCATCACAAGATCTTGATTTCTTAATCCAAAGCTTTGTGGAAGTATTTCCATATTACTATCACTTCCATTACTTGTCATTTCCATATTTTCAACTTTCATTCTCATACCTTGTTACCACCATGACATAGATTGTGCCTTCAATAACTAAATTGATGTATCTATTCCAATTATTTGATAACAATTGTGTTAAATTGCAGTTGACATGTTAAACACACATGGGTAGCAAGAGAATCTAAACAATAAAACATGAGAAAATATTGTTATTAACAATTGATATACATTTATAGTACATATTGTGACCATTGGATTCCACATCCCAAGGTCTCTTGGACTACTTTTGTCTATTCAGCTTCCATACTAACCCATTGAGGATTAGGTGTCCAACATTCCCCCCCTTAATCTGAAGGGTTATGTATGAGTCCAAGAAGAGAGCTGTAACACAAAATGTGAAAAAATGCATGGCAACACTAGGCTGAATGTGCTCTCTAAAATGTTGGTATAAAGGGCGGTGGTTTAAGGATGACCACCAACACTGGATTGCTTAGTGCAATTCCTGGAACTCTTCTAAAACTAGAAAGAAGTTGAAGTCTTCTGCTAGAGGAAGTGCTCCTATTGTTTTGAAGAGGGAAACCTTCAACCATGAAAGGGAGGTCTCACCCCACATAAAAGGGAGAACTTCAACCTAGAAAGGGAAGTCTCAACCTGTGATGGTTTAAGGATGACCAACAACTCTAGAATTCTTAATGCAATTCCTGGAACTCTTCCAAAACTGGCAAGAAGATGAAGTCTTCTACTAGAGGAAGTGTTCTCAATTTTGTTCCTGGAATTCTTCCAAAACTAGGAAGAAGATGAAGTCTTCTTCTAGAGGAAGTGTCCCAGATTACCAACTGAAGGCATGCTCAGGGGCATATTTATCTCTGGCTACAACTCTGAAACTGGTGTGGTAGGTTGTGGCTTAGGCTCACTTGATGTGACTTTGAAGCTTGTAGATGACCATCATTTCCCCCCTATCAAATACAAGGTGAGATGATGGAGAAAACTCAACTGCAAGACTATTCAATACTCTAGAACAAGTTTTAACATGTGATTGGAATATCTTCTTGGCTGTTGATGCCCATTGCCAAGAAGCAATCCATCCAAGATGAATCTTTGTTCTTGCAGGACGTTTTTTTTTTAAGCATCTATTTGAAGAATGACTGGTTTTATGATAGTGGTTACATGGATGAAGATCAAAACAATGATCTTTTAGATGGCCAACTTAGTCACAGTGTTGGCATTTGACAATCTGTTGTTGTTGTGGAAGAGGAGAAGAATATGGAACAGCTGGAGGTGAACTGTCATGAATGAATCCAGCACTCTGAAACTGAATGGGCTTTCAAGTCCTTGTCATATCCAAGACCAGTTTTGTGCTTTTTGTGGAAAAGTTGTTCCCAAGGTCTGATGATGGGCTTGGGAAGTGCAGAATGAGTTTCTGCATTTGCATGTACAACTGCTGCTTTATTGGGCACTGGATCTAAACCAACTATAACATTATTGACTTGCTTCTGATGGGTTGCAGTCTCAATGTTCTGAACAGAAACATGTTCAGAATGACTCCTCTGTTTTAATTCCTTTTGTTGAAGCTGAGATTCAAGCTCCAAAAATTCTATCTTCTCTTGTGCATTTTGCAGACAAATTCTAATGTCAGACAGAAAGGATTTGTTGATTTTTACTATGTCATTAGTAGTAGACTGTATCAAATTTTTCAAAAACTCTAATACTTCATAAGCTTTCCCCATTTTCTCCAGTTCAAGAGTGCCAAGAAAAATTCAGAATAATGACATTTTTTTTTTCAAACCAACAATGCATTATTCATATATAATTCAAATATTATAAAGATCATTATGAGAGAAAATGAGGAGATATATGGTAGATTTGAATATACTAATACAAACCTATATATCGATACAAGGTTTGATTATATAGGGAAAATAAGGAACCTGTAATACCAACAATCGAGACACAACTCAAACTCCAAGAATATACACAAGGGTAGCTCGACCTCTTCCTTCAATAATAAACCCAAGAATCTCAACCCATTTTTTATTGGAAATGACCCCAATCAGACTCCAAGAATATACTTCACGTCGGGCTCACCACAATGTATGCAACGATATTTCTACATGTACTTCACAATTTTACCAGGTAAAGATACGAACATAATCAAAATAATCACAACTTCATACTTTACGCACACGAGGCTCAACGTTGCAGGAATTACAGTGGAGGCGATGACCAAGACATTCCAAATACTTTGTATTCAAACGTTGACTTGGTGAAATTCCATTTTTTTTCTTAAATCATCACAAAGAATCTTCAATATTTCATGTTAAACACATAGATAAATGAATAAACCAACAAATATATATCTATATATATATATATATATATATATATATATATATATATTAGACGTTGGTTGCCACACATCTAAAATTTGAGGTCACACTATAACTTATAAAATAGCCCCAAATTTCGTCAATTTGTCGGGAATTTCAACAGTCGAACCCAAACTCACCGAAAAGAAGCTGAGTTTTCCAACTCCAGCGGCAGGTAGTAACGCGGTTTTTGTAAAGGGCGAATCTCGTTTCTCAATCGAAATTTCGACAGGGCTTGCTATATGTTCAAAACAATGTTGGTTTGTGATGCTTGATGCAGCTATCGTTATTTTCCTCCACTGTGTTTTCTCTTAATGAAATATCAATCGTGGGTAGAAGTGAGGAGATACGCTGTAGTTCGCTTGCTTTGAGAAGACTCAATACACTGGAGCACAATACACTAGAGCATATGCAATAGCCGGCAGGCACACTCCTAGAACGTTTACAAATCAGATCCAGACTTCGTTTAACAAACCTCGTTTTTTGATCCTCACTAATCCAAGGACTAATCATCAGCCCATAAGAGAAGTGGCCCTAGGTAATATTCCAACCATTTCTTTCTATGACACGGATTCACCAATGAAACATGTGGATATTGGGATACCTGCCAACAACAAGGGAAGACATAGCATTGGATGCCTATTTTGGAAGCTGTTGAAGCCCCGAAAATTGGGTCTACAACAAGGGGGATACCCGCCCGGTCCGGACCTTGGTTGGTAGCTCCTTATACGTTTGGTATAGCGGTTCCGACTGGGGATATGGGACCAGTTTCCTAATCTATGAGTGTGTGTGTGTAGAATTTGATGTTCCTGATTTAACAGTTCCTAATTAAGATATTCTAATTCTAATTGTAATCTAATGCTATGCTATTGTAATCTAATAAGCAGCAACATCTAAGTCTATACTAACCCGAGATGTAATTCTTCTATTATGCGATCTAAAAGTATTTCAAATAACAACTGGTAATAAAGATCATTCAGCTATTATAAGAAAGGAAATCAATAAGGATGAACCACTTCGCATAAAAAGTTAGACGAAACAATTGTGAAAAACATATCGCATAATGAGCTATTCATACATTAAGCATAAATAAATAGCTATCACTGTGCAAAAGTGCCAAATGATAACTCAGACATTCACACAATAATACATAAACAACTAAAAACTGTATATCACTTTAACATATAAGCAGAAATGGTCAAGAGATAAAAGTACCATTTATGACTAGTCCTACTCATAAGCTTCAAGCGACAAATGATTTATCTCTCCTTGCTCTAACATCCACTAAGAGTACAGAAGTGCAACATTAGTAGCAGATATCAAATGCAAACATCAACAAATCCTGTTCCATTCATTCACCAAAACCTCCTATGAGGGTGCAAAAGTGCATGTTCTGAGGACAAGTTTTTGATAAATTTCTGGACCCTTCTCTAAATGCATGAGAAGGGTTTAAATACTACTAACTAAATAACTTAATTACATAGATTTAGGATACGGTTTAAATGACCGCCCTTTTTCTAAGCAAAAATAAAACAAAACTATTTCTAAAAATTAAATCTAATATCTAACTATTTATGCATTTGCTCCTTAATGTTGCAAGCATTCAGCATTTGCCTAGGTAGAGTCGGCTGACTGTCTTCTGCTTTTGGTTGAGCTAAGCAAACAGAATTGGTAAGAGTTGGCACCATCTTCTCAGCAAAGTTGATGATATACTCGAGAGTCATCCTCTGACTATGTGGATTACTGCGTATGCCCAGTAATAATCTCAGTTCACTTGGTTAACCCTTTGGATTGCTTTTGCCTTTTCTTTAGCTTTCTTTTTCCAGTTTGTTTTTTACCATTGCTTTCTTGCACTTCTCAGGCTTACAGGTGACTGAGCAGTTAGGGGCTTTCCCTCTCGAACAATTTTCTCAGCGATGTGGGATCGCACATCGGAAACTGCCTCCGTTCTTTGATCTGGGCTTCTCTGATGCGTTTTTCTCCTTTTGCGCCTCTTCATCTTTATCAGGTATAAAGCTTCAAAATTTGTAAAAATAATGTCCTTGTGAGCTCTTGACCCTGGGCATTAAATTTCCTGTTGATATCAACATCCTTCAGTATTCATTCAATCATGGCTGTATATGAAAGATCTGTAATGGATGGCTCAGCAGCATTCTGTGAATCTGCGGTTCTATTGCATGCGGTATCTGTTTATGAGGGCATCTTTTCTCTGTCTTTGAACATTGGAGCTTTACCCTTTTTCCTCATATCTTCCTGCACATTTCTTTGTGTAACTTTTGTTTTTCGTTCCTGCAGTTCACAGGTGAGGAGAGAGTAACGATAATAAATAACGACAGGAAAGCTTTAAATGCTACGGATATGCAAAAACACACCAACTGGCGTGAACTGGCTCTTCAAACAACACAAAACAATATTTTATTAACAACTGGCATATAATACATTAATTATCATTAAAGTGCGTAACCAGTTCTTAGTTTATGGAAAACTTTTTCTTGAATATTGAGCCAGGAAAATCTGCGATGGAATGTTTCTGCAATCTGCATCGCAGTATCACATTTCGCTGTATCGCATTATCACAATTTCATTGTGTTGTGCTATCGCAAGGTTGCTTGATCGCAATATCGCAAGATCGTAGATCGCTTAATCATTAAATCGTTATGTGTCTTTTATGCAATTTTGCGAGATGCGATATGCGATATCGCATATCGGTGATTTTTTAAGGTTTTCTAACATGAGTTTTTCTTAATGCATGCGATGCAATGGAGTTCGCGTCACAATCTCGCATTTCATCATTTTGACTCATAAGGAAATACCCTATCATTCTTTGCGCGATGCGATGTTTCTTAAGGAGTAACATATATGAGCACTAATTGATTTTTTGAATTTTTTGACTAAGGGTCCCCACTTACATAGTGTTATTGCTAATACTAAATAAGGAGGGGGGTTGTTGGTGGCCACAACAATTGGCGATTCACTTGGAAGAACCAGTTATCTCTGTTATTCTATTGAATTTTCTAAACTTCCAAAACAGAAAATTTTTCAGAAAATTAAACTTTATTATGGAAAGATAAAGTACATTATGCTCTAACCTGTCAATGATATTTTGTTTCAACTATTTTCCACTTTGATTATTTTCTTCCTCAGGCTAGTCCTTGTATTTACATCAGTCATTACTTGGTCTTGTAAAGATAAAACAAAGTCTTCTCTGTAAACCAGTTTTGAATATGCTCATTTGTCGTAGGTAGAGCCTCTACTGCCAGCAGGCGTTTATAGCCTCAATAGGGTTACCTATTACCCAGCAGTGATCCTGTATCATACTTAAGGCAGCCTACAACTTTCAAAGAAAAATCCATATCCACACTTATTGCTTTGATTTTTTTTTTTTACTCTTAAAGAACAATGTCTTGATTTGGTAGCCAAATTCTGACACAGTCATTCACTTGATTTATAACTTTGTTGAACAAACTGGCTCGTGATGAGACCCCTTGTCTTTTGATTGCAACAATCTTGAGTCATTGCCCTGTTGTGATGTACAGTATTGGCAAAGTCAGCAAGTTATAATATCTGTGATTATGATAAGTCGGCTTGTGATGAGACCTCTTATTCTTCAAGATAAAGAGTATCCTTGGGTTGTTCCTCTGAAAGCTGTGATTTCCTTAGCAGGAAGGAAGTCATTGTTTCCTTAAGATAGCTCTGGACGGAAATAATAGAGTTTTTGGAAACAACTGTTCTACAGAGAATCTTTATTTTGTTATTGATACCTTTCATTGTACTGAGATAAAACAATTTCTTCACTAAAGGTTGTTTTCATCAAACGTTTTTGAAGTTGAAACTAGTATCATCTCTAGGCTAGAGTCTTTAACTATATCTATCAATAATAAAGATCAATTTTCGAAAAGATTTGCTATTTATACAAGCGAAAAGTTCAAAATCTGAAAGAGAATTGGTGTCCTTTTCATAAATGCCTAATGTGACTACTCATAACTGGTTTTATTATGAAAAGAAAAATAACTACTCTACAAAAAATAGAAGAATAATCTTCTATGGAAAATATTTCTTGAGAATTTGTCCGTTAACAGGCAAAGAGTCTTTTTTACCTGCTAAATCCTGTAACACAAACGTTTATGGACCTATGACTTCTACAATTTGAAAAGGACCAAGCCACATTCTTTGAAATTTTGTATGTTTGCCTTTCTCTTCATGAGCCTTGTCCCATTTTAAAACTAAGTCTCCCATCTGAAAATCTTTTCTGGTCATTATGTTTGAATCAAAAGAGGATTTTACTAGTGCTTGATGATAAGCATGTGTTTTCTTAGCCTGTTCTCGTTGTTCTTCTAATTTGATTATTTCCATTTGTCTTAGCTGTAAGGAGGAAGTGGGTACTTCATCAATGTATTGAACTAGAGACAAAGAGGGAATTGCTAAATGAGTCGGAAGAACCACTTCTTTCCCATAAACTAAATTAAAGGGAGAAGTGACGATATAAGATTTTTGCGTTATTCGGTCTGCCCATAAAGCATATATCAAAGCCTTATGCCAATTTTTATGATTTCAGTCAACTGTTCTTTTGATAATCCTGATTAGGTTTTTATTTGTGGACTCAGCTAACCCATTGCCTTGTGGGTAATAATTGGCCGAATATTTAAGTTTGAATCCTCTTTTAAGTGCAAATTTAGTCATTGCATTTCCAAAAAAGTATGATGCATTATCAAACATTAAAGCGGAAGGCAATCCGAACCTAGTGATTATAAATTGATCTATGAACTCAATGATATTTTCAGCATTAGCCGTCTTGAGTGGAACTGATTCTACCCACTTAGTAAAATAATTTGTTGCTGTGAGGATGTATCTATGCTGCTTAGAAGAGTGAGGAACGATCTCACCTATTATGTCCAATCCCCACTGACTGAAAGGTTGTTCAATGTTAACCGGCTGTAGTGGCAAGGATAGCTTCTTTTGTCTTCCAGTAGTAGTTTGGCAGACTTGACATTTCCTCACGTAACTGTGTGAGTCTTTAAATAACATGGGCCAGTAATATCCTGCGTGCAAGATTTTATGTGCAGTAGCTTCTCCAGCATAGTGTTCGCCTGCTGGCCCATCGTGAAGTTCCTGCAAAAAAAATTTCAGCTTCAGATTTCTCAAGACACCTAAGAAGAACAGAATCATAATTTATTCTAAAAAGAATATCATTTATGAGCTGATATTGTTTGGCTTTCAACCTTAGAACTCTTTTCTTAGTATGATCGAGGTGTGAAGGAGCATACCCATTCTTAAGATAATAAATGATATCAGAGTATAATGACTCTGCATTGTTTAGGCTTACCTCACACATTTGTACCTCTGTAGATGGAATTTCAGAAATTTGCGACGCTCCAGCCAACATTTTGCAAAAGCCTTGACCTCTTACAATGTTTGCTGGTTTAATCTCAATGTCATATTCCTGTAAGGCAGTAACCCAATTGGCCCTTTTCTCACCCACATCCTTCTGTACTAGAAGGTTCCTTACTGCTGGAAACGGTACTATAATTTTAGTATGGGTTTTGAGTAAAAAAGGTCTGAAGTATTTGACCGCTTTGAAAACAGCATAAGCCTGTTTCTCCACGTCTAAATAATTTAATTCAGCACCCTGTAAATTTGAACTGAAAAACGCAATTGGGGCTTCCGCTTTTTCTTGATTTACTTGAGTGAGTATCACAGCATATGACCTATCTGAGGCAAATGTATATAAAATAAAAGGCTCTGAAAAATTCAGAGTTGCTAACGATGGAGCATTAATAATAGCTTGTTTGATCAGGTTGAATGCTTCATGTTCATCTTGGCCCCATTTAAAATTTGAGTTCTTTTTAATCATGGCTTGCAAAGGAGAGACGATTCGTGAAAAATCTGGAACAAATCTCTTTACAAAGTTGATCTGACCAAGGAAAGATTGCATGGCTTTTTTGTTATGAGGTAAGGATATTTCAGAAATTTCTTTGATTCTGTTGGAATCGATGTGAATACCGGATTTTGACACTATGAATCCTAGAAGTTTCCCTTCACTTAATGCGAAAAAATATTTCTTTGGATTAAGTGAAATTCCATACCTTAAACACTGTTGGAAGATTTGTTTCAAGTCTTTAAGATGGTCGCTTCATTTCTTGGAATACACTATTATATCATCCAAATAAATTACTACAGATTTATTGACTAAACCTTTGAATGTGATGTCCATGGCTCTCTGAAATGTGGCACTAGCATTAATCAAACCAAGTGGCATCTTTCGATATGCATATGTGCCCCATTTAGTTCTAAATGTGGTTTTCAATTAATCATCAGGATGTACCAACACTTGATTGTATCCTAAAATCCCATCCAAGAAAGACATTAATTCTGAGCCCGCCACTGCCTGCAATATCTGTTCCATAGGTGGTAAAGGAAAATTATCTTTTTGGCAAGCCTTGTTAAGGTTTCGAAAGTCATTGCAGATCCTAATATCTCTGTTTTTCTTTCTAACAGGTACCGTATTGGAGACCCATTTGGAATGTATGACGGGAAAGATTATTCTGGCTTTCAATAACTTATTAAGCTCTATTTTTATCTGATTTTCTAAATTGGGATGGATCTTTCTTAGCTTTTGTTGGACAGGTTTTTCATTATCGATCATGGGAATAGTATGTTGGATGATGGAAGTGTTGTATGTTTTCAGTTCATCATAATTCCAGGCAAAAACATTTTTATATTGTCTCAAAAGACGAATATACGCTAGTTTTTCTTCAGGGGCTAGGCCAAGACCTAGATTAATGTTTTGTGGTTTGGCATCAGTTCCTAGGTTTACTAATTCGTATTTCAAGGTTGAACTTTGGAGTTTTGAATTGGTAGACCTTTTAAACCAATCCTTCAAATTGGACAAGTCTTCTAACTTGACTACCGACTTAGGTATAGCATTGTTAGTGCTATCTTGTTGCAATTGTCGATCATGTTGGTCTTTGTCAATTATTTGATTGGAGTAGGATCCTTCAGATGTGAGAAAATTTACAATATCAGGATCGTCATTGAATACTCTCCAATTTGTGATGTTATCAGGAATGGATGGTCTAAAGATTAATTCTATTGAGAATCTATCTGGAGTAAAATCTTCTGAAGGAATAAGCTTAGAAGTTACGTTAGCCAAAAGGTCTGCACTTGCATTTTGGAGTCTGGGAATTGAAGAGATATTAAATGCTATGAAATGCTCAGTCAGATCTTGAACTAAGGATTGATAATGTTTTAAATGACTTGATAAGCAATGTATAGTGTTACGTACCTATTTAACCACAATCTCAGAGTCTCTGAAAACTTAAAGATACTTGACGTCTAACCCGATTGCTTTGTACAACCCTTGGACCAAAGCCTCATATTTTGTTGTATTGTTGGTGCAATCAAATTCGAGTCTGCATGTTAGCATGATTTTATCTCCTTCTAGACTAATCAAAACGCATCCTGCTCCTGCTCCTTCATTAGATCTAGAACCATCAAAAAATAATTTCCAAAACAAAGATTTATTTACAGGACTATCTAAAAAATTGATACATTTCGAACTATCAGTTCGAGAAAAATTTTCGACTTGGGACAAAACAGAGTGTTCTAAATAGGGTGACGCATGAGCATTGAAATTGCTGAGGAAAGAATCTACCGAGTAATTGCCAATAATGCTACTATTGTATGCTACTGGTTCATTTTCCCCCTCCAGCTCCGTTACTATGTATTTCTGGTGTAGTTCTCGTTCAAATTTTATTTGATTCGGTCTACCATTGTAGGGTAGCCACATGTGCGACCAGTCAGTTGCGAAGTACCCATGAAGTTTTTCTGACCAATCCCTACTAAGAATTAAGCCATAAAATTCTGGAATATCAACAACTAAAATGTTAATAACTTGACATACCTTTGGGTTGGATGACAACCTTATGGTTACTTGATTTAGTTCGCCAATCACTTCGACTTGAGATCGATCTAGCTGAACTATGTGCACAGCGGATTTCTGTAGCTGAACATTTAACTTGGCACATATGGACTTTGGAAAAATATTGGATGAAGCACCAGAATCTACCAAACAATTGTGCACATTTTTATTGAAAATTTCATAAGTAAGGAGAAACGAGGGAGTATGAGATCTCGATCTTCCTCCAATTAGAGCGATGTCATTTGGATCAATCTTATTGATCGCGTTAGTTGGAGGTCTTCCCATGTTATGAGAAGCTTGAGAAAGTACAGTGGCAGGCAAAGGTGCAACTGACACGGCATGTAATTCTTTCATCATTATCGTCTATTGATGCTTTAGCTTGCTCAGTTCATAAAGGGTGATGTTGGCCCTAGTATTTTTCATATCTTCTATAATATTGTACTCCATTTCATCCGACACGATCAGTGTTTTAGATGGAGTTGATTCATATGTTTGGACTGGGCTGGTTTGAGTCACTTTTGATGTCGTTTTCTTTGTTGCGACTTTATCCTTTATTGCAGAGCTTGCGCTCTTTGGCTTAGGGATAGTTTGGGGAGGATCAAGCTGATTTTTGCTTCGTGTGCTAACTGGGAATACTTCTTGATCTTCTTCTTGTGGGAGGATGAAATCCCACATTCCTTGTAATTCCACAACCTCTTCTTCATCAGTTTTCCCTTCAGTGGAAATTTCCTCTTCCTCTTCTTCGGATTCAGCATTTGAAATAGCATTGGGTGGCTTTGAATCCGTTGAAGGGCCTATTTTAAAAGCTCTATTGGGATTTTTTGAAGAGGTTTCTGCTACTTGCCTTTTGATGTCGACCATTTCATTGGACATGGTCTTTAGAACTTTCTGCAATCCTTCCAAATCGAATGGGTCTTTTTCTTGTTTCTTCTTGGAGTCTTCCTTGAAGGTGACTTTCTTGGATTTACGTTCCTCTATCGCGGATTTCTTTTCCAGGGATATTATACATTTCTCTACTGCTATTGCTTCTTTCATGTTTTCGGCTAAGGTTGTTTTATTAGCCCTGTCCACGAAGATTGCTATGTTTGATGGTAGAGCAGTGATATACCATTCACTTCGTACTTCTTCACTGGGCTGGGAAGCAGTAGGAATTTTGCTTAGGATTTTATTGAAACGTAAATTGAAATCTTTGATAGGCTCTCTAGATTCGGCCTAAGGTTGGATAGGTCGTTGATTAATGTTTCCGTAGACCTGTCATCACCAAACTTGATCAGGAATTTCTCCTGGAAGATATCCCAACTAGTGATAGATCCAAAGGGTAATGAAAAATACCATGATCCAGCTGTTCCTTGCAGAGTATAAGGAAAGAGTCGAACAACAGCATCTTCATTAGTAACCCCATTGAGATTAATGGATAGCATAAAGTTGTTTATGTGCTCTTCTGCTAGCATGCCTGCCTCAGGATTAAATTTAGGCAGCCATTTCTCAGGATGGGCCAATATTTGACTCAAGGGTGCAGGCATTAAGACTGCCCTAGGGTTATTCCATGGAGACTAGGCCATTGCTATACTACTAATGGTGGAAAGTGCAGAAGATGATCCCTGTGGCTAGGAAGATGAGGATACTACAATTGTAGATGACTGAGGAAGAGTTGTGGGGGTTCCAGTGGATGGATGGACGATGATCTGAAGTGGTGGAGTGGATGGTTGACTTCGCAGTGAAGAAGTTGAAATGGATGATGTTGACGAAAGAGTCTCACTGTCAGACTCTTTAGGCGATTTCCTTGCTCTTTTCCTGGTGGGAAGAGGTAATTCGGTTGGCTGAACACCAAACTTTTCACTCTTTAGCCTGGTCAGGGGATGAGCAGGGTTATATTGTGAAGTCACGTTGCCTTGAGATTTATCAGACCTTTGAGGAGAAATGGAAAATCACTGAAGTTTGTGAATCAGAGATTCAACTTCAAGAAGTTCAACGGTAGATTGTTCTAAGATGTCAGGGTTTGTAGCAGCGGTTGATACTCGAGTGACTTCTAACTCTGGATTTTAGTGTAATGGAGAAGTCGGGGGAGATGGTGAGGGCGATTTACTCTCAGAATGGTATTCAGATTTAGATTTACTTGCCATTCATAGTTCAGGCCCTCCTTCTAGCGCCAAATATGTTGAAGCCCTGAAAATCGGGTCTACAACAAGGGGGATACCCACCCGGTCCGGACCTTGGTTGGCAGCTCCTTATCCGTTTGTTATAGTGGGTCCGACTGGGGATATGGGACCAGTTTCCCAATCTATGAGTGTGTGTGTGTGTAGAATTTGATGTTCCTGATTTAACAGTTCCTAATTAAGATATTCTAATTCTAATTGTAATCTAATGCTATGCTATTGTAATCTAATAAGCAGCAACATCTAAGTCTATACTAACCCGAGATGTAATTCTTCTATTATGCGATCTAAAAGGATTTCAAATAACAACTGGTAATAAAGATCATTAAGCTATTATAAGAAAGGAAATCAATAAGGATGAACCACTTCGCATAAAAAGTTAGACGAAACAGTTTTGAAAAACATATTGCATAATGAGCTATTCATACATTAAGCATAAATAAATAGCTATCACCGTACAAAAGTGCCAAATGATAACTCAGGCATTCACGCAATAATACATAAACAACTAAAAATTGTATATCACTTTAACATATAAGCAGAAATGGTCAAGAGATAAAAGTACCATTTATGACTAGTCCTACTCATAAGCTTCAAGCGACAAATGATTTATCTCTCCTTGCTCTAACATCCACTAAGAGTACAGAAGTGCAACATTAGTAGCAGATATCAAATGCAAACATCAACAAATCCTGTTCCATTCATTCACCAAAACCTCCTCTGAGGGTGCAAAAGTGCATGTTCTGAGGACAAGTTTTTGATAAATTTCTAGACCCTTCTCTAAATGCATGAGAAGGGTTTAAATACTACTAACTAAATAACTTAATTACACAGATTTAGGATACGGTTTAAACAACCGCCCTTTTTCTAAGCAAAAATAAAACAAAACTATTTCTAAAAATTAAATCTAATATCTAACTATTCTGCATTTGCTCCTTAATGTTGCAAGCATTCAACATTTGCCTGGGTAGAGTCGGCTGACTGTCTTCTGCTTTTGGTTGAGATAAGCAAACAGAATTGGTAAGAGCTGGCACCATCTTCTCAGCAAAGTCGATGATATACTCGAGAGTCATCCTCTGACTATGTGGATTTACTGCGTATGCCCAGTAATAATCTCAGTTCACTTGGTTAACCCTTTGGATTGCTTCTGCCTTTTCTTTAGCTTTCTATTTCCAGTTTGTTTTTTACCATTGCTTTCTTGCACTTCTCGAGCTTACAGGTGATTGAGCAGTTAGGGGATTTCCTTCTTGAACAAGTTTCTCAGCGATGCGTGATCACGCATCGGAAACTGCCTCCGTTCTTTGATCCGAGCTTCTCTGATGCGTTTTTCTCCTTTTGCGCCTCTTCATCTTTATCAGGTATAAAGCTTCAAAATTTGTAAAAATAATGTCCTTGTGAGATCTTGACTCTAGGCATTAAACTGCCTGTTGATATCAACATCCTTCAGTATTCATTCAATCATGGTTGTATATGAAATATCTGTAATGGATGGCTCAGCAGCATTCTGTGAATCTGTGGCTCTGTTGCATGCGGTATCTATTTCTGAGGGCATCTTTTCTCTGTCTTTGAACATTGGAGCTTTACACTTTTTCCTCATAGCTTCCTGCACATTACTTTGTGTAACTTTTGTTTTTCGTTCCTGCAATTCACAGGTGAGGAGAGAGTAATGATAATAAATAGTGACAGGAAAGCTTTAAATGCTACGGATATGCAAAAACACGCCACCTGACGTGAACTGGCTCTTCGAACAACACAAAACCATATTTTATTAACAACTGGCATATAATACATTAATTATCATTAAAGCGCGTAACCAGTTCTTAGTTTATGGAAAACTTTTTCTTGAATATTGAGCCAGGAAAATCTGCGATGGAATGTTTCTGCGATCTGCATCGCAGTATCACATTTTGCTGTATCGCATTATCACAATTTCATCGTGTTGTGCTATTGCAAGGTTGCTTGATCGCAATATCACAAGATCGCAGATCACTTAATCGTTAAATTTTTATGTGTCTTTTATGCAATTTTGCGAGATGCGATATGCGATATTGCATATCGGTGATTTTTTAAGGTTTTCTAACATGAGTTTTTCTTAATGCATGTGACGCGATGGAGTTCACGTCGTAATCTTGCATTTCATCATTTTGACTCATAAGGAAATACCCTATCATTCTTTGCGGATGCGATGTTTCGTAAGGAGTAACATATATGAGCACTAATTGATTTTTTGAATTTTTTGACTAAGGTTCCCCACTTGCATAGTGTTATTGCTAATACTAAATAAGGAGGGGGGTTGTTGGTGGCCACAACAGAAGCTTGCAAGAGTGGTTCTGCAGATGTGAGGAACCATCCTTCCTGGTCATAAATGGGACATCATGGTTGATTTGTTCTTTTATAGAGAGGCCGATGAAGCTAAGCTGTGATTTTCAGATGGAGTGTTATGTGTACAAGAGGCATTCTGCTGTGATTTTCAGATGGAGCGTTATGTGTACAAGAGGCGTTCTGATGGGATATTCATCATCAATTTAGGTAAGATATGGAGGTCGACTGTGTATGGAGGGAGAAGATAGTGTGCAGAGGGAGCAACGTTTTGACTAGACGGAGAGCGGTATTACAATGGGCGTGGTTTTGAATATTGATTCAAATCACAGTTTGTGGAGGCATATACCACAACAGATTCACAAGCAATGTAAAAACACATCATATTACCAAACAGTGATATATATGGTATGCAGGTGGAGGCACAACATATACCACACATAATTCACCTTTCACGCAACCTAGAGGAGGCTCACCACAGCTTGAAGTTGTGTCTGCGGAATACCAGTTAGGGTAGCACTACTACACCGAGAAACTTATGGCCATAGAAGGAAATCACACCTCCTTGTAGCGTTTTTACAATAGATTCACTACATATAATGCGTGAAATCTAATCCAATGTATTCACTGCATATAATGCGTGAAATTTTTGAGGGATGTGACAGATGTCAGTCAGGAGTAGCATTACTAGCAAAAAGATACACAGAGGAGAGGCAGCGGATTTTTGGAAGACAATGAATTAATGGAGCATTACAGGTAGTGGGCAGAAATGGTAGGTCTGAGCAAGGAGCATTTTTAGAAGGTAGGTGAATAAAAATGGTGTAGAATGAGGAATAAAACGCTCAATTCTGACAAGCAGATAGGGCATTAATTAATGTTGTCAAGAAGGCTATTGGACTAGAAAAATCTGACCAATTTAGAAGCATATTTGACAGGTGTGGAAAAGAACTCAGCAAGATTCATGCTAAGAGGTCAGATCCATAGGTGTATGGCAAGGAAAATGGATAGATACCCTGTGAAATCTGCTTAGTAATGAAATAGGTATGTATGCACACAGTAAAACACTCTATAAGGTGGAAATTCTGATCAACTCTTATTAGGAGAAAGGCAGAACTGACATGTATATAGAGACCACAAAATAAGTGGCTCAAATTGGAGTAGGGCCAGCAATCGCCCACTCTGATACCATGTTAAACACACATGGGCAACAAGAGAATCTAAAGGATAAAACATGAGAATATATTTTTATTAACAACTGATATATATTTATAGTACATATTGTGACCGTTGGGTTCCACATCCCAAGGTCTCTTGGACTCCTTTTGTCTATTCGGCTTCCACACTAACCCATTGAGGATTAGGTGTCCAATATGACACAAAAACTCGATTCCATAGTACATGACCCCTTAGTCTCATATTAGAACTTAATCATGTCATGTTTGAAATTTCTTCCATTACAAGTATGTATATATATGAGAGTGTATTATCGTACCATTGTTTATCACTATAGAGACAGAGCCACACAGTCAAATATCAAGATGTCATATGTCAAGATGTCCATAAGCCACTATATTATTATCACTGTAGAGTAAAATGAGACCATAGTAAGACCATCAAAGATGCCATGGTGTGAGACATCCTCTGAGTGCAAGGTCTTCGTGATCATGTATAAAGTAACTATAGTGTGACCAATATCAAGACCTTACCATAGAGTGAGACCATAATTATATATACAGTGGATGCATGGAACTCACAGATGATAATTTAAATGTGTTTCAAACCATTGTATAAGGAGGATTCGAGCCATTGATTATTTTCAAGCTTTAGTAATATAGTGTTTAGAACGAACAAGGTAATGAGCTAGTAGAATGTACCAAGGATCATTTTAAATGCCTAGAAGTTTGATTAATCATTGCAAGTGTTGTTGGCTTGAGGGGGCTTGACGCAGGTTCAGCGTTAATTAGCCAAAAAAATCCCTACACTACTGACCCTTTCAGCATCATCCCGTGGAGCACAGACCACAGTCTCACTTGAAGCAGTATGGGGGGATGCCGGAACCAAGTTTCCGCACCCTGAGATGGTTGTGATGTCGTTTGATTCCCTCTATCTATGCCTTCATACAGGTCACTTCACTCTAGGGCCTGCAAGACGAGCCCTTTATTCTGTCCTTCAATACCTCCATGGAAGGGTATGATCGACCTTCGCGTAGCCCTAGCCTGCTGCTCAAGTACTTTTGCGCTACTATGGTAGCTTGCCGTGCCGATTCCCCAATTAATCTAAGTGACTTGTTTATCTTATCAAATAATTATAGTTAACACCATGTAAATAGATAATCATAATTGCATTCAATTATTCAACGTAATTGCATTCATTCGTGCATCACATAAGCATAATAAAGGAAATTCATACATAACATATCAAGATGAATTAACATAACAAAGACACAGGAATTGTTGAATATTTCTCTTTATTGATATCTTCCAAGTGTTTACAAACTCTATCTACCCTACGCACACAGCTGTAGGGGTTCGTGCACTTAGCTATTGACTTCTACCCTAGGCGTCTATGCACTCAGCTGCAGAGCGCGGAGCCTCTACCTACGCTACAACCCAAGACTTAGACTTCTTACTTCAGAGCTACGACTATCTTACAATGTATGTTTCTAAAACTACTTAGAGCTTAGCTCTTTTTATACAACCCATGGTCCATGGACCATGGGTAGATCTGTTACAACTGACTTTACTTTACAAAACTAAAGGCGGACTACCCTTTATGACACATGACACCTTCGTCCTCTGTGACCAAAAAATGCGGATACTTTACAATTTTATTACAAAATTTCACTCAAACATGGGCTTTTAGCCCCAAAACTACCCTTGGGGTATCCCACTCCCAATAGCCCCCCAACACAAACATCGTGACTCCCCTCAAGTCACTTTGTAGGTGCGAAGATTTTTGCACGAAGCCCGTCCAACTCGACCCATATGACTGCAACCTCGACCGTGCACTAAGCTGCCACCTGCTTTGCATCTTCCACTGTTTGCTCGGTCATTGCTCTTATGCTGTTAGCCTAAAGTTTTTGTTGCATTGCTTGCAAAGCCGCAAGCTTGCCTTCAATATTTCCTATGACTGTGTAAGCTTCCTCCAGCCAGGGCTTTAGTCTCGCCTGCAGCACTGCTTCCTTGTGCAACGCTGCGTCTACTTGTTCCTTCAGCTGCTTGGCATCTTGCAGCTTGGTGAGTCTCTGTTTCAGCGCAACGGTTCATGCTATTCCCTTAACGTCATCACAGTGTTGTTGTAGCTCAAACTCATCTATCTCTAGCCTATGTATATTTGGGTCCTCCTGCAAGCTTGTTAGGACCTCAAATGACTACTCCAACAATTGCGTGCAGTCTTCTACTGCACTCTCCACCGCCGCTACTGCCTTTGTGATAGCAGTCGCCCGCTATTCCTTTACTTCTAGTGGTGTTGAAGGCTAGGCCCTCAATTGTAGCTCAGTAATTTGCAGGTTCAATTCCATCTAAACCTGTGCCATCTCAGTCCGAGTGTCATGCACCCCTGTGGCCAACTTGCAGATGCAGACCTCAACTGGCTCCTCCTCTAGAATGGCCAACTCTGGGACCATTCGACACACCTCCTCAACGACCTGCATAATCCTCTTGCTTTGATTGATCACCTTGGTCTCAGCAGCAATGACAACATTTCTCTGTAGGGCCATCTATTTTTTTTTGATCCATTGTTCACTCATCACCTGGAGGGCGCGGTGCTCTCAGGCCCTCAGTTTTGCAATTACTCCATCCTACAAGAGGTGGAGTGCTTCACGTGGAAGCATTGCCAAATTTAGCGCAAATCCCTTCAGGGCCCTGACAGTGGACCTGTTAGCCTCATTTTTCATGGTCAGTACTCCATCTAGCAACACTATTGCACTGGAAGCCTTCGTGCGTAGCATATCGGTAGCCTCTGAATTGTCGATGGCCAAGCTAGTAGACACCGTGCCAGCTTGTGACACATGGGTCTGTAACTCCTATAACCCGGTTTGGATGGCCCCTAGTATGATCTGTTGATGCTGTTCAAATTGATGCAAGACCTCCGCGGTGACATCCTTAACTATGTCATCGATATCATGTAGGTCACCCTCGGTCAATATGATAGGGTCAAGCGAGGTCTTGGTCGCCTTTGATTTCTTCCAGGACCCTCCCTTCTCTAGCTCTCGTGGGCACTTAATGTGGGTGGACGTCTCCTGAGGGTTCGCATCGTGTTGTTCTATTTATTCCTCTTCTGTCTCAGGCAAAGGCGGCCTCGTGCCTTTGTCAGAGCCACGCTTTGTTCCACCTATTTACTTTTCTGCTTGCTCCTCCTGGGCCTTATCAGTGACCTCCTTTTT
The DNA here is from genome assembly GCA_031772625.1 of Pinus tabuliformis. Lineage (NCBI taxonomy): Eukaryota > Viridiplantae > Streptophyta > Pinopsida > Pinales > Pinaceae > Pinus > Pinus tabuliformis. Next base: position 61,746,424 of record CM062804.1, on the reverse strand, counting down.
CCTCTTTTCGACAAGTTGCGCCATCTTCAGCTTGGCCTCCTCCTTCTTCTTCTACACAGTGGACTTACTTCTACCCACCGCCAAGTCTGTTTTAGTGCGCCACTCCACCGACCATTGATCAAGCATTGCATCAATGGTGTCATTTGTGGCTAGATACGGCAAGTCGTACCACTTCTGTGCAGGGTCCTTCCACACCCTGATTGATACTCGATGGAAATCGACTTTGAACTCGGCGTAGCCCTGCATGATCTGAAATGAGGGTTTAACATCTTGTTGTACTTACAAGAACCTCCCACTCTAAAGCTTAACAAAAATATGATCTAGCTTATTTTGACAATTGCGGGATTAAGTACTTGAAAGATGTGTATGTCTTGTTTGTTTTTAACTGTTTTAGTGCTTATTTGTTCATGCTGATATTGAACACATATAATAGTAAATAATGCAGCAAATAAGCAACACACACATAATAGCAATATAATCTAGGAATTCACCCTAATATCATGGGCTACATCTCCTTGAGCTCTTTTCAACTTGACTTGGCTCTTTAGGATTATGGTAAGGCTTCTTTTACAAGTTCCACACTTAACTCCAAAGTTTTCTGAACTGAACCAATGGGCTTAGAATACCATCTATATCCCCGGCTATCCTCACTCTGAAAATAGATCTAAGCTTCCTTGAACTTGATTCCTTTAATCAGTACACTGAGCTGACTTGAGCTTCTGGATGGCACTAACTCCCTCAGAATTATTCAACTATCTCTGGAACTTCTTCTTCTGTCTCTAGCAACATATCAGACACCTACAACGGACTGATCATTTGATCATTTGCTGCCTGAAACTTTCCTGTAGCTTCTTGGCCCTTAGAAGTCTTTATATGCTTCTGCAAATCCCTACAATGGGTTCAGAAATCTCATTACAATCAGAATTGACTGTTGGATCACTAAGAATGAGCTCTGGTAGCTCCTACAACTGCCTCCAACCTCTGGTGGCTCTAAACTCTAGAATCAATCTTATCGGATGGAATTCTCCATGGAGATGAATTCTTCAACTTCTATGGATCATTCCATCAGCTTTATAAGGCTCTATTTAGTCTAGTGAGCCTCTTATTTCACTATCTCTATGTTTCTCTAACTCTCGGGCTCTGCCTCTATTTTTCTGGACTCTGCCCTGTAAATCATCATCATGTCTTGACATCTTGGATACAAATTATTGACTGAATAACAAGCCGACAAAAAACATGCCTTTACAAACAATTAACCCTTCAAGTCAAGCATGTACAAAAAGAACTTAAGGATTTTTTTTCAAAGTAGAAAGAATTCCACCTCTTGTGAAACACTTCATCATTATCTCCTTTTTCAATATTGGAGACTAAATGAACTTTTCCAAGTCAACATGACATTACATGCATGTTTTAAACAAAGCCATCGACCATCAAGTCAATTACACATACATGTTCAAGTACAAGGAAATCATCAACATCCCTGTGTTCATACATACCATTCTCATGCTTGTAATCCATACTTCAACTTTCTCTTAAGCACACTGTACTTACAAAGCTGAAATGAATATAATTTTGCTGCAATAAAGTGAGTTTACATACTCAACTTTTCCATTCACCTTTTTGGTAAAACCCTACAACTTGCATCTCATTAGCAAAGAAATGCATCAAATCAAAAGACATGCAACCTTAATTGGATAAGAACTCTAACCATTTCTTACCAATCCATATCAAAGGTGCTTCCTTTGTCTGCACATTGACATCAACATGTGAATCATCCTGCAGCACATCAATTATGGAAACTTCCTTTCCATTCTTGCCATTCTCTCTTTCCACCTTCTTCAAATTTTGTGGAAGCATTGTTGGATTCAGAGTCCAACACTTTTCAGCAATATGTCCTTGCTTATGGCAGTAAGTGCAACACATGTGCATCTTCTTAACAACATGATTTTCCTTGTCCAGTGGACCTTTGGCTTCTTGCCTCCTTTTCTTCAAAAGTTTCCTGTATGTGGCCATTCTCTTCCAACATCTAGAAACACTATGGTTATCCAAACCACAAACGTAACATGCAATTCTTTTCCAATGCTTATGTGGAAATTTACCATGCTTTACATAATCAAAAGAAATATGTTTGAAATCAGATTTATACCTTTCTCTTTCACCTTTGTTACCTTCATGAGGAGGTGAATCGAATGAAGAAGTGGCTCCCTTTGGAACACCATCAATATCTTCAATGCTTTTAGATATTTCACAACTCTCTCATTCAAGTGCATGCTTATGAACACCTTCTTCTTACAAAGTATGTTTCAAACTATTGCATTCCCCAAGAATACAATCTTTACAAACTTGAGGTAGAGAACCTAACATGAAACTCCTTCTAGGAACTATTTCACTTGCCTTCATGGCTACTTTGTAACTTTCTTCATACGATTGTCCATAGCCAAGACCCAAATACCTAGGCCTTTCCTCAACCATTATTGGCTCAACAATGCCCTATGCATGTTTTCCCAATCCTTTTCCGTCATAGCCCATTTTTGACATCAACTTGGACCCTAGGCCTCTTGTATGTTTTTCAAACGAACCAACATAAACATTCTTAGAGGAAATTGAAGACAAACTAGGATTGTTTACCTCTTCTTCAAGCTGATACTTGACTAAGGCTTCTTTGGCAACAAGGAGTGTTATAGCTCCAAATCTCACGCTTGATGTTTGTGATGCTACACTCATGGCATAGGGCAACCCCTCCTTCCAGACCTGGTCCAAATACTTAAAAAACAGTGTTTTACTCCCTATACGCGACATTGCCCTGAGCTAAACATGTGTGTACGCAGGTCTGTGTATACCCAACCCACGTATATGTCTTAGAATACTTAAAAAAAAATTAAATCTCCTTAATTTCGAGCGGAGATCGCGGGTTTTACTTGTTGATTACCTATTAGTGCCCATGTCCCAACTGTTCCCAACAAATTCCCATCTAAAAAACTACTTTGGGAGAAGTATGAAAAGGCTTCAATGGGAAGGCCTAAGGGGGGGAGAGAGAGAGAAAAATCACTCTGTTGAGATTATCCCAGATCAAGTCTAAAGATCCTTGTGCTTCCAGCACTTCCCCCATTACAGGAAACCCTTGTTTCCTTGAGTTATGATGTCTTTCCATTTGTTGAGATATCCTTGAGTGAGTTATGGAAGGAGCTTGTTGAAGGCTTGAGATTGGACAAATCCAGAGGACGGTTCCACTTGGAGCCTGCGAAAGGAAGACTTAGGTGAAATCATTCCTTTCTGTACTTTAGTTATATATAATAAAAGAAACACTTGTCTTGTTCCTGATATGAATATTCTTCATGTTTATGATATCAATGTTATGATTTACATATGAATAGTTGTTTTAATTGTATAACTAACTACCCTTCAATATGCTATGAAGTTGATTTCTTTATGATGTTTAGTCCATATACTGTTATGCTTTCTTGAATTGATTGTTTTGCAGGTTGAAGGAGCAAAAGGAACTCCAAGAGGGTTTGGACCCTAGCTGGATCTTCCCAAATGAAGGACCCCCAGGTGCACCTCTCTTTGCGTAGTTTGTTTATATTAGCATCATGGTTGTGTGGAATGCTTGTTTTTCTTTATAGATAACCCCCGCTCTACTAGGGTATTAACCCAAGACCCTAGGGGACATTCTCCCTTAACAGAATTGGTGACTCCACTGGGGACAACAGTATTGTTGTTCCTAGTTTGGGTTTGTTCAAGCCAATCAGGGCTCAACTGTTTATTTACTTGCTGTGACTGAGTACTCTGTTCATATAGGAACTTGAACTATAAGTTTGATTAGTTTCTTCAAACTGTTTTTTGTTTTTTCTTGTAATCTGTTATATATGTTGTTTTTCTAGTTTACAGAAGCATATGTACGCAAGTTTCCTCAAGTCAACCTGCATATACACAGGTTTCCTTGGGATGAATAGCGTATACATGTAGTTGTGCACTAACATAGTCGCGTATACCCTAAAATTTTCAAGATTTTTCAAATATTTTTGTTTCTGAAGATCTGTTTGCTAATCTGAATCAGTCCTGAATAGTTACCTTTCTGTGTCAGTCTTTATTTTTACAGCAAGTATATGATTTCAAACTCTCTCCGATTGTGGAAAGTGTTGGTCTTGTTTTGTTTTGTTGCAAGCATCATCGTTTTTGTTTAAGCACACAAGATTTCTTGCTGGGAATCTTGGCTGCTCTGGTCTTCCAGGGTAGAAAGATTGATCTCAATCTTTGTGTCAAATCTTGTTTTGGTGACTTTTTTGTTTGCATGTCAAAACTACATCTTTGTGACCATCTTCTTTTCTTACTTTCCGAAAGTTGTTGATTCACGCTTTCTTGAAAGTTGTCTTTTCGATCTTTTGGTCTTTGTTTCCAAGCTGTTGTTGTTGCTTTTGATCATTAAGAGCATATTGAAACACATTTTTTTTGTTGAGTTTCCACCCGTTTTGTGTTGTTAACTTGCAAAGCATTTTGTTGCCTATTCTTCAATCATAAAGTTTCAGTCTTGTTTAAGAGCACTTTTGAAAAGACATTTTTGTTTTTGCTTTTGAAGAAAACTTCTTGAAAACTTGGTTTTGCTTTCTTGAACTTTGTTTTGATTTAGTTTCTTTTTGCGAGTGAAAGTGCATTTTTGTTTGTCTTGAAACTTTCTTTTAGTGTTTGGACAAAAATGAGCATTAGCAACTTATATTCTATCTAAACATCTTAAGTGGCAAATTAGAATTGACAAACACGTTACTTTCATTTCTTGATTTAGAGTAGTATTAAGTTTTGCATCAGCATGAACTCATTGCATTAGGATAAATTTGTGCATCTTGTTAGGGCATCCATAGTTTTGTTAATTTTTGTGAGTGTGAAGCTTGAGTAAAAGAAAAGAAAAGAAAAATTTGTTACTTTCTTAGAAGTTCCTCTAAACCTAGTAGAAATTTCTTTCATCAAAGAAAAAAATGAGTGCATTTGCATATAGTTTGGTTTTTATTAATTTATTTTGCGTCAAAACACCACAAGTTTCACTTCCGCTTATCCCTTGACTTAAAGAACAACCCATTTAAAAACAAGCGCTAATTAAAATACACTAAAACTTTTTTATAATTGTCAAGTTAGACACACCAACAAGTTTTAGGATATTTTAGGGCCTTGGATTAGGCGAGTGGAGAGAAAACTCTCCAAGGCCATTTAAACTGTCAAACATAGGAGTTTGAATAGTGAGTGAAAATCCAATAGCATTAGGAGGACCAAGAAAGCTCCAGATCTAGGAATTAAGCACGAGGGTTTTTGAAGATAAGGAAGAGAGATAACCCCCTCTCCTACTTGTCGGATCTTACATCAAGACTGTTCCACCTAGCTTCTGACACGAGTTGGTAACCTTAATTGCTTCTCCTAGGGATCTACATAGGTGGCTACGAAGGGGAATCCTGTGGCACCTAAGGTTGACGTTGTATTACTCTCAACGGTACTACTAGAGGGCACCCTTGCGAAGCTTGGGGGCTTGCACCAGCGCAGGCTGTTGTTAGGAGGTCAGCATAACTTCCTCTATTACCTTCGCTGGTAGGACTGGGCCGTCATTATCCCAGACTATCCTCGGAAGGCCCCTTACTTCACTTTCTTGTATTTTGGTGTCCGGTCCTCATCACCTGGAGAAAAAATACTTGAAAGTTGTTTAACTGGTTGACATCTTTTGGGGACTTTTTAGTGTGTTCTCTATGCTCTTAGTTGGTCTAGCTTTCATTTTTTCCTGAGTCTTTAATTAGATCTTAATAAAAATGCAAAGTGGCTGACCGATCGCCTAGATAGTCTCGAAGACTTCGTGGTCTTTCACCACCAAGTTTAGAGCCTTCTCCTAGAAGGTGCAGAGGTGATACTACCAGTCGGTTTCATTTCGTGGTAGCTGACGCATCGGGGATTGATCCTGCCCTCAGGGGCATTAGTGTTCAGGTCAGGCCTGGTACTTCCACAGAATGAGAGAGGAACACTCCAGTTCTTTCTTGAGTTCTCTTTCAATCATAAGATAACATAGAGGTAGAAGAACTTCCAGAGTCGTTAGCAGCTCTGAATTCTCCCATACCTTCTAGCCATCCAGACATATTACAATACGTTGGGACTCCGACGCATAGACTGTCAAGTCCAGGTCATATTACGCACTTACCATCAATGACCACTACTGGAAGCATGGCTTCTACCACAAGTGCTACAACTATGCAGACTCCAACATCTGTACAAGGCGGAGGAACTATTTCCATCCCCTCTACATCTTTATTTGGGTCTTTTGCTAGCACATCTTTAGTTGGGTCTACCTCCATTCCTTCTACAAGTGGAAATTCCCAAGCCAATGTTTTTAGTTCTGGATTTTTCCCGTTTGGCACCCATTCACATGGTATTCCGTTAGTTTTGTTCAGTGCCTCCACATCCATGATGGGTGGATCGGCTTCATTTTAGGGTTTTCCTTTAGGAAGTGGTCATATACCACATTCCAACCCGATGATAGGATCTATGCCTTTTTCCGCTACAGGACAAAGTAGAAATCCCTTTCAAGGTTGGACTAACCCTGCAATTAGTGGCATGGGAACTGGGAATCCGTTTTTCGGCCAACAAGGGAATAGGCCATACTCCACAGTTAGTGCATTTTGAAGTATTCCTCCCTTAGCTTCTGCTTGGAATCCTTATCAGGGGTTATCAACTCCTTATAATCCTTTAGGAGGAAGCTTCGCCGATTATGGAGGTTTTTCAGCCGGAGTTGGTCAAACTCTGAGTTTTGTTGGATCAAAAGGTTCGCCTTTTGGTTCAGCTGGTTTTGCTGGTTACTTCGGGCAGCCTGGTGCCTTCCAAAATCCAGGCCAATCTTTTCAGAACTTTGGGAGCTCTGCGCAGTCTGGGTGGAATCCCCAAGGTCCTCCTAGGTTTCCTTTTCTGGCAACGTTGAATTTGCCAGATCTCACGAAATTAACAAACGATCCAATCAAATACAATCTGGCCTGGCCTCCGGTCCCAACCAAACTCCCTTCGGACATTCCAAAGTTCGAGGGGAAGGGCGGCGAAGACCCGGGTGACCATGTAACCACATTCCATTTGTGGTGCTCATCAAACTCCCTTATCGATGACTTGGTTAGGTTGAGACTTTTTCAATGCACCTTGACTAGTAATGTGGCCAAGTGGTATACAGAGTTGCCAGGAGCCAGCTTTACATCTTTTGCCAACTTAGCTAATATTTTCCTTAATCATTTCCAGTTGCCCATTTGTTATGATGCCGGAACTGAAATTCTGGCCAATTTTCATCAAGATACGGCAACTCACATTTCTGATCACATTCAGGAATGGAGATGAAGAAAGAGGCTCATTAAAGCAAAAATCCCTCCGGAATACTGTCTCGAATGGTTTTTGAAATCTTTACAACCTAAAATCTCTAAGGATGTATCCCTGTCCTGAGTATATTCTGAGGAGAAAGCTATTTTTACGGCCTAGCAATTAGAATTGATTTACTCTCAGTCTGGGATTCTACAAAAAATCTTTCCTGATGCTCCCGGGACTAAGGTTGATATAGCCAAGTCGAAGCCAGGTACCCATGCAGATTGTATTGTTGGATCGGTAGACACAAATGCGGTGAACCTGTTGAGCCAATTGCAGCAGTTGTCCTTGCAAAGTGCTCCTAACAACCAGGCCACATCGTCTAACCCTTCGTCTTCCCAACACTCTTCGGTTAATGCCATCCAATCTGCCAACCCCAAAGGAAATCAAAATTCCAATGGGAAAAAGAAAGGCTAAGGTAAGAAAAAGAGTCAAGATGGGAAGGCTGACGCAAATAAATCTGGCAATAATGCTGGTGGTGGTGGAAATGAGTCTAGAAAGAAAGTCAAGTTTCCGTGCAATTTATGCAGTGGAGACCCTTTAACTCATCTCTACCCAAAGATTCAAGACACTCAGCACTTGTTATGGCAGAAAGGGACTTCTAGTTCTTAAGCTGTGTTAACCAACCCTTTTCCCCAAGGGTAGCAACTGCTTGCTAGCACAAATTAAAACCCTGGTACCTCTACAGGGGACAATCAGGAAGGGGAGAAATCATCAAATTTTTTCATGATGGGCTCTAATGTCCATATGGCCACTCGGTTGCGTGATTATGGTGAAGCTGAAACATCCAAGGACAAAACTGCTGTTGGAAGTATCGACCTTCATATTGAGTGACCCCCTGTCGAGACTATACCACAGATACCGAAAGGTTCCGCTAAACGTGCGACTATCAATCCAAATGCTAGGGCCACCCAAAATTACTTCATTGTTGAGGATCTGGCTCAAAGTCCATGCGCTATATCTACTTTATAGGTTCTCCAGTCATGTCCAGCTCAACGAAGTGCTTTACTTTCGACCATAGGGGCAGTTGATCCAAATAACTCTTTAGTGCTCACTTTCGACATGCTGAATGTCAAAAAGCGACTCCCTCATCATATGGCTTTTCAAATAAAGTCTACATACCAAAAAATTAACATTTTTCATACCATTATTGATGAAGGAGCTTCCTCCTGTGTCATGTCGATGTCATGCTGGAAGGCCATCGGATCGCCTTCGGCTGTTCCTTCACCTACCCTCCTAACTGCATTTGACGGGAATTCTCATAAGCCACATGGGATTATCCCAACCTTTCCCATATGTTTTGGGGGAAAAGTCGTTAATGTTGAAGTAGAAGTCATTGATGCTAACCTAGACTACAATCTCCTCTTATGAAGGAACTGGGTATACGAAATGGATGTCGTTGTTTCGACTCTGTTTCGTGTCATTTGCTTTCCTCATGAAGGGAAATCGTTAAGGTTGATCAAATGGATTATTGTCCAATTGATCCTCAAGCAACTTCAGACTCTACTATTCCTTTAGTGGATAACCCTCATCTTCCTATCGAGAATCTAGGAGTTGGGATGTATTCTTCATTGATGGGTTCCTATGATCTTCCCTCTCCTATCGCTAGAATCAATGTTGTTTCATCAACCAAGGAATCTTCACGAAAAGAGTTCTTTCGAACTCATTACTTTTCAGACCCTTGGACCTTACCTTCACCTATGACCACATTAGTTTAAGGACAAGTTGGTGGAATGGCACTTCCTATGTTTGTAGCAGAGCTTAGATATCAGTCTATCGTCAACTTTGCAAACAGTCTTTCTACTCCTTTCTCCAAGGAGGAGCTAGATGGTGATGTGGTCCCGGCCCGAACTCTTGATTCTACCTCCGCTATAGACTGTTTAGACACGGTTTTACTATCTGAGGAAGCAATCTTAGAAGTAATGATGGGTGTACATCGACCTTGGGAAGATTTACACCATCGTTCATATTTTCTTCCTCCATTGCAGGAAGTAGAATCTAGGTTCTCCGAGCTCTTTACTAGTGTTGTTTGTACGGTATCAAATCCTTTGGCTCCAGCACACTTTCGTGCCGAAGGTAATATGTCGGTGATTTCAAAAATGATATCTATAAACATATCTAGAAACCCTAGCATGATCAAGAATCTCTTCATCGGAGCCGAATGTTCCCCTGAAGAAATTCAACTTTACATCGACCTTTTTAAGGAATTTCGAGATGTATTCGCTTAGTCTTATGAAGAAATGCTTGGCATTGATCCATCCATAGTTCAACACGAGATCAAGACATATGAAAACACCAAACTGATTTGTCAAAGGCTTCAATCGGTTAATCCTAGGAAAGTAGCAGTCATTAAAGCAGAAGTAGAGAAGCTGCTCAAGGTGGGTTTCATATACCCTGTTCCTCTTACGGATTGGGTTTCTAATCCAGTCCCTGTGGATAAAAAGCAAGGAACAATCCGAGTGTGCATTGACTTTAGGGACCTAAATAAAGCTTGTCCCAAAGATAATTACCCCACGCCATTTATTGATCATATTGTTGATGAGTGTGCGGGCAATGAGATTTTCTCCTTCATGGACAGTTTTTTTTTGTTATAATCAGATCTCTATCTGTCCTGAAGATCAGCATAAGACAGCTTTTATATGTCCCTGGGGTACCTTTGCATACAAAAAGATGCCTTTTGGTCTTAAAAATGTTGGAGCTACTTTCCAGTGGGCCATGTCATATGCTTTCCACGACATTAAACATATCATCGAAGCATACTTGGATGATCTAGCTGCTCGTTCTCGAAAGAGAACTGATCATCCTAGTCACCTTTGACTGGTTTTTGAGCGATGTCGATTTTACAAGATCCAGTTGAATCCCAATAAGTGCATTTTTGCGGTTACATTGGGTCAGTTATTAGAGTTCATTGTGTCAAATGAAGGGATTCAGGTTGATCCCTTCAAGGTAGAGGTAATAATTCAGTTACCTCCCCCATCCTCAATTCGACAACTTCAAAGTCTTCAAGGGAAAACTAATTTCTTAAGAAGGTTTATAGTGAACTATGCCGAGATCACTAAAGGATTTATGCATTTTCTACGTAAAGGAGTTCCGTATGTGTGGGATGACTTTGCACAACAGTCGTTGATGCCTTGAAAAAGGCATTAGTCTCTGCCCCACTTTTGAGTCCACCAGATTATGGTAGGGACTTACTTTTATATCTCGCTGCAGCAGAATCAACCATAGGTATGTTTCTCGTTCAAGAAGATGATGCTCTCATAGAGCATGTGATTTATTATTTGATTTGAGGCTTTATAGGTCCTAAACTTCGCTATTCCCCTATTGAGAAGTTGGCTTTGGCAGTTGTCCATGCTGTCTAGTGGCTCTGCCATTATATTTTGCTACGCAAAACTTTTGTCTTAGAAATGGTCAATCCATTCCAATTTGTCCTCAGTAGGTGAGTGATTGGGGGCAAATATAATCGATGGATAGTCATCTTACAAGAATTCGATCTCGAGTTCTTGTCCACCAAGTCTAAGAAATCTATGGTTTTTGCGGAGTTAATCTCTGAGCTGCCTTGTGGAGAGGATACTGTTTATGAGGAAAGTTTACCCGATGAACATTTATTCCTCATCTCTTCACTCGACCCTTGGTATGGAGATATCATTGTCTATCTCCAGACTTCGAAGTTCCCCTCTACTTTCTCTAAGGATGAATGCCGAAAATTACGTCACCTGGCTAAGAACTATCTCATCATCGGTGACACATTATATCATTGAGGGGTTGATTCAATCCTTCAGCATTGTTTAACCCTAGAGGAAGTAGAGTCAGTGCTTAATGATTGCCACAGTGGAGCTTGTGGTGGTCATCTTTCAGGGCTTGCTACAACCCAACGTATCTTGCATGCCAGCTATTTTTGGCCTTCGCTCTTCAAAGATTGTGTTGAAGCAGTCAAACATTATCACCCTTGTCAAATCTATACTCAGAAGATGCACACACATCCAGCTCCTATTTTCCCTGTTGTCACTGTTGGTCCTTTTACTAAGTGGGGTATTGATTTTACAACTTTTAATCTGCCTTCAGCAGCGAATCACAAGTACATTATCATGGTCGTAGACTACTTCACGAAGTGGGCTAAGGCCATGCCCACTTATAAAAATGATAGTGAAATAGCGGCATTGTTCCTTTTTAATCAAATTATATCAAGTTTCAGTACCCTGAGAGAGATTGTCACTGACCATGGCAGTCATTTCCAGAACCAACTAATGTTTGAATTGGCTCTTAAATTGGGTTTCCAGCAGGAGCACTCATCTCCATAGTATCCTCAGGCCAATGGATAGGTCGAGGTAGTGAACAAAACCCTTAAGACGATCCTGCAAAGGACGATGGAAAAAATTGGTCCAATTGGCATCTTATGTTGTATCTGGCTCTTTGGGTATACTGAACCTTCGTAAAGACCGCTACAGTTTTTACACCTTTTCAGTTAGTTTATGGGATGGAATCTATCTTTCCTGTTGGATGTGAAATTCCATCTCTTAAGTTAGCTATTGAGTTCCTCCCAGAGACCTCTATTCTCGAAGAGCGCCTCCTTCATTTAGAGCATCTCGATGAGAAGTGTCGAGATGTCGCCACAATCAATGAGGCTCATAAGAAAAGGGTTAAAACTCAGTATGATAAAGCTGTCCATCCTCGAGTTTTTTCTGAAGGCGACCTTGTCTTGGTCTATGACCAAGATAAGGATGCCTTGGGGGCAGGCAAGTTCAAACCTATGTGGTACGGTCCCTTTATAATTAAACGAGTTTTAGAAAAAGGGGCGTATGAGTTAATCGATTTTGAAGGAAACAAGTTGGCGGAGCCCCAAAACGAGCTCTACCTCAAGAAGTACTTTGCTTAAGTAGCAGCTAGGCAATGGCTTCTTTGTACATTTTATATATTTGTACATATCTCATCGAGAGTTTTTTGATATCAACACTTTTTGGTTTGTTGTGGTAGGTGTTGATGGACGACTTAGTCTATTTTGGATTCACTGATGGTGCTAGTCAGCACACTCGGAACCTTGCTTCCACAGCTTGGGTAATCTACTATCCAACTGGTCAATTGATGGTGTCAAGGGGAGTATGTATTGGTCCTGCTTCAAATAATATGGCTGAGTATACTACCGTCATTAATTTACTATCCGAAGCAATTTCTTATGAAATTGATTCATTGGTAGTCTATCTTGATTCACAATTGATAGTGTCACAACTGAATAACATTTATCAGGTTAGGGATCCATGTTTATATCAACAGTATTTAAGGGTGAGGTTGTTGCAAAGATAACTTACTTACATTAATTATTTACACATTCCAATATCTCATAATTGGTTAGATGATTATATCGCTAATCAAGCATTAGACTGGCATATCATTCATTCATCACAATAAAATCAAGCATCAAAAAAGTCAGAACTGTATATATATATATATCATAAAACATCTCGAGTGTACATAAGTGTGTCCAAAATAATATACAAAAATTGGGACTCAAATGCCCATAATCATGTCTAGTACATCTAATGCCCCGGCTCAGGGTGAGTGGCTAAGTATGCAACTACTACTTTGGCCAGACGCTTAAGAGTTCAAACCCAATCTCGTGGCATGCCAACCACATGACGCTGCATATCTATAGGGAGATCCTCTACGGCCTCCATCAATACTCGGTGAGTTAGTGTCACCAAGTGCCACCGAACAGTGTGTAGAAGTCGCTCTGTGTCTGCAGCCACCTCTTCGACCCCTCGGCCACGAAGACCATGCCATGGGAACCCATCTAGTCGCACCGGCCCAATATCTGGAACATGATCATCATATTAGTCATTTGAATCCTATCAAAAATATTTTTCAGAATTCATTACTATATTTGAAAAATCACAAAAAAATTGTAAAATCAAAAATATTTGTTACCTATGTCGCCCCATGCTGTGGTCGGTGGTAATGCTAGATTAGGATCTCCTCAGAAATCCAACCCAACATAAGGGTAGTCATCTATGGCGATGATCTGATACTGCCACTAGGAGAAGAAGTCATCATCAAAAGCAGTCTGTGGGACGTCCCCACCTCCTAGACGTTTCATAAAGTCAACCCACCTGCCCATTCGTGGATCTCGTGGGGTGCTAATCGAAACTGGTACTCTAGGACAAAGTGTTGGTACCCTCTCAAAGAAGAAAGAGCACAAGATAGTTCCATACCCGAAGTTTTTGGTATGTCCCTTCTTGATAGAAGTAAGATGGCTCTTTAGGTTAGCAAGAAGAGGAGTACACCAATCAAAGATGGTGGTCAGGCAATCTATCGCCAAGCTCATGGCTAGTCATGATGCTTGGTGCAAAGAAGTTGATCCATTAACTCTAGCTATGGTGAATAGGATTATTCTCAATGATAAACTCTCCACATGTTTGGTCGGAATTTGACTTCCAACCTTTTCAGGATGACTCGGGCAATAGATATGTACATAGTCCTCGATAGAGAGACTGCCTCATGACCTGCCCGTGGAATGTACTACCTCTCCCCTCTAGGAAATGCCAATGATGAAATAAATATCTTCAACCTCTATCTTGAGCAGCATCTGATCAATCATAAACGCATCATCCTCGATGCTCCAGTAGTGAATGAGCATGTCGAGCAGGTGGGTGTTTGCTTTCATATTTGGCATTTTAAAGAACTTTAGCAAACCACATCCTTGTAAGGCATCCAAAGCATTAGGATTGTTCATAACCTCATCATCCACTAAGGTATGCTCTCTTTCTCTCCAAGTGACTGGCATCCTGAAGAAAAAATGAATTTAGACTGTTAGATTTTTTGTTTGAAGTTTTCGTGGCGTATACGCGGGTCCATTTTACACATAGTCACGTGTAGGGCCTGCGTATACACGGGTTTAATATATCCAACCCGCATATACGCCGTGACAAAATTTTTGACAATAATTCAATGGTAAAACTTAAATTAAAAATTCTAAAACCAATCACAATTGAATGCAAGATAAGTTTAAGGGTTACCTGGTGATTTTGGGACAATTTGAATGGTCGGTTTTGGCAAATGGCAACGCTTGCTCCTTTTGCTCCACTTCTTTGCTCTCAAACCAAATGGTGATAATGGTGAGTCAAAAAACTATTTTATAAGCTTTGAAAATGCAAAATTTTTTCAAATATTGATTTTGTTTTGTCTCATGTAACTTTTAACTTGGGAGCTTGGAATGTCGAGAATGGTTTGATTTTCAGGACATTTTGGACGCTTTTTTGACAGTTTTGAGACAGTTCCATGACTGCTGACCCGTCATGGCAGGTATCATTTTTCACTAGCATATAGGTTAGGGAAGCCATTTTTTCCGTTGCATTATGCATACTAGCCTCCATTTGTCGATACACTTGCCATAGGGTCGATCCCATCGTGTTATGGTTCGTAAACCACCTTCACTCACCGATTTTTAAATCATGACACAATGGTAGAGCCATCCTTTTCATGGGCATCGTAGTTAGCACCTCACTGACATTTGTTGCCCATGCTGCTTCATTCTGAGTAAGCTCGAGAGCCCTCTGTAGTCCCACCATGACTTATGCACTGAAGACTCATTCCTCTTTGCTTCTCTGCTTTGTTCTGGCCTTATACCCAAGAGGCTCCTTTGTGTTGAGTTTTACTACTGCATTGCATTTTGACCACTTGCACCTTTTGGCCTTGAGTCGGCTTCACTTGGACTCATGTTTAAGCTAACTTTTGACCATGGTGACTGCAAAATCAAACTTGCATGCCTTTGACTTCTGCAACTTGACACACCTTGACCCATGGAAGGAACACGCCTCTGAGTGTCTTTGACCAGTTTTCACCTCCATGCATTGAGCATAGGAATGTTCCAATGCCAGGAACTAGATCATCTGTTTCACCGACAATTGTTCTTTCCACTGTACTATAGCATTCTTTTATTCTTTTTCCATCTTAAAGAAAAAGACAAAAAAATTATATATTCCAAAAAGAGCGGGAACAGGATAGTATTTCCACTTGTTATTAGCAGCTAGAGTCAGTCGTTTCGCCCTTGAACAAAGCACTCAAAACAAAGTCTCCTCCGTTTGGGCGAGATTTAGTTTGACTTAGGTACGCCTCAACCTTTTTATTGAGTCAGTTCTCCCTCGATTGGTTATCTCTTCCAATCATATGGAGGGTTCGTTCATGCCTCCTGCATGGTGAACTTATACAGAGTCATCATATGCTGCTACATAGTCACATTGAGTCGTGCTTTTGTTCAAGGGAAGTTAGCCTGAGTTGGCCTCTCTGCGGTGTCTCTTGACTCATTTTTTAGTTGGCCATCCCTGGTTGTTAGTATCTTGTCTATCATCACATTAGTTATATTGGTCTTTTACTCGTGCCAGTTTGAGAAGGTCCCCATTAACTTCTTGGTGGCGGGTCTTATCCTTATCGATGACGACATCTTGCTCTAAGTATAGGCCTAGAGCCGCACCTTGGCCCTATTTTCATTATTGATAGGTCACCTTATGCTCAACATCGATCAGTATCATGGGTCTTTGACTGAGTGGTTTCCCTTGTGTTCGACATCAGCTTACACTATCACACATTGGGATTCGTGCAGTACCTTGGTTTCCATTTGACCCTATTGGTGGATACCTCGCCTCTATGTTAGCTTTCAATATTGGTTGATTCAGAGGGTTTTTGTCATGTGCTAGCCACATCTTGTGTACGCCGGAAACATGCTTCGATCGGGTTACTACATCTTTTTCGTCTGATTCCTTCCACATTATTGCCTATAGGTTACACTCGTGCTAGATTGATGAAGGATGCCTTAATGCCTTCCTTCTAGCGGATCTTTCCCTATCGACTACAACTCATTGCTCTGGGGAAATATCTAGAATCCATTTGGCAATACCTTGGGGTTTGCAGTCATTAGTGGCAAATCCTTCGCTATCAATAGTGGGAAACCATCATTGTCTCCTGATTGATAGATTCTTATAGGTGTTTGACTCCATCTCATCTATTCACACTTATTAGATTATACTGGGTACCTTGACACTCATTATCATTATCGGTGAGTAGTCTCGCGTTCGTTAACGGTATACATCAATGACTAGTAATCAAACAATTTCTCACGTGGTCGACTTCAGATAATTTATTTCCATGGTGTAGAAATGTACCACGATGGTCCGTGAATACCTCAGGTTGTATCAACATTCATTGGTTCACTTGACAGTTTCTCCTGTTGTTGCTAGTTGATACCACTCCACCTTATATGTTGCAGTCATTCATGGCAACATTCTATATGCTGGCACCTGAGTTTGCAGTGTAGTACCATCTTACTCCATCGTGTTCACTTGGTACTTTTGGGATCAGTCTTTGATATCAGTGATCTGCTTCATCCTTCAACATCATTGACATCCTTATATGTGATATTTAGACATGTACTTGTTCAATCGTGATCAGATGATCCATTATGTATTTTCCAGTGCTTTATACTTGTATACTTAGTGGATCCACTTGTACTTGATATGCGGACATGCTTTAATTTCTCTGAGCATAGGTATGCCCGCCTCAGATAGTGTTTCTTTATGATCTCATTTTGTGGCTTGGTAGGCTGAACTCTAGTGAAGTCCTTCTCAGTTCTTGACAGGTTTCCTTTCCATGCACTTACATAATATATTTTGGCCATCATGTACCCCTTCTAACCTCATATATTAGGGGGCATCTATTATTGCTCCAAATCTCACTCTTGATGTTTGTGATGCTACACTCATGACCTAGGGCAACCCCTCCTTCCAGACCTGGTCCAAATACTTAAAAAATAGTGTTTTACTCCCTATACGTGACATTGCCCTGAGCTAAACGCATGTGTACGCGGGTCTGTGTATACCCAACCCACGTATATGTCTTAAAACACTTAAAAAAAAATTAAATCTCCTTAACTTCGGGCGAAGATCATGGGTTTTACTTGTTGATTACCTATTAGTGCCCATGGCCCAACTGTTCCCAACGAATTCCCAACTAACAAACTACTTTGGGAGAAGTATAAAAAGGCTTCAATGGGAAGGCCTAAGGGGGCGAGAGAGAGAGAGAAATCACTCTATTGAGATTATCCCAGATCAGGTCTGAAGATCCTTGTGCTTCCAGCACTTCCCCAATTACAGGGAACCCTTGTTTCCTTGAGTTATGATGTCTTTCCATTTGTTGAGATATCCTTGAGTGAGTTATGGAAGGAGCTTGTTGAAGGTTTGAGATTGGACGAATCTGGAGTACGATTCCGCTTGGAGCCTACGAAAGGAAGACTTAGGCTAAATCATTCCTTTCTATACTTTAGTTATCTATAATAAAAAAAACACTTGTCTTGTTCCTGATATGAATCTTCTTCATGTTTATGATATCAATGTTATGATTTACATATGAATGGTTGTTTTAATTGTATAACTAACTACCCTTCAATATGCTATGAAGTTGATTTCTTTATGATGTTTAGTCCATATACTGTTGTGCTTTCTTGAATTGATTGTTTTGCAGGTTGAAGGAGCAAAAGGAACTCCAAGAGGGTTTGGACCCTAGTTGGATCTTCCCAAATGAAGGACCCCCAGGTGCACCTCTCTTTGCGTAGTTTGTTTATATTAGCATCATGGCTATGTGGAATGCTTGTTTTTCTTTATAGATAACCCCCGCTCTGCTAGGGTATTAACCCAAGACCCTAGGGGACATTCTCCCTTAACAAGGAGTTGTGTCTCCATCTCATGCATCCTTTCCAGGTTCATATTTGCAACATGAAAGTTGGCTCTCCATTTCTTGCAATTTGTCAGAAAGCAACTGCTTCTCTTCCTTCATGGAATTCAACTACTCTCGAAGTTTGTTCTTGTTCATTTCATCCTCATACATTTCTCTCACCATATCCATGATGATGAACAAGTCTTGCTTCAGGTCTTCATCAAAGAATCTTATGAAGGAGGAGAACTCACTTGTAGAAGTTGTCATTATAGAAATGAACAAAAGAACTTCAACAAAATTCACAAAGAGCTTATTCAAGCAACCTTTTGCGAAAAAAGCTTCTTGTGTTTCAAGGATTTCTTTGAGGTCCATGACGTAAGGAGAATGCCTTCAGCCCTTTTTCCTTCTTTTCCTCTCCTGGACTTAGCTATCAGTAGCTTTCCCTTCACCTTTGCAAACTCAAACAATAGTCAATTTACAACAATCAAACAGTCAAATCCTTTGTACTATTTAAACACCTTTCAAGTCAAACAAGCAATCTATTGCTCTATCATTCAAGAAGGTAGCTCTGATACCACCTTATCTTAAATGAGGGTTTAACATCTTGTTATACTTACAAGAACCTCCCACTCCAAAGCTTAACAAAAATATGATCTAGCTTAATAATTGCAGAATTAAGTACTTGAAGTAAGTGTATGTCTTGTTTGTTTTTAACTATTTTAGTGCTTATTTGTTCATGTTGATATTGAACACATATAACAGTAAATAATGCAGCAAATAAGCAACACACACATAACAACAATATAATCTAGAAGTTCACCCTAATATCATGTGCTACGTCTCCTTGAGGTCTTGTCAACTTGACTTGGCTCTTTGGGATTATGGTAAGGCTTCTTTTACAAGTTCCACACTTAACTCAAAAGGTTTCTGAACTGAACCAATGGGCTTAGAATACCATCTATATCCCTGGCTGTCCTCACTCTGCAAATAGATGTAAGCTTCCTTGGAATTGATTCCTTCAATCAGTACACTGAGATGACTTGAGCTTCTGGATGGCACTAACTCCCTCAGAACTATTCAACTGTCTCTGGAACTTCTTCTTTTGTCTCCATCAACATATCAGACACCTACAACAGACTAACAAATTGATCATTTGCTGCCTGAAACTTCCTTGTAGCTTCTTGGCCCTTAGAATCCTTCAGATGCTTCTGCAAATCCCTACAATGGATTCAGAAATCTCATTACAGTTAGAATTGACTATTGGATCAATGAGAATGAGCTCTGGTAGCTCCTGCAATTGCCTCCAACCTCTGGTGGCTCTGAACTCTAGAATCAATCTTCTTGGATGGAATTCTCCATGAATATGAATTCTTCAGCTTCTATGGATCATTCCATCAACTTTAGAAGGCTCTATTTAGTCTAGTGAGCCTCTTATTTCACTCTCTCTGAGTTTCTCTAACTCTCAGGCTCTGCCTCTGTCTCTCGGGCTCTGCCTCTATTTCTCTGGACTCGCCCCTGTAAAACTACTCTATGAGTGCTTTTATGTGGTATCTCCACCAATATTAGAAACTGAACCTGACTTCAACTAAACTTAGCACATCCACTAAACTTTAGCCACTCCACCAGGCTGACTATCACAAGTAGCTGTTAGCATTACCATAACTATTGGGTGCATATATGTGCGATATAATCCCAGCGGTTAGCGACAATCATCCATAGAGCTTTCACGATCGGGTTAATCCTGAATTGTCGATCTATCCTGTCCATCTAGTGGCTGTCGTATTGTCTGCTGGCCAACTTGCCAGGACGATCTCCACCATTGATGTGACCCCACTCAATCCAACGAACATCGCTCAATCTCACACATATTTCATGCACGAACAATATCTAACTAAGGGCGCACGAGAAAAGCAGTTTTTCTCTACTACGTGTCGACCACTGAGTGGAATCACGTGCTCTTGGTAGATTACCACTTCCAGCCTTTCACCCACACGATATACCATTTACCGCTTGGCCAAATACTACCCACGTGCTTAATTCAGAATTTAAAGAAAAGGCGCTTTATAAAGGTTTTTACGCTTAACAAAGGTTTTAGCACTTAAGGCCAATATTAACCTTTTAACCTCTTACCCTTTGTTCTTGACTGTGGTTAAGGTTCTGGATCAATTTATATCACTCCTCCCCATTGAGAATCTTTTGGACCCAAAAAGACTAAATACTGATCTGCATAGTAGATGAGAGTACAACACCCTCTTCTTTCAGCCTCCATACACTTTCCTTGCATGGCTAGTGCCTCTGAACCATAACTTGAAGGTAGTCAACACTTTCCTTCCTCGATGCACTTGTCCTCCTGTTAAAAACTATCTTCCCTGAATTCATTCAGAACTTTTGCTGAGAAGGTTACAGAAAGTAGTTGAACATATCTTCTTTGATCATTGATCTAAGGTGGCTCAAACAAATGTGAGATTACATCTTCTTAACAGAAATTTACACTTGTACCAATTACAGTATGTTTTACTGAAATATTGTCAAAAACAACATAAACTCTTGCTTCATCAAAGAGACAGATTTCACATCATGTGTTGGGCATGGAATCCCCCCCAAGGCATGTTTTGGGGCTTAAAGCCCAAGTTTTGACCAAGTCCATTATAAAGGCTCTGTGATTTGTGGGCGTGGATCGCGAAGTCATAATAGAGTCACATGGTTGTCTGCCCTTGTTTTTGTAATGTAATGTCGGTTTGAAAGATCTACCCATGGTCTGCGGACCGTGGGATTGTATAAATAGAGCGAGGCTCTAAGTGTAGAAAAAGGTAAAAAGGAATAGAAGCATGATGATTCTAAGGAATCGAGTGAGTCGAAGTGTAATTTTTGTCTTTGGCTCGTAGAGTAGGAGAATTCTCTATAGCTGAGTGCGCAAAGGCCTAGTAGTCTGCAGCTGAGTGTGCGGACCCCAGCAGCTGAGTGCGCAGGGCAGGTCGAGTCTGTAATCGTGGGAAGAATTAATAAAAGAGAAGTTATATCTTATTTCTGTGTATCTTTTCCTATCTTATGTATCATTGGGTATGAATTGCAAGTTTACTGTTTATTTGTTGCGCGAACTCATATGAATGTGCTGTGTAAATAAATATAACATAAGGCATCCATTTAAGCGAAGATAACTAACTGGTGTAAGGAGATAAGTAATATCTCGGGTGTGACTTATGGAAATAGTGTAGAGTGCTACTCCAGCAGCGCAAAAGCCCCACAACCCCTAGTTAGGGCTGCACTGAGGCAAGTATATCAGGGTGTGAGGGATAAGGAACTGCACAAAGTAACCTACACGAAGGGAGTAACAGTTGGACCCAATCAAACCCGTTAGACATCTCAAGGGTGTGGAAACCTGGTTCCAGCACCCCCCCATACCACTTCGGGTGAGACCTCAGTCTGCGCTCCATGAACTATTTCCGAAAGGGCTAGTAGTACAGGGATTTGTTTGGCTAATTAACTCTGAACCTGGGTCAGGCCCCAATAATCCAACAAATGGTTCTGTTGCCGAGACTGAGATCCACATAGAGATGTCTGATGTCGTATCACTGGAATCCAACTAAGAAAGGAATTAAATACTGGTTGGATAGGAAGATTCATAAGTTCTCAGCGTAGGAGAACAAGAATCCACGACTATCAAAAGAAGAGTGGTTATACTACTACTTATACACAGAGATCCATGAAATTTTATTTGCATCCTTCCGTACTAAGCCATACGATTGGATTGCAAAGCTAGCAGATAGCCAAGGAAGATGCAAGCTTGATAAACCTATTGTGTGGACTCCAGAATTGGTGTGCAGATTGGAAGCATCGGAGGATAAGATCGCGCATGATGTTGATCACTGGTTCGATCGAATTATAGGAGGATTCATCACTTAGTTCGAAATAGATACTTCAGTCAGCTATAGCGAGGTAGAACGATGCTTCCTAAAAGGACCACAAGGTAAGTATGTTAAGTCTTTGAACACTTGGATTAAAATTCTACTGTGCGAAAAATGGGTTATGCGAATAAATTGATGTATGGGGCTACACAAAGTGGGAAAATTTACAGAAACGAAGGTAGTGCAGAACTAGAAACTAGCCCCTTGATTTCACCTCCGCGAGGGGATGAAGAAGAGCTTGCGAAGGTCTCACCAAGAAGTGTGATCAATTTAATAAGGCAGAGGATTCCATGCATATTATCCCCACCCACACCACCACCAATTTCACGATCTTCACCCCCATATTTGCCCATACCACCTTCGCCACCACTGCGATTTGATATGGCAAGCACGATAAAGTTGTCAGTGTTCAAGGGAGTAGGAAATGAAGATCTGGACTAGTTTTGGTTCGTGATAAAGGCTATATGGGAAGCGCAGGGAGTTACAGATGACAATATAAAAAAAGCAACTTTGGTCAGTGCTCTGCAGGATCACATGCTGACCTGGTACATTAAGCATTCTAATGACAATCCGAATGCGGGGATTGCAGATATCCAAAATGCGCTAAACAAAGAATTTAGTAGGCCAAAGTCAGAGGTGCAGTCGATCATTGGGTTCAAGGAAATCACAATGCTACTGGGAGAGACCCCTTGGGAGTTGGATCAGTGAGTGAAGTGCACAATTTGTGAAGCTAACATGACATTGACGGATGGACAACACTGTAAATGGTTTGTAGCATCATTAACTCCGCATCTAAGGAACGTGTTGTCACAACAGAGGCTAACAACTCAAGCTGAGGCCTTGGAGATCGCGATGAGATTGCACAAGACACTGATATAGGATCCCAACCTAGGAGTTCAGGAGATTCATGCGTAGTTGAAAAACTTGTGCCTTGAGATGCAGAGTCTGAAACAAGACAGGACATCTCGCCCAGAAGTGTGTGACAAGGTATGGTGTGTAAAGTGCAAGGGTCAGGGACATGGCAAGGACCACTTCCTAGTGTTCGTTAATTACCTCGCTGGAGGAGAACCAATGCCATTGAGACCAAAGGCACAAGTAAGACCTAGCACAGTGCCTATTTTGTAGTGCGCGATTTGTCAAATAGGAGGAAAGCATGCTACGGATAACTGCCATCTATTGCAAAAGTACACGCAGAATTCACAACAGTTGTTCTTTAATTTCTGTAGATCAGTGGGACATGATGAGCACACCTGTAGGAGTTATGAATTGATGATGGATAGGACTCCCATTTACAAAGTTCAGGCCAAAACACGGCCCCTTGACCAGAACGCAGGGATAGCGCAAATCGGATTTCAAGGGTGCGGATGAGGTCGAGGTGGAGGAGGACCTGGAAGAGGTCGCAAACAGCTGATATGTTACAATTGCGGAGGACCAATACATTATGCCCATGATTGTACAAATCTGATGCGTCCATCATGCTTGTATTGTACATTTTTTTATCATGAGACATAGGATTTTCCCACACTAATAGGGTGGTTGCACGATAAAGGAGCGCTCCATCCTCCCTCGAATCAAAACCTGCAAATGATAAGGTCTAAGCCGCGTGAGGAAGACCCTAATGTGAATATTTTTCTCTGAAGTGGAATTATGACAGGGGACGACAAAGGCAGGCAACCTAAAGAGAGTACTTGGTTTTGCAAGGCTCCGACGAAAGAACCAAAGTTTGATTTGGAGCGCGCTAAGGAAACCTTCATGGAAGCCAGGAAGGTTTTTGTTGATGCCTCCACTTCAGGAAGCAAAGATAGACCAGAGCTAGAAATGGACCCATCGATGCTCAAGACATTCCTAGAAACATTTATGACACTGCTACATGATGGCAAGGCTATAAAGGGATTGTAGGAACTCATAAATAGATGCACTGGGACCGTGCCAGGAGAACCACGCATAGTCCGAAAGCTCGGAAAGCAAACAACGAGGATGGGAAGGGAGATGAGATTGACTGCACAAATTGGAGAATATGAGATGGACCAAGTGATTCTGGACCTAGGATTAGACATGAACATCCTACTAAAGCAGACATGGGAGCACATGGGAAGGCCTACGCTGCAATGGTCCGCTATCCAACTATGAATGGTGAACTAGCAAAAGATCCTACCTATGGGAAGATTGTAGGGGATCATAGTTGATATTGAAGGAGCGAGCATGCTAGTAGATTTCGAAGTGACAGAGATTGTTGATGACAACAATCCCTACCCTGTTCTATTAGGAATAGATTGGGCCACTAACATGAATGGGGTGATAAATATGAAGAGGCGCAAGATGATTTTTGAGAAAACGTCTCTGCGCATAGTTGTGCCTTTGGACCTTGCAGAAGGATCGCGCTACACAGAGCACGTGCACGACTATGAAAGTGATGATGACTTGGACTACATCTACAAGATAACCACGTGAGAGAAAGACTAGGTAAATCCAACTGCGGATGGACAAATCTCATGGAAGCATGAAAGCTCATGCACCTTGGATTCTAACGAGGAGATAGAACGATGGCAGAACCAGTTACACGAGGTAACCACGCTGAACGGTATCATGATGATGAGATCATTGCACTGCGTATCAACGGAGGTAAGGGATCTACCCACTTATGATGGGTTAAGTGAGGTAGATGACTTCCTGAACATATTTGAAAGAGAGGTGCCGGAACAGCAACGTTTTGAAGATTTGAAATGGGTACTACGCGCTACGCCCGCGAGGTGGTGGGGTATGCACCAAGGAAGCTTCGGGACTGGTACGAATGTAGGAGAATGATGTACATACAGTTTGGGAAGCCTAAGATGCGATTAACATACAAGATTGTCGGGCAAAATAGTCTGCACGCCCACCTGTCCAGATGGATATAGGCATATGGTACGAAACCTGCGTGGATGCACACAGTCTTCACATTAGGAGACACGGTCAGTAAGCAGGTGTGGGCAAGGCAATGGCATGAACAACCCCTCCAGTTGGAACCATGGAGTATGGAAAGACCAAGTGCATAGAAGGTTATCCACGTAGAAGCCTTTAACGAAGTATGCGAAGCGCTGAACAAGGTACATAATGCACAACGAACTGATTGGGACCTGCACATACCAGTGGTTCTATGGTCTTATAGAACCATGTGCAAGAAACTAATGGCGCAGGCGCCTTCGGGGCTGGAGGATGGAGCAAATGTTGTAATTCCTATAAAGTATAACATGCCTAGTCCACGCATAGCAGCACTGACAGATATGACGATTCACGGAACCTTGGAAGAAGGGGTAGCGCAGCTGAACAAAACATAACACTTGGGACCTGACGAAGAAATCCGACAAGGTGATCTTAGGCTCCAAGAACTTATGAAAGAAAGGGTTCGATTAAGGGAGAAAAGTTCTCTGGGCAAAGCGGAAGTCAAGAAGCTTGAGGATGAGATAAAGGTAGATTTTCTCAATAAAAATACCAGGGTGATAAAACACGGCGCGCATGATTACCTTAATGAATTTGGGGACTATCACCAAGAGTTGATTAGCTTGATGCCTTGGATTGGACATATTACTAAATGGATCAACCATGGTGGTGCGAGGCCGATGATAAAGTGCACGACACAGCCAATAACAATAAAAGGTGGGTATTTTCCAGGAAAAGTGATGGATGACCAGATGAAACCCTATACAGGTGGCACGGCCACCTGACTAGCCATGGGAAGTATAGTCTTAGCGCTCTAGGTAGTTGAAAGGAGGCACAGAACTCTAAACTACTCTTCTCAGGAGCTACGTGATGTTGGCACTGTGCGCAGAAGCAAAGTGTCACAAGGTCCGCAACTGTGCAAGGGGGTTTGCATTGTCGCGTGGGTTTGCTGGAAAGTGATCATTGGAGTCACTATTCACAATGTGATGCTTGACTTGAGACCAAATGGAGAGGGCAGCAGGCATTTAAGATGTGCTCTATGGGCAATATTTCAGAAAATCTACCGCCAAGGGAGCATCAATGAACCGGATTTTGGGGGAACAGTTGAATTCAAATTCAAAAGGTGCTATAAATTACAAAGGGCTACCTAGCAAACAACACTTGGTCATTTGTGAATTGAGCTATTGTATGCCCCACATATTCTGAGCCGAGATCTGTTTGCCCTGTGTCGAGCATTGATTGAGCCCCTGATTACGCGATTGAAATATTTCTAGACCAGCAAGATGGCAGCATCACAAGAAGTTAGGGAAATTGCAGAAATGACCACTGAAGAGGCAGCGTAGGCCCTGACTGTGGAGGATTCCCTTGAAGGCGCTGGGATTGTGGAAAAAATCCATAAATCACTGCGCATGCCAAGGTTGAAGAAAGACAAACAACTGATGATTCCTGTACATGTGTCCCCTTGAAACCCACTACGCACCAGGTTAACAATGGAGGAGAAAGGGAAAGCAGTTAACTTGGAAACCGATGAGGAGGAGGAAGACCTGGAGGACCTTATCATTGAAGAAGATGAGGATGAAGGCATGGAGGAAGAAACTGAGCCTGCGCACCCTCCAACAAAGCTTCCCGCCTATATCCCCTCGTGGAAGGGGAAGGCAAAAGTGCCCAAGGATCTCAATGAGAGAAAGAGCTCTCTCTAGACTCCACTCCTCCTAGATGACATCATCTTTGAAGGCACACACCTAGGGTAGGTGCCTAACTTGAAATTTGAAGATTGGGATCTCATTGACCATGAGAAGTTCCCTCATCTAGAGACCGCACAGCTCATGAAGCCCAAGCAGAACATCGTGGTGGGGGTTATCGAATTGGAGCCACGAAAGTGGTTACGTGGAGTGGAAAAGGCAGGGTTATTAAACTTGCTCTGGGTGCCACATTTCCACCGCACCCCAATAACAATATTCATCATCAGGTAGTTACTCTGCTTAGTGCATGGTGGATGTTTGTGGCTGGAGGAGCCCATCCCCATCATGGACCACTTAATCCACCGCATTACTCGGCTCCCATGCAAAGGAGAGGACCCCGCAAACATCTCGGAGGGGAAGAGCAGTGACTTGGCCATCGCGAAGGCCATGAAGAAGAAATACAAGCTGGAGAAGAAGAAAAGGGGCTACACCATATCCAACATCAACAACAAAGCAGTTAAAGTGGTGATCCAGATACTAGCAAGTAAAGTTATGAGAAATTGTCGCACGGACGAGGTACCCGCATCAGTGGTGGCACTTGTTGAGCAGTGCGCACAGGGGGTCCAGTTCGACTAGTCTGAGTTCTTATGAAAAGAGTTCCCGGAAAATTGTCGCGAGGCCCAGGAATAAGGAAAAGCATTCCACTATGCATGACTTTTTCTATCCTTAGTGCTCGTGGTAGGGGAATTGCCCGAGGACAGTCGGTTCCCCACAATTGATAAGGATCTGCTAGAGGCCGTGAAGTACACTTTGCTATGGGCCACGAAAGATGAAAACTGGATCCGCGACAGCAAGATATTCTGGGTGTTCATGGAAATGAACATTAGAATGGGGATTAACTACAAGCTGCGGTTATCACCCACTATCTACAACAACCAGTAGAGTTTTTCAGAATTTAAAGCAGACCTCCACAACATATATATCAGAGCGCGCAAGGACCCGGCCAAGAAATGGAGTGAGCTACCCTTCGTAGCCATGTATGATGTAATTTTCAGTGTACTGGAGACATGGCCACTGGAGTGGCGCGCCCTAGACATCGCGATGATGGAAAAGTCTATGGCGAAGAAGAAGAAAGAGGAGGCCAAACTGTACAGGGCGTAGTTGGTAAAGAAAAGAAGGCAAGAAGTAGTGGCAACAAAAGTGTAGGAGGCACAGATGCTATGCAGGCAGTAGCAGAACAGAAAAAGACCGCAGCAGCAGCAGTAGCACAGGAGGTAACCGAGAAGGCGCGCAAGGGCCAGGAGTTGCCTTCGCATGGGCAAGCCACAGATGAAGAGGAGGGTGACGTGGACCCACAAACCGCATCAACACAACTGAAGCACCAGTGCCCAAGTAAGCGTACGGGGCCGCACAAGAAGGTCAAGGCATCAAAGTTGTCTATCGACCTGATCACCCTTACTGAGGTGATCTACACGACATCGGCGAGACGGTGTGCGACGTCACCTCTGAGGCCCTCCAGAACTTCGCGCAAGAGAATCAGATTGTGTTGGGGGCCCTCAGAGCATAGCTTCAGGAGTTGCAGGTGCACACTCCTCAGGCTGGTACCCTTTTGACCAGCCTCGCAGTAGGGACAACTGCAGCAGAGCAGATGTTGCACGCTCAAACAACAAATACAATAGTGCTACTAGAAGTGGCCCTTGTTACAACAAATGAGATCGACATACCTACAATTACCACACTGAAAGGTATCGGGATCAACATGGCTGCACTCCCATGAGAGATGTTATATGTTCTGTAGGATGGGATTACTCTAGAGCTGCGGGCTAGGGAGAGTCGTGTGCTACAAGTGTTGAGCGAGCAAAAGATAAACATGGAGCAGTTAAGCTTGCAGCACGAAGAAGTGGTGTCACAAAACAGGCAGATGGTATAGGCGCTGGAAGAAGCTTGTTAGATGGTCCCTGAGTTGGCCATCCCAGCAGACGCACTAGCAGAGGTGCACATCCACAGACTAGTAGCAGGGGTGCGTGAGGCGCAAGAAGAAATGACCAAGGTTCAGTTGGAGCTGAACCTTCAGATAGCAGAGCTACGGTTGAAGGTGCAGTCGTCCACCCCTCCGAAAGTAAGAGAATAGTGCACCAACGCTATTACGTTGCTATGGGGTAAAATGCACGGTGTATGGAGAATGAAGATACCCTCAAAGGTCTTCCTGGGACCTTCGATAGACTGTAAGATTATCTACAACCGTCACAAAGTTACATGCATGTTCATAAACAGTAACTAACTATCAAAGTAAGAGAAGGATATTACCTCAAGCCTCCATGTAGATTTGCTAGAGAGCACAATGTAGCTAAGTGGAAGTCCCCTGAGCCGACTCTAGATCAAGTCCTGCACATAGAAGAGACAAGCGTAATCACTACATACAACTCTGATAACTAATACATGAATACATAAAAGAACATCTAGTTACATATAACTAAGCTACTCATGCTAAAAGGTATTGGACAAACAACTAAATGAATGATAGTACCAACACCATGGAGTAGACAGTACAACTGCAGTTCTATATTAATGTTGGAAGAGTGATTACAACCATCTATTGCATCAACCTTCCTTTACCCCTCCAGCTTCTCTCTCTCTCTCCCTTCTTGCCAACTTCTTATGATTTGAGATAATGCTCAATAGTCAAGTATGCTATCCTTTCAAATGCTTTGACCTCTATCACCATAGCCCTAACTTTGCTTATGTAGCAATTGAGTTAGGGTTGCCAAGTTCCTCCTTGAGTTCCCTAGGGCAAAAGCAATGAACTTGCCATGATTTTCAACTCTTTCCCATTTGCCTCCTTCTTTTGGATTAGAAATCCTCCAAATAGGTTGATTTTGGATGTTTCCTTACTTTTCTTGAGTAATTTTAGGAACAAATATCTAGATATTTATGAGTCAATTCGTTCCTTTGACCCTTAGAACTTCACCAAGTTTCACTAATGCTATTCCCTTACTAGCAACTTGAGTTAGTAGGGTCACTAACGCACCCTTAGGCTTGCAGACAAGCTTTATAAAGCAGGTTGTTAGTGCATAGCTAGCGTTAGTGTGGAATCAAGGCCTGTGATTGTGGTCTTTGCTTCAACTATCATGTCTTTCCCCTCTGAGTTGATGAGGAGGTCAATTTTTTGTATAACAGATGCCCCCTAAAGTATGAGATCAGATGCTACGACGATGGCCGAAATACTTTACTTTAACTATAATTTTCCTTCAAAAAGAGAGAGAGGATCAAAGCTTTAGGTGGTATGGGAAACTTGTTACAACATATATATATATATATATATATATATATATATATATATATATATATATATATATATATATATATATATATATATATATATATATATATATACATAAAACTACTAAAATCATGTCCTGAGTCGGGCATTCCCATGCTTAGTAGCTATGTCAGAGTGATTTTTCTCTAAAGAGATATGACAATACTAGCCACTGATAAGCACAATGCAGATCCGGTGTCATAATAGAATCATCCTAATAAGCTGTCTCCAAAAAACAATATCCTAAACTTGGGATAGGAAACAAGGTTGAGTGATGCAAGCCTCTACCCAAGGTCTTGATTTTCGCTTCACCGAACATCACAGACCGATATATGTAAATATATGCATTGACATCGAACATGCACGAAATCATCTGATTACCAGTCAATAATGGAGACCGTTAACAGATGCGAGGAAGGCCACCAATAATGGTGATGGTCTCCAAGATGCCCAGTACAATCTGTTGGCATTATGATTCAGGTTTGGCACTATGACATAGGTGTTGTACTTGATGGCAACTCACTCAGGTGGCAAATCTCTGTTCAGGCTTTCAAAATCATAGAAAAAGAGATACCTGCAGGTGAGCTTAAGAAAAGTTGCAGACCCGCAGGTGCCCCGAACAAGAAGTGCGGGCATCAAATTCACTCACTTCAATGCAGAGAAGCACGCACACGTGGGAATTTTTATGATTGGTCCATGGTATTTAGTCCGACATACATGATCCTATGGTTTTGGTCCGTGGTATAGGATCTAAATTATTGAACCCCAATTTCGGATCCCTTGTATTGGTTTTCGATGGTTTTGTTCCATGGTTTGAATAAGGGCTTACCTATAAAAAGGAAAGGAGATCACTTGGCTAGTCACTCATGAAATTTTAATATCTTAAGATCTGAAATTTTGGGTGATCGGTTTGAAAAGCTAGATATAAATCAAGGTGTAATCCATAAATTGTAAGGCGGATCTATTGATAGGTTGTGATTTCTCTAGTGAATGATTAGATTTGTGGATCTGACTGTCTGTGGCACATTGGAGGACTGTTAACTTGGCTCTATTCGGAGGTCCGCAGGCGATCCACAATGCAAGTGCGGAGGTACGCAGTGCAGCAGAAGGCGCAGGTGCGGGGGTCCGCAGCGCAGCAGAAGGAGCAAGTCCGAGGGTTCGCAGCGCAAACGAAGGTGCAAGTGCGGGGGTCTGTAGCGCAGCAGAAGGTGCAAGTGTGGAGGTACGCAGAGTAGCAGAAGGCGTAGGTGCGGAGGTACACAGAGCAGCAGAAGGCGCAGGTGCGGAGGTACGTTGTCGGGTAGACAGTGCAGGTGCGGAGCTGCGCAGTCCAGACACAGAAGAACTGCGGATATTCATAGGTTGCTATTGGTGAATTTGCGGACTTTTCTTAAAATATTTGTTGGCTGCATTTTATCTATTGTTGTAGAGTTCTGGGTTTAGATTACTGGTATTGCTTTTCTGGTTACTGCATTCTGAGAAGTTATTGGTTGACTCATTGGGTGATTGTAAAAGGAGATTGGTTGATTCACATGTACTTGATGATTATTTGATGTTCATGGATCCAGTTTGAAAATTTATGAAACGTGGTCCTTGGAAGAAAAGAAGTAGGTCAGCACCTACGTACTAGTAGATCAGCTAGTACAAGAGCTAAGGGGGTTGTAGCTCCCTTCTAGGAGAGACTGGAAAATGAGAGAGGGTTGTAGCTCTTAGCAAGTTGTAGCCTGCGTACTGGTAAAGGACTGCACCAGTACAAAATCATTGTAAAAGAAGTTTCTAATTGAAAGAAGATAGAGACATATTGTAGTAGGTGGTTTTCACCCACATTGGGTTTCCACCTTATATCTGGTGTTCCTTGGTGTGACTATCTGTTTTCTTGTTCTTGCTCATTATTATATGGTACTGACATACAAAATAATGATCAATATCTGAAGAATAAATTAAAGTATAAATCTGGAAGATATATTGAAAAGAATTTGATAATACTGATTCACCCCCCCTCTCAGTATTATTTCCAACAATTGGAATCAGAGCAGGTCCTTCTGTAGAAGCTCGATCGCTTGAAGGAAGATCCATCATCATGCGCAACTACGAGAGAGAAGCATCTATCAGGCCACCAATTTTTGACGGGAAAAACTTCGTATATTGGAAGGTAAGAGTTACTGCCTATCTTCAATCTCTTGTTACAGAAATCTGGGACATCATAGACATAGGGTACACTTTTCCATCAGCAGCTCCTACAGATCCAGCTGAGAAGAAGAAATATGAAACAAATGCAAAGGCTGTCAATACTCTATTAGGATGTCTATCTCAATTAGAATTCGTGAAGGTTATGCAGTATAAATCCGCAAAAGACATATGGGACAAGATTGTTCTGAGCTATGAAGGAGATGAACAGGTAAAACGAACAAAACTTCAAACCCTCAGAATTCAGTATGAAAATCTCAGAATGCACAATGATGAAAGTGTGGATAACTATTTCCTTCGTGTAGATGAGATTGTTAATTGTATGAAAAATTTGGATGAAGAAATAAAAGAGGCTGTTGTGGTTGAAAAGGTTCTAAGATCTTTGTCCCCTAGGTTTGAATCTAAAGTTTTTGCAATAGAAGAGAAAGAGAATCTACGAAACCTTCCCATGTCACAGCTGCACGGAATTCTGACTACTTATGAAATGAGGAAAGGAGGACCATCAGACAGGAGAGAAGCTGCCTTCAAGGCTTCAGGCAAAGGAGATTACTATGAGTCAAGATATGTTTCAGAAGAAGAAGAAGAATCAAATTTTGTCAAAAACCTTCAATGGGGTGCTGGATGATTCTGAGGTAAGTTACCTTTCAAATGCTTTGCTTGTGGAAGAGTCGGACACTATGCTACCAAATGTCCTCATAAGGATAATATTGACAAGGGGAAGGAACCTGTTAGATGGAAGAAGAAACAGAATGCAAATAAGAAAAGCTATTACACTCATGAAGATAGTGATGGACTTTCAAATAGTGACGAAGATGAACGAGGTAATAATTATAAACTTTTAATGGCTTTTGAAGATGATGATTACATGGATGCTATAGATGAATAAGGTCTTTATGAAGAGATTTCTAAACTCAAAATTTGTTTAGAAGAGAAAAATGTGATTATTGATTCTTTGCAATGTCAACTGACTGAAAGGGAAAAACATCATGAAAAATTGGAATGTGAAATTGTTGGTCTTAGAAAAGTGATTGAGAAAACAAAAGCTCTTAATCTTAAATTTGTTAAAGGATCTAAAACTCTGGATGAGATTATCAATGTGCAGCGTTCTCCACTAATCAAGACAGGTCTGGGATATAATGGAGAAGCATCTCAAGCATCCACCTCCAAAAGCTATCTTGATGCAGCAAGGAGGAGCGAGCAAAGGCCTAATAGAAATCATCAGGTAAATCAGGGACAGTTTACCTCAAGAATGAACAAAGTCTATCAAGAAAATCGGGAGCAATCTACCTTAAGGACAAACAGAAGCCACAACCAGCCACAGGTAAAAGCTTCCCAATTTGCCTCAAGAATGGATGTCAGTAAAAACTACAATCGGTTGGTTGATAGATTTGATAATCGCAAGAGTTTCTTCAATGGCCAATGTTTCTCTTGCCATAACTTTGGTCACAAAGCAGCTCAATGTGTTTCCTATAAGACAATCATGACTAGAGAAGCTCAAAAACAAAGTATGATTGGAATCACGAAAAGGACCTATAACAACTTTTCCACCCTTGAAAGTTAAATTGAATGTTCTATTTGTAATAACTTCGGTCATAAATATTCTGAATGCAGGAGTAGGTTTCGGAAGACAACTCAGAAGGAAC
This sequence comes from Pinus tabuliformis, assembly GCA_031772625.1. NCBI lineage: Eukaryota > Viridiplantae > Streptophyta > Pinopsida > Pinales > Pinaceae > Pinus > Pinus tabuliformis. Next base: position 61,712,709 of record CM062804.1, on the reverse strand, counting down.
AAACCTCAAATGCCAGAACATGGAGAATGAAGGAACCGCAACCAGAAAGATGTGGGATAGCTTTATATGCAAAAGGACAGGAAAATCAATGGTACATCGACAGTGGATGTTCGAAGCATATGACAGGTGATATAGAAAAACTTCAATCATATAGTGCTTTAGAAAAGGGAAAGAAAGTTTCTTTTGGAAATGATACCCCTGCAGTCATAAAAGGAAAAGGCACTGTTCAATTGAAAGAAAAAGTCAAAGCTGGAAATGTTTTGTATGTTGATGACTTGAAGCATAATCTATTGAGTGTCAGTCAGATGTGCGATCAAGGAACTGAGGTAATATTTCGATCAAATGGATGTAGTGTTCGTGATCTTGATACAGGAAAAACAGTGATGAAAGGCATAAGAACTCCAAATAATTTATACATATTTGAAGAAGGACAACAACAATGCTATTTGAGCAAAAATGATGAACACTGGTTATGGCACCGAAGGTTGGAGCATCTAAGCTTTTCTCAGATAAGGAAAGCATGCAAGTACCAGGAAGTTCGTGGTCTTCTAGACATCAGAATTCCAGACAACACAATATGCAAATCATGTCAGTTTGGTAAGCAAACCAGAAATAACTTCCCTGAGAAGGAAGGATCAGCTAGCAGGCCTCTTGAACTAGTCCATACAAATGTATGTGGTTCATCTAGGAAAAGGTCACCTCGAGGAGAAGAATACTTTATATTATTCATTAACGACTTCTCTAGGATGGTTTGGATAGGACTTATGAAGCACAAAGACGAAGCCTTCGAAAAATTCAAATACTTCAAAGCCTTGGTTGAAAATGAATCAGATCACAAAATTAAGTGCCTCAGGTCTAATAGAGGTGGGGAGTTTACCTCAAATGAATTTTTTGATTTTTGTGAAGAACATGGAATAAGAAGGGAATTCTCTACAGCTAGGACTCCTCAGCAAAATGGAGTAGTGGAAAGGATGAACAGAACGGTTCAACAAATGGCTCGTGCTATGCTTGATGAGTCTGGAACTCCCGCAACCTTCTGGGGTGAAGCTGCATTTGCTGCGGTTGTTATTCTCAACAAAACAAATGTCCGGGTGAACAGCACTCAAACTCCTCATGAGCTCTGGTATGGTGAGACTCCTTCGGTAAAACATTTCAAAATCTTTGGAAGCAAATGCTATATTAAGAATAATGATGAACATCTTGGCAAGTTTGAACCTAGAGTAGATGAAGGCATTCTCCTTGGTTATTCTCCTCATAGCAAAGCATATAAGTGTTACAACAAAAGACTTGGAAGAATAGTTGACAACATTGATGTAGTGGTTGATGAAGAAGGAAACATTCCTAGGCAAGTAAATTATGAAAATATCGAAGAGGATGAAGACCATCCTTCAAATCAGACTGATGATGAAGAAGAACCTCAAGAGGCACCAGAGGAACAAATAAGGATAGAAGAGAAGACTCCATCCAGGTATGTTCAGAAGAATCATCCAGAATCTCAAATTTTGGGGCAGAAAGAGGCAGGTATACAAACAATAAGAACAATTGTAGAAGCCTCAAGCTATTTGGCATTTCTCTCCTCCACTGAACCACAAAATGTAAAAGAGGCATGCAAAGATGAATGTTGGGTCAAGGAAATGGATGAAGAACTTGAGCAGATCGAAAAGAATAACACTTGGGAGTTGGTTCCTAGACCAAAAGATAAGAATGTCATAGGGACAAAATGGATCTTTAAAAACAAGTTGAATGAAAATGGGGAAGTGATTAGAAACAAGGCCAGACTTGTTTGTAAAGGGTATGCTCAACAAGAAGGAATAAACTTTGAAGAAACTTTTGCTCTTGTTGCTAGACTTGAGGCCATCCGAATGTTCCTTGCTCTCTCAAGCTTTCAGAAGTTCAAAGTATTTCAAATGGACGTGAAATCAGCCTTTCTGAATGGAGACTTAGAAGAAGAGGTGTAGATTGAGTAACCAGATGGTTTCATTCTTGGGAATGATCCAAATCTTGTATGCAGACTAAAAAAGGCTCTTTATGGTCTTAAACAGGCTCCAAGGGCTTGGTACTATCGTTTGGACAAATATCTTCATCAACAAGGCTTTTCAAAGGGATCAGCAGATAGCAATCTTTATATAAAAATTGAAAATGACAAATTGCTAATACTTGTTGTGTATGTAGATTATATTATCTTTGGCAGCAATGAAGAAACTATGAGTCAAAACTTTTCCTTGGTGATGCAGAAAAAATTTGAAATGTCATTACTTGGAGAGCTGACATATTTTCTTGGTCTACAAATCCAACAAAATGAAGGCGGTATCTTTTTGTCTCAAACCAAGTACCTCAAGCAGATCTTGAAGAAGTATGGCATGGAAGATTCAAAACCAGTATATACCCCTATGGTTACAGGATGCAGCCTCAGTGCAAATGATGAATCAGCAACAGTGCATCAACCAACCTATAGATCCATGATTGGAAGTCTACTTTATTTGATAGGTACCTGACCAGACATCATGCATGCAGTGGGAATAGTTGGAAGATTTCAGGCAAATCCAAAGGAAACTCATCTTCAGGCAGTTAAGAGAATCTTCAAGTACCTTCAAGGAACTCAAAACTATGGCTTATGGTATCCTAGAGATACAGATCTCACACTTCATGCTTATAAAGATGCAGATTGGGCCGGAAGTGTGGATGACAGGAAGAGCACAAGTGATGGTGCATTCTTTATGGGTTCCAGATTAGTATCTTGGTTCAGCAAGAAACAGAGTTCGATTGCTTTATCTATAGCTGAAGCGGAATATGTGGCTGCTGCATCTTGTTGCACTCAACTCCTTTGGATGATGCAGACCTTGCAGGATTTTCAAATCACTTGTACACCACCTATCTCCATCTTATGTGATAATACAAGTGCAATCAGCATTTCAAAAAACCCAGTCATGCATTCAAAGACCAAGCACATACCGATCAAGTATCACTTTCTCCGAGAACAAGTGTTGGAACAAAAGGTCAAATTGGAGTATGTTCCTTCTAAGGAACAAGTTGCTGATATTCTCACCAAACCACTGCCCAGGGAAACTTTTGAATACCTCAGACAAAAGCTGGGAGTAGTTGATGCATCATCTTGCTGCTATAACTTGTCTGTTTCAGAGAAAAATGGGTGTACGTGAGTTTCCTGAGGAGGATCCACATACATACACTAGTTTGTGCAGAGACAGTCGCGTATATGGAGGTTGATGGATATCAGTAGGGACATGCTCTGGTTGAAGATATTCTGATATGGGTCTGACAGAGACCATCCGACACAGGTTCAGGGGGAGCATATATTCTTCTACTAATACATTGTTGGCATTATTGTAGAAGATCTTGGAGGAGAAAGTTCAGAAGGATGTTGATCTGAATATTGCTGCTAATGTTTTGTCTCTATGTCTTATATCTCTAGTGTCAAGGTCATGTAACGGCCTATTTTGGTTTCCCCACTATGCCTGGGATGAATATGCAATGTACTTGGTTGACATATGTAAAGTTTTTATGTATCCCCACTTGGTTGGGTGATGGATGTATGTATTAAGTCTTTTGGTGATAGGAAGGTCTTTTATGATGTATAAGTCATGGTTCTTCTTGAAGAACATCTTTTTGCAGATCTTGCCTTCAGTCAGGGGGAGCATGGTCAGCACAGCAGGACAAAGATTTCAGCATGTACTCAGGGGGAGCACAACCCTTTTCCCTTAATGACAAAGGGGGAGAATGAATTTGAGGATCTTGGGGTTGCCATCAAGTCCAAAGGGGGAGATTGTTGGCATTATGATTCAGGTTTGGCGCTATGACACAGGTGTTGTACTTGATGGCAACTCACTCAGGTGGCAAATCTCTATTCAGGCTCTCAAAATCATAGAAAAAGAGATACCCGTAGGTGAGCTTAAGAAAAGCTGTGGACCCACAGGTGCCCCGAACAAGAAGTGCGGGCATACCCGCAGGTTCTCTGAACAAAAGGTGCGGGCATCAAATTCACTCACTTCAATGCAGAGAAGCACGCACACATGGGAATTTTTATGATTGGTCCATGGTATTTAGTCCGACGTACATGATCCTATGGTTTTGGTCCGTGGTATAGGATCTAAATTATTGAACCCCGATTTTGGATCCCTTGTATTGGTTTTCGATGGTTTTGTTCCATGGTTTGAATAAGGGCTTGCCTATAAAAAGGAAAGGAGATCACTTGGTTAGTCACTCATGATATTTGAATATCTTAAGATCTAAAATTTTGGGTGATCGGTTTGAAAAGCTAGATCTAAATCAAGGTGTAATCTATAAATTGTAAGGCAGATCTATTGATAGGTCGTGATTTCTCTGGCGCATGATCAGATCTGTGGATCTGACTATCTGTGGCACATTGGAGGATTGTTAACTTGGCTTTATTTGGAGGTCGGCAGGCGATCCACAACGCAGGTGCGGAGGTACGCAGCACAACAGAAGGCACAGGTGTGGGGGTCCGCAGCGTAGCAGAAGGCACAGGTGCGGGGGTCCGCAGCGCAGACGAAGGCGTAGGTGCAGGGGTCCGCAGTGCAGCAGAAGGCACAGGTGCGGAGGTACGCAGAGAAGTAGAAGGCGCAGGTGCGGAGGTACGCTGTCGGGTAGACAGTGCAGGTGCGGAGCTGCGCAGTCCAGATATAGAAGAACTATGGATACTCGTAGGTTGCTATTGGTGAAGTTGCGGAATTTTCTTAAAATATTTGTTGGCTGCCTTTTATCTATTGCTGCAGAGTTCTGGGTTTAGATTACTGGTATTGCTTTTCTGGTTACTGCATTCTGAGAAGTTATTGGTTGACTCATTGGGTGATTGTAAAAGGAGATTGGTTGATTCACATGTACTTGATGATTATTTGATGTTCATGGATCTAGTTTGAAAATTTATGAAACGTGGTCCTTGGAAGAAAAGAAGTAGGTTAGCACCTACGTACTAGTAGATCAGCTAGTACAAGAGCTAAGGGGGTTGTAGCTCCCTTCCAGGAGAGACTGGAAAACGAGAGAGGGTTGTAGCTCTCAGCAGGTTGCAGCCTGCATATTGGTAAAGGATTGCACCAGTACAAAATCATTGTAAAAGAAGTTTCTAATTGAAAGAAGATAGAGACATATTGCAGCAGGTGGTTTTCACCCACATTGGGTTTCCACCTTATATCTGGTGTTCCTTGGTGTGACTATCTGTTTTTCTTGTTCTTGCTCATTATTATATGGTGCTGACATACAAAATAATGATCAATATCTGAAGAATAAATTAAAGTATAAATCTAGAAGATATATTGAAAAGAATTTGATAATACTGATTCACCCCCCCTCTCAGTATTATTTCCAACACAATCTAACGAGTGTGAAAGATGTCTTTGTCTTCGAACACTCGTAGAATCGCTTAACCAGGAGCCAATAATGAGAACCCCTAATCAAACACAAGGCAACCTGCCACTAATGTCTACAAGTACCAAGGCACTGAATGTGTTTCTAGGTTGTCTTCCTAGATAGAGTGTTGAAGTCGATAGGAAGATACCTGTCGAAAGGTAGGCAATAATGTGTCCTACATCAATCGACATGAAATGGGACAAGAATGATTTGTTTTTTGAGGAATCTTTTGATCATTTGGGTCTAAACAATAGAGGGCATGATGAAAGGATATGCTTGATGGGTTGATGGAGGAACAAAATGTTAACCCTTGAACAATAGAAGGAATGGCAACGGTTTTAACCAGAAAACACTAGACTCATGAACACCAAAGAGTGTTAGGATACAGAGATGTAAGAACATCGGGGTATATAGGCTAAACTCATAGGATGGTAGGATTCATATTGAGAGGCCATCACAAAGAAGGTTTATCTGAGGGAGTGCCATGTCCAAGGGAATGACTGCTGCCAAACCACGCTTTCGAATATGGAATACAGTTGTATTGTCCACTTTCCCCATCTGATTAGTTTAATGAGTCCAGATAGGTAAACTCATCGATCTTTTCATATTTAAAGAGTCTAAAAAGGACCGCAAAAAGAGTGACTCTTTGCCCTATCTGATTAGTTTAATGAGTCTAGATAGGAAAACTCATCAATCTTTTCATATTTAAAGAGTCTGAAAAGGACCGCAAAAAGAGTGACTCTATATCTTGTCTGTGTAATTTAAAGAGTCTAGACTAGACAACTCGGTGGTCTTTTCATATTTAGAGAGTCTGAAAAGATCATAAAGAATGACTCCATGGTGGTCCCTTTGCCATAGTTGTTAATTGAGTGCGACAAAAGGTTAATAGTATACCTAGATCGGTTACTTTTCCTTGAGTTAATCTATTGAATCCGGATAAAGAGAAACCTATGTTCAACAGATGTCGACCTCATTTTGTTACAAGTACGAGGAGACAGACTAAACTCATTTTTCGTCGTCAATTTTTAATGAGTCATGGGACGACAAAATCAATGCCTTCATCAAATTTTGACGAGTCAAATGTAGAAAACTCAAAGTATCTTTTTTAGTTTAGTGAGCGAGGAAAAAGAGGTAAAAGAACTACTCATTCCTCCTTCGTATATTTAACGAGCCCGAAGGAGGGGAAAAATCGGGGATTTTTCAATTTTAAGAGCGAGAAGTGGTCCCAAAAAGCAAGTTCTCTTGTTCCTGCCATATATTTTTAACGAACCTGGTGACAAAAACTCGAGGTTTTTCAGTTTAATGAGCGAGAAAAGTATCTAAAAGAATGCTCAAGTCATATTTATAAATGTTTAACAAGCCTAAAGACAAAACTTGGGATTTTTTCAGTTTTATGAGTGAGAAAAAAGTGCCTAAAAAGAATGCTCTAATGATCTTTTTTAGTTTAATGAGCTAGAAAAAAAGCGAAAAAAAGTTACTCAGACCATCGTCATATATGTTTAACGAGCCCAATGATGAAAAACTCATCATTACACAAGCACATGCCTAGTGCAATACTAGGCATAATACTTTTTCAGATAGAGCCCATTTCTAGGCTCCGCGAGCGGGACTCCTTCCTGTTGGCATTATGATTCAAGTGTTGTCCTTGATGGCAACTCACTCAGAGGTTGGTACAGGTGCTCAGAGGTTGGTACAGGTGATGGCAACTTAATCAGAAGACAGATCTCAGTACAGCATGCCAAGGAAGGTCATACACGTAGTTTCGTTAAGCCCAAGTCGCGTGTACACGCTAGTTCGATTCAGAAAAAGCGCGTGTATGTGGAAAGGTTCCTTTGGTCCATGGTGGTTAGTCCTTGGAAGTTGTGCCTATGATTTCGGACCATTATGTCTCGACGGGCGTGTCGATCCCTAGTTTTAAAGTTGATGGTATTGTGTTACTATGGTTTTGGCTCTTGGTATTGAGCAAGGCCTAAGGCTATATAAGGAGAAGAAGATCATTAGGCAATTTCATCTTTCGACAAGGCTTGAATATCTAAGAGAGAAAGAGATCTGATATGCAGGGTTCGGGTTGCTTGATATGAGCTAAGGAGAAATCACATCGGCGGATGGAAGACTAGATCTAAGGACAAATCGGGATCTAATGGTTTGAAATACTCTATTATGATATGGTTGATTATGCGTATTTCTAGATCTGCATACTGTCGCAATATTATGTTCTGGATCTAACTGATGTCTGGTACAGCTGCAAGTTGAGAGAATCTATTTTTAGATCTGTACGCAGGTTGGCTTAAGTAAAAACGCGTGTACACGCGGGTTTCGCTCATTGAAGTAGCGTATATCTCTTAAAGCTTGATTTTTGGGTTTGCAGTTGGATCTGACTGTTATTACAGAGTTCTGTAGACTGCTCTGGGTTCTGGTATCTGGTGATTGACAGGGTTCAGTGGTTCAGTGATTCAAAATTTGATAATTCTAGTATTGGTTGTTTTATGCTTCATGGATCTGTTATGAAAGTTGAATGAATTGGGTTCTACAGATTGAATGATGTGCTTCAGGAATATCCAGTCTGAAAATGTATGAAAGGTGGTACCTGAAAGAAAGAAGATTGTAGGCCAGCACCTACGTACTAGTATCTTGGCTAGTACAAGAGCAAAGGGGGTTGGAGCTCCCTTCCAAGGAAGTTTGGAGAACGAGAGAAGGTTGTAGCCTTCTGCAGGTTGTAGCCTGCGTACTGGTACAAGGCTGCACCAGTACAAAATATTGTAAACTGAAGTTTCTTATTAAAGAAAGATAGAGACAACTTGCAGCAGGTGGTTTTCACCCACATTGGGTTTCCACCTTATATCTTGGTGTTCATGTGTGTGGTTTTTGATCTGTTCTGTTATACTGCACCTGCTTACTGTTAATGTGGTGAATAATGTCCTGATGAACTTAACTGAAGAATAAGCTGACTAAATTATGAGTTTTCTTCTTATACGCTGTTTTACTTAATCACAGTAGCGTGTACACGCTGGTTCACCTAACTGAAGTAGCGTATATGTTTCTGAGCATTGAAAAGTTTGATTGATCTGATAATACTGATTCACCCCCCCTCTCAGTATTATTTCCAACAATTGGTATCAGAGCCGGTCCTTCAGAGAAGCTTGATCGCTTGAAGGTAGATCATTCATCATGAGCAGCTACGAGAAAGAAGCATCAATCAGGCCACCGATTTTTGATGGGACAAATTTCAATTATTGGAAGGTAAGAGTTACTGCATATCTTCAATCTCTTGGTACAGAAGTTTGGAACATTGTAGAAACAGGCTATGCTTTTCCTTCAGCTACTCCTACAGATCCAGCTGAGAAAAAGAAGTATGAAACAAATGCAAAAGCAGTCAGTACTCTATTAGGAAGTATATCTCAAACAGAATTCATGAAGGTCATGCAATTCAAATCAGCAAAAGAAATATGGGACAAAATGATCACTAGCTATGAAGGAGATGAACAGGTAAAGCAAGCTAAACTTCAAACTCTCAGGATTCAATATGAGACTCTCAAGATGTATAATGATGAAAGTGTGGCTAATTATTTTCTTCGGGTAGATGAGATTGTTAATTGTATGAAAAATTTGGGTGAAGAAATAAGAGAAACTATAGTAGTTCAAAAGATTCTAAGATCATTATCCCCCAAGTTTGAATCTAAAGTATCTGCAATAGAAGAAAAAGAAAATCTCCGTGTTCTCACTATGTCTCAGCTACATGGAATTCTAACCGCTTATGAAATGAGAAAGGGAGGTCCATCTGACAGAAGGGAAGCTGCTTTTAAGGCATCAGGAAAAGAAGATTACTATGAAGCAAGCCATGTTCCAGAAGAAGAGGAAGAAGAATCAAATTTTGTCAGAAATCTTCAAAGGGGTTCTGGAAGGTTCAGAGGTAAGCTACCTTTCAAATGCTTTGCTTGTGGGAGAGTAGGTCATTATGCTGCAAAATGTCCTTATAAGGATAAAGGAAAAGAACCTGCTAGATGGAACAAAAAACAAAGTGCAAATAAGAAAAGCTACTACACCCATGAAGATAGTGATGGCTTATCAAACAGTGATGAAGATGAACAAGGTAATAAATATAAGCTGTTAATGGCATTTGAAGATGATGATTATGAGGATGCTGTAGATGTGGATAATCTCTATAATGAAATCACTAGACTCAAGAGAGGCATAGAAGAAAAGAATGTGATCATTGATACTTTGCAATTTCAAATTGATGAAAAGGAAAAACATCTTGAAAAACTAGAAGGTGAAATTGTTGGTCTCAGAAAAGAAATTGAGAAAACAAAAGCTATTAATCTTAAATTTGTCAAAGGATCTGAAACTTTGGATGAGATTATCAGTGTGCAGCGGTCTCCTCTAAACAAGACAGGTTTGGGCTATAATGGAGAAACCTCTCAAGCATCCACCTCAAAAAGTTATCTTGATGCAGCAAGAAGAAATGAGCGGAAGAACAATGAAGATAATCAGGTAAAGCAGGGACGAATTACAAACAGAAACTATCAGGGACAATCCTCCTTAAGGATGAACAAAAGCTACAACCAACCACAGGTAAAATCTTCTCAGTTTGGCTCAAGAATAGATGAAAATAGAAATTACAATCAGTTGGCTGGTAGATTCAATAACCGCAGAAGCTTCTTCAATGGACAATGCTTTTCTTGCCACAACTTTGGTCACAGAGCAGCTCAATGTGTTGCATATAAAACAATCATGACTAGGGAAGCTCAAAAACAAAGAAGTATGACAGGGATTACAAAAAGGACCTATAACAACTTTTTGGTTCTTGAAAATGAAGTTGAATGTTCTATTTGCAATAATTTTGGTCATAAAGACTCTGAATGCAGGAGCAGGTTTCAGGAGAAAAAGGAACAAGCCACGAGCACCAAAACATGGAGAATAAAGGAACCTCAAACAGAAAGATGTGGGATAGCATTTTATGCAGAAGGACAGGAAAATCTATGGTACATTGACAGTGGATGTTCGAAACATATGACAGGTGATAAAGAAAAACTTGAATCTTATTCTACTTTAGAAAAGGGAAAGAAAGTTTCTTTTGGAAATGATACTCCTGCAACTATAAAAGGAAAAGGTATTGCTCCTTTGAAAGAAAAGGTCAAGGCTGGAAATGTTTTATATGTTGATGGATTGAAGCATAATCTTCTAAGTGTCAGCCAGATGTGTGATCAAAAAACCGAGGTTATTTTTAGATCGAATGGATGTCTTGTTCGTGATCTTGATACAGGAAAAACAGTTCTCAAAGGCAAAAGAACTCCAAATAATCTGTACATATTTGAAGAAGGACAACAACAATGCTATCTTAGCAAGGATGAAGAGCACTGGTTATGGCATCGAAGGTTGGGACATCTAAGCTTCTCACAAATAAGGAAAGCATGCAAATATCAGGCAGTTCGCGATCTTCCAGATATCAAAATTCCAGACAACACCATATGCAAATCTTGTCAGTTTGGAAAGCAAACCAGAACTAACTTTCCAGAGAAGGAAGGATCAGCTAGCTTGCCTCTTGAGCTAGTCCATACAGATGTATGTGGTCCATTTAGGAAAAGGACACCTCGAGGAGAAGAATATCTGATATTATTCATTGATGATTTCTCAAGGTTTGTTTGGTTAGGGCTTATGAAGCACAAAGATGAAGCATTCGAAAAATTCAAATCCTTCAAAGCATTGGCTGAAAATGAATCAGGACACAAAATTAAGTGCCTCAGATCTGACAGAGGTGGGGAGTTCACATCAAATGAATTTTTCGATTTCTGCGATGAACATGGGATAAGAAGAGAATTCTCTACAGCTAGAACTCCTCAGCAAAATGGGGTTGTGGAAAGAATGAACAGAACTATCCAACAAATGGCTCGTGCTATGCTCGATGAATCAGGTACTCCTGCAACCTTCTGGGGTGAAGCTGCACATGCTGCTGTTATTATTCTTAACAAAACAAATGTCCGAGTAAACAGCACTCAAACACCTCATGAGCTTTGGAGTGGTAAAACTCCTTCCGTGAAGCACTTCAAAATCTTTGGGAGCAAATGTTATATCAAGAATACTGATGAGCAACTTGGCAAACTTGAACCTAGAGCAGATGAGGGCATTCTTCTTGGTTATTCTCCACATAGCAAAGCATACAAGTGCTACAATAAAAGACTTGGCAGAATTGTTGACAGTATTGATATAGTGGTTGATGAGAAGGGATATATTCCTAGGCAAGTTCATCATGAAGACATTGAAGAAGATGAAGGTTACTCTCAAAGGCGAAATAATGAAGAAGAAGAACCTCAAGAAGAAGAAGAATCTCAAGAAGAACCAGAGGAGCAGACAAGAATAGAAGAGAAGACTCCATCCAGATATGTTCAAAAGAATCATCCAGAAACTCAGATTGTGGGGCAGAAAGAAGCAGGAGTACAAACAAGAAGGACACTTGCAGAAGCTTCAAGCTACTTGGCATTACTCTCCTCCACTGAACCACAAAATGTGAAAGAGGCATGCAAAGATGAATGTTGGGTCAAAGCAATGGATGAAGAACTTGAGCAAATCGAAAAGAACAACACTTGGGAATTAGTTCCTAGACCAAAAGATAAGAATGTAATAGGAACAAAATGGGTCTTCAAGAATAAATTAAATGAAAATGGAGAAGTAATTAGAAACAAGGCCAGACTTGTTTGTAAAGGGTATGCACAGCAAGAAGGAATAGATTTTGAAGAGACCTTTGCTCCTGTGGCAAGACTTGAGGCCATCCGAATGTTCCTTGCTCTCTCAAGCTTTCAAAACTTCAAGGTATTTCAAATGGACGTGAAATCAGCCTTCCTGAATGGAGACTTAGAAGAAGAAGTATATATTGAGCAGCCAGATGGTTTCATTCTTGGGAATGATCCAAACCTTGTATGCAGATTGAAAAAGGCACTCTATGGACTCAAACAAGCTCCAAGGGCTTGGTACTATCGGTTGGACAAATATCTTCACCAACAAGGCTTTTCAAAAGGATCAGCAGATAGCAATCTCTATATAAAAGTTGAAAATAACAAATTGCTAATTCTTGTTGTTTATGTAGATGATATTATTTTTGGCAGCAATGAAGAGACTATGAGTCAAAACTTTGCCTTGGTTATGCAGAAAGAATTCGAAATGTCACTTCTTGGAGAATTGACATATTTTCTTGGATTGCAAATCCAACAAAATGAAGGAGGTATCTTCTTGTCTCAAACCAAATACCTCAAGCAGATCTTGAAGAAGTATGGCATGGAAGAGTCAAAGCCAGTTTGTACACCCATGGTTACAGGATGCAGCCTCAGTGCTAATGATGAATCAGCAGCAGTTCACCAACCCACTTATAGATCCATGATTGGGAGTTTGCTTTATTTGACAGGTACTCGACCAGATATTACACATGCAGTAGGAATGGTTGGAAGATTTCAAGCCAACCCAAAGGAAACTCATCTTCAGGCAGTCAAAAGAATCTTCAAATATCTTCAAGGGACCCAAAACTATGGCTTATGGTATCCTAGAAATACAGATCTCACTCTTCATGCTTACACAGATGCAGATTGGGCTGGAAGTGTGGATGATAGGAAAAGCACAAGTGGTGGTGCTTTCTTCATGGGTTCCAGATTAGTATCTTGGTTTAGCAAGAAACAGAGTTCGATTGCCTTATCTACAGCTGAAGCAGAATATGTGGCTGCGGCATCTTGTTGCACACAACTTCTTTGGATGATGCAGACCTTGCAGGACTTTCAAATCACTTGCACTCCACCAGTGTCTATCTTATGTGATAATACTAGTGCAATCAGCATTTCAAAGAATCCAGTCATGCACTCAAAGACCAAGCACATACCAATCAAGTACCATTTTCTCCGGGAACAAGTGCTTGAACAGAAGGTCAAGTTGGAGTATGTTCCTTCTAAGGAACAAGTTGCTGATATTCTCACAAAACCACTGCCCAGGGAAACTTTTGAATATCTCAGACAAAAGCTGGGAGTAGTTGATGCTTCATCCTGCTGTTGAAGCTTGTCTGTTCTACAGAAAAGTTGGTATACGCAAGTTACGAAAGGTATATACGCGTATACACGCGGATTTATGGGGGGAAAGTCGCGTGTAAGGTGTACGCTTGTTGCAGAGATTATATCCGCGTACATACGTCGTTTTATTCAGGAGAAATCGCGTATATGAAGTTCTGAACAGCAAGGGAAAACTCTGGAGTTCTGAACAGCAATGGGAATGTCAAAATTCTTCAGGCACAGTTTCAGGGGGTGCAACAGGCACAGGTTCAGGGGGAGCAGCTTAAAAGTCTCATAAAGCATTGTTTGCATTCAGATGTTTTGGTTGTTGGTTTCAGGAGAAGGAGCTCAGAAAGAAATCCTGGTTGCTGATCTAACAAGATGTTTATCAGATGCTGCTGGTGCCTTTCCTAAGTCTTGGTCTAGATCTGTTGTCTCTATGTCATGTATCTCTCTTGTCATATCTCTTTTATGGTGTCAAGGTCATGTAACGGCCTATGTTGGTTTCCCCTCTATGCCTGGGATGAATGCTGTAATATAATTGGTTGTTTCTGATATATCCCCTCTTGGTAGGGAGTATGGATGTATGTATTGAGTCTTTCGGTGATAGGAAGGTCTCTTATGGTGTATAAGTCTTGGTTCCTGTTGAAGAACATCTTTTGCAGATCTGGCCTACTGTCAGGGGGAGCATGAGTCAGCACAGCAAGCAGAGGTATCAGCATGTCCTCAGGGGGAGCACAGCCCTTTGCCCTTGATGTCAAAGGGGGAGAATGACTTGGTGTGGTGGTTGCCATCAAGTCCAAAGGGGGAGATTGTTGGCATTATGATTCAAGTGTTGTCCTTGATGGCAACTCACTCAGAGGTTGGTACAGGTGCTCAGAGGTTGGTACAGGTGATGGCAACTTAATCAGAAGACAGATCTCAGTACAGCATGCCAAGGAAGGTCATACACGCAGTTTCGTTAAGCCCAAGTCGCGTGTACACGCTAGTTCGATTCAGAAAAAGCGCGTGTATGTGGAAAGGTTCCTTTGGTCCATGGTGGTTAGTCCTTGGAAGTTGTGCCTATGATTTCGGACCATTATGTCTCGACGGGCGTGTCGATCCCTAGTTTTAAAGTTGATGGTATTGTGTTACTATGGTTTTGGCTCTTGGTATTGAGCAAGGCCTAAGGCTATATAAGGAGAAGAAGATCATTAGGCAATTTCATCTTTCGACAAGGCTTGAATATCTAAGAGAGAAAGAGATCTGATATGCAGGGTTCAGGTTGCTTGATATGAGCTAAGGAGAAATCACATCGGCGGATGGAAGACTAGATCTAAGGACAAATCGCGATCTAATGGTTTGAAATACTCTATTATGATATGGTTGATTATGCGTATTTCTAGATTTGCATACTATCGCAATATTATGTTCTGGATCTAACTGATGTCTGGTACAGCTGCAAGTTGAGAGAATCTATTTTTAGATCTGTACGCAGGTTGGCTTAAGTAAAAACGCGTGTACACGCGGGTTTCGCTCATTGAAGTAGCGTATATCTCTTAAAGCTTGATTTTTGGGTTTGCAGTTGGATCTGACTGTTATTACAGAGTTCTGTAGACTGCTCTGGGTTCTGGTATCTGGTGATTGACAGGGTTCAGTGGTTCAGTGATTCAAAATTTGATAATTCTAGTATTGGTTGTTTTATGCTTCATGGATCTGTTATGAAAGTTGAATGAATTGGGTTCTACAGATTGAATGATGTGCTTCAGGAATATCCAGTCTGAAAATGTATGAAAGGTGGTACCTGAAAGAAAGAAGATTGTAGGCCAGCACCTACGTACTAGTATCTTGGCTAGTACAAGAGCAAAGGGGGTTGGAGCTCCCTTCCAAGGAAGTTTGGAGAACGAGAGAAGGTTGTAGCCTTCTGCAGGTTGTAGCCTGCGTACTGGTACAAGGCTGCACCAGTACAAAATATTGTAAACTGAAGTTTCTTATTAAAGAAAGATAGAGACAACTTGCAGCAGGTGGTTTTCACCCACATTGGGTTTCCACCTTATATCTTGGTGTTCATGTGTGTGGTTTTTGATCTGTTCTGTTATACTGCACCTGCTTACTGTTAATGTGGTGAATAATGTCCTGATGAACTTAACTGAAGAATAAGCTGACTAAATTATGAGTTTTCTTCTTATACGCTGTTTTACTTAATCACAGTAGCGTGTACACGCTGGTTCACCTAACTGAAGTAGCGTATATGTTTCTGAGCATTGAAAAGTTTGATTGATCTGATAATACTGATTCACCCCCCCTCTCAGTATTATTTCCAACACTTCCCAGTCCTGTAGTTCATATGCCCCATTTGAGAGGACTTTCTTGACGATATAGGGACCTAGCCATAAGGGTTGGAGAATTCCTACCCCCAACAGATCATGTTTCTAATCATAGAGAAAAACAAGGTCATCCTCCTGGTAAGAATGAAGCTTAACCTTTTTGTCATATTGGGATTTTACCCGATGCTTGTGATCCTCGAATGCCAATTCGGCATGTCGACGGGTTTCATCCAGTTGATTAAGGTGTAGTAAGCATTTGTCTTCTGCAATAGTGCCGAGTAGGAGTTCAATGGCTATTTGCAGGGAAGGGATCTGACACTTGATGGGTTTTTCATTGTCGTAAAGCTTGATCTCATGCGCGACAATAGATGGATTAATGCCAGGCATTTCCTCATGAGACCAGGTGAATACATCGTGGAATTCCTTAAATAGGCAGGTGAAGCTTGCAATTTCCTCAGGATTGCAATCGGCTCCAATCTGAATGTTTTCCACGGTGTCTGTCTTGATAGAAATATTAATGAGTAATGTTTTTGAAATATTGCCAACGTTTCCTTCCACCTCCAAAGTTTGGAGGATCGTATAGGGTGAAAAAATGATTTATGGTATGTCAGGGGATAGGATTTGAAGAGGCATCATGTCTGAATTAGATATTGAAACATGATGGTACCAATCCTCCCAAGGTCGCTCTCCTAAACTCATGATTTCTTGAATAGCTTCGTCTGTAGGTAGGACTTGATTGAGTAGATCGAAAGAAGGAGTGTTATGGGAGGGGCAGTGGTACTGTTGGCCGTAACCAACGTGACCAGAAATGCAGATGTAGATTGAATGGCTTGGTAGGCCAACTCAGTTGGTGACAATGGCATTTGGTCTCCGTATGTGTCAAGGTCTAAAGGAGCCAGTAGGATCCATGGATCAGTCTGTTCATGAGGAATAGATGAAAGCATGTTGACTGTTTTTGGAACCTTGGACAGTTGAAGAGGAAAACAACCCATGAGGGAAGAAGCCTTCAATAGACTAATACCGAGACTGACGTAAGAGTCAGGCACACCACCTATTAGGGGTACGAAGCTACTTGGTAATGGTTAATACTTAGGGGTGTAGAAAGACAACTGATCTACTGTAACTACCATTCCATCCAATGGAAATAGGATGATGCAAAGATAATAGATACAATGGCCATCATGGCATATGTCCAACTACAACCCAGCAAGAGATTATAGTCGATTTTTTTATCTACGACTTCTTTGTCCATTGTTACCGTTTTCCCATACAAAGTGATGGGGTAGCTAGCCAGGTAACCTTTTGGGATGAAAGTGTGGTTGTCGAAATATTTAAGGGAGTTTGACCGCAAGGATAGGGTTGGAGAACCCACGGCGAGCCAGCATGAAGCTGACATGATGCAGGTAGAAGCACCTTCGTCAATGATAGTTCTGTGTATACTTTTACCTTTCGAAGAAATTTGCACTTGAAATGCAAGCTGGTGAGAAAGGGGAGGTTTACACTTTTCCATGTCAAAATTTCAAGCATGGAATCTTGTGGGTCGATACCACCAATAGCTAAAAGCAAAGCTTTCCTTTGTGTTGGGCATGTTTGTAATAGTTCGAGCACCGACATAGCTGACAGTGCTTGTGCCAAGTATTCTACAATGCTGTAGTTTTGGGTTGCATGTGCAAATGTATTGTGCGTTGTGTGTCGAAGCACCCCTTGGGGGGGTCAAATTACAAGGTCAGCAATCGGCCTTTTGATATGCAAATCATTGGGTGGCGGTGGGTTTGGACTTGAGGAAGGTTCCACTGCATGAGCGACAGGAGCTCCATAAGATTTGGCTTGTGTTTTTAGATCTAACATTTCAAATGTGTAAATGGTAAAAGATCCTTCACCAGCTCAAGGATGTTGCGAACCATCATTGCCCCCTTGCGGGGTTTGAGGTTGGTTCACAACAGGTTTTTTCTGCTACTGAATGGGAAAAGGATTTTTGAGGACAATGGGGGTTCAGCCAGTATCCTTTTTAGCAATGTATTCTGTGCATTCCTGAAGACGCAGACAATGATAGGTCATGTGGTCTTAAGCACAAATTTTGCAGGGAAATCTCGCAGGTTTATCCATTTCATCGTCAGGAGGTGCAGCGGCCGTCTGTTTTGGGTTTGGCTACTTTTTTGATTGCTCCTAAGAAGGAGCGGTCTTTTTCTTGTTCTTCTTGTTCTTGCCACTGGTATTTTGCATAGACTGTACAAAGTTTATCACGGTGGTAGGAAGAGCAGTAAATTTGGTAGAGGGGTTCACTGTCATTTGGGTAATGTGACCACTGAGTTGTTTTATAACAGCCCTAGAGGTTGTCCCGACAATCTCGTCGGCATGCGCTCCAGGGTGCTGAGTAGCGGAGACATTGGAGTTACAAAGGGGCATTGGGGATTACATCGTAAAGAGTGCCAGACTGCGAATATATCAGATCCAAGTGTTGGGCACAACATATGGATTGGTCTTCTGTGATCGCACCACCTAAAGCGACATCTTTAGCGATTTGTGGGAGTAAGACTTGCAAAACCAGTCCGCTAAGAGATAGTCTGGGAGGGGAGCTTTGACTAACCTCTGCCTATGTCTCCATTCATGTATATGATCGGAGATGTGGGTGGAGGTATCTTGACATAATGAAGTGAGGAGTTCTATCCCAGTCTCATAGCGGATGGGTAGCTAGAAGTGCTTTAGGAATTCCATCACTAGAGTGTCGAAGGTGTTTACTGACGCGCGTGGTAACTCAATGTACCATTTAGTTGCGTTTCCAGTGAGGGTGTGGGGAAAAAGACGTAACCGGACACTATCATCCACCATAGAGTTTGAAACACACCAAAGATGGTAGGTGGTGATATGGGTGCCTGGATCCTCCCCTTGCTTGCCTTCAAACTTGGGGATGTCCATTGGTATCTTATGCGGGATCGGCAGCCAAAGTAAGTTGTGGTAGATGGGGTTGTTTGTGAGTTTATACAAGTCAGGTATATCCAACATTTCCAAGAAAGGCAGAGAGTGTGGTGCCCCCGACTTGGACTAGGGCGATGACAATTGACTTGAGGAGGCTTGCGCTCCTCCCATCGTTTGAGTCCCAATATTATACATGGGTTGCGTGGTATAGTAGTTGCCTTGAGGTATGGCGTTGTAGTGTGGATTTCCATGGGGATTTTGATACTGGGGTATAGAATTTCCCCCAGGATAAGTGGTGCCCCCTTGACTCATTTGAATTTGTGAGTAGGGTGCCCCCATGGATTGGTTGGGACCTCCTTGAGGATTCCCGCCCGTCATAGAACTAACCATTTGTCCTTGATTGACATAAGGAATGCTCATGTCAATTAGCGACTGACCATGCATGCCTGAGAATGGAGGGGGAATTGTTATGTTCCCTATCGGCATATGCATAATGGGAATGCCCCCAATACTAGAATCTGGGGGTTTGAACTGTAGAATGGTGGTCGACCATATTGTTGGTGGATGGGAACCGCACCCATATTGCTATATTGAGCGTTATAGGGAGCGTTGTATGTAGCACTTATCGAAGGTATGCAGTTTGACACTAAAGGGGTGGAACCCGACATCGACTGGGTTCCACTGGTAGAGGGTGTCATGTGAGTGGCTGTACTTAGGAAAAATGGGATAGCGGGATTCGCCATTAATGGTGTTGTGGTGACTGTCGACTAGGGAAGTGGTGGAGGACCAAGAGTGTCCCTAAAGTCCCACGATCCATTAGTCATCGACGGGATAGATGGAAATGTTCCAACTACCGAAGCAGGAAGTACAGGTACCGCGAGATCCAAGATCGGGTCTGACAGATTCGTAAGTAGAGGGTTTAAGGGAGGAAGGAATCCTTCGGTAAAGATATTCTCTGGCAAACTTGAATTGTCGATTGTCCAAACAGATTCTGTGTGAGATCTGGGAGACTAATTCCCCAAAGATGGGGAATCCGGTTCACTAGAGCTTCGGCGGATCTTCCAAAATGAGTGGAGGAAGCCCTAGAAATCGTCTAGATTGATGACGAGGGCTGAATTTAGCCACAGTGACTGTTAATTTTTATCAATATATTTTATCATGATATTTGTTAAAGTATCAAAATGATAACACTCAGGTGCCTAGATATATATATATATATATATATATATATATATATATATATATATATATATATATATATATATATATATATAGATAATACACTAATTTGATCAATTAGCAAATAGAGGGAGATGACCCTGTCTGATAAGCACCGACCACTAGAGATGAAACTTAGTATCTCAATGAATAATAGAGAAGGTTGGCTAGATGTATAGTTACAGTTACTCTAGAGCTTCACCCGAACCTCAGATTGAGGGGCCAAGTACTCTCGTGAAGACAAGCACCCTCCCAAAAACTAAAGACAAAGTAGATCTGTCTGTGTTAGGTACCAATTCTGCTATGGGGTAAAATGTACGGTGTATGGAGAATGAAGATATCCTCAATGGTCTTCCCGAGACCTTCTGTAGACTGTAAGATTATCTGCAACCTTCACAAAGTTGCATGCATGTTCATAAACAATAAATAACTATCAATGTAAGAGAAGGAGATTACCTCAAGCCTCCATGTAGATTTGCTGGAAAGCACAATGCAGCTAGGTGGAAGTCCCCTGAGCCAGCTCCAGATCAAGTCTTGCACATAGAAGAGACAAGCGTAATCACCACATACAACTCTGATAACTAATACATGAATACACAAAAGAACATCTAGTTACATATAACTAAGCTACTCATGCTAAAGGGTATTGGACAAACAACTGAATGAATGATAGTACCAACACCATGGAGTAGAAAGTACAACTACAGTTCTCTATTAATGTTGGAAGAGTGATTACAACCATTTGTTGCATCAGCCTTCCTTTACCCATCCATCTTCTCTCTCTCTCCCCCTTCTTGCCAACTTCCTATGATTTGAGACAATTCTCAACAGTCAAGTATGTTATCCTTTCAAATGCTTTGACCTCTATCACCATAGCCCTAACTTTCCTTATGTAGCAATTGAGTTAGGGTTTCCATGTTCCTCCTTGAGTTCCCTAGGGCAAAAGCAATGAACTTGCCATGCTTTTCAGCTCTTTCCCATTTTCCTCCTTCTTTCGGATTAGAAATCCACCAAATAGGTCGATTTTGGATGTTTCCTTGCTTTTCTAGAGTAATTTTAGGAACAAATATCTAGATATTTATGAGTCAATTCATTCCTTTAACCCTTAGAACTTCACCAAGTTTCACTAACGCTTTTCCCTTACTAGGAACTTGAGTTAGTAGGGTCACTAACGCACCCTTAGGCTTGCAGACAAGATTTATAAAGTACGTTGTTAGTGCACAACCAGCGTTAGTGTGGAACCAAGGCCTGTGATTGTGGTCTTTGCTTCAGCTATCATGTCTTTCCCCTCTGAGTTGATGAGGAGGTCAATTTGTTGTATAACATACATCGGGGATGGAAGAAATCAATAGTGCAGTAAGGGACTGCACCAGAATGTTGGAGGAATCATTTGCGGTCCTCACTAATCTGCAGGAGGATCCTAACATCCAGCGCTTAGAGATAGAGGCGCATGAGCTCTAGCAGCAGTACGACATTATCAAAGGGACTGTGCAGATGGTGGCCCTCACTCAGAGGCTTGCGCGAATGCAATAGGCCAAAGCGCTGAAAGAGCAGGTGGACATAGCACGGCACAAAGAAGCAATCTTGAAGGCGTGCATTCAGCCTTGGATCGTTGAGGCCTTTGTCATTATAGTGACAATTGTAGGCAAGCTTGCACAAATTCAGAGGACGTAGGAATAGGTCCAAGGAAGCAGTTCTGACAACACGGTCTCAGAACAACGGGTACAAGAGATTTAGTAGGTAGCCGCTTAGTGCGTTGCCGACCTTGCAACGGTTCGAGTAGAGTTGGAGGGACTCCATTTGAAGATCTCCACACCAACAGAGTGACTCACGGGTGAGTCATGATGTTTGTGTTGGGGGGCTATTTGGCATGGAATCCCCCCTAAGACATGTTTTGGGGCTTAAAGCCAAAGTTTTGACCAAGTCCATTGTAAAGACTCTGTGATTTGTGGGTGTAGAGCGTGAAGTCATAATAGAGTCACATGGTTGTCTACCCTTGTTTTTGTAATGTAATGTCAGTTTGAAATATCTATCCATGGTCTGCAGACCATGGGATTGTATAAATATAGCGAGACTCTAAGTTTATAAAAAGGAAAAAAAGAATAGAAGCATGATGAGTCTAAGGAAATGATTGAGTCGAAGTGTAAGTTGTGTATTTGGGTCGTAGAGTAGGAGAAGGCTCTGCAGCTGAGTGCACAGAGGCCTAGTAGTCCACAACTGAGTGTGCGGACCCTTGCAGCTGAGTGCGCAGGGCAGGTCGAGTCTATAACCATGGGAAGAATTAATAAAAGAGAAGTTATATCTTATTTTTGTGTATCTTTTCCTGTCTTATGTATCATTGGGTATGAATTGAAAGTTTATTGTTTATTTGTTGTGTGAACTCATATGAATGTGTTGTATAAATAAATATAACATAAGGCATCCATTTAACCGAAGATAACTAACTGGTGTAAGAAGATAAGTAAGATCTCAGGTGTGACTTAGGGAAATAGTGCAGAGCATTGCACCAGCAAAGCGGAAGCCCCACAACCCATGGTTTGGGCTACACGGAGGCAAGTATATCAGGGAGTGAGGGATAGGGAATTGCGCGAAGTAACCTACACAAAGGGAGTAACAGTTGGACCCAATCAAACCCCTCAAACATCTCAAGGGTGTGGAAACCAGGTTCTGGCACCCACCCCATACTACTTTAGGTGAGACCTCAATCTGCGCTCCACGGACTGTTGCCGAAAGGGCCAGTAGTACAAGGATTTATTTGGCTAATTAACTCTAAACCTGGGTCAGGCCCCAACAAGACAACACCATGTGAATCATCATCATGTCTTCACATCTTGTATACAAATGATTGACTGCATAACAAGCCGACAAAAAACATGCCTTTACAAACAATTGACCCTTCAAGTCAAGCATGTAAAAAAAGAACTTAAGGATTCCTTTTCAAAGTAGAAAGAATTCCACCTCTTGTGAAACACTTCATCATTATCTTCTTTTTCAATCTTGGAGACTAAATCAACTTTTCCAAGTCAACATGACGTTACATGCATGTTTTAAACAAAACCATCGACCATCAAGTCAATTACACATACATGTTCAAGTACAAGGAAATCAGCAACATCCCTGTGTTCATACATACCATTCTCATGCTTGTATTCCATCCTTCAGCTTTCTCTTAAGCACACTATACTTAAAAAGTTGAAATGAATATAATTTTGTTGCAATAAATTGAGTTTACATACTCAACTTTCATTCACCTTTTTGTTAAAACCCTGCAACTTGCATCTCATTAGCAAAGAAATGCATCAAACCAAAAGACATGCAACCTTAATTGGATAAGAACTCTAACCATTTCTTACCAATCCACATCAAAGGTGCTTCCTTTGTCTGCACATTGACATCAACTTGTGAATCATCCTGCAGCACATCAATTATGGAAACTTCCTTTCCATTCTTTCCATTCTCTCTTTCCACCTTCTTCAAATTTCATGGAAGCATTATTGGATTCAGAGTCCAAAAATTCTCAACAATATGTCCTTGCTTATGGTAGTAAGTGCAACACATGTGCATCTTCTTAATATCATGATTTGCCTTGTCCAGTGGACCTTTGGCTTCTTGCCTCCTTTTCTTCAAAAGTTTCCTGTATGTGGCCATTCTCTTCCAACATCCAGAAACACTATGGTTATACAAACCACAAAAGGAACATGCAATTCTTTTCCAATGCTTATGTGGAAATTTACCATGCTTTACATAATCAAAAGAAATATGATTCAATTCAGATTTATACCTTTCTCTTTCACCTTTGTTACCTTCATGAGGAGGTGAATCAAATGAATAAGTGGCTCCCTTTGGAAGACCATCAATCTCTTCAATGCTTTTAGAGATTTCACAACTCTCTTGTTCAAGTGCATGATTATAAACACCTTCTTCTTGCAAAGTATGTTTCAAACTATTGCATTCCCCAAGAATACAATCTTTACAAACTTGAGGTAGAGAACCTGACATGAAACTCCTTCTAGGAACTATTTCACTTGCCTTCATGGCTGCTTTGGAACATTCTTCATAAGCTTGTCCATAGCCAAGACCCAAATACTTAGGCCTTTCCTCGACCATTATTGGCTCAACAATTCCCTGTGCATTTTTTCCCAGTCCTTTTCCTTCATAGCCCATTTTTGACATCAACTTGGACCCTATGCCTCTTGTATGTTTTTCAAAAGAACCAACATAAACATTCTTAGAGGAAATTGAAGACAAACTAGGATTGTTTACCTCTTCTTCAAGATGATACTTGACTAAGGCTTCTTTGGAAACAAGGAGCTATGTCTCCATCTCATGCATCCTTTCTAGGTTCATATTTGCAATATGAAGTTGGCTCTCCATTTCCTGCAATTTGTCAGAAAGCAACTGCTTCTCTTCCTTCATGGAATTCAACTGCTCTCAAAGTTTGTTGCTCTTCCTTTCATCCTCATACATTTCTCTCACCATATCCATCATGATGAACAAGTCTTTCTTAAGGTCTTCATCAAAGAATCTTGTGGAGGAGGAGAACTCACTTGTAGAAGTTGTCATTATAAAAATGAACAAAAGAACCTCAACAAAATTCACAAAGAGCTTATTCAAGTAGCCTTTGCAAACAAATCTTCTTATGTTTCAAGGATTTCTTTGAGGTCCTTGGGGTAAGGAGAATACCTTCAGCCCTTCTTCCTTATTTTGCTCTCCTGGATTTAGCTATCAGTAGCTTTCGCTTCACCTTTACAAACTCAAACAATAGTCAGTTTACAACAATCAAACAGTCAAATCCTTTGTACTGTTTAAACACCTTTCAAGTCAAACAACCAATCTATTGCTCTATCATTCAAGCAGATAGCTCTAATACCACCTTATCTTAAATGAGGGTTTATCATCTTTTTATACTTACAAGAACCTCCCACTCCAAAGCTTAACAAAAATATGATCTATCTTATGTTGACAATTGCGGAATTAAGTACTTGAAATAGGTGTATGTCTTGTTTGTTTTTAACTATTTTAGTGCTTATTTGTTCATGCTGATATTGAACACATATAATAGCAAATAGTGCAACAAATAAGCAACACACACATAACAACAATATAATCTAGGAGTTCACCCTAATATCATGGGCTACGTCTCCTTTAGTTCTTGTCAACTTGACTTGGCTCTTTGGGATTATGGTAAGGCTTCTTTTATAAGTTCCACACTTAACTCCAAAGGCTTCTCGACTGAACCAATGGGTTTAGAATACCATCTATATCCCTGGCTGTCCTCACTCTGCAAACAGATGTAAGCTTCGTTGGACTTGATTCCTTCAATCAGTGCACTGAGCTGACTTGAGCTTCTGGATGGCACTAACTCCCTCAAAATTATTCAACTGTCTCTGGAACTTCTTCTTCTGTCTCCAGCAACATATCAGACACCTACAACAGACTAATCATTTGATCATTTTTTGTGTGAAACTTCCCTGTAGCTTCTTGGCCCTTAGAAGTCTTCAAATGCTTCTGCAAATCCCTACAGTGGATTCAAAAAGCTCATTACAGTTAGAATTGACTGTTGGATAACTAAGAATGAGCTTTGGTAGCTCCTACAACTACCTCCAACCTCTGGTGGCTCTGAACTCTATAATCAATCTTCTTGGATGGAATTATCCATGAATATGACTTCTTCAGCTTCTATGGATCATTCCATCAGCTTTAGAAGGCTCTATTTAGTCTAGTGAGCCTCTTATTTCACTCTCTTTGAGTTTCTCTAACTCTCGAACTCTGCCTCTGTCTCTCGGGCTCTACCTCTGCTTTTCTGGACTCCCCCTGTAAAACTACTATGTGAGTGCTTTTATGTGGTATCTCCACCAATATTAGCAACCACACCTGACTTCAACTAAACTTAGAACATCCACTAAACTTTAGCCACTCCGCCAAGCTGACTGTCAAAAGCAACCGTTAGCATTACCATAACTCTTGGGCGCACATATGTGCGATATAATCCTGGTGGTTAGGGACAATCCTCCATAGAGCTTTCACGATCGAGTTAATCCTGAACCATCGACCTGTCTCATCCATCCAATGCTTATCACGTTGTCTGCTGGCAAACTTGCCTGGATGATCTCTGTCGTTGATGTGACACCTCTCAATCCAACGAACATTGTTGGGAATGGAATCCCCCCAAGGCATGTTTTAGGGCTCAAAGCCCAAGTTTTGACCAAATCCTTTGTAAAAGCTCTGTGAATTATGGGCATGGAGCACGAAGTCATAATAGAGTCATAGGGTTGTTCACCCTCATTTTTGTAATGTAATGTCGGCTTGATAGACCTACCCATGATCCGTGGACCATGGGATTGAATAAAAAGAGTGAGGCTCTAAGTATAGAAGATAGCCTAATAGAAAAGAAGCATGATGAGGCTAGGAGATTTAGTCGAGGTGTAAAGTGTGTCTTTGGGCTGTAGAGTAGGAGAAGGCTCTAAAATTGAGTGTGCAGAGGCCTAGTAGTCCACAACTGAGTGCGGACCCCTGCAGCTGAGTGCGCAGGGCAGGTCGAGTCTGTAACCATTGGAAGAATTAATAAAGAGAAGTTTACCATATTTCTATGTATATTTTCCTGTTTAACATATTATTCGGTATAAATTGCAAGTGTACTATTTATTTGTTGCACAAACTTATATGTGTGTGATATATAAATAAGTATAACACAAGGCTTCCATTTACGCGAAGATAACTAACGGGTGTAGGAAGACAGGTAAGATCTAAGGTGCAACTTAGGGAAATAGTGAAAAACGTAGCTCCAACAGCGCAGAAGCCCCACAACCCCTGGTTAGTGCTACGTGAAGGCAAGTATATCAGGGCACGAAGGCCAGGGAAGTGCGCGAATCAGCCTGTGTGCAAGGATGAGCAGTTGGACCAAACCAAACCCTTAAACATCTCAAGGGTACGGAAACTTGGTTCCAACACCCCCCCATACTACTTTGGGTGAGACCTCAGTCTGCTCTCCGTGGACTATTGCCGAAATGGCCGATAGTACAAGGATTTTCTTAGCTAATTAACTCTGGACCTAGGTTAAGCCCCAACAAGCCAATAAATGGTTCTGTTGCCGGGACCGGGATTTGCATAGAGATGTCTGATGTTGTATCACTGGAATCCAACAAAGAAAGGAATTGAAGATTGGTTGGATAGAAAGATTCACGAGTTTGTGACGCAGGAGAACAAGAACCTGCACTATCAAAGGAAGAGTTCTTAGACTGCTACTTATACAAAGAGATCCACAAAATTTTCTTTGCATCTTTCCCTACTGATCTATATGAGTGGATCGTGAAACTAGCAGATAGCCAAGGAAGGTGTAAGCTCGAAAGACCTATTGGGTGGACTCCAGAATTGGTGTCCAGATTAGAAGCATCAGAGGATAAGATCGCGCGTGTTGTTGATCACTGGCTTGATTGAATCATAGGAGGATTCATCACCGAGTTCGCGGTAGATACTTCACTCAGCTATAGTGAGGCAGAATGACGCTTCCTCAAAAGGCCACAAGGTAAGTACGTTAAATCTTTGAACACTTGGATTAAAATTCTACTGTGTGAAAAACAGGTTATGCGAATAAATTGATGTTTGGGGCTACGCAAAGTGGGAGAATCTACAGAAATGAAGGTAGTACAGAACTAGAAACTAGCCCTTTGATTTCACCTTCACGAGGGAGTGAAGAAGAGCTCATGAAGGTCTCACCAAGAAGTGCGATCAATTTGATAAGGTAGAGAATTCTGTGCATACCACCCCCACCCATACCACCGCCATTTTCACCGTCTTCACCACCATCTTTGTCCATACCACCTCCACCACCACCGTGAATCAATATGGCGAGCGCGATAAAGTTTCTAGTGTTCAAGGGAGTAGGGAATGAAGATCTGGACCATTTTTGGTTCATGACAAAAGCTGTATGGGAAGCGCAGGGAGTCACGGATGACAATATAAAGAAAGCAACGTTGGTCAGTGCTCTGCAGGATCGCACGCTGACCTAGTACATTAAGCATTCCAATGATAATCCAAATGCGGGGATCGTAGATATTCAAACTGCACTAAACAAAGAATTTAGCAGGCCAAAGTTAGAGGCACAATTGATCATTGGGTTCAATGAAATCATAAAGCTACCAGGCAAGACCCCTTGGGAATTGGATCAGAGATTGAAGTGAACAATTCACGAAGCTAACATGACGTTGATGGATGGAAAACACCGCGAATGGTTTGTAGCATCGTTAACGCTGCATCTAAGGAATGCGCTATCACAACAGAGGCTAACAACTCAAGGCGAGGCCTTGGAGGTCACGATGAGATTACACGAGACTCTGATACAGGATCCCAACCTAGGAGTTCAGCATATTCACGCACAGTTGAAAAACTTGTGCCTTGAGATGTAGAGTTTGAAACAAGACAGGACAGCTCACCCAGAAGTGCGTGATGAGGTATGGTGCGTAAAGTGCAAGGGTCAGGGACATGACAAGGACCACTGCCCAGTGTTCGTGAATTACCTCACAGGAGGAGGACCAATTCCATTGAGACCAGAGGCATAAGTAGGATCGAGTGTGGCACCTGCATTATGATGCACGATTTCTTAGATAGGAGGAAAGCATGCTATAGACCACTGCCACTTATTACAGAAGTACACACAGAATTCACAGCAGTTGTTTCGTAACTTCTGTAGATCAGTAGGCCATGATGAGTGCACCTATAGAAGTTACGAACTGATGATGGATCGAACTCCTACCTACAGATTTTAGGCCAAAACACGGCCCCTTGACCAAAATGCAGGAATGGTACGAACCAGATTTCAAGGGCACGAACGAGGCCGAGGTGGAGGAGGACCAGGAAGAGGTCGCGGACAACTGATATGTTACAATTTCAGAGGGCCAGGACATTATGCCCATGATTGTATGAATCCAACGCAACCATCATGCTGGTATTGTACATTTTTTGATCATGAGACAAAGGATTATCCCACACTAATAACGAGGTTTCGTGATAAAGGAGCACTCCAACCTCCCCCTACTCAGAACCTACAAATTATGAGGTCTGAGCGGCATGAGGAAGACCCTAAAGTGAATATTGTGCTCTGAAGTGGAATTACGACAGGAGATGACAGAGGCAAGCAGCCTGACGAAAGTACTTGGATTCACAAGGCTCCAACGAAGGAACTAGAGTTTGATTTGGAGTGCGCTAAGGAAACTTTCACGGAAGCCAAGAGGAGCTTCGCTGATGCCTCCACTTCAGGAAGTAAAGATAGACCAGAGCCAAAAATGGACCCATCGATGCTCACAACATTCCTAGAGACATGCATGCAGCTGTTGTGCGATAGCAAGGCTATAAAGGGGCTACAGGAACTCATAAATAGATGCACTGGGACCGTGCCAGGAGAACCGCATGTAGTCCGGAAGCTCGGAAATCACACAACGCACACAAGAAGGGAAATGAGATTGACCGCGCAGATTGGAGATTATGAGATGGACCAAGTGATTCTAGATATAGGATCAGACGCAAACTTCTTTTTGAAGAAAACACGGGAGTGCATGGGAAGACCTACACTGCAATGGTCTCCGATCCAACTGTGAATGATGAACCCGCAAAAGATCCTACCTATGGGGAGATTACATGGAATCACAGTGGATATCGAAGGAGCAAGCGAGTTAGCATATTTCGAAGTAATAGATATTGTTGATGACAACAATCCCTACCCCATGCTATTAAGAATAGATTGGGCCACTGACATGAATGGGGTGATCAATCTGAAGAAGCGCAAGATGATTTTTGAGAAGAGTTCTCTACGTGTAGTTGTACCTTTGGACCCTGCAAAAGGATCGTGCTACATAGAGCCAGTGCACGACTATGATAGCAATGACGATTTGGATTGCATCTACAAGATAACCACACGAGAACAATACTAGGTGAATCCAACCATGGATGAACGAATCTAATGGGAACGCAAAAGCTCCTGCACATCGGATTCTGAAGAAGAGATATAATGATGGCAGAACCGGTTAAATGAGGTAACCACGCTGAACTATAACATGATGATGAGATTGTTGCAATGTGTATCGACGGAGGTAAGGGATCTACCTACGTATGATGGGTTAGGTGAGATGGATGATTTCCTAAACATATTTGAAAGTGAGATGTCAGAACAACAATGTTTCAAAGCTTTGAAATGGGTACTGTGCGCTATGCCCGTGAAGTTGTGGGGTATGCACTAAAGAAGTTTTGAGGATTGGTGCAAATGCAGGAGGATGATGCACATGTGGTTTGGGAAGCCTCAAATGTGGTTAAAAGACAAGTATGACGGATGAGATGATTCACATGCGCACCTTGCAAAATGGAAAAATGTCTATGGGGAAGAGCCACAACTTGAGTGCATGCACCTATTCTGTCATACCCTGGATATTATACCCATGAACTAGTATATAGAGATGCCACTTCGCCATGGAATGAACGAATGGGATATATTGAGAATGCATGAAAGATTCTTGTTAACCTTAACGTTTGAGGATCGTTGGTGGGATACTGTTGATGATGCATTACAAGCAGTCAAAGAAGTTATCTTTAAAATACCCCAGGAGCCAATGGAAGTGCTTAAGCCTAAATGGGCGACCCAGCTAAGCTGCACATTGGAGTGTTACAACGTGAATATTGAAGAAGACGACAAAGATCCATAGAAAGTTACCATTCTAGAAACTGAAGGCTATCGCGAGGTTCAAGGGCCATTGATTAAAGACCCTGACATAACCATGCTGGTAAAAACAAAGCAGGTGAACATTAGTACGGAAGCCGAACCTAAGTATGCAACACTTGGCAACTACTGGGATGACGCGACAGTGGATAAGGTTGTTGAGTTACTCCGCGAGTACCAGGACTTATTCCCGACCAAGATCATGGACTTAAAAGGGATCATTGGTGATTTAGGGATGATGAAGATCACCTTAAAACCTGACATGAAACCAGTTAAGCAGAGGCCTTATCGCATGAATCCAAAGTACAAGGAAAAGGTCTGTGTAGAACTAGACAAAATGCTTGTAGCTAGAATCATTGAGCCAGTGGAAGAATCCGACTGGGTAAGCCCTATGGTAGTGCAAGAAAAGAAGCAGAAGGATGAGATAAGAATATGCGTGGACCTCAGGAAATTGAATGATGCATGTGTGCACGAACCATTCCCAACTTCGTTCATAGATGAAGTATTTGGAAATGTCGGTGGCCAAGAAGCATATTATTTTACTGATGGGTTCTTCGGGTATCACCAAATCAAAATCGCACCGAAAGACAAGAGCAAGATCACCTTCGCAACTGAGTGGGGCTACTTTCAATACACCATTATTCCATTTGGGTTGAAGAATGCGCTGGCCATATTTTCACGCATAGTTGTTGCAGCATTCAAAGAATATATCCACAAATTCTTGGAGGTCTATCTAGATGATTGGAATATATTTAGATTGGTTAAGCACCATGTAGCGAGCTTACGCTTGATGCTGGATACTTGCCGATGACACCAAATCATGCTGAACCTCAAGAAGTGTACGTTCCTCGTTCCCTTTTGGAACCTATTGGGACATGTGGTCTGCAAATAGGAACTGATGGCAGACCCCGTGAAGATTGCAGTGATTCTGAATTTGGAAGCACGCGAAGTGTTAAACAGCTACACACTACCCTTAGACATATGGGGTACTATAGGAAGTTCATTAAAAGCTATACCCAGATCACCCCGCCAATGGAGAAACTGTTGAAAAAGGATGTCACATTCTGCTTGAATGATGATTGCATGAAGAGCCTGGATGTCCTAAAAGAGAAATTGGCCTTCATGCCAATCCTGGTCTTCCCAAAATGGGATGTGGAGTTTCATGTCCATGTTGACACGTCGTGTATAGCATTGGGCGTAGTACTCACACAGGTGGGTGGAGAGGGCTTGGATCATCCTATCGCGTTCGCAAGTCACAGGTTGTCTAAAGCGGAAAATAACTATTCCACAACTGAATGCGAGGGGTTTGCTATGGTGTATGCGCTCAAAAAATATCGGCACTATTTGCTAGGGGGACACTTCAAGATGTATACAAATTATTTTGGGCTAAAATACTTGGTAAATATGCCTATGTTGGGGGCGTGCATATGCAGGTGGCTCTTATTTTTCCAAGAATATGATTTTGAGGTTGTTGTGAAGCTTGGATGCCTAAGCGCAGGACCGGATCACTTGTCGCGAATTGAGATGGGTGAGGAACCTACTAATTTGGAGGAAGGATTACCGGGTGCACATCTCTTTTCTATGCATGTCCCAGATAGACACTTTGAATATAATATCCACTTTCTGACAATGGGGACTGTGCTGAAGGAATACTTCGTCTAGCAGAAGAAGGAACTGGTGGTCTGCGCGGTTGATTTCTCTGTCATCGTGGGGCTCCTATATAAGATGGGCAGTGATGAGATACTACAAAGGTATGTACCTGAATTTGAAAAAAGTCAGATCCTCGCGAAAGTGCATGGGGGTGTTGCAGGAGGACACTATGCAGGGCGAGTGACTGCGCAAAAGATTCTCCACACAGGGTTGCAGTGGCCAACCCTTCATCAGGATTCAAAAGCACACTATAAGGCCTTTGATATATGTCAAAGGACAGGTAAACCATCATGGAGGGACGAGATGCCTTTGAATCCACAAATGATGCTACAGCCCTTCGAAAAATGGGTAATTGACTTTGTAGGACCTATCGAACCTCAGGGAAAGATGGGTGCGAGATACATTATCACTGCGACAGAGTACCTAACTCGTTGGGCAGAAGCGCAGTGGGTCAAAGACTGCATGGCCACCATAGCTACGAAGTTTTTGTTCGAACATGTATTGAATAGATTTGGATGTCCTAAAATCTTGATTAGCAATTGCAGTACACATTTCCTGAACGAAACAATCAACGCGCTAACAGAAGAGTTTCAGGTGTATCATCTAAAAAGCACGCTGTATCACCCACAAGCCAATGGGGCAGTAGAAACATTCAAAAAAATACTAGAGATTGCGCTGACCAAAGTATACAACACACAGCGGAGTCATTGGGACCTGCGCGTACCTGTAGTACTATGGGCTTATAGGACAATGTGCAAGAAACTGACGAGACAGACACCTTTCTGGTTGGTTTATGGCGTGGAAGTTGTCATGCCAATGGAGTATATTGTACCTAGTCTGTGCATAGTAGTGCTCATAGGTATGACGGACCATGAAGCCCTAGAAGAAAGGCTCGTGTAGTTGGAAGAACCTGAAGAGGAACGGTTCCTAGCGGGCTTCCATCAGCAGGTACAAAAGTAGTGCGAGAAGGCCTGACATGATCAGAATATTAATTTGTGCACCTTCAAGGTAAATGATTTAGTGTTGTTGTATGACAGTAAGTTTGATAAATTCCAGGGAAAGCTCAAAATGGATCGGCTGGGACCATACGTGGTTAAGGAGGTCACAGATGGAGGCGCGGTACAATTGGTAAAGTTAAATGGAGAGCCTTTCCCAGGCAAAGTGAATGGCATCCAATTGAAGCCCTACATGGGTGGCCCGGCTATCTGACTAACCAGCAAGAGCACAGTCTTCACACTCCAAGTAGTTTGACAAAGGCACGAGACTATAAACAAATGTAGGGGACACAGGAATAGGTCCAGGGAAGGAGTTCTGACACTGTGGTCTTGGAACATTGTGTACAAGAGATCCAGCAGGCAGTCACTCAGTGCATTGTCGACCTTGCAATAGTTCAAGCAGAGTTAGAGGGACTCTGTACGAAGATCTCCGAGCCAAAAGAGTGGCTCGAGGGTGAGTCACGATGTTTGTGTTGGGGGCTTGTTGGGCATGGAATCCCCCCAAGGCATGTTTTGGCACTTAAAGCCCAAGTTTTGACCAAATCCTTTGTAAAAGCTCCGTGAATTATGGGCACAGAGCGCGAAGTCATAATAGAGTCACAGGGTTGTCTGCCCTCATTTTTGTAATGTAATGTCAGCTTGATAGACCTACCCATGGTCCGCGGACCATGGGATTGTATAAAAAGAGTAAGGCTCTAAGTATGGAAGATAGCCTAATAGAAAAGAAGCATGATGAGGCTAGGAGATTTAGTCAAGGTGTAAAGTGTGTCTTTGGGTCGTAGAGTAGGAGAAGGCTCTGCAGCTAAGTGCGCAGACCCCTGTAGCTGAGTGCACAGGGCAGGTCCATTCTGTAACCTTTGGAAGAATTAATAAAGAGAAGTTTACCATATTTCTATGTATATTTTCCTGTTTAATGTATTATTGGGTATAAATTGCAAGTGTATTGTTTATTTGTTGCGCAAACTTATATGTGTGTGCTGTATAAATAAGTATAACAAAAGGCTTCCATTTATGCGAAGATAACTAACGTGTGTAGGAAGATAGGTAAGATCTCAGGTGAAACTTAGGGAAATAGTGCAGAACGCAGCTCCAACAGTGTGGAAGCCCCACAACCCCTAGTTAGGGCTATGCAAAGGCAAGCATATCAAGGTGCGAAGGCCAGGGAAGTGTGCGAAGCAGCCTATGCACTGGGACGAGCAGTTGGACCGAACCAAACCCTCAGTCATCTCAAGGGTGTAGAAACCTTGTTCCAGCACCCCCTCATAATACTTCGAGTGAGACCTCAGTCTTCGCTCCATGGACTATTCGCTCCATGGACTGTTGCCGAAAGGGCTAGTAGTATAGGGATTTTCTTGGCTAATTAACTCTGAACCTGGGCCAGACTCTAACAAGCAAAAAAACACCGCTCAATCTTGCGCATATTTCATGCACGAATGATATCTAACCGAGGGCTGTTATACAACAAAATGACCCCCTCATCAGCTCAGAGGGGAAAGACATGATAGTTGAAGAAAAGACCAAGATCACAAGCCTTGTTTCCACACTAACGGTGGCTAAACACTGACAACATGCTTCTTAAAGCTTCTCTGTAAGCCTAAGGGAGCGTTAGTGACCCTACTAACTCTACTTGTTGGTTTGGGGATAGCGTTAGCAGATCCTAATGAGAATCTAGAGGTCAAAGGAGCGAATTGACTCATAAATATCTCTATATTCCCTCCTAAATCTACTCAGAAAAGAAAGGAAACATCTAAACTTCGACCTATTTATGGGATTTCTAAATCCTAATGAAGGAGGTAAATGGGAAAGAGCTCAAAAGCATGGCAACATCATTGCTTTTACCTTAATAAACTCATGGAGGAACTTGGCAACCCTAACTCAATTGCTACATAAGAAAAGCTAGGGCTATGGTGATAAAGGTCAAATCATTTGAAAGGATATCTTACTTGATTTTCGAGCATAATCTCACATCTAAGCATAAGAAGTTGGTAAGAAGGGAGAGAGAGAGGAGCTGGAGGGGTAAGGGAAGCCTGATGCAACAGATGGTTGTAATCACTCTTCCAACATTAATATAGAACTACAGTTGTACTGTCTACTTCGTGGTGTTGGTACTATCATTCGTTTAGTTTATTGTCCAATACCTTTTAGCATGAGTAGCTTAGTTATGTGTAGTTAGATGTATTTTATATATTCATGTATTAGTTATCAAGGTTGTATGTTGTGATTATGCTTGTCTCTTATATGTGTAGGACTTGATTTGGAGCTAGCTCAGGGGACTTCCACCTAGCTGCATTTTGCTCTCCAGCAAATCTACACGGAGGTTTGAGGTAATGAATCTGTCTTGCGTTTATAGTTAGTTATTGTTTATGGAAATGCATGTAACTTTGTGACAGCTGCAAATAATCTTACAGTCTACCAAGGGTCCTCAGAAGACCCTTGAGGGTATCTCCATTCTCCATACACCATGCATTTTATCCTATAGAAGAATTGGAGACTCCGTTGGGGACTATACATTAGTTCCCAGTTCACGTGGATAGTTCCTAGTTTCCTCCTCCTTCTAGAACTCCCTATACTTCTGCATTACTTTTCTGGCCCATCAAGACCTTGTTGCATTATTCCCTCATATATTCAGCCCTGGATCTAATCACCAAAGCCCTATTTCGAACTCTTTTCCCACACTAACGCAGGTTAGCAGAGAAAACAGAGCTTTATAAAGCTCCGTGTTTGCACAAACAATGCATTAGTAGACCAGTAACTCTTTGTGGCCTCTGCTACAGAGCGTTCATCACCAAATTTTGACATGCAACTATGTCTGTAAACTCAAAGTGATCCGAAATGGATACTAAATCAAGAAGAAAAGGTATTACAGACTCATGTGCAGGAATGCCTATATTACTTAGTGCAATGGATCGAAAAGATTGCGAATAATATAGACAATTGACAATTAGAAAACATAACAAAACACATCAACACAGCCAAAATGATAAAGGAGTTCACCAGACTTCCTGGCTACGTCTCCTGGTCCAAGCTTTCAATGCTGACCTCTATATTATGTCTTCAATTACAGGTTGTTACAAGTGTGAGCTCAACACTGAGTCTCAACACAGTAATGGTATTTCACACAGAGTTCTATTCTCGGATTTACATGCGATTTGCGCCATTCAACCTGTACTTCTTATTTGAAGATTTTTAGACTTAGAGGTCATGCTAGATCCATTTTGGATCACAAAGAGATGGTAAACCTACTCAGGGACTAAAAAAGTATCTGGAACTATATTTTTTTAGCAAGATCTGTGTCCTAAAAGATTTTATTTTTTTTAGGAAATAATTTTTTTTTCTTTCTTAAAAAGTTTTTATAAAAGAAAAATCAACATTTTTTATTCATTCTTCTTCTTAGCTGGTTAAAATCTGCTTTATTTTGGTTTCAAATAGATTGGAAAGATTTATGTTGGTTATGCTTGTGTAATAATGACTAGGATGCATGGAACAAATATGAATGTATGAAAGACTCTCACTTGTAGAATACAGCTTATTTCATCAAATTGAATATTTTCAAGCATTGTCTTTTGCATGATTTTGAGTCAGAGTCCACCAAATATCATACGTCAACACCTCTACCGAAGACACTAAAACAGTAAACATAGAATCTACCTAAAATCAATTAGTAACTCTTTATAGAGAAAACAAACATTAGTTCAGGCTAGGATCTTGGGATAGGTAGTGTGAGTAAACTGCCCAAGATCAGAAACAAAAACTAGTGTCATTAAAAGAGAGAAAATTCCTTTTGCACTCATACTACCAGGAGCACTCCAGTCAAAGCAGAGCTAAATACGAGACAACATTAGACTGTAAGTGAAGGTAGCCTGCCTTCGCTTACAACTTGTTTGGGTATTTTGTGTATTGGGGATCCCTTCGAGGATTTCGGAGCTGAGTCGGGGACTCAGGTATCCTACCCACATAGCGTACTTACTGTCTGCAATTATGTCCCCCTTGTTAATGTCTATGATATGAGGTATCCTTAGTGGCCATACTTTTAGGGACTTACAGAAGGTGACTGGGGCGGGCTGCCCTGGTACCTAACATAGACAAACCTACTTTGTCTTCAATTTTTGGGAGGGTGCTCATCTTCACAAGAGTACTTAGCCCATAAATCTGAGGTTCTAGTGAAGCTCTAGAGTAACCATAACTGTACATTTGCACAACCCTCTCTGTTATTCATTGTGATACTAGGTTTCATCTCCAGTGATCGATGCTTATCAAACAAGGTCATTTCCCTCTGTTTGCTGATTAATTCACTTAGTGTATTTTTTATTTTTTAGGCGCCCGAGTGTTATCATTGAGACTTTAATAAATATCACAATAAAATTTATTGATAAAAATTATTGGTCACCGTGGTTACATCCGACCCTCATCATCAATCTAGACGATTGTTAGGACTTCCTCCACTCATTGTGGAAGATCCATTGAGCTCCATTGAACTGAATTCCCCATCTCCAGGAAATCAGTCTCTGAGATCTCACACGGAATCTGTTTGGACAACCAACGATTCAAGCTTACTGGAGGATTTCTTTATTACAGGATTTCTTCCTCCCTATAACCCTCTGATCACAAATCTATTGGACCCACTATTGGTTCACGTTGCACTTGTATGCCCTTTGCCTTCAGTTGGAACACTTCCATCTATTCCGTCAACGACTAACGGGTCATGGAACTTTTTGGACACTTTTGGTCCCCCACCACTTCCCCAGTCGACAGTCACTACCACACCATTGATGGTGAACCCTGCTATCCCATTTGTCCTAAGTACAACCCTCACATGACACCCTCCATGAGTGGAGCCCAGGCAATGCTAGGTTCCACCCCTTTAGTATCAAACTATATACCTTCGACAAGTGCTACATACATCGCTCCTTATAACGCTCAATATAGCACAATTAGCGTGGGTCCCTTCAACCAACAATATGGTTGGCATCCATTGTATAGTTCTAACCCCCAGATTCAGGTATCTAGGAGCACTCCCAATATGCATATACAAGTTAGGAACGTAGCAGTTCCCCCTCCATTTTCAGGAATGCATGGTCAGTCACTAATTGACATGAGCACTCCTTATGTCAGTCAAGGACATATGGTTAGTTCTGTGGTGGGCGGGAATCCTCAAGGAGGTCCCAACCAATCCATGGGGGCACCCTACTCATAACCTCAAATGAGTCAAGGGGGCACTGCTTATCCTGGGGGCAATGTTATACCCCAGCATCACAATCCCCATGGAAATCCACATTACAATGCCATACCCCAAGGCAACTACTATACCACGCAACCTATGTATAATATTGGGACTCAAACAATGGGAGGACCGCAAGGATCCTCAAGTCATATGTCATCACCTTGGTTCGAGTCAGGGGCATCACACACTTTTCCTTTCTTAGCAACGTTGGATATCCCTGACTTGTACAAACTTACAAATGACCCCATTTATCAT
Source organism: Pinus tabuliformis (assembly GCA_031772625.1). Taxonomy (NCBI): domain Eukaryota; kingdom Viridiplantae; phylum Streptophyta; class Pinopsida; order Pinales; family Pinaceae; genus Pinus; species Pinus tabuliformis. Next base: position 61,674,037 of record CM062804.1, on the reverse strand, counting down.
AACTTACTTTGGCTGCCAATCCTGCATAAAATATTGGCAGACATCCCCAAGTTCGAAGGGAAACAAGGGGAGGATCCGGGTACCCATATCACCACCTATCATCTTTGCTGCATTTCTAACTCCATGGTGGATGATAGTATCCAGTTATGTCTTTTTCCCCACACCCTTACTTGCAACATAGCCAAGTTGTACATTGATTTACCACATGCGTTAGTCAATGCCTTTGACGCTCTAGTGATGGAATTCTTAAAGCACTTCCAGCTACCCATCTGCTATGAGACTGGGACGAAACTCCTCACTTCATTACATCAGGATACTGCCACCCACATCTCTGATCATATACATGAATGGAGACGTAGGTATAGGTTAGTCAAATCTGCCCTCCTAGACTATCGCTTAGCGGACTGGTTCTACAAGTCCCTACTCCCCCAAATCGCTAAGGAGATCACCTTATGTGGTGCGGTCATAGAAGACCAATCCATACATTGTGCCTAGCACTTAGATATGATATATTCATAGTCTGGCACTCTTTACGACATAATCCCCAATGCCCATCACAATTCCAATGCTTCCGCTACTCAGCACCCCGGAGCACACGCCGATGGGATTATCAACGCAACCTCTGGGGCTGCTGTAAAACAACTCAGCATTCACATTGCCAAGATGTTAGTGGACCCCTCTACCAAATTGACTACTCTTCCTACCACCATGATAAACTCTGTGCATTCTACGCAAAACCCGGTGGTAAGAACAAGAAGAATAAGAAAAAGATTGCTCCTTCTAAGGGTTAGTCAACAAAGTAGCAAAACAGGCTGCTGCACCTACTGATGATGGAAAGGATAAACCTGCCAGATTCCCTTTCAAAATCTGTGTTGAAGACCACATTACCTAACGCTACTCGCGTCTTCAAGAATGCACAGATTTCATTGCTAAAAAGGATATTGATAGGACACCCGCTGTCCTTAATAATCCTTTCCTTGCTCAACAGCAACAACACCTGATTGCAAACCAACCCCAACCCCTGCAAGGGGGAAACGGTGGTTCACAACATCCTTGAGCTAGTGAAGAACCCTCTATTGTTTACACCTTTGAAATGGTAGATCTAAAAACAAGAGCCAAATCCTATGGAGCTCCTGTCGCTCATTTAGAGGAACCTTCCTCAAGTCAAAACCCACCTCTGCCCAATGATTTTCATATTGAAAGGTCGGTTGCTGACCTTGTGATTCACCCCCCTAAAGGGGCACTTCAACGCACAATACACAATACATCTGCACGTACCACCCAAAACTACAGCATTGTAGAAGACTTGGCGCAAGTGCCATTGGCTATGTCGGCGCTCGAAGTATTACAAACATGTCCAGCACAAAGGAAAGCTTTACTTTCAGCTATTGGTGGTATCGACCCAAAGGATTCCATGCTTGCAATTTCCGAAATGAAAAAATGTAAACCTCCCCTTTCCCACCAGCTTACATTTCAGGTGTAAATCTTTTCGAAAGGTAAAGGTATACATAAAACTGTCATCGATGAAGGTGCTTCTACCTGCATCATGTCGGCTTCATGTTGGCTTGCTTTGGGTTCTCCAACCCTATCCCCACTATCAAATTCCTTTAAAGCTTTCGACGGCCACACTTTCTTCCCAAAATGTTACCTAGCTAGCTACCCCATCACCTTGTATGGGAAAACGGTAATGGTGGACATGGAAGTTGTAGATAAAAAACTCGACTATAATCTCTTACTAGGTCATAGTTGGATGTATGCCATGATGGCCATTGTGTCTACTATATTTTACATCATCCTATTTCCATTGGATGGAAAGGTAGTCACAGTGGACTAGCTATCCTTTTGCACCCCTGATTATTCCCCGTTACCAAGCAGCTCTATACCCATAGTAGGTGGTGTACTTGACTCTTACGTCAGTATCGGTACTGGTCTACTGAAGGATTCTTCCCTAATGGGTTGTTTCCCTCTTCAGCCACCCAAGGTTTCACAGTCGGTCAATATGCTTTCATCTATTCCTCGTGAACAGACCGATCCATGGATCTTACCGGCTCCTTCAGACATTGACACTTACGGAGAACAAATGTCGTTGTCACCAAATGAATTAGCCTACCAAGCCATTCAATCTACATTTGAATCTCTGGTCACTTTGGCTATGGCCAATGGTACCACTACCCCTCCCATAATAGCTCCTTCTTTCGATCCACTCAATCAAGTCCTACCTATAGACGAAGCTATTAGAGAAATCATGAGTTTAGAAGAGTGACCTTGGGAGGACTCGCACCATCGTGTTTCGATATCTGATTCAGACATGATGCCTCTTCAAATCTTGTCACCTGACATACCAGAAATCGTTTCCTCACCCTATACAACTATCCAAACTTTGGATGTGGAAGGAAACATGGGCAATATTTCAAAGACATTGCTCATCGATATTTCTGTCATGAAAGGCATTTTGGAAAACATCCAGATTGGAACAGATTGCAATCCTAAGGAAATTGCAAGCTTCACCTGCCTTTTTAAGGAATTCCATGATGTATTCGCCTGGTCTTATGAGAAAATGCCTAGCATAGATCCGTCTATTGTCAGGCATGAGATCAAGATTTACGACAATGTTAAAACTGTCCGTAAAGGCTTCGACCGGTCCATCCCCGCAAAATGACAGCCATCAAAAATGAGGTGGAAAAGTTGTTACATGCTGGATTCGTCTATCTTATTCCTTTAATAGAACGGGTTTCCAATCAGGTTCCTGTCGATAAGAAATAAGGAACCATCCGTGTATGTGTCGACTATCAAGACTTGAATGCTGCATGTCCCAATGATAATTATCTGACACGGTTCATTGATCAAATCATCGATGACTGTGCTTGTGAATCATTTTCATTCATGGATGGATTCTCAGGTTACAACCAAATTGCTATAAAACCCAAAGATCAGCACAAAACCACCTTTGTTTTCCCATGGGGCATCTTTTCCTATCGAAAACTCCCATTCGGTTTAAAGAATGTTGGAGCAACTTTTCAAAGAGCCATGGACTACGCATTTCATGATATTAGGCATATCATTCAAGCTTACTTGGATGACCTTCTAGCCCATTCCAAGCAATGAACACAACACCTAAACCATTTAAGAGCCATCTTTCTTAGGTGCCAGTTTTACAACATACGTCTAAATCCACATAAATGCATTTTCTTTGTCGAGTCTGGACTCTTACTTGGATTCATTGTCTCCAAGTACAGGATTAGGGTGGATCCGATAAGGTAAAGGCAATTACTCAATTTCCCGAACCACAATCCATTCTGCAGCTCCAACATTTGCAAGGGAAAGCAAACTTTTTACGACGATTCATCGTAAACTATGTTGAGTTGACGAAAGGCTTTATGCGCCTACTTAAGAAGGGAGTGTTATATATGTGGGATGATCAAGCTCAACGATCATTTGATGCCTTGAAAAAGGTGCTTATATCAGCCCCACTCCTTAGTGCTCCCAACTATGGCCGCGACTTTCTTCTATACCTAGAAGCCTCGCCATCCTCTCTCGGAATGGTCTTGGTTCAAACTCATGATGACCAGAGTGAACATGTGATCTATTATCTGTCAAAAGGCTTGGCTAGACCCGAACTCAGATATTCACATGTGGAAAAGCTGTCATTTGCAGTCATCTTTGTTGTCAACCGATTCCGACACTACATCCTACTGTGACAGACTACTGTCATTGCCTTGGAGAATCCCATGAGACACATTTTGTCTCATCAAGTAATTGGAGGAAAATATTTGAAATGGATCGTGATCCTCCAAAAATTTGATTTGGTTTTCCTAGCTGCCAAAGCAAAATAACTCCTTAGTCTTCGTTGAACTTTTGTCGGACCTTCCCATTGTTGATCCTAATGAGATATCCCATGATCCTCTTCTAGATGAAGATGTCTATCTTATTGACACTACTGACCCTTGGTACGGTGAAATACTTGTCTTCTTCCAAGCACAACAGTTCCACCCCAAACTATCATCAGGAGACCATCGTCGCATCCACCACCAAGCATGACACTATCTAGTGATTAACGATAAGTTATATTGTTGTGGTGCAGATACAGTTCTTCGATTTTGCCTCACTTATGGAGAGGCAGAACATGTTTTAAATGATTGTCATGCTGGGGCATGTGGCGATCATCTTTCTGGCATATCTACTACACAGAAAATCATGTGTGCAGGCTATTATTGGCCGACCTTGTTCAAAGATTGTGTCAAGACCATCCGACAATGCCATCCTTGTCAAGTGTTCACAAAGAAAATACGTGCTCCTCTAGCCCTACTGCACCCAGTTATCTCTGTTGGCTCCTTTTCCAAATGGGGGATAGACTTCATAACTTGCAATCTCATTTCCTTTTCTGGACAAAACTATATCATTGTAGTTGTGGATTATTTCACGAAATGGGCTAAAGCCCTTCCCACCTACCAGGCCGATGGGGAAACTGTAGTGCTATTCCTATTTAATTAGGTTATCTATCACTTCAGTGTACCCCACACGATCGTTACAGACCATGGGTCTCATTTCCAGAATCACATGATGTCTGACTTAACATCGCTACTAGGTTTTTGTCAGGATCAATCATCCTCCTACTACCCCCAAGCTAATGGTCAAGTAGAGGCCGTCAATGGCATCTTAAAGACCATGATCTGTAGGTTGGTAGGAAATCATAAAACCAATTGGCATCAAATTTTATATTTGGCGCTATGGGCATACCGAACTTTAGTAAAAACTGCCACGGGCTTTACACCTTTTCAACTAGCTTACGGCCTGGAAGTAGTTTTACCAATAGAGTGTCAGATCCCTTCCCTACAAATAGCCATTGAACTCCTGCCTGGCACTACTACCGAAGAAGAGCACCTGCTATACCTCAATCAACTAGATGAAACCCATCGAGATGCCGAATTGGCACTCAAGGCCCACAAGCACCAGGTAAAAGCCCAGTATGACAAAAAGGTCAAGCCTTAGTCTTACCAAGAGGGAGATCTTGTTTTTCTCTATGATAAAAAACATGACCTCTTGGGGGCAGGAATGCTTCAACCCTTATGGCTAGGTCCCTATGTCATCAAGAAATCCCTCTCAAAAGGGGCATATGAACTTCAGGACTGGGAAGGAGTCCCGCTCACTGAGCCCAGAAATGGGCTCTATCTGAAAAAGTATTATGCCTAGTATTGCACTGGGCATGTGCTTTGTAATTTTATGTATTTATAAGTTTTGCTTCCCTTTTTGGTGTGATTGGATTGTTTTGGTATTTATTGGAGTATTTGTCTCATACATCCTTCTCGCAATGTAGATGTCTTCATTACCCTTAGCATACATAGGATACGTGGATGGTGCCAGTCATCACACACGGCACATTGCATTAGTTGCTTGGGTCATCTACACACCGAGTTAGAACTGTTTTGTTTCAGAGAAGTACTTCTGGGTACCACCACCAACAATATTACTGAGTACATGTTCGTAATTTCACTTCTCACTGAAGCATCATTAAGGGACATCTCCAATCTGGTGGTCAGGTTAGACTCTCAGCTAGTTGTTATACAATTGACAAATCATTATCACATTTGTAATCCAACCTTGTGACGTCATTATTTAAGGGTACAACTCTTGGAACTTCAATTTTAAGTTATCACATATGAACACATTCTTAGATAATTTAATACAGTTGCTTATTCATTAGCAAACTATGTGTTAGATTGGCATCTGTCTCATTCACTATAGAAGCATGCATGAAAAGTAAAAATTTACAGAGTTAAAAATTTTACAAAAACATTTAAAAAACATTTACACCATCAAAATACCAAAATGTTTGTATATATATATATATATAATCCAGTCTTTTACATCGAAATATTCCAAAACTTGGATGTTTTAAGTACAAAATGGCTACTAAGCCTAGCTACAAACACCCATTGGCTATGCCAAAACACCTGCTAAAAAGAGCCTACTGCTCCTGAAATGCTAAAACCGCTCTAGCTATCCTCCGAAGAGGAACCAGAAACTACTCAGGTACACCAACTGTGTGTTGTTGAATATGAGAGGGAATCTACCTCATAGGAAGGGGGGCACACCCATGCTCAAGCCCTCCAGGTTCCTCAGAACCTCACGAATATTGTCGGCATCACCCCCCCAAGTAGGTAGTTGGCCTCCTCATCTCATATGGTGGGGTTCGCCTGCAGGTCATAATGGTGCCACATCTGTGTTAAGCATAAAGCTTCATGTCAGTACTTGTTCAGACATAAAAACATCACATAAACATTCAAAAGCTAAAAAATACTTGAATTACTTTCAAAAACCATTCTCACCTTGAGGACCCTCGTTGGTCCTAGGCAGTAGCATCAAGTCAGGGTTGCTAGTGAAGTCCATGCCCTCATAAGCATAGTCGTCAATCATCACGATCTGGCCACGAAGCCACTGGAAGAAATATTCCTCGAAGAAATGTTGAATCGGGCTCATTAAAAATATACGGCAGCAACTAGAGCACTTACTTTTTTGGGACCATTTCTCGCTCTTAAAATCGAAAAATCCCCGAGTTTTTCCCCTTCTTCGGGCTCGTTAAATCTACAAAGAAGGAATGAGCAGTTCTTTTACCTCTTTTTCCCCACTCAATAAACTGAAAAGATACCTTGAGTTTTCTTCATTTGACTCGTTAAAATTTGATTAAGGTATTGAGTTTGTCATCGTGTGACTCATTAAAAATTCACGACGAAAAACGAGTTTATTTCGTCTCCTCGTACTCGTAACAAAATGTGGTCAACATCTATTGAACATAGGTTTCTCTTTATCTGGATTCAATAGATTAACTCACAGAAAAGTAACCGATCCGGGAATACTATTAACCTTTTGTCACACCTGATTAACAACTATGACAAAGGGACCACACTGGAGTTGTTCTTTACGATCTTTCCAGACTCTCTTAATATGAAAAAACCACCGACTTGTCTCGTCTAGACTCATTAAATTAAACAGATGAGGTATAGAGTCTCTCTTTTTATGATCCTTTTCAGACTCTCAAAACATGAAAAGGTTGACGAGTTTGCTTGTCTAGATTCATTAAACTAATCAGATAGGGCATAGAGTCACTCTTTTCGCGGTCCTTTTTAGACTCTTAAAATATGAAAATATCGATGAGTTTACCCGTCTGGACTCACTAAACTAATCATACGAGGAAAGCAGATAATACAACTGCATTCAGTATCAGAAAGCGTAGTTTGGCAGCAGTCGTTCCCTTGAACATGGCACTCTCTTAGATAAACCTTCCTTGTGATGGTCTCTCAATATGAATCCTACCATCCTATGAGTTTAGCCTAAATACCTCGATGTTCTTACATCTCTATATCCTAACACTCTTTGGTGTTCATGAGTCTAGTGCTACATGGTTAAAACCGTTGTCGTGTCTTCTATTGTTTAAGGGTTAACCTTTTGTTTCCTCCATCAACCCATCAAGCATATCCTTTCATCATTCCCTTTGTCGTTTAGACCCAATGCTCAAAGATTCCTCAAAAAACAAATCATTCTTGTCCTGTTTCGTGTCGATTGATGTAGGACACATTATTGCCTACCTTTCAACAGGTATCTTCCTATCGACTTCAACACTCTATCTAGGAAGACAACCCAAAAACACATTCAGTGCCTTGGTACTTGCAGACATTAGTGGCAAGTCACCTTGTGTTTGATCAGGAGTTCTCATTATTGGCTCCTGGTTAAGTGATTCTATGAGTGTTCGATGACAAAAACATTTTTCACACTCACTAGATTATACTATGCATCTTGGTGACCATCACCATTATTGGTGGCCTTCCTCACATCTGTTAACGGTCTCCATTATTGACTGGTAATTAGATGATTTCGTGCATGTTCGACATCAACGCATATATTCACATGTATTGATCTATGATGTTCAGTGAAGCAAAAATCAAGACCTTGGGTAGAGGCTTGCATCACTCAGCCTTGTTTCCTCTCCCAAGTGGCGTATATTTTTTTTTTGGAGATAGCTCATCAGAATGATCCTATTATGACACCGGATCCACATTGTCCTTATCGGCGGTCAGCATCATCATATCTCTTTTATGGGAAAATCACTTTGACCTAGCTACTGAGTGTGGGAATGCCTAACTCAGGACATGATTTTAGTTGTTTTATATATGTGTTGTATTAGGTTTCCCGTACTGCCTGAAGCTCCAATCCTCTCTCTCTTTTTGTCAAAGAAGGAAAATTACAGTTAAGTAAAGTATTTCAGCCATCATCATAGCCTTTGATCTCACACTTTAGGGGGAATCTATTATAAAACAAAATGACCCCCTCATCAGCTTAGAGGGGAAAGACATGATAGTTGAAGAAAAGATCAAGATCACAAGCCTTGTTTCCACGCTAACGCTGGCTAAACACTAACAACATGCTTTATAAAGCTTCTCTGTAAGCATAACGGAGTGTTAGTGATCCTACTAACTCTACTTGTTGGTTCGGGGACAACGTTAGTGGATCCTAATGAGAATCTACAGGTCAAAGGAGTGAATTGACTCATAAATATCTCTATATTCCCTCCTAAATCTACTCAGAAAAGCAAGGAAACATCTAAATTTCAACCTATTTGTGGGATTTCTAAATCCTAATGGAGGCAAATGGGAAAGAGCTCAAAATCATGGAAACATCATTTATTTTACCTTAAGAGACTCATGGAGGAACTTGGCAACCCTAACTCGATTGCTACATAAGCAAAGCCAGGGCTATGGTGATAGAGGTTAGATCATTTGAAAGGACAGCTTACTTGATTGTTGAACATAGTCTCAAATCTAAGCATAAGAAGTTGGTAAGAAGGGGGAGAGAGAGAGGAGCTAGAGAGGTAAGGGAAGGATGATGCAACAGATGGTTGTAATCACTCTTCCAACATTAATATAGAACTGCAGTTGTACTGTCTACTCCGTGGTGTTGGTACTATCATTCGTTTAGTTGTTTGTCCAATACCTTTTCACATGAGTAGCTTAGTTATGTGTAAATAGATGTCTTTTATATATTCATGTATTAGTTATCAAGGTTTTAGCCCTTAACAAAGGTTTCAGCGCTTATTAAGGCCAATATTAACCTTTTAACCTCTTACCCTTTATTCTTGGTTCTGGTTAAGGTTCTGGATCAATTTTTGATCACTCCTCCCCATTGAGAATATTTTGGACCCCAAAAGACTGATATACTGATCTGCATAGTAGATGAGAGTACAACACCCTCTTCTTTCAACTTCCATACACTTTCCTTGCATGGATAGTGCCTCTGAACCATAACTTGAAGGTAGTCAACACTTTCCTTCCTGGATGTGCTTGTCCTCCTGTTAAAAATTGTCTTCCCTAAATTCATTCAGAACTTCTACTCATAAGGTTACAAAAAGTAGTTGAACATCTCTTCATTGATCATTGATCCAAGGTGGCTCAAACAAATGTGAGATTACATTTTCTTAACAGAAATTTACACTTGTACCAATTATAGTATGTTTTACTGACATATTGTCAAAAACAACATAAACTCTTGCTTCATCAAAGAGACAGATTTCACATCATGTGAATCATCATCATGTCTTCACATCTTGTATACAAATGATCGACTGAATAACAAGCCGACAAAAAACATGCCTTTACAAACAATTGACCCTTCAAGTCAAGCATGTACAAAAAGAACTTAAGGATTCTTTTTCAAAGTAGAAAGAATTCCACCTCTTGTGAAACACTTCATCATTATCTCTTTTTTAAATCTTGGAGACTAAATCAACTTTTCCAAGTCAACATGATGTTACATGCATGTTTTAAACAAAGCCATTGACCATCAATTCAATTACACATACATGTTCAAGTACAAGGAAATCATCAACATCCCTGTGTTCATACATACCATTCTCATGCTTGTATTCCATCCTTCAGCTTTCTCTTAAGCACATTGTACTTACAAAGTTGAAATGAATATAATTTTGCTGCAATAAAGTGAGTTTACATACTCAACTTTTCCATTCACCTTTTTGGTAAAACCCTGCAACTTGCATCTCATTAGCAAAGAAATGCATCAAATCAAACGACATGCAACCTCAATTGGATAAGAACCCTAACCATTTCTTACCAATCCATATCAAAGGTGCTTCCTTTGTCTGCACATTGACATCAACTTGTGAATCATCCTGTAGCACATCAATTATGGAAACTTCCTTTCCATTCTTGCCATTCTCTCTTTCCACCTTCTTCAAATTTTGTGGAAGCATTGTTGGATTCAGAGTCCAACACTTTTTAAGCAATATGTCCTTGCTTATGGCAGCAAGTGCAACACATGTGCATCTTCTTAATAGTATGATTTTCCTTGTCCAGTGGACCTTTGGCTTCTTGCCTCCTTTTCTTCAAAAGTTTCTTGTATGTGGTCATCCTCTTCCAACATCTAGATACACTATGGTTATCCAAACCACAAAATGAACATGCAATTCTTTTCCAATGCTTATGTGGGAATTTACCATGCTTTACATAATCAAAAGAAATATGATTGAAATCAGATTTATACCTTTCTCTTTCACCTTTGTTACCTTCATGAGGAGGTGAATCGAATGAAGAGGTGGCTCCCTTTGGAACACCATCAATCTCTTCAATGCCTTTAGAGCTTTCACAACTCTCTAGTTCAAGTGCATGCTTATGAACACCTTCTTGCAAAGTATGTTTCAAACTATTGCATTCCTCAAGAATACAATCTTTACAAACTTGAGGTAGAGAACCTGACATGAAACTCCTTCTAGGAACTATTTCACTTGCCTTCATGGGTGCTTTGGAACTTTCTTCACAAGATTCCATAGCCAAGACCCAAATACTTAGGCCTTTCCTCAACCATTATTGGTTCAACAATGCCCTGTGCATGTTTGCCCAATCCTTTTCCTTCATAGCCCATTTTTTACATCAACTTGGACCCTATGCATCTTGTATGTTTTTCAAAAGAACCAACATAAACATTCTTAGAGGAAATTGAAGACAAACTAGGATTTTTTACCTCTTCTTCAAGTTGATACTTGTGTTGGCTTGTGTGGGCCTAACCCGGGTTCAGAGGTGATTTAGCCAAGCAAATCCTGGTACTATTGGCCCTTTGGAAAAAATCCACGGAGCACGGAATAAGGTCTCACCCGAACTAGTATGGGAGGGTGCTAGAACCAGGTTTCCACACCCTGGGGATGTCTGATGAGTTTCTGGTGGTCTGCGATTTAACCCTTCGTGAATGTCGCTACGCGCACTTGCTATCCCTTCGCAACCTACAATGCTACTTCCGCGTAGCCTTACTCATGGCACAACCTGTATAATACCCAAGTCCCTTGCTTTTTGATCTATTATTAACCGATTACTTAACTTATTGGTGTAAGGCTAATGATTATTACAACATATTTAGCAATCATATCAGTGCGCGCGATAAATAAAATAGTATAAATGTAAAGAAGGCAATGCACAAGCAGATACACAGAAATAGGAATCAACTTCTCTTTATTATTATTTGATCAAGGTTACTATTATAGGACAAAATGACCTCCTCATTAAATCAGAGCTGAAAGACAGCATGACTGAAGCAAAGATCACAATTGCAGGCCTTGAATCCACACTAATGCTGGTTTTGCACTGCCAGCCTGCTTTATAAAGCTTGTTACCAAGCATAGAGGAGAGTTAGGCACCCTGATAACTCAAGTTGTTAGACCAGGGGGAGCATTAGTGAAACTAAGAGATGTTCAAAGGGACAAGCCAACGAATTCCCTCACAAATATCTAGATATTTATCCCTAGATTTGCTCAAGAAAAGTAGGGAAAGTCCCAAAAATCAAACTATTTGGGGAAATTCCAATCTGAAAAAGAAGGAAAAAGGGAAAGAGCTGGAATAAGAGGCAGGTTCATTGCTTTTTCCCTAATGAACTCTAGAAGGAGCTTGGTAGCCCTAACTCGATTGCTACATAAGCAGTGAGAGGGCCATTGTGAAAGGGGTCAGAGCATTTGAAAGGATAGCCCACTAAGCTGTTGTGAACTGTCATACACTTGAAGAAGTGAGCTAAAAGAGAGAGAGAGAGAGAGAAGAAGAAGGGGCAAGGGAAGGCTGATACAATGGATGGTTGTAATCACTCTTCTATTATAAATATAGAACCGCAGTTGTGTTCCCTACTCCATAGTGTCGGTAACATTGTTCATTGAGTTGTTCATTTCGATACTTGTCGAGTTTAGTAGTTTAAGTTGTATACAAATAGATGTTCATTGTGCATTCTTATATTAGTTTTCAATATTGTATGCTGTGATTGTGTTTTCCTTTCCTTTGTGTAGGAATTGTCTTGGAGCTGGCTTTGAACGAGTTCTTCTTGGCTGCATAGTGATCTCCAAACACATCTAGAAGGAGACCTGAGGTAATCCTCTTTCCATACTTTGTTAACTTATATTTGATAGATGAACATGTGTATAACTTGGTAGCTTTTGCAGATAATCTTATAATTTGTCGAAGGACTTGGGAAGGCCTTTGAGGGTAGTTTTCATTCTCCGTACACCGTGCATTTTACCCCATAGCTGAATTGGTGACTCCACTGGGGACTATACATCTAGTTCTCGGTTTACCCAGACTCTTCTCTATTCTCTCTTCTTTCTAAGAGCTCCCTAATTCTTCAAATCCTTTTTTGATCCACCAACTATCTTGTTACATACTACTAGTTTGCATTCTCCTCAGAAACTGATCCTAAAGGTCCTCTGTTTGAGCAATTTCCCTCACTAATGTAGGTTACCAGGCTAAATAGAGCTTTATAAAGCACTGTGCCTATGTACAGGGAGTGTTAGTGGACCAACTAACTCTCTATTTACACTGAAATAGAGCGTTAGTCTCCCATTTACATGATTTCCAGTAGTGTCTGTGGACCAAAACGGGGGGAAATTTTCTCATGGGCTGAAGTAAGATATGCAACTATATTATGTTAGCAAATTTGGTGTCCTGAAAATTTATTTTTAGGAAAAAGTTTTAGTTTTTCTCTCTTAAAATACATTTTTTTTGAAAGAAAGACTGATAAATTGTATTCATCCTTCTGTCGAAATAGTTGTAAGCTGCTTCATTTTGGTTTTCAGTAGTTGTTAGGAAATATTGGAAAAAGAATCTTTTGGTTATGCAAGTGTTGAATGGCTTTAGATGCACAGACGAATCTATGAATATGTGAAAAGATGAATATGTAGAATAAGACTTGTTTGCATAAAAATTGAAAAAAAAAAATCAGAGCATTGTTCTGCATGATTTATTGAGTCAAGAGTCTCACCATATTCATACGTCAACACCCCTACCAAAGACAAATAATCAAGTACACTTAAAATTTACATTAAAATCAATCAGTTACTCTTTTGAGAAAACCAACATTAGCTAGGCTAGGATCTTGGGATAAGCATGTGAGTGAACTGCCCAAGGTTGAAAACCAAAACTAGTGTCGTTAACGAGTGAAAAATTCCTTCTGCACTCATATTACCAGGACCACTCCACTAACAACGGAGAAAAATACGAGACAACATCAGACTGTAATTGAAGGTAGTCCACCTTCTCTTACAAATCCTTTGAGCATTCTATGTACTAGGGGTCCCTTTGGGGATTTCGAAACTGAGTCAAGGACTCAGGTATCCTGCCCACATAACGTGCTGTCTACGACTATGTCCCCCCTGGTAATGTCTGTGATTTGAGGTATCTCTAGTGGCCAAACTTCTAGGTACTTACACAAGGTGACTGGGACGGGTTGTCCTGGTACCCAACACGGACGGATCTACTCTATCTTCAGTTTTTGGGAGGATGCTCGTCCTCATGAGAGTACTTGGCCCCTCAATCTAAGGTTCGGGTGAAGCGCTAGAGTAACCGTAACCGTACATTTGGCCATCCTTCTTTTTTATTCATTGAGATACTAGATTTCATCTCCAGTGATCGGTGCTTATCAGACGAGGTATTTTCCCTCTGTTTGTTGATTGATATATTTAGTGTATTTTTTATTTTTAGGTATCTGAGTGCTATCATTTTTGAGAATTTAAAGAATATCACATTAAAATTTATTTGATAAAACTTAACAGTCACCGTGGCTACATTCGGCCCTCATCATCACTCCAAACGATTGTTAGGTCTTCCTCCACTCATTTTGGAAGATCTGCCATGTTCCACTGACTTGGATTCCTCATCTTCAAGGAATCAGTCTCCTAAATCTCACACGGGATCTGTGTGGACGACCAACGATTCAAGTTTTCTGGAGGATTTCTTCACGGAAGGATTTCTTCCTCACTTTAACACTCCACTCACAAATCCGTCGGACCCTATCATGGTTCTCGTGGTACTTGTACTTCCTTCTTCAGTAGGTGGAACTTTCCCATCTATCCAGTTGACGACTCACGGGTTGTGGAATTTTAGATACATTGTTGGTCCTCTACCACTTTCCCAGTCGACAATCATCACAACACCGATAATGTGGAATCCCGTTATCCTGCTTGTCCTTGTACGACAACTCACATAACACCCTCTATAAGTGGAACCCAGCAGATGCCAGGTTCCACTCCTATGGTGCCACAATGCATACCTTCGACAAGTGCCACATACAGTGCTCCATATAACACTCAATACGGCACTATGGGCGCGGTTCCCATTTACCAACAATATGGTCGACCGCCAATGTACAGTTCCAACCCCTAGATTCAAATGTCTGGGGGGTTCCCAATATGCACATGCCGGTAGGGAATGTAACAGTTTCCCCTCCATTCTCAAGCATGCATGGACAGTCGCTAATTGACATGAGTGTTCCCTCTGTCAATCAAAGGCAATGGTTAGTTCTATGTTGGTCAGGAATCCACAATGGGTTCCCAACCAATCCATGGGGGCACCGTACTCACAGACTCAAATGAGTCAAGGGGGCACTACTTATACTGGGGGAAATTTCATACCCCAGTATCAAAATCCTCATGGAAATCCACTCTACAACACCATACCATAAAGCAACTTCTACACCACGCAACCCATGTACACTATGGGGAACCAAATTATGGGAGGATCACAGAGCTCCTCGGGTCATCCGTCATCACCATGGTCTAAGTCGAGAGCACCTAACTCCCTGCCTTTTTTGGTAACGTTGGATATTCCCGACTTATACAAGCTGACAAACGACCCCATCTACCACAACTTACAATGGTCGTCGATCCTGCATAAGATACCAACGGACATCCCAAAGTTCGATGGGAAACAAGGGGAGGATCTGGGCACCCACATCACCACCTACCATCTCTGGTGTGTTTCTAGCTCTATGGTGGATGATAGTGTCCGGTTACATCTTTTTCCCCGCACCCTCACTGGAAATGCAGTGAAATCGTATATTGAGTTACCACGCATGTCAGTAAACACCTTTCATGCTTTAGCGATGGAGTTCCTAAAGCACTTTCAGCTGCCTATCTGCTATGAGACTAGGACAGAGCTCCTTACTTCATTTTGTCAGGATACCGCCACCCACATCTCCGATCATATTCAAGAATGGAGACATAGGCAGAGGTTAGTCAAAGCTCTCATCCCTGATTTTCTCTTAACAGACTGGTTCTGTAAGTCCTTACTCCCACAAATCGCTAAATATGTCGCTCTAGGCGGTGCGGTCACAGAAGACCAATACATATGTCATACCCAACACTTAGATTTGATTTATTCATAGTCTGGCACTCTTTATGACATAATCCCCCATGCTCTTGGTAACCCCAATGCTTCCACCACTCAGCACCTTGGAGTGCACACCGACGGGATTGTTGACGCAACCTCTGGGGTCGCTGTAAAACAACTCAGTGGTTTCATTGCCAAGCTGGCAGTGGACCCCTCTACCAAAGCGACTGCTCTTCCTACCACTGCGATAAACTCTGTGCAGTCTACACAAAATCCTAGTGGTAAGAAAAAGAAGAATAAGAAAAAGACTGCTCCTTCTGAGGAGTAGTCAATAAAGTAGCCCAACCCAAAATAGAAGGTCGTTGCACCTACTGCTGATGAAAAGGATACACCTGCCAGATTTCCTTGCAAACTCTGTGCTGAAGACCACATAACTTGGCATTGTCCGCGTCTTCAAGAATGCACAGAGTACCTTGCCAAAAGGGATACTGGTAAGACCCCCGCTGTCCTTAGGAATCCTTTTCCCACTCAACAGCAGCAAAATATTATTGCAAACCAACAGCAACCCACGCCAGGGGGCAACGATGGTTCACAACATCCTTCAACTAGTGAAGGATCTTCTACCATTTTCACATTTGAAATGGTAGAACTCTCCACAAGAGCCAAATATTATGGAGCTCCTGTCACTCCTGCAGCAGAACCATCCTTAGGTCAAAACCCATTGCCGCCCACCAATTCACATATCGAAAGGCCGGTTGAGGACTTTGTAATCCAACCCAAAAAAGGGGCACTTTGACACACACCGCACAATACATCTGCACGTGCCACCCAACACTACAACATCTTAGAGGATTTGGCACAAGCGCCATCGGCTATGTTGGTGCTCGAAGTATTACAAACATGCCCCACCCAAGGGAGAGCTTTGCTTTCGGCTATCAGAGGTATTGACCTAGAGGATTCCATGCTTGCTATTTTCGACATGGACAAGTGTAAACCTCCCCTTTCTCACCAACTTGCATTCCAGGTGCATATAAATTTGAAAGGTAAAGGTATAAATAAAACTGTCATCGACGAAGGTGCTTCAACCTGTGTCATGTCAGGTTCATGTTGGCTCACCCTGGGTTCTCCAACCCTATCCCCACCGTCAAACTCCCTGAAAGATTTCAATGGCCACACCTTTATCCCAAAAGGATAACTAGCTAGTTTTTCCATCACTTTGGTTAGGAAAACTGTAACGGTGGACATAGAAGTCGTAGACAGAAAACTCGACTATAATCTCTTGTTGGGTTTCAGTTGGACATATGCCATGATGACCGTCGTATCTACTGTCTTTTGCATCATCCAATTTCCATTGGATGGAAAGGTTATTACAGTAGATCAGTTGTCTTTCTGCACCCCTGATTATTCACCATTACCAAGTGGCTCCGTACCCCTAGTAGGAGGTGGAACTGACTCTTATGTCAGTTTAGGTAACGGTCTACTGAAGACTTCTTCCCTCATGTGTTGTTTTCCTCTTCAGCCGCCAAAGGTTTCATAGATGGTCAATATTCTTTCATCTATTCCTCATGAATAGACCGATCCATGGATCCTACCAGCTCCTTCAAACATTGACACTTACGGAGAACAAATGTCATTGTCACCAGATGAATTGGCCTGCAAAGCCATTCAAATTGCATCCGAATCTCCGGTCACTTTGGTTTTGGCCAACAATACCACTGCCCCTCCCAGAACCACTCCTTCTTTTGATCCACTCAATCAAGTTCTACATATGGATGAAGCTACTAGACAAATCACGAGTTTAGAAGAGCGACCTTGGGAGGATTCGCACCATCATGTTTTGATATCTGATTCGGACATGATGACTCTTCAAATCCTTCCATCTAATGCACATGAAATCGTTTCCTCACTGTATACAACTATCCAACCTGTGGATTTGGAATGAAATAGGGGCAATATTTCAAAAACATTGCTCATCGATATTTCTGTCATGACAGGCATCATGGAAAACATATAGATTGGAGCCAATCTCAATCCTGAGGAAATTGTGAGCTTCACCTACCTTGTTAAGGATTTCCACGATGTTTTCCCTTGGTATTATGAGGAAATGCATGGCATAGACCCTTCTATTGTCAAGCATGAGATCAAGAAGGACTGATCATTCTTTTTATGGTATTTTTCTTGCTCGTTAATCCAAAAAATCCTCGAGTCTCCTTCTTTAGGCTTGTTAAACTCCCATGAAGAAGATCGAGCGTTCTTTTTATGGTATTTTTCTTGGTCATTAATCCAAAAAACCTCGAGTCTTCTTCTTTGGGCTCATTAAACTACTACAATGAAGAATAGAATAGAGCACTTTTTGAGATATTTTATTTCTCTTTAAAAAATATAAACATCTCTGAGTTTTTATCATTGAGCTCGTTAAATCTATGCAATGATAGTCTAAGCACTTTTTGTGATATTTTATTGCTCTTTAAAAAAAATAAACATCTCCAAGTTTTCATCATTACGCTCGTTAAATACATGCAACAATGCTCTGAGCAACTCTTTTTTGATCTTTTTCCAGCTTATTAAACAGAAAAAGACCAAGGAGCATTCTTTCTAGGTGCTTTTTTCTCGCTCTTTAAACTGAAAAAATCCTGAGCTATGTCTTTCAGCTCGTTAAACTCGATAAAGATGACCCGAGCATTCTTTTAGGTAGTTTTCTTGCTCATTAAAACTGAAAAATCCCGAGTTTTTGTTACTAGGCTCGTTAAAAATAGGCGGCAGCAGCAAGAGAACTTTCTTTTTTGGGATCATTTCTCACTCTTAAATCGAAAAATCCCCACTTTTTCCCCTCCTTCAAGCTCGTAAAACTATGAAGAAGGGATGAGTAGTTATTTTCCCTCTTTTTCTCGCTCACTAAATTGAAAAAGATACCCTGAGTTTTCTTCATTTGACTCATTAAAAATTTTGATGAAGGTATTGAGTTTTTCATCGCGTGACTTATTAAAAATTCATAACGAAAAATGAGTTTAATCCATCACCTCGTACTCGTAACAAAATGAGGTCGACATCTGTTGGAAAAAGGTTTCTCTTTATCCGGGTTCAATAGATTAAAAGACGGAAAAGTAATTGATCCGGGTATACTATTAACCTTTTGTCGCACCTGGTTAACAACTATGACAAAGGGACCACCATGGAGTCTCGCTTTATGATCTTTTTAGACTCTCTAAACATGAAAAGACCACCGAGTTGTCTAGTCTAGACTCTTTCAATTACACAGACAAGATATAGAGTCATTCTTTTTACGATACTTTTCAGACTATTAAAACATGAAAAATCGATGATTTTACCTGTCTGGACTCATTAAACTAATCAGATAGGGCAAAGAGTCGTTTGTTTTGAGATCCTTTTCAGACTCTTTAAACATGAAAAGATCGTTGAGTTTACTCGTCTAGACTCATTAAAAAATCAAACGGGGAAAGTAGGTAACACCGTTGTATTCTTTATTTGAAAGTGTGGTTTGGCAGCAATCGTTCCCTTGAACATAGCACTCCCTCAGATAAACCTTCATTTTGATGGCCTCTCAATATGAACCCTACCAACCTATGAATTTTATCCTATATACCTTGATGTAATTGCATCTCCATATCCTAACACTTTGTAGTGTTCATGAGTCTAGTGCTGTCTGGTTAAAACCGTTGTCGTGCCTTCTATTGTTCAAGGGTTCCCATTTGTTTCCTCTATCAACCAATCATACATATCCTTTCATCATGCCCTCCATTGTTTAGACCCAAATGCTCAAAAGATTCCTCAAAAAAAAAATCATTCATGTTCGGTTTCGTGTCGATTGATGTAGGACACGTCATTGCCTACCTTTCGACAGGTTTCTTCCTATCAACTTCAACACTCTATCTAAGAAAATTACCCAAAAACACATTCAGTGCCTTGGTACTTACAGACATTAGTGGCAGGTTACCTTGTGTTTGATCAGGGGTTTTCATTATTGACTCCTGGTTAAGTGATTCTACGAGTGTTCGACGACAAAGAAATCTTTCACACTCACTAGTTTGCACTGTGCATCTTGGAGACCATCACCATTATCAGTGGCCTTCCTCACATCTGTTAACAATCTCCATTATTGACTGGTAATCAGATGATTTCGTGCATGTTCGACGTCAACACATCTTATCACATGTACCGATCTATGCTGTTCGGTGAAGCGGAAATCAAGACCTTGGGTAGAGGCTTGCATCATTTAGCCTTGTTTCCTCTCCCAAGTTGCGGATATTTGTTCTTTGGAGACAACTATTTCAGGATGATCTATTATGACACTGGATCCACTCTGTGCTTATCGGCGGCCAGCATTGTTATATCTCAAAAGAGAAAATTACTCTGACATAGCTACTGAGCATGGGAATGCCCAACTCAGGACATGATTTTAGCAGTTTATATATATGTATGTTGTTGTATCAGGTTTTCCCATGCTGCCCAAAGCTTCTCTCTCTAAAAAAATTTGACAGAAATTTACAGTTTTACTAAAGTATTTCGGCCATCATCTTTGCCTCTAATCTCACACTTTAGGGGGCATCTGTTATAGGAAAAAATGACCTCCTCATCAAATCAGAGGTGAAAGACAGCATGACTAAAGCAAAGACCACAATTGTAGGCCTTGAACCCACACTAACACTGGTTTTGCACTGCTAACCTACTTTATAAAGCTTGTTACAAAGCATAGAGGAGTGTTAGTCACCCTGCTAACTCAAGTTGTTAGACCAGGGGGAGCGGTAGTGAAACTAAGAGATGTTCAAAGGGACAAGCCAATGAATTCCCTCACAAATATCTAGATATTTATCCCTAGATTTGCTCAAGAAAATTAGGGAAAATCCCAAAAATCAAACTATTTGGGTAAATTCCAATTTGAAAAAGAAAGCAAAAGGGAAAGAGCTAGAATAAGAGGTAGGTTCATTGCTTTTGCCCTAATGAACTCTAGAAGGAGCTTGGGAGCCCTAACTCGATTTCTACATAAGCAGTGAGAGGGCCATTATGAAAGGGGTCAAAGCATTTGAAAGGATAGCCCACTAATCTGTTGTGAACTATCATACACTTGAAGAAGTGAGCTAAAAGAGAGAGGGAGAGAGAAGAAGAAGGGGCAAGGGAAGGCTGACACAACAGATGGTTGTAATCACTCTTCCATTATAAATACAGAACTGCAGTTGTGTTCCCTACTCCATAGTGTTAGTAACATTGTTTATTGAGTTGTTCATTTCGATACTTGTCGAGTTGAGTAGTTTAAGTTGTATACAAATAGATGTTCATTGTGCATTCTTATATTAGTTTTCAATATTGTATGTTGTGATTGTGTTTTCCTTTCCTCTGTGCAGGAATTATCTTGGATTTGGCTTTGAACGAGTTCTTCTTGGCTACATAACGATCTCCAAACAAATCTAGAAGGAGACTTGAGGTAATCCTCTTTCCATACTTTGTTAACTTATATTTAATAGATGAACATGTGTATAACTTGGTAGCTTTTGTAGATAATCTTACAATCTGTCGAAGGCCTCGGGAAGGCCTTTGAGGGTAGTTTTCATTCTCCATACATCGTGCAATTTCCCTCATAGTAGTTATAGACTCGACACTGCCCTACGCACTCAGTTGCAAGGGTCCACACACTCAGTTGCGGACTCTACTAGGCCTCTGTGCACTCAGATGCAGAGGCTCTCCCTACTACTATGATCCAATACACTTAGATTCCTACTCTATGCTCGAATCATTCATATTCTCTTCTCTACTTCACTCCTTAGCTATCTTTACAACTTAGAGCCTCACTCTTATTTATACAATCCCATGGTTCACGGACCATGGGTAGGCCGACATGACTTTACATTACATTACAATACTTTAGGGCAGATAGTGCTATGACTTAACCTATACTTCGCACTCCATGCCCGTAATTCATGGATTCTTACAAAACCATTGACCAAAACTTGGGCTTTGAGCCCCAAAACATGTTTTGGGGGGATTCCATGCTCAGCAAGCCCCCGACACAATCATCGTGACTCATCCCAAGTCACTCTGCTGGTGCGGCGATCTTGGTGCGGAGCCCTTCCAACTGGTCCCGTATTGCTTGGAGGTTTGCGACACTATGTTTTGCGGTGTGCTGGACCTGCTGTATTCTTGCTTTTGAATCATCCACATCTGAATCGTGTCCTTACCTTGGTATCGGCATCTGGTGCATGTGTTTATAGTCCTGTGCCCTTGTCCGGCTCCTCAGGTCGTGAAGACTGTGCTTCGGCTGGTTAGTCAGAGAGCCGGCCCACCCGTGTAGGGTTTCAAGTGGCTGTTGTTTACTTTGCCTGGGAAGGGTTCTCCATTTAGTTTGACTAGCTGGACCGCACCTCTGTCTGTGACCTCCTTTACCACATATGGTTCCAGCCAGTGCATTCTGAAGTTTCCCATAAATTTTTCAAACTTATTGTCATATAGTAGTACTAAGTTGTTTATCTTGAAGGTACACAACTTGATATGGCTGTCATGCCAAGATTTTTCACACTACTTTTGTACCCATTGATGAAAGCCAGCCAGAAACCAGTTTTCCTCGAGTACTTGTAGTTGCGTGAGCCTTTCTTCCAGAGCTTTGTGGTCCGTCATGCCTGTGAGCACTACTATTCACAGACTAGGTATGATGTATTCCATCGGCATGATAGCTTCCATGCCATATAATAACCGAAAAGGTGTCTGTCTCATCAATTTCTTGTACATTGTCTTGTACGCCCATAACATAGTAGGTACACGCAGGTCCCTATCATTCCGCTACACGTTACATACTTTGGTTAGTGCAGTCTCTAGTATTTTGTTGAATTCCTCTACTATCACATTAGCTTGTGGTGGTACAATGTGCCTTTCTGATGATATACCTGGAACTCTTATCTGAGCCTGCTAATGGTTTCATTCAGGAAATGTGTTTCGTAATCACTCATTAAGATTTTTGGACAGCTAAATCATGTCAACACATTTTTGAAAAAAAACTTTGCAGTCGTAGCAACCGTGTAGTCCTTGACCGGCTATGCTTCTACCCATCATGTCAAGTACTCCATCGCGGTGATGATGTAGGGCACACCCATCTTTCCCTGAGGTTTGATCAGGCCCATAAAGTTGATTGCCCATTTCTCAAATGGTTGTAGTGTAATTTGGGGATTTAGTGGCATCTCGTCCATTCTTGATGGTTTTCCTGTCCTTTGACATATATCGCGGGCCTTACAGTGCGCTTTCAAATCTTGGTGTAGGGCCAACCACCATAAACATACACAAAGAATCTTCTGTGTGGTCGCGCGTCCTGCATGGTGTCCTCCTACAGTGCCCCCATGTGCTTCCGTGAGGATCTGATCTTGTTCAAATTCAGGTACGTATCTTTGCAATATCTCATCATTGCCCATCTTGTAGAGGTGCTCCACGATGACAGAAAAGTCTGCCACGCGCACCACCAATTCCTTCTTCTGATGGATTGAGTATTCCTTCGACGTAGTCCCTGTTGTTAGAAAATGGATTATATCTTCGAAGTGTCCGTTTGCAACGCGCACTGCAAAGAGTTGTGCATCAGGTAGTCCCTCCACCAAATTTGTTGGTTCCTCGCCCATCTCAATTCGTGACAAGTGGTATGGTCTTGCATTTAAACATCTAGGCTTGACTATGACCTCAAAATCATATTCTTGAAATAGTAAAAGCCATCTGCATATTCGCCCCCCCCAACACAGGCTTGTTCACCAGGGTTTCAACGCAGAATGGTCGGTGTACATCTTGAAATGTCCTCCAAGTAAATAGTGTCGGTAGTTTTGGAGCACGTACACCATTTCCAACCCCTCGCATTCGGTGGTAGAGTAGTTCTTTTCTGCTTTGGACAATATTCGACTCGCAAATGCGATCGGGTGATCCACACCCTCCGCACCCTCCTATCTGAGTACGGATCCCAACGCGATACACGATGCATCCACATGTACATGAAATTCCACATCGCATTTTGGGAAGACTAGGATTGGAGCGGAGGCTAGTTTTCCCTTCAAGACATCCAAACTCTCCATGCAATCATCGTTCCAGCAATATGTAACATCTTTTTTCAATAGCTTTTCCATCGGCGTTGTTATTTGGGCATAACTTTTAATGAATTTCCTATAGTATCCAGTGTGTCCCAAGGTAGCGCACAATTGTTTAACACTTCGCGGTGCTTCCAAATTTAGGATAATGACAATCTTCGCGGGGTTCACCATCAGTCCTTGTTTGCAAACCACATGTCCCAGCAAGTTTCCAAAGGGAACAAGGAATGTGCACTTCTTAAGGTTCAGCGCAATCTGGTGTCAGCGGTAAGTATCCAGCATCAAGCGTAAGCTCACTACATGATGCTTAACTAATCCAAAGACAATCCAATCATCCAGATAGACCTCCAAAAACTTGTGGATGTATTCTTTGAATGTGGCTACCACGATGTGCGAAAATATAGCTGGCGCGTTCTTTAGTCCAAACGGCATAATGGTGTACTAAAAGTAGCCCCATTCTATTGCAAAGGTCATTTTGCTCCTATCTTCTGGTGCGATCTTGATCTGATGGTACCCTGAGAACCCATCCGTGAACGAGTATGCTTCCTGACTGCCAACATTCTCTAGTACTTCATCTATGAATGGTGTTGGGAATGGATCGTGTACACAGGCATCGTTCAACTTCCTGAGGTCTACGCATATTCTTATTTCCCCCTTCTATTTTCTCTCCTGTACTACCATAGGACTCACCCAGTCGGATTCTTCCACTGGTTTAATAATTCCGGCTGCGATAATTTTGTCTAATTCGTTGTTGTTACACTAAAAAATGTCACCATGACTATTTACAGTTAGTATGGCTCTATCAACAGTCATGCTATCCTCTTAGGCAAGTCTTATACCTCCGCTCTCCATGTCAAACTCCAAAAAAGAGAGAAAGTCTTTATAAATGTATTTATCTCTGGGTACGCAGGTTCTCTCAAACTTACCTGCGGGGATGCACCCAATGTTCACAAAAGCTGCGTCTTTGGACGCTCTGTATGTAAAGGGGCAGGTGCATCCCCCTGTAAAGGTTAAAATGCGCAAGTTTCATCTTTAAAAAGTTACTTGTGGTCATTTCTAGAGCATTCTAGAAGATTGTTCGACGTGTATTGAGCGCCTCCAGATGGTTCATGCACCCCTACCAAAGAGGAACTTATCCCATCAATAAGGGAGCTATCCCATCCAAAGAGGGGATTATCCCATTGATGGTGGACCTGATTAACCTCCTCTTGAGCACTATAAATACAGGCATTTGGTCAGAAGGAGGAGAGGTTGGAAGCTATACATTTCTAAGGGTAAATGCTGCAGGAATTAGGACTCCCATTTAGAAGCTTGTGAGGAGAGATTGCCATATTTGCTTGTTCTATTTGGAAGTGGGTGAGCTTTGTCAAAGTAAAGGAGAACTCTTGATGGACCCTGGGAGGGACTTGCACAACACCAAGGCTCAGGTTGTATTTGTTCCTTTTGTTACCTATTAATGCAAATGAGTCCATTCTTCTCAATAACTTGTTATTTATGAGTTGTTTCATGTACTCCTTGGTCTATGTGTTAAACATGTTTTATTCTATGAGATTATCAAGTGCTATTTAATTGTTTGATTGTTAGTATATGCAGGTTTCAAAGTGAAGGAGGAGCTCATCTGGATCAGCGGAGCTGGACTGCTACAACAGCGTTGGATTACAGGTAGGATCTAAACACTTGATTTCCCGTATAGTAAATGCATGTTTAGAGAAGGATTGCTCTTGTTTGTCTTGTTTGTCACTAGAGAGTCTTAGGCTCCTAGGGAGGTTGATTCATGTCTGCACTATCGACTCTTTCCGCTTGACAAATTGGCGACTCTGCTGGGAAATCCATTGATGTGAAAGTCTTTTCCTTTGTATGAACTTTGCTCTAAGAAAATTGGTTTATTTTTCTGGTTTTTGGCTCTGTGACTTTGTCTTTGGGTGGGTTAGCTTAGGGTTAGATTCATTTTGGTTTTTCTTGAATTTTCCAGTAGGACGCACCCTCTGAGTATTGCACAGTGCGTCCCTGAACGCACTGTCGCTGTGTGCACAGAGCGGGCCCGCACCTGTTTTAACGGGTCACCTGCGTCCCCTGCTAAAATTTGAAAAAATTCCATTTTTTGCATTTTTTCTCTTAGATTTTGCTTTTTCTTAGTTTTTACTGCCCAGATTCATTAGTCTCTTGTCAAAGATCTTCACCTGAACTTGTTTCGATAGTATTGAGTGTTTTAGTGGATTTCATAGAAGTTTAAGCCCTAGGGTTTGATTTTTGAGTAGGTCTTGTAGTGACTTTGGCGGTAGAAGTTGTCAAGCCTTAGATATCTCTGGTTTTGTCAGCATTCTTAGAAGTCAGACCTGTCATAAAGTCTACCTATGAGAGCACCTTACCATTGAGTTGTTTCTTTGGGCAAATTTCGAAGTGCTTGTTGATTAAGTCTTGAATTCCATTTTACAAAAGAACAAAAAGATTTGAATTTTGTTTTGACTAGTCTTTTGATTCTGCATTAGCTGGTCCTTGATTTGATTTTGGTCAAGTAAAACAACCTAGAATCATCTTTGTGAGCTTTTACCTTGTTAGGTTTGCTTAGAGTACTTTCCTTTTTTCATTTGCTTGTGAGTCAAGTTTTCATAGATTTTATAGCTTTTGAGATTGATTTTTGTTAAAATAGATTTATATGCTTTATTAGATAAAAGAAAATACAAAAACATCTCCTTTGAAAAGTTTTGTTTCAAGTAGCTTTGAGGCGTTTTGAAAGAAAAAGAGTTTTTCGTGCACGTAAAGAGTGGTCATGTTTGTATGCTTGAAAAGATAAAGAGAATTGTTTCTTTGATTGTCTTTACTAAGAAAGTTGTTTTCTATAAAATTTGCATCTCTCAACTCTCTTAGTTAAGAATTTCATTGAAAAAGGAAAGTAGCGTAAATCATCTTAGGTGCATCTTTGTAGTGGTTTGAGTCGAGTCTACACACCATTGGTTTCACTTCCGCTACCTTTTGTCTTTAAGAAAAACCATAAAATTAACGCTTAAAGTAAAATCGACGTAGTAACTTTTATTTTCTAGGGCTCTGAAACACCAATTTAGATCAGGCTAGTGTCTTGGAGTAGGTGAGTAATTAACTCTCCAAGACAACAAAACCAAACAAGTAGCTTATCTTGTGATAGAATAAATCCAATTGTCTCATTTGTACTCTGGGAAAGCTCCTCTTAAAGGAGAAGCACGAGCTCGTGTCCGAACCAGTGAGGGGATCAATCCCCCCTCGTTGGGAACGACGCCAGACACGCACGTATTACAAATGATAAACCTCGGATTAACCATTGTCGAGGAGCCAGGGGTCACTTGTCGGTAAACCTTGGATTATTGTCAAGGAGCCGGCAAGGGGATTGAGCTTGATACTCTGCCCTTGCGTGCTGTTGGAGTTTAGACTGTTCCCCCAGGTGCATTTGTTGCGGTTGGTAACCTTAGTGACCATTATCTTTAGGATTCTACCGAGGTGACGGTGGAGGGAAGATCCCACTGTACCTGGAGCAGATGTCGGCTAGACTCACTTGGATTTTCTGGGGGGTTCGCTTCACTCGAGACGGTTAAAGTGGAGGAACTTGGTCCAGTCTATTCATTAAGCAGGTTGCCGGGGTAACTGTTCCCCCCGCCACTTCTGTACTGAATCCAGCGATGTTGGGCTTCATCACCAACTAGCGCTTTCGGTCTGGAAGGCTACTGTTTGTGCTTGGTTTGACGCTCTAGATTCTTTAGGTGTGTGATTCAAATTTGTTTGGTTCTTTAGAGACTTTAGGTGGTTTGATTTGAAATTTTATTTTGTTTTCGTGTGTAGTAGTTAAAAGTTTTTAGCTGTGGCGGAATTACCGAGACAATCCAGTAGACTTCGGGGCAAGTCACCTGAGATTGTTACCGGAACTGATTTGTTGAGGAAACTCTGTAGATCACGGGGTGGATCCCCTGAAGACGTCCCGGGTCAGTACGAAGGGTTGAAGGTCCTTATAACTCCTCCTAGTGGCAGTAAAGTAGGTTCACCTGAAGAAGGAGAATCTTCCTTGGTAGTCCATCCAGATTACCAAAGTCTAGAAACAGGTTATAATCCTGAAGCTGTTACAGTTTCTGAGCTTGTTGGTAGTTTCTCGTCTGCTAGTGATACAGGCGAAGAACCTGAAATATCTGAACCTGTTACTCCAACTTCTAGTGTTCCAAATTCACCGAGAATAGAACGAATTATCACCAAAAATCTTCCTACTGGTTTGATTGCTATCGAAGAACTTGCTCCAGAGGAAGAAATAGGCGTTTCTCACCTTGAAGATCAACTTACTATTGAGCTCAGGGAGCGTGAATCTATCTTTTACAGTCCTCCTAGAAGTACTACTTGGTACCTTTCGTTAACTAATTATTTAGACAACTCAGGGATAGGTTTTTCTCCACCTCGTACTCCTTTCCCACCTGGAGGTATTCATACTCCGGTAAATATGTCTGGTCAGTCGTCTGTGTTTACTCAAAGTCCTGAATCTTTCTTACATGGCGGTCCTTCTGTTCCCACTGGGTATCAAGCACTTTCTGGTACCTTTGCGAGGGCATCTCCTCAACCCGTTGATCATGGGTTATTAACTGGAAACAGTGGTAATATACCATTGGGTGTAGGAGACACTTACATGATGTCAGGTTCAGTTCCCGTTTCCTAACCTCAAGGTGGCCAGTTAACACCTGGGGGGCAACCTCAAGGTACACAAATCGTGTTTGGGGGCAACCTCAGTATCAATATCAACCTCAAGGATGGCAACCCCAAGGGTATCAACCCCAAGGGTACCAACCTCAAGGTCAAGGTCAACCCCAGTATCAGTATTTACCCCAAGGTTATCAACCTCAAGGTCAATACTCGAGTCAAGGTTATCAACCACCTCAAGGTCAGTCATATGGGCAAGGTGTGGGAGCTGCACCTTTCAATTATCAATCCTATCCTCAATCCGGTTATGGACCTCAGTATTCTCAACCTGTTACGGGTCAATACCCTGGAATGTTAGTGTGGGATCCATCACAGGGTCAACAGGTGTTGCAGCCAAGTATACAGTTGGTACCTCAAGCTGGACAACCCGTAGTTTCTGGTTCACCCCAGCAACCGCAACCTGCCCAGTCAAATGTTCAAACTTCTGTAACTTCGGTAGTTACTTAGCCGCCAATTGCACCTAGTACTCCATCTCAAATGGCTGCGGCAACTACCGCTGCATCTACCGCACTTACTTCTGGAGTATCGACAGCTCCAGTTTCTACTGTCTCTGCAACCACTCCTCAGGCATCTTTACCGTTGTCTGGACCTACGATTCAAACCACGGTCCAGATGCCTATGGGTCAGCCTGGTATAAGTACGGTTGTCACTTCTCAACCTCAATTTGTTTAACAACCGTACCAGGGACAGTACCAACAAAGGCAAGCTGTCCAGCAGCCAGTTTACCAGTATCAACCGTATCCTGGGTACACTTATCAACAACCTCAACAACCCCAGTACGGTCCGGTTAATCCTGGTTTTCCAGGAGGATATAATATCCCTAATGCGATTCCTGTTCCTAGTTATCCTGGATATCCTCCTCCTGGGGCTGGTGTCATGACTCAAAGTTTTAGAGATCCTAATCGGCAATTACCGTTTATCGCAACTTTGGATTTACCAGATTTGACGCGCCTAACGAATGATCCAATTCAATATCTTCAGTTCTGGCCGCCAATGCCAAATAAGTTGTTCAGTGATATACCCAAGTTTGAAGGTAAGCCTGGAGAGGATCCGTCCAATCATGTGATGACTTACCACCTCTGGTGTGCTTCAAATTCTATCTCGGATGATTCGATCCGCTTACGTCTTTTTCAGCGTACACTCATTGGTCTCGCGGCCAAGTGGTACATTGAGTTACCACGGGCCTCTTTTTACAATTTTAGCCAGTTAGCTACCTTGTTCTTAACTCACTTTCAGTTGCCGGTCAGATACAATAATGACACGAAGTTATTAACTTCACTAAAACAATCGACGTCCACATATATTTCCGATCACATTCATGAGTGGAGACGTCAAAGAAGGTTAGTGAAAGTTTTTATTCCGGACCAAATCTTAGTTGAATGGTTTATTAAATCATTGTTACCGAAGATTACTGAAGATGTAGCTAAGGCCGGAGTAGTTACTGAGGAGCAAGTCATTGCTCAGGCGCAGTACCTTGACTTAGTTTATACTCAGTCAAGTACGTTACACGAGAAGATTCTGGATCTTCCAAAATCGAATCAAATCGCTGCTGCTCCTTCGGGATCTCATGCCGCTGATGGTATGATTGGTACGGTGAACACAAAGAGCAAGAAGAAGTCTTCCAAGAATTCTACTACTCCTATAATCACCTTGCCTGATTCCCCGACAGGAGAGTCTTCTCCTGAACTTTCCGCCGATATTCACGCTGTAGAGTCATCTACGGCCAAATCAAAAAACGGTGGAAAGAAGAAAGGAAAGAAGAAGGCTAAAGCAGACAAGGCTCCAAAAGAGAAAACAGAAAAGTCGGAAACCAATGACGAAAAACGCAAACCTCGATATCCTTGTCTTATTTGTGAAGAGGATCATTTTACAAGAGATTGCCCTCATCGGGCCGAGGTTGTGAAAATAGTCAAAGGTTCTCCCCCTCCTGCTGTGTTGAAAGATCCATTTCCAAAGTAGGAGAGTAAGATGATAGGTTCTTCCTCGACTGCCAGTGAAGAACCCATTTTGATGATGTCTCATGTGAGGATTGCGACTCAATCGCAAGATTATGGTAGTAAGAATCCTGTTGATGGTAAGGAAGCAGAATCTTCTCACTCTAACCCATCAACCTCAGCTCCTGGTTCCGATCCACTACAGATCGAAAAACCTAACCCGGACTTAGTAATCAAACCGCCCGCCAAGGGTGTACTTCGAAGGTCTGCTTTCAATCCACATGCGAGAGCAGCCCAGAATTACAACATTGTTGAGGACTTAGCTGTTTCACCCTCAGCAATGTCGGCGTTAGAAGTGCTGCAATCATGCCCAGCACAACGAAAATTACTTTTGTCGGCTATCGGAGCTGTTGATGTTCAGGACCCGAACCTGATAATCTTCGATCTAGAAAATAGTACACCACGTCTACCCCATCAAATGGCTTTCCAAATCCTAGTGATAGTCAAAAACAGGCCTATTCATCGGACTGTGATTGATGAGGGAGCTTCTACGTGTATTATGTCGATTCAATGTTGGAGATCTCTTGGTTCTCCTTCGTTGAACCAATCCCCCACCATCCTTAAGGCCTTTGATGGCCGTGGGTTCCGTCCGTTTGGTATTCTACAGGAATTACCTATAGGGGTAGAAGGTAAAACCGTTAGTCTGGATGTGGAAGTGGTTGATGCCCCTCTAGACTACAACCTTCTTTTGGGTCGAAGTTGGTCATATGCTATGACGGCGGTCGTTTCATCGGTCTTCAGAGTAATTAAGTTTCCATATAACGGTAAGATCGTGACTATAGATCAGCTGACATACTTTTCATCCGACCCAGCCTCTTCAGAGAGTATCCAGCATGTCGGTAAGACGACAATCCCTTATAGGGACGTTGGCGTAGGTTTAGTTAAAGATTCCGGTTTACTGGGAACTTTTCCTTTCCCTCCAATCAACGCAGACCCTTCATTTGCATCAATTCATATGATTACATCAGAAAACATTATTTATGATGATCCTTGGATCGTCCCATCTGAATCTGAGATAGACTCATTCGGTGATGCTATGCCTTTGAGTCCATATGAGATTGCTTATGAAGCTGTCGTGTCTTTTACCGACTCGCGTTCAACCCAAATCGACCAAATGAATGTGGTCAGTGAAGAATCACTTTTCACATCATCCTTAGAACGGATAGTGTTTCCCGAAGTTGTGTCATCTGACGAACAACTTCGCGAAATCCTAAGTGTAGACGATCTACCATGGGAAGATCTCCATCACAGATCTTCGTTTTTACCTGAAGATGATGTTCTTGAAAATGATTTTTCATCTATCTTTACCGCTGAATATGTCAAAGACGCTCAGAATCCAATGAAACATCCTGATTCAGAGTTGAATTTAGGGAGTATTTCTCGTACTATTCCCATTGATATTTCAGTGAAGCCCAGAATTGAGGAGAACATTCATATAGGTGCCACATGTACAGAAGATGAAATCCAAACTTACAAGGCCCTATTCCAAGAATTCCGCGACGTGTTTGCCTGGTCTTACGAGGAAATGCCGGGAATCGATCCTGCCATTGTTGTTCATGAAATAAAAACCTACCCGGATGCTAAACCCGTCCGGCAACGGTTGCGTCAGATTCACCCTCGAAAAGCGGCTGCGATTAAAGCAGAAGTCGAAAAGCTGTTGAAAGCAGGTTTCATTTATCCGATCCCGTTAACGGATTGGGTATCGAATATTGTTCCGGTCAACAAGAAACAAGGAACAATAAGAATCTGTATCGACTATAGGGATATAAATCGAGCTTGTCCAAAAGACAACTATCCTACGCCTTATATCGATCAAATTATTGATGATTGTGCCGGAAGTGAAATGTTTTCCTTTATGGATGGTTTTTCGGGCTATAATCAAATCAATATTCTACCTGCCGACCAACCAAAAACGGCATTCATTTGTCCATGGGGGACATTTGCTTATTGCAAATTACCTTTTGGGCTTAAGAATGCCGGGGCCACTTTTCAACGGGCGATGTCTTACGCATTTCATGACATCAAGCACATTGTGCAACCGTATCTCGATGATTTGCCTGCTCATTCTTTACATCGAGCTGATCACCTTGTCCACTTACGAGCAATCTTTATGAGGTGTAGGCATTATCGAATTCGGTTGAATCCCCACAAGTGTGTTTTCTGTATAGAAACAGGTCGATTGCTAGGCTTTGTTGTTTCAAAAGCCGGCATTCGCGTCGATCCCTCAAAGGTCGAAGCTATCATCAAATTGCCTCCTCCTTCGAGTTTGCGCCAACTCCAAAGTTTGCAAGGGAAAGCGAACTTTTTACGCCGATTCATCCCAAACTACGCCGAGGTCACTAAAGGTTTTACACGGTTGTTGAAACAGAACGCTCAATTCTTTTGGGACGAGATTGCCCAACAATCTTTTGATGCACTTAAACACGCGTTGACCCATGCACCGTTGTTGCATCCTCCCAACTACAACCAGGACTACTTCTTATACCTCGCAGCTTCGCATTCCACCATTGGAATGGTGTTAGTTCAAGAAGATGAATTCGGAGCGGAACATGTGATATATTATCTCAGTAGGACCTTAAATCCCACTGAGCTAAAATATTCGCATGTGGAGAAATTGGCCCTGGCAGCCGTTCAAGCTGTCCAGCGTTTTCGTCACTACATTCTTCTCCGTAAAACTACAGTTATTTCGGATTGCAACCCTATGATTTACATTTTGACAAAACAATTGCTAGGGGGCAAGTACTCTAAATGGATCGTTATCCTGCAAGAGTTCGACTTGGAATTCGAGAAGTCCAAGTCTAAGAAATCTTTGGTTTTTGCGGAATTGATGTGTGATTTCCCTCGTGCTGACACAGAGACTGTGGCAGAGGAGTCCATTGCGGACGAATCTTTGTTTCTTATCAGTACTTTAGATCCGTGGTACGGGGATATAATCATCTATCTCCAAACCCAAACCTTTCGGCCTGAAGCTTCAAAGGCGGAACGTCGAAAAATTCGGTTTCAATCCCAGCAATACAAAATTATTGGAGATACACTTTATCGCCAGGGGGCAGACTTAGTTTTTCGACGTTGTTTAACTCACGAAGAGGCTGAGAGGGTTTTGAATGATTGTCACTCTGGAGCATGTGGCGGTCATATGTCTGGGTATGCCACAGCTCAGAAGGTGTTGCGCGCTGGCTATTTCTGGCCGTCTATGTTTAAAGATTGTATCATTGCAGTCCGGAAGTGCCACAACTGTCAAGTGTTTGATCGCAAGATGCGCGCACCACCTGCTCCTCTCCACCCTATAATTGTCGTTGGTCCATTCGCCAAATGGGGTATCGACTTTATTACTTGTAACCCTCACTCGGCCGGGGGGCATGCGTATATCATCCTCGCGGTTGATTATTTCACTAAATGGGCCGAGGCGATGCCTACATTCGACGCAAGCGGCAAAACAGCTGCAGTTTTCGTATTCAATCATATTATAACTAGGTTTGGTGTCCCACAAGCAATCATTACTGACCATGGGAGCCATTTTCGAAACATCATGATGACTGAGCTTACAAGCCAGCTTGGTTTGCGCCACGATAGCTCTACTCCTTATTATCCGCAAGCCAACGGTTTGGTTGAGTCTATCAACAAAGTTCTGGTTATCATGATCCGACGAACCATTGGTATTCATCGGTCGAATTGGCACAACATGTTATTTTCAGCGCTATGGGCATATCGAACCTCAGTGAAAACTTCAACAGGGTTCACTCCTTTCCAGCTAGTTTATGGCTTGGAAGCTGTGTTACCCATTGAATGCGAAATCCCATCACTTCAAATGGCTGTCGAATTACTTCCAGCTACTTCCGAAGAGGAGAAACGTTTATTGTACTTAGCTAAATTAGATGAGACTCGACGTGACGCTGCATTGGCAATCGAGACTCACGCGAAACGAATGAAAGCTCAGTATGATAGAAATGTGACCCCTCGAAGTTTTTCGGAGGGAGACCTAGTGCTATTATATGATCAAGCTAACGATAAGCTAGGTGCTGGAAAATTCGTTCCTATGTGGCATGGACCCTACATTGTAAAGCGAAAGCTAGCAAAAGGGGCTTATGAGCTGGTAGATTTTGATGGGGACTCTTTGGGTAAACCCAGAAATGGACTTTACCTAAAGAGGTATTATGCTTAAATGGTGGGTATGGAGAATTTTTAGTTAGGTTAGGTTTTCTTTCTAGCTAGTATGTTTGTTAGTTTAGTCAGTGTGCTTAGCTTAGAGAGTGTGTTTTTCGTCGTTATTCTGGCTTATCTTGGTTTTACTCTTGATATTGCAGATGTCGACGCCTCTCCAAACATACATTGGATTTGCTGATGGTGCTTGTCGTAGTACACGGAATATCTCTTCCGCAGCTTGGGTTATCTATTCACCCTCTGACGAGTTAGTTTCTATGCATGGGGTAAGCCTCGGTCAAACAACGAACAACATTGCAGAATACAGTGCAGTGGTTGAATTATTATCCAAATCTATTTCATTTGGAATTCGACGTTTGATAGTGAGGTTAGATTCTGAACTTGTTGTATTACAGCTTAATAGAGTTTATGCCATTAGAAATCCTGTGTTATTAAGGTTGTTTTTGAGAGTGCGTCTCTTGGAACGTGAATTTGATTACATTGAATATCAGCATATTCCAAGGTCTTTAAATACATTAGCAGATGCAATTGCTTCTCGAATGTTGGACAGACATTTACCATAATCATGCAAGTAAATTTAAAAACATTTCATCACATATGTTAAACAAGATAAGCCGATAATAGTGATATATATAGATAGGAGTGTGTCAAAAAATATACATCGTCTTCGATCATAGGTTGAAAAACACCTTATGATCGGCAAAAATGATAAAGTACAAAAAGTCAAAAATGTCACATGTGTCTACAAAGTGACTAGCCAATCACTGGTGGTGCTCCCTATACGACACCACTGCATGGGCTACCTTACACAAAAATCTCCTAAACGGTCCAGGGACTGCGACTACATAGCGCTGAAGTCTGATAGGAATATCATCTATGGTAGTCTCAGGTATATCCACCGTCGGACGCTCTAGATCTTGCTCCAACTCAGCTAGTGACTCTGCAGCCGCGTCCTGTGGGGCCGGTACCGGTGCAACTGGATGTCTCCTCTCAAAAGGCCGGAGGTTGGCTGGGCGCTGTGGACCAACATCTGCATTTTAAAAATTTTTACTGTCAGTTTTGAGACGATATATATAAAAAACAAAAAAATACATAATTTGAAAACTTGTGAAAATAAAGTACCTCTGTCATCCCATTGTTCTCCCTGTGGAAGAACCATGTCCGGATCACCTCGAAAATCTACTCCGGCATACGGAAAGTCCTGGATCGAAAAAACCTGGTCCTCTAACCAGTGAAAATAACTATCAGAGAATCGAACAACCGCCGCGCCCTCGTCAGGATGCCGGGCCATCACCGTAACCCATCGTATCAGCTTTGGCTCCCGAGGACCCAAGATATCAACAGTGAGTTGCTGAGGGATCAGCATCAGAACTCTCTCTAAGGCAAAGCTCACAACTAGAG
Source organism: Pinus tabuliformis (assembly GCA_031772625.1). Classification (NCBI taxonomy): domain Eukaryota; kingdom Viridiplantae; phylum Streptophyta; class Pinopsida; order Pinales; family Pinaceae; genus Pinus; species Pinus tabuliformis. Next base: position 61,638,070 of record CM062804.1, on the reverse strand, counting down.
GCCCATATCCAAAGGTCTTCAGTCATCCGTCCTTTGCCCTAGTCAGTTGGCTCTTCATATTAGCCGACACAGCATCACATCAGTTGAAAATGGTGCCTTGGTAACAGTCAATCGCCATCCGCATTTGGGACTCGGAGGCAATATGTAAAGCGGCCGCGTCGCAAATTCTGGTAATCGTGAAAGCTATAACTTTGAGTTCACGCAGAGAGATGTGTTTGATTTCCACGCCTTTCGCATGGTGTGCATTGGGTGTGCACCAATCCGCCCGGAGACTAGCAAGGGATTGGCCACCCGGCCTAGTCCCGGCTAGATTGAGTTGCTCGCCTCTATTTGGCAAGCCAGTGAGAAAGTATACATCAGAGGGCTCTATCTCGAGCTGGTGCCCTCCTATGTAAAAGCATTGCTCTTGAACGTTCCATCTCTCAACCAGCCATTCTAAGAATCTCACCTGAGCCCTCATGCCAGGTATGGCCCAGTATTTATATAGCCCGCATTCTTTTAGGGCATCAATGGAAGGTTGATGTTCAATTGCGGCTAAATCAATGTCTTCGTGCTCTCTTTCTCTCCAATCCAACATGGTGAGTGCCCTACACACCAAGAAACAAAGATTAAAATTCATTTGGGAAATTTTAAATGGTTGCTTGTGGAGTTTGGGGTTTCAAATTCCGCCTTTCGCGGGGGACGCACCCCGCGTTTAGAACACAGGGCGTCGGGACGCAGCTGGCCTGAAGGTGGGCTGCGTCCCCCGACCTTTTTCCTATACAGGAAAAAGTCGGGGGACGCAGGTCACCCGAAGGGCACCTGCGTCCCCCGCAGTGCGCACTTTGAAACCCAAAACCCCCCAAAAAATCAAAACTAAAACCTAAAACACAATTTTTATCGGATGAAATTGAAGAGGAGGATGTTGTAAAATACCTGGAAGAGACAGCGTTCGATTCTGACGGTCAGATTTTCCGCAGCGACCACGAGAAGTTTCTTGCCAAAACCCCTTTTTTCAACCTCAACAGTAAAACGATAAAAATGACATGGTAAAAAGTCTTTTTATAGGTTTTTTGGATGAATTTGTTCATTTTTCACCATGGAAGGATGTTTTTTGATGTATTTTTGCCTATCTTAAACAGGTATGAGTAATGTGTCGTTTTTGTGCAGGACAAAGGGATTTAGAGGGAAAATTGTCATTTTTCACAAACCAAAATATCAGAGTCATCTTTTAAGCCCTTTTCTGACTCCTAAAAAATGAAAAGATTGCCGAGCATTTCTTTTACACTCGTTAAAATGGAATTAAAAGACGGTCCCCTTATAGCTCTTTTATGACCGTAAAATCAGGAAAAGATTGCCAGGTTTTTGTCGTTTCAAACTCGATACGGAAATAAAACGACGTGTCCTTGATCGCTTTTTACTTTTCAGGTCAGTGGCACTAATTATGAAAGTACTCCTTGGTCGCAAGATCAAGCGGTTCCCCCAGGTATTATTTTATACTTTTTCGGGCTTGAGGGACACAAATCTACGAAAAAGTTCAACTTGGAGTCTTCTTAAGTTTTTCAGACTCTCTAAAATTGAAAAACGCCGAGTTTCTCCTATACTGGGCTCGTTAAAATTTCACAGTAAAGGACCTGTTCAATTACAAACAGGAACGAACTGCTCCTTCCTAGGGTTCGAATCAAAACTAGGTTGGACTCATCCGAAGGATGAGCTTATAATCAAGCATATGTTATCCTCCTCAAGCTTGTTAAAAATAAAGAGGTACTTGCCAGAAATGGTGGGGGAAAAGAGAGAAGAATGAGCCTATTTGTTACCTTTTGTCTCAGAAGAAACTTTATTACCGCTCTTGAACACGACACTTTTCATTCACCTGGGTTGGGAAATCCTTTACCTCACAGTTGATCAAACCACATTGAAAGTCTTCAGCCGGGTTCCGGGGATTGACTTTGAGTCGTTTATCACCAAGCCATCTGTTGTGTCGTTATGTGTTCAAGAGGTCTGCAAGCAAAACTTTCATCTGCAAAATACTTGTCATCCATTTGACCATCCCTGAGTCAGTCCTTACAGCAACATTTCTTCAACTTGAACAATGATTTCGTGTTGTGGGCTTGCCTGCAACGGGTCGCTTTCTATCGAGAGAGATGACTTAGAAATCGTCAGTGCCTTGAAGTCTGCATGCATCAATGGCAGGTTTCTCGCCTTTGACGTCAGTTTACATCATTGACTTTCGATCGAAGGATTCCGTGAAATGTTCGACATCAACTCATTTATTCGCATGGCTAGAATCGTACCAATTCGGGAAGTAGAAATGAAGACCCTGGATCTAGTTTCCACCATCCAGGCTGCGAGGAGTTTTGTATTCATTATCTAAGTAGACTAATCATAAACAGATGGCTGCGCCCATACTGTGTCTACAAAATTCTATGGTTATGATGTACTGCAAGATCATTCCTGTATCAGAGTAGTTAGTCAGTTAGTTAAAGTTTTGATCTGAGTATGGGAATGCCTACCTCAGTGATGATATAATCTTATACATGTATTTTGTGTTGAAAATTGCAGGTTCTGACCAGGCTCTCCACAAGATAATCCTTGAAATGATAAAGCGCTTCACCCTTCCTAGATAATACAAAACCCTAATCTATTACAGGCTTCGCACTTTAAGGGGCAATCTGTTACACTAAAAAATGTCACCATGACTATTTACAGTTAGTATGGCTCTATCAACAGTCATGCTATCCTCTTAGGCAAGTCTTATACCTCCGCTCTCCATGTCAAACTCCAAAAAAGAGAGAAAGTCTTTATAAATGTATTTATCTCTGGGTACGCAGGTTCTCTCAAACTTACCTGCGGGGACGCACCCAATGTTCACAAAAGCTGCGTCTTTGGACGCTCTATATGTAAAGGGGTAGGTGCATCCCCCTGTAAATGTTAAAATGCGCAAGTTTCATCTTTAAAAAGTTACTTGTGGTCATTTCTAGAGCATTCTAGAAGGTTGTTCGACGTGTATTGAGCGCCTCCAGATGGTTCATGCACCCCTACCAAAGAGGAACTTATCCCATCAATAAGGGAGCTATCCCATCCAAAGAGGGGATTATCCCATTGATGGTGGACCTGATTAACCTCCTCTTGAGCACTATAAATACAGGCATTGGGTCAGAAGGAGGAGAGGTTGGAAGCTATACATTTCTAAGGGTAAATGCTATAGGAATTAGGACTCCCATTTAGAAGCTTGTGAGGAGAGATTTCCATCTTTGCTTGTTCTATTTGGAAGTGGGTGAGCTTTGTCAAAGTAAAGGAGAACTCTTGATGGACCCTGGGAGGGACTTGCACAACACCAAGGCTCAAGTTGTATTTGTTCCTTTTGTTACCTATTAATGCAAATGAGTCCATTCTTCTCAATAACTTGTTATTTATGAGTTGTTTCATGTACTCCTTGGTCTATGTGTTAAATATGTTTTATTCTATGAGATTATCAAGTGCTATTTAATCGTTTGATTGTTAGTGTATGCAGGTTTCAAAGTGAAGGAGGAGCTCATCCGGATCAGCGGAGCTGGAATGCTACAACAACGTTGGATTACAGGTAGGATCTAAACACTTGATTTCCCGTATAGTAAATGCATGTTTAGAGAAGGATTACTCTTGTTTGTCTTGTTTGTCACTAGAGAGTCTTAGGCTCCTAGGGAGGTTGATTCGTGTCCGAACTATCGACTCTTTCCGCCTGACAGTTGCAGACATTTTCTTTATACTTTGGATTCAAGCGGTAAGGCCACTGCTTAACTAGCTTCGCGTCGAGTTTCAGGGTGATCTTCATCATCCCTAAATCGGCAACGATCCCTTTTAAGTCTATAATTTTGGTCGAGAACAAGTCTTGGTATTCGTGGAGTAACTCAGCGACCTTATCGATCGTGGCATCATCCCAATAGTCCCCAAGTGTTGCGTACTTCGGCTCTACCTCTGTTCCAATGTTGACCTGCTTCGTCTTTAGTGGCGCAGTGATGTCGGGGTCTTCAAGTGATGGTCTGTGAATATCGTGATAGCCTTCCATTTCTGAAATGTTAATGTTTCTTGGGTCCTCATCATCCTCCTCAACATTTATGTTATAACACTCTAGTGCGTTGCTTAACTATGTCACCCATTCTGGCTGAAGTACTCCCATTGGCTCTTGTGGTATTTTGAAGATAGCGGCCTTTACTGCTTGTAGCGCATTGTCGACAGTATCCAACCAACGATCTTCGAACGTGAAGGTTAACAAAAATACTTTGCGCAAGACATCCCATTCGCCCGTAGCATGGCGGAGCTCCGCCTTAGTATACCAATTCATGGGTATGACATCCAGGGTATGGTAGAATAAATGTACCCATTCAAGTTGTGGCTCTTCCCCATAGACCTTCATCCATTTCGCGAGGTGCGTGCATGGATCATCTCATCTGTCATATTTGTCTACTAGCCATATTTGTGGTTTCCCAAATTGTAGTCGCATCATTCTTCTACAGTCGCACCAGTCCTCAAAAATTCCTTTATGCGTACCCCACCATCGTGCGGGCATCGCGTGCAGTGCCCACTTCAGCACATCGAACCACTGTTGTTCTGGTACTGCGCTTTCAAATTTGCTCAGGAATTCATTCACCACTAACAATCCATCATATGTCAGTAGCTCCCTTGCCTCTATTGTCACACAACATAGTGATCTAACCATCATGTTGCAATTTAGTGTTGTTACTTCGTGTAGCCAATTCTGCCATCGTTCTACTTTTTCATCTGAATCTGAAGTGCAGGAGCTTTCGTGCTCCCACGAAATCCTTCCATCTTCAGTCAGATTCACCCAATCATGTTCTCACATAGTTATCTTGTAAATAAAATCAAGATCATCATCACTATCATCGTCACGGACCGATTCAGTGTATCGCGCTCCTTCGGCTGGATCTAGTGGTACTACTACGCGTAGTGACTTTTTATCAAAGATCATTTTGCGCTTCTCTAGATTTATGACTCCGTTCATATCGATGGCCCAATCTATTCCTAGTAGCGCGGGATAGGGATTACTATCATCGACAATCTCTATCACTTCAAAATATTCCTGCACGCTCGGACCTTCAATATTTACTATTACCCCTTGTAATCTTCCATGGGCAAAATCTTCTGTTGGTTCGCCATTCGTAACTGAATAGGAGAACACTATAGCATAGGTCTACCCATGCATTCCCATGTTTGCTTTGGTAATACATTTGTGTCTAAACCCAGATCCAGGATTACCTGATCCATTTCATACTCGTCGATTTGCGCAGTCAACCTCATTTCCCTTCCTGTGCGCAATGCATGCTTTTCAGGTTTCTGAACCACACACGATTCTCCTAACCCCACACACCTAGTGATAAGTTCTTGTAGTCCTTTGCCTGCCTTGTTGTTGCACATCAGTTTCATGCATGTCTCCAAAAAGGTAGTGAGCATTGAAGGATCCATCCCTAGTTCTAGTTTATCCTTACTACCTGAAGTGGAGGCCTCCGTGAAGCTCTTCTTAGCTTCCATGAATGTCTCCTTCACGCGTTCGAAATTAAATTCAGGTTCCTTTGTAGGATCCTTGAAAACCCATGCACTTTCTTCTGGCTACTTCCCTTTATCCTCTCTCGTGGTCATACCGCTCCTGAGCATCATGTTTACATTTGGGTCTTCTTCGTGCGGCTCAGACCTCATCATTTGTAAATTCTTAGTCGGAGGGGGCTAGAGTACCCCCTTTTCACGCATCCTTTCTATCAACAAAGGGCAATATTCTGCCTCATGATCAAACTGTGTACAGTACCAACATGATATCCGTGTCGAGTTTGTACAATCACGCTCATAGTGCCCTAGCCCTCTGCAATTGTAACAAATTAGTTGTCCGCGACCCCTTCCTGGTCCCATTTCGCCTCGACCTCGACCGCGCCCCTGAAATCCAGCATGCCCCATCCCTGCATTGGGGTCAAGGGCTCACGTTTTGGTTTGCACCCTGTAGGCAAGAGTCTCGTCCATCATTATTTCGTAGTTGCGGTAAGTGTGTTCATCATGGCCTATTGACCTATAGAAATTACAAAACAATTGCTGGGACGTCTTCATATACTTTTGCAACAGGTGATAATTATCTGTGGTGTGTTTTCCTCCTATCTAACAGATTGTGCACCATAATGCAGATTCCACACTTGGCCCTACCTATGCCTCAGGTCTTAATGACATTGACCCTCCTCCTGGCAAGTAGTTCACGAACACTGGATAGTGGTCCTTGTCGCGCCCTTGGCCTTTGCATTTTATGTGCCACACTTCCTCGCGCGTCTCCGGCCGAGGTGTCCTGTCCTGTTTCAAGCTTTGCATTTCCAGACATAGATTCTGCAGTTGCACATGAATTTGTTGGACTCCCAACCCAGGGTCTTTTATAAGGGTCTCATGTAATCTCATTGCCATCTCCAACACTTCGGCCTGGGTGGAAAGTTTTTGTTGTGACAGCGTTGTCCTTAAGTGTGGCGTAAGTGATGCCACAAATGATGCACAATGTTGTCCATTTGTCAACATCATATTGGCTTCTTGAATCATACTCTTCAGCCTTTGGTCTAGGTCCTAGGGGGTCTCGCCTAGGAGCATCATGATCTCCTTAAACCCGATGATTGATTGTGTTTTTTATTTTGGCCTGCTAAATTCCTTGTTCAACGCAGCGTGGATCTTTGCAATTCCTATGTTTTGGTGGTCATTAGAATGCTTGATATACCACATTAATGTGCGATCCTGCAGCGTGCTCACCAGTGTATCCTTTTTAATATTATCATCCATGATGCCTTGTGCTTCCCATACTGCTCTTACCACGAACTAGAATTGGTTCAGATCTTCACTTCCCACTCCTCTGAATACCGGTAGTTTGATCGCACTCGCCATACTGAACTATGGTGGTGGCGGAGGTGTGGTGGGTGGAGATGGAGGTGAGGAGGGTGAGACGGGTGGCGGTGTGGGTGGAGGTGGTAAACGCGGAATATGCTACCTTATCAGACTGACCGTGCTTCTCGAAGAAACTTTCGTGAGCTCTTCCTCGCTTTCCCGCGAAGGTGAAATTAAGGGACTAGTTTCAAACTCTTCACTACTTCATCTTCTGTAGATCTTCCAACTTCGTGTAGTCCAAAACATTAATTTATTCACATAACCTGCTTTTCACACAATAACATCTTAATCCAAGTGTTCAAAGTTTTAATATACTTACCTCGCGGTCCCTTGAGGAAACGTCGCTCTGCCTCACTGTAGCTGATGGTGGTATCTACTGTAAACTCGATAAATCCTCCTATTGTTCGGTCGATGGTCCACAGCTCACGCTATCTTATCTCCTGACACTTCTAGTCTGCGCACTAATTCCGGAGCCCACACTATTGGTTTGTCGAGCCTACACCTTCCCTGGCTATCTACTAACTTCGCGATCCACTCATATAACTCAGAAGGAAAGGATGTAAAGAATATTTCGTGGATTTCCATATACAAGTAGCGCTCCAACCACTGTTCCTTAGATACTTGTGGATTTTTGTTTTCCTGCACTGTGAACTTGTGAATCTTCTTGTCCAACCACTCTTTAATTTCTTTCTTTGTTGGATTCCAATGGCATGACATCAGACATCCTTTATCCAGATCCTGGTCTTGGCAATGGAATCATTTATTGGCTTGTGTGGGCCTGATCTAGGTTTATAGGTGATTTAGCCAAGAAAATCCTGGTACTACTAGCCCTTTCAGCAACAGTCTGCGGAGTGCAGATTGAGGTCTCACCCAAAGTAGTATGGGAGGGTACTAGACTAGGTTTCCACACCCTGGGGTTGTCTAATGAGCTTCTGGTGGTCCACGGTTTGACCCTTCGTGCACGTTGCTATGCACACTTCCTGTCCCTTCACAACCTGCGATGCTACTTCCGCGTAGCCCTACTCAGGGCACAACCCATATAATACCCAATTCTCTTGCTATTTGATCTATTATTAACCGATTAATTAACTTATTGGTGTAAGACTAATGATTATAATAGCATATTTAGCAATCATATCAGTGCGCGCGATAAATAAAAGAGTATAAATGTAAAGAAGACAATACACAAGAAGATACACAGAAATAGGAATCAACTTGTCTTTATTATTCTTTGATCAAGGTTACAGACTCGACACTGCCCTGCGCACTCAGTTGTAGAGCCTCTCCCTACTACTACGACCCAATACACTTAGACTCCTACTCTATGCTCGAATCATTCGTATTCTCTTCTCTACTTCGCTCCTTAGCTATCTTTACAACTTAGAGCCTCACTCTTATTTATACAATCCCATGGTCTTCGGACCATGGGTAGATCGGCATGACTTTACATTACATTACAATACTTTAGGGCAGACAACCCTATGAATTAACCTATACTTCACGCTTCACGCCCGCAATTCGCGAAGTCTTACAAAACCTTTGACCAAAACTTGGGCTTTGAGCCCCAAAACATGTTGTGGGGGGTTCCATGCCCAACAACTTGAGTAAGGCTTCTTTCAAAGCAAGGAGTTGTGTCTCCATCTCATGCATCCTTTCCAGGTTCATATTTTCAATATGAAGTTGGCTCTCCATTTCCTGCAATTTGTTAGAAAGCTACTGCTTCTCTTCCTTCATGGAATTCAACTGCTCTCGAAGTTTGTTGCTCTTACTTTCATCCTCATACATTTCTCTCACCATATCCATCATGATGAGCAAGTCTTGCTTCATGTATTCATCAAAGAATCTTGTGAAGGAGGAGAGCTCACTTGTAGAAGTTGTCATAATTATAGAAATGAACAAAAGAACTTCAACAAAATTCAAAAATAGCTTATTCAAGCAGCCTTTTACAAACAAACCTTCTTATGTTTCAAGGATTTCTTTGAGGTCCTTGGGGTAAGGAGAATGCCTTCAACCCTTCTTCCTTCTTGTCCTCTCCTGGACTTAGCTATCAGTAGCTTTCCCTTCACCTTTGCAAACTCAAACAATAGTCAATTTACAACAATCAAATAGTCAAATCCTTTGTACTGTTTAAACACCTTTCAAGTCAAACAAGCAATCTATTGCTCTATCATTCAAGCAGCTAGATCTAATACCGCCTGATCTTAAATGAGGGTTTAACATCTTGTTGTACTTACAAGAACCTCCCACTCCAAAGCTTAACAAAAATATGATCTAGCTTATGTTCACAATTGCAAAATTAAGTACTTGAAATAGGTGTATGTCTTGTTTGTTTCTAACTATTTTACTGCTTATTTGTTCATTCTGATATTGAAAACGTATAATAGTAAATAATGTAACAAATAAGCAACACACACATAACAGCAATATAATCTAGGATTTCACCCTAATATCATGGGCTACGTCTCCTTGAGCTCTTGTCAACTTGACCTGGCTCTTTGGGATTATGGTAAGGCTTCTTTTACAAGTTCCACACTTAACTCCAAAGGTTTCTGAACTAAACCAATGGGCTTAGAATACCATCTATATCCCTGGTTGTCCTCACTCTAAAAATAGATCTAAACTCCCTTGGACTTGATTCCTTCAATCAGCACACTGAGATGACTTCAGCTTCTAGATGGCACTAACTCCCTCAGAATTCTTCAACTGTCTCTGGAACTTATTCTTTTGTATCCAACAACATATCAGACACCTACAACAGACTGATCATTTGATCATTTTCTGCGTGAAACTTCCTTGTAGTTCCTTGGCCCTTAGAAGTCTTCAAATTCTTTTACAAATCCCTAAAATGGATTCAGAAAGCTCATTACAGTCAGAATTGACTGTTGGATCACTGAGAATGAGCTCTGGTAGCTCTTGCAACTGCCTCCAACCTCCAGTGGCTCTGAACTCCAAAATCATTCTTCTTGGATGGAATTCTCCATGAAGATGACTTCTTCAGCTTTTATGGATCATTCCATCAACTTCAAAAGGCTCTATTTATTATAGCGAGCCTCTTATTTCACTCTCTCTAAGTTTCTCTAACTCTCGGCCTCTGCCTCTGTCTCTCGTGCTCTGCCTCTGTTTTTCTGGACTCCCCCCTGTAAAACTACTCTGTGAGTTATTTTATGTGGTATCTCCACCAATATTAGCAGCCACACCTAACTTCAACTAAACTTATCACATCCGCTAAATTTTATCCACTCTGCCAGGCTGACCATCAGAAGTAGCCGTTAGCATTACCGTAATTGTTGGGCGCACATATGTGCGATATAATCCTGGCGGTTAGGGACAATCCTCCATAAAGATTTCACAATCGGGTTAATCCTAAACCGTCGAGCTGTCCCATCCATCCACCCATTGTCACGTCGCCCGTTGGCCAACCTTCCTGGACAATCTCTACCATTGATGTGACCCCACTCAACGCAACGAACATTGCTCAATCTCGCGCAGATTTCATGCACAAACAATATCTAACCGAGGGTGCATGAGAAAAGTAGTTTTTCTCTGCTATGTGTCGACCGCTGAGTGGAATTATGTGCTCTTGATAGATTACCTCTTCTAGCCTTTCACTCGCGTGATATACCATTCACCACTTGGCCAAATACTTCCCATGTGCTTAATTTGAAATTTAAAGAAAAGGTGCTTTATAAAGGTTTTTGCGATTAACAAAGTTTTTAGTGCTTAAGGCCAATATTAACCTTTTAACCTCTTACCCTTTGTTCTTGACTACGGTTAAGGTTCTGGATCAATTTCTGATCACTCCTCCCCAATGAGAATCTTTTGGACCCCAAAAGATTAATATACTAATCTGCATAGTAGAGGAGAGTACAACAACCTCTTCTTTCATCCTCCATACACTTGCCTTACATGGCTAGTGCCTTTGAACCATAACTTGAAGGTAGTCAACGCTTTCCTTCCTGGATGCACTTGTCCTCCTATTAAAAACTGTCTTCCTTGAATTCATTCAGAACTTTTGCTCAGAAGGTTACAGAAGGTAGTTGAACATCTCTTGCCTGATCATTGATCCAAGGTGGCTCAAACAAATGTGAGATTACATCTTCTTAACAAAAATTTACACTTGTACCAATTACAATATGTTTTACTGACATATTGTCAAAAAAAACATAAACTCTTGCTTCATCAAAGAGACAGATTTCACATCATGTGACTCATCATCATGTCTTCAGATCTTGTATACAAATGATCGGCTGAATAACAAGCCGACAAAAAACATGCCTTTACAGACAATTGACCCTTCAAGTCAAGCATGCACAAAAAGAAGAAAGAATTTCACCTCTTGTGAAGCACTTCATCATTATCTCCTCTTTCAATCTTGGAGACTAAATCAACTTTTCCAAGTCAACATGACGTTACATGCATGTTTTAAACAAAGCCATCGACCATCAAGTCAATTACACATACATGTTCAAATACAAGGAAATCATCAACATCCCTGTGTTCATACATACCATTCTCATGCTTGTATTCCATCCTTAGCTTTCTCTTAAGCACACTATACTTACAAAGCTGAAATGAATATAATTTTGCTGCAATAAAGTGAGTTTACATACTCAACTTTTCCATTCACCTTTTTGGTAAAACCCTGCAACTTGCATCTCATTAGCAAAGAAATGCATCAAATCAAAAGACATGCAACCTTAATTAGATAAGAACTCTAACCATTTATAACCAATCCATATAAAAGGTGCTTCCTTTGTCTACACATTGACATCAACTTGTGAATCATCCTACAGCATATCAATTATGGAAACTTCCTTTCCATTCTTGCCATTCTCTCTTTCCACCTTCTTCAAATTTCGTGGAAGCATTGTTGGATTTAGAATCCAACACTTTTCAGAAATATGTCCTTGCTTATGGTAGTAAGTGCAACACATTTGCTTCTTCTTAACAGCATGATTTGCCTTGTCCAGTGGACCTTTGACTTCTTGCCTCCTTTTCTTCAAAAGTTTCCTGTATGTGGACATTCTCTTCCAACATCTAGAAACACTATGGTTATCCAAACCACAAAAGGAACATACAATTATTTTCCAATGCTTATGTGGAAATTTACCATGCTTTTCATAATCAAAAGAAATATGATTGAAATCATATTTATACCTTTCTCTTTCACCTTTGTTACGTTCACGAGGAGGTGAATTGAATGAAGAAGTGGCTCCCTTTGGAACACCATCAATCTCTTCAATGCTTTTAGAGATTTCACAACTCTCTTGTTCAAATTCATGCTTATGAACACCTTCTTCTTGAAAAGTATGTTTCAAACTATTGCATTCCCAAAGAATACAATCTTTACAAACTTGAGGTAGAGAACCTGACATGTAACTCCTTCTAGGAATTGTTTCACTTGCCTTCATGGCTACTTTGGAAAGTTCTTCATAAGATTGTCCATAGCCAAGACCCAAATACTTGGGCCTTTCCTCAACCATTATTGGCTCAACAATGCCCTGTGCATGTTTGCCCAATCCTTTTCCTTCATAGCCCATTTTTGACATCAACTAGGACCCTATGCCTGTTGTATGTTTTTCAATAGAACCATCAGAAACATTCTTAGAGGAAATTGAAGACAAACTAGGGTTGTTTACCTTTTCTTCAAGTTGACACTTGACTAAGGCTTCTTTGGAAACAAGGAGTTGTGTCTCCATCTCATGCATCCTTTCTAGGTTCATATTTGCAATATGAAGTTGGCTCTCCATTTCTTGGAATTTGTCAGAAAGCTATTGCTTGTCTTCCTTAGTGGAATTCAACTGCTCTCGAAGTTTGTTGCTCTTACTTTCATCCTCATACATTTCTCTCACCATATCCATCATGATTAACAAGTCTTGCTTCATGTATTCATCAAAAAATCTTGTGAAGGAGGAGAACTCACTTGTAGAAGTTGTCATTATAGAAATGAACAAAAGAACTTCAACAAAATTCACAAAGAGCTTATTCAAGCAGCCTTTTGCAAACAAACCTTCTTGTGTTTCAAGGATTTCTTTGAGGTCCTTGGGTTAAGGAGAATGCCTTCAACCCATATTCCTTCTTGTCCTCTCCTAGACTTAGCTATCAGTAGCTTTCCCTTCACCTTTGCAAACTCAAACAATAGCCAGTTTACAACAATCAAACAGTCAAATCCTTTGTATTGTTTAAACACCTTTCAAGTCAGACAAGCAATCTATTACTCTGTCATTCAAGCGGCTAGCTCTGATACCACCTGATCTTAAATGAGGATTTAACATCTTGTTATACTTATAAGAACATCCCACTCCAAAGATTAAAAAAAATATGATCTAGCTTATATTGACAATTGTAGAATTAGGTACTTGAAATAGTTGTATGTCTTGTTTGCTTTTAACTGTTTTAGTGCTTATTTGTTCTTGCTGATATTGAACACATATAACAGTAAATAATGCAACAAATAAGAAACACACACATAACATCAATATAATCTAGGAGTTCACCCTAATATCATGGGCTACGTCTCCTTGAGCTCTTGTGAACTTGACTTGGCTCTTTGGCATTATGGTAAGGCTTCATTTACAAGTTCCACACTTAACTCCAAAGGTTTCTGAGCTAAACCAATGGGCTTAGAATACCATCAATATCCCTGGTTGTCCTCACTCTGCAAATAGATCTAATCTTCCTTGGACTTGATTCTTTCAATCAGTACACTAAGATGACTTGAGCTTCTGGATGGCACTAACTCCCTCAAAATTCTTCAACTGCCTCTGGAACTTCTTCTTTTGTCTCCAGCAACATATCAGAAACCTACAAAAGACTGATCATTTGTTGCCTAAAACTTCCCTGTAGCTTCTTGGCCCTTAGAAGTCTTCAAATTCTTCTGCAAATCCCTGCAATGGATTCAGAAATCTCATTACAGTTAGAATTGACTGTTGGATCACTAAGAATGATCTCTGGTATCTCCTGCAACTGCCTCCAACCTCTGGTGGCTCTGAGCTCTAGAATCAATCTTCTTGGATGGAATTCTCCATGAAGATGACTTCTTCAACTTCTATGGATCATTCCATCAGCTTCAGAAGGATCTATTTAGTCTAGTGAGCCTCTTATTTCACTCTCTGAGTCTCTCTAACTCTCGGGCTCTGCCTCTATTTTTCTGGACTCCCCCCTGTAAAACTACTCTATAAGTTATTTTATGTGGTATATCCACCAATATTAGAAACCACACCTGACTTCAACTAAACTTAGCACATCTGCTAAACTTTAGCCACTCTGCTAGGCTGACCATTAGAAGTAGTCGTTAGCATTACCTTAACTGTTGGGCATACATATGTGCAATATAATCCCGGCGGTTAGGGACAATCCTCCATATAGATTTCGCGATCGGGTTAATATTGAATCATTGATCTGTCCCATCCATCCACCAGTTGTCACATCGTCTGCTGGACAACTTGCCTGGACGATCTCCATCGTTGATGTGACCTCACTCAATCCAACGAACATTGCTTAATCTCATGCAGATTTCATGCACGAACGATATCTAACCGAGGGCGCATGAGAAAAGCCATTTTCCTCTGCTACGTGTCGACCGATGAGTGGAATCACATGCTCTTGGTAGATTACCTCTTCCATCCTTTCACCCATGTGATATACCATTTACCGCTTGGCCAAATACTACCCACATGCTTAATTCAGAATTTAAAGAAAAGGCGCTTTATAAAGGTTTTTGTGCTTAACAAAGGTTTTAGTGCTTAACAAAGGTTTTAGTGCTTAAGGCCAATATTAACCTTTTAATCTCTTACCATTTGTTCTTGATTGTGGTTAAGGTTCTGGATCAATTTCTGATCACTCCTCCCCATTGAGAATCTTTTGGACCCCAAAAGACTGATATACTGACCTGCATAGTAGATGAGAGTACAACACCCTCTTATTTCAACCTCTATACACTTGCCTTGCATGGCTAGTGCCTCTGAACCATAACTTGAAGGTAGTCAACACTTTCCTTCCTAGATGCGCTTGTCCTCCTGTTAAAAACTATCTTCCCTGAATTTGTTGAGAACTTCTGCTCAGAAGGTCATAGAAAGTAGTTGAACATCTCTTCCTTGATCATTGATCCAAGGTGGCTCAAACAAATGTGAGATTACATCTTCTTAATAGAAATTTACACTTGTACCAGTTATAGTATGTTTTACTGACATATTGTCAAAAACAAAATAAACTCTTGCTTCATCAAAGAGATAGATTTCACATCATGTGAATCATCATCATGTCTTCACATCTTGTATACAAATGATTGACTAAATAAAATGCTAACAAAAAACATGCCTTTACAAACAATTGACCCTTCAAGTCAAGCATGTACAAAAAGAACTTAAGGATTCTTTTTCAAAGTAGAAAGAATTCCACCTCTTGTGAAACACTTCATCATTATCTCGTTTTTCAATCTTGGAGACTAAATCAACTTTTCCAAGTCAACATGACATTACATGGATGTTTTAAACAAATCCATCGACCATCAAGTCAATTACACATACATGTTCAAATACAAGGAAATCATCAACATCCCTATGTTCATACATACCATTCTCATGCTTGTATTCCATCCTTCAGCTTTCTCTTAAGCACACTGTACTTACAAAGATGAAATTAATATAATTTTGCTGCAATAAGTTTACATGCTCAACTTTTCCATTCACCTTTTTGGTAAAACCCTGCAACTTTCATCTCATTAGCAAATAAATTCATCAAATCAAAAGACATGCAAACTTAATTGGATAAGAACTCTAACCATTTCTTACCAATCCATATCAAAGGTGCTTCCTTTTTCTGCACATTGACATCAACTTGTGAATCATCCTATAGCATATCAATTATTGATACTTCCTTTCCATTCTTGCCATTCTCTCTTTCCACCTTCTTCAAATTTCATGGAAGCATTGTTGGATTCAGAGTCCAACACTTTTCAGTAATATGTCCTTGCTTATGGAAGTAAGTGGAACACATGTGCATCTTCTTAACAGCATGATTTGCCTTGTCCAGTGGACCTTTGGCTTCTTGCCTCCTTTTCTTCAAAAGTTTCATGTATGTGTCCATTCTCTTCCAACATCTAGAAACACTATGGTTATCCAAACGACAAAAGGAACATGCAATTCTTTTCCAATGCTTATGTGAAAATTTACCATACTTAACATAATCAAAATAAATATGATTGAAATCAGATTTATACCTTTCTCTTTCACCTTTGTTACGTTCATGAGGAGGTGAATCGAATGAAGAAGTGGCTCCCTTTGGAACACCATCAATCTCTTCAATGCTTTTAGAGATTTCACAACTCTCTGGTTCAAGTGCATGCTTATGAACACCTTCTTCCTACAAAGTATGTTTCAAACTATTGCATTCCCCAAGAATACAATCTTTACAAACTTGAGGTAGAGAACCTGACATGAAACTCCTTCTAGGAACTATTTCACTTGCCTTCATGGCTGCTTTGGAACTTTCTTCATAAGATTGTCCATAGCCAAGACCCAAATACTTAGGCCTTTCCTCAACCATTATTGGCTCAACAATGCCCTGCACATGTTTTCCCAATCCTTTTCCTTCATAGCCCATTTTTGACATCAATTATGACCCTATGCCTCTTGTATGTTTTTCAAAAGAACCAACATAAACATTCTTAGAGGAAATTGAAGACAAACTAGGATTGTTTACCTCTTCTTCAAGCTGATACTTGACTAAGGCTTCTTTGGCAACAAGGAGTTGTGTCTCCATCTCATGCATCCTTTCCAGGTTCATATTTGCAATATGAAGTTGGCTCTCCATTTCCTGCAATTTTTTAGAAAGCTATTTCTTCTCTTGCTTCATGGAATTCAACTGCTCTCAAAGTTTGTTGCTCTTCCTTTCATCCTCATACATTTCTCTCACCATATCCATCATGATGAACAAGTATTGCTTCATGTCTTCATCAAAGAATCTTGTGAAGGAGGAGAACTCACTTGTAGAAGTTGTCATTATAGAAATGAACAAAAGAACTTCAACAAAATTCACAAAGAGCTTATTCAAGAAGCCTTTTGCAAACAAACCTTCTTGTGTTTCAAGGATTTATTTGAGGTCATTGGGGTAAGGAGAATGCCTTCAGCCCTTCTTCTGTCTTGTCCTCTCCTGGACTTAGCTATCAGTAGCTTTCCCTTCATCTTTGCAAACTCAAACAATAGTCAGTTTATAAAAATCAAACAGTCAAATCCTTTGTACTGTTTAAACACCTTTCAAGTCAAACAAGCAATCTATTGCTCTGTCATTCAAGAAGCTAGCTTTGATACCACTTGATCTTAAATGAGGGTTTAACATCTTGTTATACTTAAAAGAACCTCCCACTCCAAATATTAACAAAAATCTGATCTAACTTATGTTGACAATTGCGGAATTAAGTACTTGAAATAGGTGTATGTCTTGTTTGTTTTTAACTGTTTTAGTGCTTATTTGTTCATGTTGATATTGAACACATATAACAGTATAGAATGTATCAAATAAGAAACACACACATAACAGCAATATAATCTAGGATTTCACCCTAATATCATGGGCTACATCTCCTTGAGCTCTTGTCAACTTGACTTGGCTCTTTGGGATTATGGTAAGGCTTCTTTTACAAGTTCCACACTTAACTCCAAAGGTTTCTGAACTAAACCAATGGGATTAGAATACCATCTATATCCCTAGCCGTCCTCACTCTACAAACAGATCTAAGCTTCCTTGGACTTAATTCCTTCAATCAGTACACTGAGATGACTTGAGCTTCTGGATGGCACTAACTCCCTCAGAATTCTTCAACTATCTCTGGAACTTCTTCTTTTGTCTCCAGCAACATATCAAACACCTACAACAGACTGATCATTTGATCATTTTCTGCCTAAAACTTCCCTCTAGCATCTTTTCCCTTAGAATTCTTTAGATGCTTCTGCAAATCCCTGCAATGGATTCAAAAAGCTCATTATAGTCAGAATTGACTGTTGGATCATTAAGAATGAGCTCTGGTAGCTCCTACAACTGCCTCCAACCTCTGGTGGCTCTGAACTCCAGAATCAATCTTCTTGGATGGAATTCTCCATGAAGATAACTTCTTCAGCTTCTATAGATCATTCCATCAACTTCAGAAGGCTCTATTTAGTCTAGCAAGCCTCTTATTTCACTCTCTCTAAGTTTCTCTAACTCTCGGCCTCTACCTCTGTCTCTCGGGCTCTGCCTCTATTTTTCTAGACTCCCCACTATAAAACTACTCTGTGAGTGCTTTTATGTGGTATCTCCACCAATATTAGCAACTGCACCTGTATTCAACTAAACTTAGCACATCCGCTTAACTTTAGCCACTCTGCCAGGGTAACCATTAGAAGTAGTTGTTAGCATTACTATAACTGTTGGGTGCACATATGTGCGATATAATCCCGGTGGTTAGGGACAACCCAATGGTTGTTGTGTCATCTGCTGGCCAACTTGCCTGGAAAATCTCCATCATTGATGTGACCCCACTCAATCCAATGAACATCACTCAATCTCACGCAGATTTCATGCACGAACGATATCTAACTGAGGGTGTGCGAGAAAAGCAGTTTTTCTCTGCTATGTGTTGACCGCTGAGTGGAATTGCATGCTCTTGGTAGATTATCGCTTCCAACCTTTCACCTGTGTGATATACCATTTACTGTTTGGCCAAATACTTCCCACGTGCTTAATTAGGAATTTAAAGAAAATGCGCTTTATAAAGGTTTTTGCACTTAACAAAGGTTTTAGCACTTAAGGCCAATATTAACCTCTTACCCTTTGTTCTTGACTATGGTTAAGGTTCTAGATCAATTTCTGATCACTGCAGGTTGGCATACACCATGGGCGACAATTGTAGCTTGCAATTGATGTCCATTCTGATATTCATTTCCATCAAGATGTAGAAAATCTTGCTATCCCGGACTCACTGCACAATTTTGGTTGCCCACAGCGAAGCATACTCCACTGCTTCAGGGAGGTCTTGCATGACCAAAGGGAGTTGGCTATCCTCTAGTAGCTCCCACATTACCAGCACAATTGATAGCAAGAGCCACGTGTAGTGGAACGTCTTGCTTAGCTCTTGTGCTTCGCGGCAGTTCGCCAGGAACTCTCTATGAAGGTAGTCCAACTAGTTAAACTGGACTCCTTCAGTGCACCGTTGTGCGAGTGTGACGACAGGTGCTGGTACCTCATCAGCGCAACACTTCCTCATTACCTTCCCAGTGAGGATCTGTGTGGCTACCTTCACAGCGAGGTCGCAGATGCTAGAGATAGCGTACCCACGCAACTTCTTTACCAGCTTAAATTTCTCCTTCATTGACTCTGCGAGAGCCTGTTCACCACCCTTTCTGCCAAATATCATTACTAAATTCTCACCTGTATACAGTAGGCATGTTATTTGGTGAATCAACCTATCTGTGATGGGTATTCACTCCTCCAGCCACAGACACCCATCATGCACCAAGCACAATAGCTTCTTGATGACCAAAACTGCCACCGGGGAATGATTATAGTGTGACACCCAGAGCAGGTTGAGCAACACTACCTTTTCTACCCCCTTGAGCCACTTCTGTGGCTCCAATGCAGTCATTCTCGTATTCGTGTCAATGATGCAACACATCAACTGCTCGGTTGCCAAGTGTGGGAACTTCTCGTGGTCCGCCAAGTCCTAGTCTTCAAGCTTTAGTATGGGCACTCGTGCCAAGCGCAAACCATCAAAAACAATTTCGTTCGGTAGCAGAGGGGTTTGTAGGGGAGTCTTACTCTCATCAATGTCCTTTGGGACCTTGGACTTAGGCTTGCACAGAGGGACATACTCTGGCAACCGCATAATAGGGTCCGCACCCTGGGCTTCAACCTCCTCCACTTTTGTTCCCACATCCTCATTGTCCATCAAGATGTCTTCGATATCTTCCTCCTCTGGTTCTAGGTTTATAGCCTTGCCTTTCTCCTATGCAGTGGGCTTTGGTGGGTTTCTCCTTGGCGATGCGCGCACCAGTATGGCAGGTTGCTTTCCCTTCTTGTCCTTCATAGTCTCCTTAGTTGGGGTTGGCTTCAGTCTCGGCGTTCTTGGTGATTTAGGGACCTCTGCCAATACTTCGGCCACTTCTGGAGTAGCTACTTCTGCCTCTCATTCCATTTCCTGTGTTGGCTTCTCTACTACTTGTTCAATATTTATAATCTTTGAGGGTGCAGACATGATCTTATGCAAGAATTCTTGTGTTTCCATCGGCAAAGTCTGGCGATTCATATGTGCCTGAGAACTCAAAAACTCAATTCTCAAAATGGCAAGTGTTTCTTGCTGGACAACCACTTGTAATTTATAGGGCATTTTGAATTCAAATCTGACTGTTCCCCCCAAATTCAGTTCATTAATTCCGGATTGGCAGCAGATTTTCAAGGATCTGAGCCATAAATTTCGTCTTAATTGTCAGCCGCCTGGTCCATTTGGCCTCACTTCTGCCATCAAATCATGAACAGTGACTTTAACGGTCACTTTCTAGCAGACCTGCGCAATTTCTCCCTGGGTAGCGCAGCTCCCTCTGTGCTGCCATGAACCCTGTGACACATCCTTGCTTCGCACCATCCTCTAATCGCGCAGCTCCCCAACCCGAGCAGTGTAGTTTATAGTCTCGTGCAACATTTCAGCTGCCTAGAGCACTAAGACTGTGTTACCTTCATCTGGTCACATGGCCAGACCACTAGTGTATGGCTTCAAGCGACTGCCATTCACCTTTCCGGGGAAGGGTTCTCCATTCAATTTTACTAGATGTACCGCTCCTCTATCGGTAATCTCCTTAATGGCATAAGGCCCTAATCAGTGCATTTGGAACCTCCCTAGAAATTTATCAAACTTACTATCATATAACAAAACCAAGTCATTTACCTTAATGTGCGCAGCTTAATATGTCGATCATGCCATGCCTTTTCGCCCTACTTTTGGACCTATTGGTGAAATCCAGTGAAAAATATCTCTTCCTCAAGTTCATCCAGTTGTGCAAGCCTTTCCTCTAGGGCTTCGTGATTTGTCATATCTATGAGCACTACTATGCGTAGACTAGGCACAATATATTCCATAGGCATTACCGCTTCAACACCATAGACAAGCCTAAAAGGGGTTTGTCCAGTCAACTTATTGCATGTTGTTCGATAAGTCCACAGTACTGCAGGTATGTGTAGGTCCCAATCACTTCACTAAGCATTACAAACATTGGTCAGTACATTTTTGATCACTTTGTTGAATGTTTCCACCGTCATATTAGCCTGCGGGTGATAAGGTGTGCTCTTCTGGTGGTATACCTGAAATTCCTCTGTCAACGCATTGATCGTCTCATTCAGGAAGTGCATACCACGATCACTCATCAAGATCTTTGGATAACCAAATCATGTTAGGACATGCTCAAATAGGAACTTCACGGCAGATGTGCCCATGCAATCCTTCACAAGTTGTGCCTCTACCCAATGAGTCAAATACTTCGTCGCGGTGATAATGTACCTCGCTCCCGTCTTTCCTTGGGGCTGAATGGGGCCCACAAAGTCTATCGCCCATTTCTCAAAGGGTTGCAACGTCATCTGAGGATTCAAAGGCATCTCATCCCTCTGCAATGGCCTGCCAGTCCTTTGACAGACATCGCACACCCTGCAATACACTTTTGAGTCCTGATGGAGGGTTGGCCACCACAACCCTGCACGTAGAATCTTCTGCGCGGTTTCTCTCCTTGCATAATGTCCTCCCGCAACGCCCCCATGAGCATCCATGAGGATGCTACTTTTTTCGAACTCAAGTACATACCGTTGCAATATCTCATCAGTCCCTACCTTGTACAGATGCCCAACATTGACAAAGAAATCTATCGCACGCACCACTAATTCCTTATTTTGTTCAACAGTGTATCCTTCCAGTGTAGTACCTACCGTTAGGAAATGTATTATATCCTCAAAATGACCATCCACAATGTGCACTGCAAATAGTTGTGCGTCAGGCAATCCCTCCTCTAAATTTGTGGGCTCTTCTCTTGTTTCGATGCACGACAAATGGTCTTGTCCCGCGTTCATTCATCTAGGCTTCACAATAACTTTAGAATCATACTCCTAGAACAATAAGAGCCACCTGCAGATTATCCCCCCCAACACATGCTTATTGATAAGGTGCTTCAGCGTGGAGTGATCTGTATACATCTTAAAATGGCCTCCCAGCAAGTAGTGCCTAAACTTGTGGAGCGCATATACCATAGCTAACCCTTCGCATCTGGTGGTGGAATAGTTTTTCTTTGCTTTGGATAATATTCGGCTTGCGAAGGCGATAGGATGGTCCAAGTCTTCTCCACCAGCCTATGTTAGTACTGCTCCCAACGCTATACATGACACATCGACATGTACATGAAACTCCTTCTCCAAATCTGGGAAGAATAGAATCGGTGCAGTGACTATCTTTTCTTTCAATATATCCAAGCTCTTCTTACAGTCATCGTTCTAGCCGAATGTGACATCCTTCTTCAACAATTTCTCCATAGGCGCAGTGATCTAGACATAGCCTTTGATAAACTTTCTGTAATATCCCGTATGTCCTAGGGTAGCACACAATTATTTCACACTCCTTGGCGCTTCCAAGTTCAGTGTCATATTGATCTTCGTGGGGCCTATCATCAGTCCCTATCTGCAAACCACATGCCCCAATAGGTTCCCAAAAGGAACACACAAAAAACACTTCTTGAGATTAAGTGTGATCTGGTATCTTCGATAGGTATCCAACATCAGGCGCAAGCTTGCTACATGGCATTTAACTAGCCCAAACACAGTTCAGTCATCAAAATATACTTTCAAGAACTTATGAATAAATTCCTTGAACACATCCACAACTATGTGTGAGAAGATCACAAGTGAATTCTTCAATCCAAATGGCATTACAGTGTACTTAAAACAACCCCACTCAGTCACGAAGGTTGTCTTGCTCCTGTCCTCCAGTGTGGTTTTGATCTGGTGGTATTGAGAGAACCCATCAGTGAAGGAATATGCTTCCTGGCCACCTACATTGTCCAACACTTCATCAGTGAATGGAGTTGGGAAAGGATCATGTACACAAGCATCATTTAGCTTTCTGAGATCCACGCATATCCTTATTTCATCCTTCTGCTTCTTTTCTTGTACCACCATTGGACTTACCCAGTCAAATTCTTCCACAGGCTCAATGATGCCTGCCGTGAGCATCTTGTCTAGCTCTAAGCGGACCTTCTCCTTATATTTCAGATTGAGATGGTAAGGTCTTTGTTTAACTGGCTTCATGTCAGGCTTTAATGTGATCTTCATCATACCTAGGTCCCCGATTATCCCCTTCAGATCTGTGAACTTGGTAGGGAATAAATCCTGGTATTCACAGAGAAATTCAGTGACCTTATCCACCATCGTGTTGTCCCAGTAGTCTCCAATCTTCGTAAATTTGGGTTCTACCTCTGTACCAATGATTACTTGTTTTGTTTTCAATGACGTGGTCCTTTAACCTCACGGTGACCTTCTGTTTCCAGAATGTTAATCTTTTGCAGATCCGCGTCCTCTTCTTCAACAGTTACATTATAACATTCTAGCGCGTGACTCAGCTGAGTAGCCCATTCAGGTTGAATCAGGTCTAAAGGATCCTGCGGTATCCTAAAGATTGCTTCTTTCACCTCTTGTAACACTTCATCAATATTGTCAAACCCGTCCTCAAAACTGAATGTCATCATGAATCCCTCGTGTAGGATATCCCATTCTCTCATCCCATGCCAGAGCTCGGTTACTACATACCAGTTCATCGAGACAATATCCAGGTTGTGACAGAACAAGTGCACCCATTCAAGTTGGGGCTTTTCTCCACAAGCCTAGGTCCATTTGGCCAAATGCACATGTGGATCATACTTGTCTGTCTTTCACAGGTTAGACTTCCTGAATCATGTTCTCATCATCCTCCTACATTCGTGCCAATCATCAAAGCTTCCCTTATGCATACCCCACCATCTCGTGGGCATAATGCGCAGTGTCCAGTCCAATGCCTACAAGTGCTGCTTTTTTGGTACCTCCCTTTCAAATGCATCCAAAAAGATATATACCTTATTTAGACCATCATAAGTAGGCATATTTCTTACCTCTGAGCACACACAGCACAATGATTGGGTCATCATGTTGCAGTTCAGCGTAGTCACTTCAAGCAACTGGTTCTGCTAGCACTCCAACTCTTCATCGAATTTTGAAGAGTAGGAACTCTCGCGATCCCATGTAATTCATCCATCCGCGGTAGGATTCACCCAATCTTGGTATCGCACTATTATCTTATAGATACAGTCCAAATCATCATCACTTTCATAATCGCGGACTGGTTCAGTATAACGTGATCCCTCAACAGGATCTAGAGGTGCTATTACGTGTAGCAATTTCTTCTCAAAGGTCATCTTCCACTTCTTTATATTGATTACCCAATTCATATTAGTGGCCCAGTCAATTCCTAGGAGCACAGGATATGGATTGCTATCATCCACTATCTCTATTACTTCAAAATCAGCAAGCGCGCTCGCTCCCTCAATATCCATAGTCACCCCATGAAGCCACCCCATGGGGATGATCTTTTACTGATTGACCATCCTTAGTTGAATCAGAGACTATTGCAGTGCAGGTCTCCCCG
Source organism: Pinus tabuliformis (assembly GCA_031772625.1). Taxonomy (NCBI): domain Eukaryota; kingdom Viridiplantae; phylum Streptophyta; class Pinopsida; order Pinales; family Pinaceae; genus Pinus; species Pinus tabuliformis. Next base: position 61,613,511 of record CM062804.1, on the reverse strand, counting down.
TCCATTCCCAAGTCTACTTCAGTAAGACATTCGCATCTGAACCCAGGTCCAAAATAACCTGATCCATTTCATACTTTCCTATTTGTGTGGTCAGTCTCATCTCCCATCCCATTCTTATTTTATTCTTTCCAATCTTTCATACTACGTGTGACTCACTTGGTGCGGTTCCAACACATCTATTGATGAGCTCTTGTAACCCTTTCACAACCTTATTATTGCGTAGTAACTTCATACAAGTCTCCATAAAATTTGTGAGCATAGAGGGGTCCATCTCCTACTTAGGCTTATCCTTGCTTCCTTAGGTGGAGGCCTCAGCGAAGCTCTTCTTAGTTTCCATGAAGGTGTCACATGCACGCTCCAAATTGAACTTAGCCTCCTTCACTAGAGCTTTGCGAACCCATGTGCTATCTTCTGGTTGTTTCCCCTTGTCATCTCCTGTTGTGATTCCACTTCTGAGCACTATATTTACATTTGGATCCTCTTCACGCAACTTAGACCTCATCATCTGCAGGTTCTGAGTCGGTGGAGGTGGTAGCACCCCTTTGTCATGTATCATAGCTATCAGCGTAGGACAGCCTTCCATTTCATGATCAAACAATGTGCAATACTTGCATGATGAACGTGTTGGGTTAGTGAAATCGTGGGCATAGTGTCCTGGTCCTCTACAGTTGTAGAAAATCAGCTGTCCTCGACCTCTGCCAAGTCCTCCTTTGCCTTGACCTTGTCCGCACCCCTGAAATCCTATCCGCACCATCCCTACACTCTAGTCAGGGGGTTGCGTTTATGCCTGAACCCTATAGGCAGGAGTTCTATCCATCATCAATTCATAACTCCTACAATTACATTCATCATGCCCTACGGACCTACAAAAGTTGCATAGCAATTGTTGTTGTGCCTATACAAACTTCTGCAACAAATGATAGTTATCTGTGGCATGCTTTCATGCTACCTGACAAATAGTGCACCATAATGCAGGCCCCGTGCTAGGTCCTTCTTGAGCTTCTAGCCTTAAAGGCATCAGCCCCCTCCAACAATATAGTTTGCAAAGACTGGGCAATGGTCCTTGTCATGCCCCTGGCTCTTGCATGTCAAGCACCATACCTCCTTGCGCACCTCTAGTCGAACTGTCATATCCTGCTTCAGACTTTGCATCTCAAGGGATTAGTTCTTCATCTACGCATGGATTTGCTGAAACCCTAGGTTTGGATCTTGCATCGAAGTTTCATGTAGTCTCATGGCAATCTCCAAGGCCTCCGCTTGAGTGGTTATCTTCTGTTACGACAGCATGACCCTTAAGTGTGGTAGTAGTGAAGCCACAAACCACTTGCGATGTTTTCTATCTGTAAAATTCATGTTGGTTTCGTGTATTGTACACTTCAACCTCTGATCTAGTTCCCAAGGTGTCTCTCTTGGTTGCATCATGATTTCTTTGAATCCCACAATCGATTGCACCTTAGATTTAGGCCTATTGAATTCTCTATTCAATGTTGTCTGGATGTCTGCCACTCCAGCATTCGGGTTATCATTAGAGTACTTAATATACCAGGTTAGTGTGCGATCTTGCAAAGCACTAACCAGTGTCGCCTTCTTTATATGATCATCTGTAACACCTTGAGCTTCCCATACAGCCCTCACAACGAACCAGAATTGGTCCGGGTCCTCATTTCCCAAGCCTTTGAACAAAGGCAGCTTCACTGTATTTTCCATACTGAACTGTGGTGGAGGTGGAGGTGGTACGGGTGAAGTTGGAGGTGATGGTGGTGAGGTCGGAGGTGGTGTGGGTGGAGGTGGTATTCATGGGAATCCTTGTCTTATTAACTGAATAGCACTTCGCAGAGAAACCTTCGCTATCTCTTCCTCGTCACCTCACGGAGGTGAAATCAGTGGAAGGAAGTCATTTTAAAAATTCAGTTGTATAAGTAAAAAGGCATATGGCCTCAGTAGGATTCATATTTTTATTTTAAAACTCTAAGCTATTTTCGAGCTGCAATACTTGTAAAAATTCTATTGATGTAATTTGTTGTTTTCGTAATAAGAATGAGTTTTGTTTTGAGCCAGCACTAAGTTAACTCAGAGGGATGAAGCTCTTGGGTTAAGGCCCAACCCTAGCAGCTAAGGGGACACTAAGATGAAAAATATCAGCCCCTCTGCCTTAACTCATTTCCATGGCCTAACCACGAAGGACCCCAACACTTTCCTATTTGAGTTTGTTGTTATATGTCGAACCTATGACTATATAGATGATGAGAAAAGTTAAAACTATTTCCATCTACCCTCGAGGATGCAACATTGCATTGGTTCATGGGTTTACTTGGAGATATCATCACAACTTGGGCTCAGATACAACAGGCCTTTAACAACAAACATTGGGACTATTGTTAGTCAAAGGATACTAAAGAAGAAATTTTTAGGATGACCATAGGCAATGATGAATCCCTAGAGGATTACGAAGAATGATTCTAGCTTAGTTACAAAAGGGCCAGGTGCACACTTGACCCTGAGTCACTAAAGATGGTCCTTCTTAGGGGTAAGTGAATATCTTTTGGATACCCTACATTTGTTAGTAGGAGGAGATATCTACTAATTACCCTATGAGGATATCAAGACTGTCTTTAGAAACCATTCTAGGGTAGCTAGGAAAAAGGGTAGGGGTAGTCAACCTATGTTCAGTACAACGTATTCCAACTCATCCATCAAGGGTGAAATTGGAAACATGTTGGAAGATTTCAAAAGTGAGATGCTACAAACCCTTTCCTTGCATTTGGACACCATGCACATTAAGAGGAAGCAGAAGGAAGCAGAGAGAGCCTTGGCCATTTTTTTTCCTAGATGCACCAGGAGGCATCCTAGGAATGAATTTCCATTGAACTCTACTGAAATTTGATCGGTTTGTGAACAAAACCACTCCACATACAAGTTACCTTCTTTTCCTGGACTCAAAGTAGTATATCAAGGAGCTGAAGGGGTCACTGAGCATCTTTGCTACATTAACGAAAGGATACCTCATGGGCCTAGACCATACCAGCAGGGCATGCAAGGGTTGTCCCATGTATATTACAACCCCAACCAAACCACAACCATACCTTCTTGGGGACCATCTGCTCATCCTTCCTAGTCTACACCACCTCCTTGGTCCTTTGCATCTCAGTATTACTCCCAGCTAGCCAACCAGTCATTTCAACCTTATGCTCCACCACAACCTCAGTGGAATGCATCGCCCCAGGGGTGGAGGCCCCAATACAAAAATGCTCCAGCTCTATTGCCTCCACCACCTACCCAACCACAACTCCTACACTATGCTCCACCCAAGCAACCCCAGATGCTTTCCCAGCCAAATCTGAACCCGAACAACAGGTAGGTTCAACAAGTATACATTGGAGAGACATCATATCTAGCTTATGCTGTGGAAATCCAGGAGATTAACCTGAGATCTGGTAGAGTTCTCTCGAATAACCAATCTCCACCTCCACCTAGGGAGGTTGAAGAAGAGAGAGAGGAAAGCAATCTTAAAGTAAATCCACCCTTTCTTGAGAGATTAGCCCAACCACTCCAGCCTACCCCAAAAGAGACTGAACTTCTTGGAGAATTGAAAAATCTATGTGCAAAGATCCCACTTCTCCAGGAAATAAAAGATGTTCCTATTTACAATAAGTTGATTAAGGAGAAGTGCTTAAAGCATCCAAGGAGGTGAAGAAGGGATGCCCCTACCATTAATGTCATTAAGCAGTTGTCTAACTTAATGCTGGGGCAGGTTATCTGTCCAAATATTTGGACCCTAGAAGCCTTGTAGTAGATGTGCACATCAATGGCACCATTGTCTCACACACTCTGATCAGTCTTGGGGCTACTATTAATGTGATGACCAAGGACACCATGCTCAAGCTCAACCTCCAAGGTTCATTGAGGAAGACTAAAACAATTCTACAACATGCAGATCGTTCCACAGTAAACCCTGAGGGGATTGTGGAGGATGTGATGGTATCCATTGACTGTTGGGAGTACCTTGCAGATTTCCTAGTTCTCCAGCCTAAGGCTAAGCTTACTGGTTACCCTCTCATCCTTGGGAGACCATGGTTAGCCACTGCCGATTCTTACATTAGCTGCAGAGCTAGGAATATGACCATCAAGAATGGGCATATGTCTAAGCAATTAGTCCTATACCCTCTTGCTCAACCTTCTCTAGAGCATGACTTACCTTTATGGTTGGAGGAGGAGGAAGAAGATGAAGTTTATTCCACCTAGCTTTATACTTTAGAAACAACCATGGAAGGAGGAAAGCAGGATGAGGATGACTTAATTGAACACCTACTCCAAAGTCCAACTCCCATTTCATTACCTTAGAAGAAGCAGTAAAGGAAACTCATAAAAAACATCCAATTGACTTATGCTTGGCTGATTCCAACCCACTCCATGTCAAAACCATAGAATTAGGCCTAGAGAGAACCTTAAAAATCAATCCATCTCTTTCTACTCTCCAAGAAGAGAAGTTATGCAACATGCTAAAGGAAAATCTAGAAGCCTTCTCTTGGAGTTACAAAGAAATGAAGGGAGTACACCCCTCAATGTGTACTCACCACATATACATCAAAGAAGGTTGCAATTTGGTCCAACAACCCCAAAGGAGGATGAATCCAACTCTTAAAGATATAGTCAAAGAAGAACTGCAAAAACTGCTAGATGCAGGATTCATTTACCCTATCTCCGACAGTGAGTGGGTCTCTTCTTTGGTGTTAGTTCCAAAGAAAAATGGTAAGTGGAGAATTTTTGTTTATTACAAGGAGTTGAACAAAGTCACAAAGAAGGACCATTTCCCTCTGCTTTTCATTGACCAAGTGCTAGATGACCTGGCAGGGAAAAGGTTTTTCTCCTTCCTGGATGGTTTTGGTGGGTACAACCAAATATAGATCTGCCTGGAAGACCAGGATAAAACCACACTCACGTTTCCTTGGGGTACTTTTTCCTATAGGGTCCTTCCTTTTGGCCTATGCAATGCTCCTGCCACTTTCCATAGAGCAGTCCTGATTATTTTCGCCGAATTAGTCCATGATGCGGTGGAGATTTATATGGATCATTTTACACGTTATGGCTGTGATTTTCAAGAAGCTTTGTTTAGCCTAGGCAAAGTACTGCACAAATTTATTGAAATGAACCTATCTCTCAATCCTGAAAAATGTGAATTCCTGATGATTGCAGGGACCATGCTAGGTCGCTCAATATCTCAACAAGGACTGCAGGTGGACCCAAACAAAATAGCTATCATCCAAAAGGTCCTACCTCCTCAAAAGAAGAGAGATGTCAGAAGTTTCCTAGGGTTAGCTGGATACTAACGAAGGTTCATAAAGGACTTCAACAAGTTGGCCTCTCCTTTATTTGGTTTGTTGGCCAAGGACTCTCAATTTATATGGTCAAAAAGGTGTCAAGAGGCCTTAGACATCCTAAAGGACAAGTTAACCACTACACCGATTCTCCGAGGCCCAAATTGGGCCCTTCCCTTTCATATCCATGTTGATGCCTCACACAAATCCATAGGAGCATCCCTAGGTCAGATAGATGAAAAACTACCTTATGTTATCTATTTTATCAGTAAGAATTTGTCAAAGGCTGAACTAAATTACTTAGTGACCAACAAGGAACTCCTGGCTGTTGTGCATTCATTGAACAAATTCAGGCATTAGATTACAGGCTATCAAACATCTGTGCATACTGACCATGCTACAATCAAATATTTAATAAACAAACCTGATGTGAATGCTCGAATTATAATATGGTTACTTTTAATACAGCATTTTGATCTAATCATTATTGATAAGCCTGGTAAGGAAAATGTTGTTGTAGACTTTTTGTCTAGAGTAAATTTTCCTGTAGGTGAAAAAGGAATGGTTGATGACCAAGTACAGGATGAGCACTTATTTTCTATTTCGGTTCTCTCTCCATGGTTTGCTGATATAGGAAACTATTTGGTATCAACACATTTCCCACCAAACTTGTCCTCTAAGGAAAAGAGAAAGATAATAAGGAAGAGTGCCCCCTTCACTTGGATTAGGGGAAATCTCTTCAAACTTGACCTAGATAAAATCTTGAGAAGGTGTGTTAGGGAGGAGGAAGTCTTTGACATCCTTTTGACCTGTCATGATGGGCCTTGTGGAGATCACTTTGCAGTAAAGAAGACAACATTCAAAGTGTTACAAGCAGGCTATTATTGGCCCACTCTTCATCGGGATGTAAAAAAATATACTAGTTAGTGTGATCAGTGCCAAAGGATGGGAAGGCCTACTCCAAGAAATGAAATGCCTTTGCAGCCTCAAGTGACTTTTGAGCCATTTGACCAGTGGGGCATGGACTTCATTGGGCCTATTAACCCTCCTTCCAAGCAAAAATAGTACATTATTGTGTGCACTCGTTAGTTGACTAAGTGGGCTGAAACCAATGCAATTAAGGAAAAAACAGAGGAGAAGGTGACTGAGTTCCTAAGGGAGAATGTATTCTACAAATTTGGGCACCCTAGAGAGCTGGTCACAGACCAAGGCAGCTAGTTTACCTCCAACATGATTGAAGACTTGCTTAGCCGGCACAAGATTAAGCATAGAACGTCCACTCCCTATCATCCACAAGCTAATGGACAAGTGGAGGTGACCAACAGAGCACTGGAGGTCATCTTGACCAAAGTGGTAAGCATCAGTAGGAAGGATTGGGCAGATAGACTAGTTGAGGCCACCTAGGCCTATAATACCACATGGAAGACCACCGCTAGATTCACACCCTATGAGTTGTTCTACTAGAAAAAGGCCTTGTTGTCCATTGAATTTGAGTATAACACATTAAGGATGGCAGCCCAACTAGATCTATACCTCAGTAGTGCATAGAAAGAGAGATTGTTCCAGTTGAATGGTTTGGATGAATTCAGAATGTAGGCCCTCCTACATACATAGGTAGTTCGACTTTAGAGGAAGATCTAGCATGATCAAAACATCAAGGAGAAGCAATTTCAGGAAGGAGATTGGGCATTGCTATATGATTCTAGGTATAAAGACTTCAAGGGAAAGTTAAGGACAAGATGGCTAGGACCTTATGTGGTGGAAAGATTCCATGATAATGGTTCTGTGCAAATCATAGCCATAGATGAAGAGGCCATTCCTCTGCTTGTTAATGGACACCGATTGAAAATTTACAAGAGATCTTTATCAAAACAAGATTTCATTGATGATATCAATAAAATAGTGATGATAGTGGAGCAAATTCTAGCTCCTTCCTCATCAAATCATCGAGAAAAAGAAAAAAGAATAAGGACTCATCCGAAAACCTCCATGAGGCGCTTGAGTCCCGCATTGGGTTGAAAACCTCTTGAGGCGGATCAATGGTGTCAAAACAAAAAAAGAGAGAAAAAAGAGAATAAGAAAGATCCCTGGGTGAAAACATCTCTTGAGGTGCCCAGGGAAAACAACTAGGGTGAAAACCTCTCAGAGGCAGCCTAGTTGTTTTTCAATATATATATATATATATATATATATATATATATATATATATATATATATATATATATATATATATATATATATATATATATATATATATATATAGATATAGATATAGATATAGATATAGATATAGATATATATATATATATATATAGATATAGATATATATATATATATATATATACATATATATATATATATATATATATATATATATATATATATATATTTTTAAATTTTCATTTGTAGGTCAGCAAGCAGGATGGTTAAGTAGCAAAGGAGGATCACAAAGAGACCCCTGTCACTCACATATTTATTTTTTCACTCATTACCATTCATTCCTCCACCATTTCTGTCATTTTTCCACTCCATTGCTTCAGTTTACAAAGGGACTGTGTTTTCTACAGGATCCCCTGTAAACCTATAGGATCCCCTGAAAACCTACAGGATGATCATGTAGGAATTACAGTGACCCAGAAATCCTACAGGAAGTAGCCCTAAGGAAAATGAATGACTTTTTAGGCCAATAAAATTCACCCTCTTCACCATTCAATCAACATACCTTGTCCACCATCATCACCCCTGCACTCACCATTAAAAAAAAAAAATTAGTTTCAAAAATATTTTTTTTCCAGTCCTTGAAAAGAAGGGAAACAGGGAGGAATAAAGAGCATCACCTAAGTATTACTTGCTCTCCACACTTATCTTCTTTCCATCCATGTCACCATCCTCACAACCCTAGTAAAAATAATGGTTAAGATTTATGAGGGAGAAGCGGCTACAAGACATCCTGTAGCAGCCTATCCCACAAAATACCAATCACAACAACAGAAAACCTCCAGAAGGATGATCCAGGAGCTCCAAAGCAATAGCACCACCATCTTCAACCATAGGTACCTGCACCAAGAAAGGAGTCATTATCAAATGACAAGAGGAGGAAAAAGAATAGCATGCAACCAATACACATAGCAGCACCTCTAGTCTTCGACAACTACATCAAAGCATTGGCACCACAAGTAAGTATCCCGCTCACTCTCTCATATGCATCATGTAGTAAAAAAAATGTAAGGGTTATGAGATAGTTGGTTTATAAGAAAAAAGGTGGCCAGTTAACTTGGCCACCTTCGTTCAATCAACACATACACAACAGGGTGTCCTCTCACATGTGGCTGTAGTCAACTCAAAGACAGAGAAGGAGTAGGACAAAAGTAGTTAAAACTACGAATGCATAAGGTGGGAGTTGATTATGAGGAGTGGGGAATGATGAGGTGGTAGTGGGGACCAATGGTCCAAAAATTGAAATGTACCTTTACTTCCAGCACACCACCTCACCCCGAAACACCATAAGAGGAAATAAACATCGTTCCCATGCATTCATGCATTCACTTCCTCGAAACTCACTCTCTCAAGTCGCTCTCATACCCAGGAAACCCACTGGAAGCAAAACTCCATTGTTTTGCTGCACATGAATTCCTACAGGATCGCACAAGAATTCCTATGGGATCGTGCAAAGGAATTCCTACAGGATACATAGAGACTATCTACAGGATTGGCAGAGAAGATTTCAGAAGGGATACATGGGAGTTGGCCACTGCAAACAATATAAAGAGGTAGGCTATGTAATTACATCCCTCTTTACAAAGTAATTGAACCAGAAATCCTCTAAGTTTGAGTGAATTTAGCAACTGTGTAAGGGAATTACATACAAAGTCATTTCTGTTTTAGTTATGCATTTGAAATTGTCTCAACCCTCTCATCTCCTCAAAATTCACCAACCAAGATGACAGGATGGTTTAATAGGAGGGAGCCCATCAAAATAGTGAGAATCCAACAACACCCCCAAGTGCTCGAAATATTCACGAGACATAATTGGATGGGGTTTTTCGAAAAATTCAGAAGGTATGATGATGAGGTGGCTCAAGAATTTGCTTTCTCCCTCATTCCACTCACCAGAATCGATGGCACTGTTGTGGTAAGGGGCCTATATATATAACTCACCCCTAAGCACATCAACAGAGTCACCACACTTCCCCTAGGAATACCATGGAGGAAAGAAGACAAAGGAGATAGCCAAGTTGCCAAAAGGAAATTCTTTTTAGAAGGTTAGGAACCCACTGAGGACAAAAATGGAGTAAGGATGGAAAGTCTGCCATATCCATGGAATGAGGTAAGCTACCAACTAGTCAAATACATTTCATGTGAGGGTAGGTATAGTGTGGTCTATGGCTATCATTTTAGGACCCTTGAAGAATTGAGATTTGGAGCATAAACACCCCCTCACCAAAGGCTCAGCGTACCATACTTCTTGCTGCAATCACTAATAGACTCAAGCATTAAAATGGAGGGAAATTCCCAACAATTAGCTCACCATGGGTTAATTAGGATCCTTATAGAAGATGCCCTCCAAAACCTCAGAATTCCTATAACATGGTCAGTTTTCAGAGACATGCCAGCAGAGGATGACATCAAAGCTCTCACATATGATGTTAGTCCTACTATCAGTGAAGAGGAAGAGATAAAGACTGAAGCAGAGGAAGAAGAAGCAAAGCAGGAAGAGGAAGAAACAGAAGGAGATGAAGATGAGATGGATGAAGAAGGAGATGAAATAGAAGAAAATGATGAAGATGAAGAAGAAGAAGGGAAAGAGAAGGAGGATGATGAAGAAATAGAGGAGGATGTTAAGGAGGAAACTGATAAAGATGCTGAAGATCTACAAGAAGAAGAAGACAGGAAGGACATAGAGGAAGAAGGCAATGGGAAAGAGGGGACAGAAAACAAGGAGGAGTCACCTAGGGTGTCTCTAGAAGCCACTGAGAGAGAGGCAGTAGCTTCCCTCACTACTCTTAGCACCCCCATCAAGCAAAAAGGAAAAAGACAGAGGCAGACCCCATTATATTTCAGGACAAGAAAAAGCACAAGAATAAGATAGGGGAAACCCCAAACATCAACCAAAATTCCTATTGTGATTGAAGACTCCCCTACACAAAAAGAGAAAGTGCCTTCCCCTAAGTCTCCTATCACCTATGTGAGAAGGCCTACTACTAGATCAACTTCCTCCAAGGGAAAGGAAATCCTATAAGATACACAAAAAAATCTACAGGAAGCAAAAATAGTGCGACAAGATACTCTGTTGAACCTACAGGAGGCACAAAAATTGGAAAGGGAGGTAGGGGAGCAGTAAGAAACTAAAGAAGAGGACCCAGAAAAAAAATAACCCAACCCCCGACCTAACTTGGACTCTTATTACAGGTTTATTGAAGGAGGCAGGGTCATACCTCAAAATTTTGCTATGCCACTGTTCTTTGAGCTTGAGAAGGAGAGGGACAGAACTCACCAATGGATGCAGATCGCCAAATCAAATGGGGGTGGAATACATTGGGAACATGGAAGAGAGACTCAAGGATATGGGTGGAGAGATAAGTGGCTTGAGAGATAGAGAGGTTGTGATGAGAAATCAACTAGAGACAGAAAATGCATGGTTGAGGGGACAACTGCAGGAAAGAGAGAATCAATTGGCACGTATGGCTAGTCTCTCTTTTGAAGCAATCTAGTGTAGGATGCTAGCTAAATCCTATGCTATCTACCTCAAAGAAAAGTGGCTACAATTCCAGATTAAGACCCTAGCACAGAGAGGCACCATGACATTTCAGGACTATAGGTAGTTCATTGATCTTTGTGATCAAAGTACACTAAAACCAAAATGGCTGAGTTTTATTTGCACAACATGGCCCTAACATACATGAATGTATGGGACCCTAATGCTAAGCTAGGATATTTACAATTAATGGCTTTGGCATCATGGATGAACCATGAGGAGTCAAGGGCTGCAGATATGAAAAGGATATTGGCAAGAGAGCAAATTGAACCTCTTATGATTAGATCTTAACAATCAAATCCCATGGCCCTCATTAGTACCCATAATTTGATTGCAAATGATCCTCAACTAGCACCTAGATATCTTGCTACCTAGGAACAAGAAATTTCACATTTTGAGGACATGTTTAGGTTGATAGGAGATGATAGCATACATGCTTGCCTGAGGAGATGGAACACACTACCATACAACTTAAAGATAAGAGAGTATCACTCTCCTCAAAGGTTGAGAGAGGCACTAAACAGGACACCTATGTATAAGCAGTCTATGCAAAGGTTGAAAGTCAATTGGATTGGCCTAAAACTCAGTCCACCACTACTCTTAGGGATGCTAGAAGGGAGGAAGGAAGAAGAAGAAAAGAGGCAGTGGGAGGAGGTAGAAAAGAAAGTAGGCTTCTATGAACAAGAGGAGGAGACCACAACAGAGGCATGGGATGTCAGAGAGGCCACTAGAGCCATGAAGGATATGGATATTGATTAAGTTGCTCAAAGGATGAGCAACACTTTCAGTAGGGGGGTGATGATGAGCCTCATCATTGGGTAATTATATGGGCCTTAATTCACCTCTTAGCTTAGTCAAACCAACTTTTCTCATAACTTATTACATGCTTTTTATTATATTTTGTTTATGAGGTGAGTTAGAGTTGGATATTATGCTTAGTGGACTAATATGCATTGAATGCAGGATTAAAGGAGAAAATCAAGGAATTTTGGCAAAGACTAAGGTCAAAACTTGAATGGAACAAGGAAGAGGGATTATAGGAGGTGACTCCTCCTCATTTACTACTCCTCTATTTGAATATTCCTCCATTCATCACATCAGCTCGGAGTGCAAACAGCCAAATCATGAGGATTAGAAGGCAGCTAAGCAAGTGAGAGACAAAGCACCAGTTTAGCTTGAGTTTGGGAGCTGAGCCTCCCTAATTTTAAGGAAGTCATTGGGGACTTCAATTTTATAAGTAGAGAGGCCTAGGACCTTAGTAGGATTTGGATTTTTATTGTAAAACTCTATGTTATTTTCAAGTTGCAGTACTTGTGAAAGTTCTATTGATGTAATTTGTTGTTTTGGTAAAATAATGAGTTTTGTTTTGATCCAGCACTGCGTTAACTCAGAGAGATGAAGCTCTTAGGTTAGGGCCCAACCCTAGCAGTCAAGGCTCCTCTTTTTTTTGTACATGTATGTTTAGTGTAGTTCCATAGCTTCATTGTTAAGTTGCTTTTAGATGTATTTCCATTACAAGTAGTGTAGATTAGATTGGTTGTTATTTAGTTTACTTCCATTTGTGCCTTACTTCAAGTAGTAGGTTAGCAAGGATAAAAAGGATCACCACAAGGTTGTCAGTAGGTGCGTTGGCCTCACTTCCTCCCTCTGGGACCATGACTTGAGGAAGGGACCCTTAAGTAGCCCCAAAAACACAGATTTCTAGTTCTTTTGTGAGCTTTGGAGTTTGATGTCTTTAAAATATTATTTTGTTAGTTTTGAAAGGTAGATTTCCATTGTCATATTTTTCATCTTTATCACTGCAGTAGATCTCATCCATGCTTTCATTCCTTTCAGCAAATTTCTTCATGCATAGTATAGGAAGTTAATCCATTAATTATGCTTTTCTAGTTTATGAAAATGTATCTTGTTTGCATAGATTTTTGGAAGACACACATGTTTTATGCAGAGCAGATGCTTCAAGAGGAGACTAAGACTTCATAGCCAGCATCCACCTTCCACTCCATCCACCTTATCCATCCCTTGTTTTCACCATCACCTTCACTAGTTTTTCATCATTTAAATTCTTCCAAGCACATTGAGCGAATCTAGTGATCTACTATCTTGGATATTGACTTCTGAGTGATCCCAGACCTTCTCCCACTCCATTCAACCCATCACACACCTTTCCTAGGCCTCCCATAACCTCCAACACCTCACATTTTCCTGTCAGCTGTATAATGTAGGTTCACTGTAATTCCTACAGGATCGTCCTGTAGGTTTCTAGTACATCCTATAAGTTTTCCTGAAATGGCCTGTTTTAAGGCCAAATTGATGGAAAACCTCTAGGAAGTCACCAAAATCCTCCCAAGGGTCCTCCACACCATCCAACCATTTCATAACCCTTCTAGCCATCCTCAAACATCCTAAATTAACCTTCCACATCCACAGAAGAAATTAATTTGCATACTTGATTTTTCATAAAAAGACAAAAAACAAAAACAAATTTAGTTCAGTCTCTTTACTTGCACATTAGTGTTGTTCGGTGCTTCTTACCTCTACAACTTAGAGAATAGAATTTATTTCATGTTGATCTAGTATTTCTGCCTAGCATAGCTTCTTAAATGGTTAATTAGGGAATGGTGCGATTTAACATTACATGTCTACCTTCTCCATTATTGCAGTAGAGTAACTCTCTCTTAGAGTAGATTTACCTCTCTTCCATCAAAGAATCAAGCTTCTTCTAACTCCATAGAAGCCTGGCTTGGAACCCCAGTGGTCTCTCGCCAGCTAAACAGTGACAACAGGAAGAACCATCACTTTTACTTGTGCATACAGCACTGTCACCTCTAAGTTTGTACGAACCCCAAGTTGATAAGTAAAGTTGGTATCCTAGGAGTTGCAGCATCCTTGCTGCAATACTAGCACTCATCAAAACCTAGGCTTTGAAACCATGTTGGGAAATCAAGAGGCTTTATAATTAGATTATATTTTCCTTTCTTTGGTAACTACTTATGAAATTTGTTTGATTCTTATTTATCCAATTATGTTCTTCTTCATCAAAGAACTATCAAGACTTGAACATGAAGATCACAAGAATGTATAGAACAAAATATAGAGGCTCCAAGGCAAGGAAAAAATCCTCAAAGGGGGGAAGTTAGAAAATTCTCTTCTTATAGAATCAAATCAAATGAGACATCCAAGACCTTTCCACCCTTCTAGAAGCCAAGTCCAACCCTCCTTCTACTTATATTTTGGCCCTCCTCTTTCTCTGTGAAAATTTCAAATTAGATGCTCCAAGTTGTGTGTCCAAAATGAACTCCAACTTTCTTCTATCTATACTTTTCTAGTGGGGTGCAAACAATCATGTCCCTTAGGGTAGAGCCTACATGATAGGCAGGGTTGACTTGACTTCTATAGGTATTTTTTCACAAATACATAATTAAAAATGATTTTTCTTTTTTCATTACAATAGGTCCAAATAGGACTTTGACTCTTTGACTCAATAAAACCTATAAGCATGAAGAACATGCTTATCTAAATAAAATAATAATTCTTGAGCATGAAACCCATGCTTCAAAAAATAATATTTATTTTTCTTCTTTTTCATTTTACATCAAATATATAATTACATAATTTGAATAATAATTATGAAGACCGAACATAGTTACATTTTCCAACAGAACCAAACTAAAAATGCAAACAACAAAAATAAGTTTGAATCCTAGAAACTCAACCCTATTTGAATGCCAATTGACTAGGCAACTCCAGAATGGAAAACATCAGACAGAGCTAAACTAGGTAGAAGGACATTAGAGGAATTAAACCAAAAAATCCCCAACATGAGGGATATAGGACTAGAGAAGGAAGATGACACAAAATCCACCAGAGGCTCTAAGGCTTGATACCTAATAAAAGATAATGCAACACAAGAAATTTATGAGGGAAACTAGCAAAGAACCATCCCTCAGAAAATAATGAAAGATATAATTCAAATAGCATGGGAGAAACTATTACCTAGAAAAAGTTTCCCTAGAATGTTTGGGTTAATAGAAACTGTTGGCATTATGTTTCTGGTGTTTCTGGTATGGCTCTATGATTCATGTGTTGTACTTGATGGCAACTCATACAGGTGGCAATGCTCTGATCAGGCTCTCAAAATGTTGAAAATTAAGAGGTACGCAGGAGAATAGTTCAAAAGGTGCGTACCCGCAGGTACGCCAGCTAGGAAGTGCGTCCATACACGCAGGTCAGCCGTTCAGAAGGTGCGTACCCCCAGTTCACTTACTTCAAGGCAGAGAAGGGCGCTCACGTGGGGTTTCTTATGTTTGGCCCGTGGTATTTAGCCCGCTGTTCTTGTTTCTATGGTTTTGGCCCGTGGTATAGGATCTAATTTGACTATAAATAGGGAAGGAGATCACTTGGCCAAGACACCTTTGCAAATTGAATATCTTAAGATCTGAAATATTGGGTTATCGGTTTAAAAGCTTGATCTCTCGGGCGCATAATCAGATCTGGACATCTGACTATCTGTAGCACACTGGTGGACTTCCAATTCGGCCCTAACTAGAGGTACGCAGGTGATTAACAGTGCAAGTGCGTGGGTACGCACAACAGAAGAAGGCGCACTGCGTGGGTACGCAGAGCAGAAGAAGGCGTAGTGCGTGGGTACGTAGCGCGACAGAGGTTCAGGTGCGTAGGCACAGTGAAAGTACGCGGCCCTTCAGAAGCCGCTGGTGCGTAGGTACGCAGCGCGATCGCATCTGTGGGTGCGTGGCTACAGTAGCAGTACGCAGTGCGATAGAATCTGTGGGTGCGTGGCTACAGCAGTAGTACGCGGTGTGATTGAAGGAACAGTGCGTGGGTACGGGGTGCAGCAGAAGGCTCTCTGCGGGTATACGCAGGGGAGCAAAAGGTGAAGTGTGTAGCTACGCAGGCCAGAGAAAGAAAAACTGCGTATCTGTATTAAGGCATTTATTTGACTGACTTTTCTCTGTTGATAAGGTATTCTGGGTTTAGTTTACTGTTACTATTGATTTGGTTACTGCAGTTGACTGGGTGATTTACTTGTACTTGATGATCATTTGATGTTCATGGATCCAGTTTGAAAATTTATGAAAAGTGGTCCTTGAAAGAAAAGAAGTAGGGGGTTGTAGCTCCCTTCCAGGAGAGACTGGAAAACGAGAGAGAGTTGTAGCTCTCTGCAGGTTGCATCTTGCGTACTAGTAAAGAACTGCACCAGTACAAAGCCATTGTAAAAGGAGTTTCTAATTTGAAAGAAGATAGAGACATATTGCAGCAGGTGGTTTTCACCCACATTGGGTTTCCACCTTACATCTAGTGTTCTTTGGTGTGACTATCTGTTTTTCTTTGTTCATGCTCATTATTTTATGGTACTGACATGCAAAAATAATTCAAAGAATAAATAAGGAAGATTTATTAAAAGAACTTGATAATACTGATTCACCCCCCCTCTCAGTATTATTTCCAACAATTGGTATCAGAGCAGGTCCTTCAGAGAAGCTTGATCGCTTGAAGGAAGATCATTCATCATGAGCAACTACGAGAGGGAAGCATCAATCAGGCCACCAATCTTTGATGGGACAAACTTCAATTATTGGAAGGTAAGAGTTACTGCCTATCTTCAATCTCTTGGTACAGAAGTTTGGGATATCATAGATACAGGCTACACTTTTCCTTTAGCTACTCCTACAGATTCGGCCGAGAAGAAGAAATATGAAACAAATGCTAAAGTAGTCAATACTCTGCTAGGATGCTTATCTCAAACAGAATTCGTAAAGGTTATGCAATATAAATCCGCAAAGGAAATATGGGACAAGATTGTCTTGAGCTACGAAGGAGATGAACAGGTAAAGCGTGCTAAACTACAAACCCTCAGGATTTAGTATGAGAATCTCAGAATGTATAATGATGAAAGTGTGGCTAACTATTTTCTTCGGGTAGACGAGATTGTTAATTGCATGAAAAACTTGGGTGAAGAAATAAAATAGGCTATTGTGGTTGAAAAATTTTTAAGATCATTGTCCCCCAAGTTTGAATCTAAAGTGTCTGCAATAGAAGAAAAGGAAAATCTACGAATTCTTACTATGTCTCAGCTACAAGGAATTCTAACTGCTTATGAAATGAGAAAGGGAGGTCCATCAGACAGGAGGGAAGCTGCTTTCAAGGCTTCATGCAAAGGAGACTACTATGAAGCAAGTCACGTGCCAGAAGAAGAAGAAGAATCAAATTTTGTCAAAAATCTTCAACGGGGTACTGGAAGGTTCAGAGGTAAGTTACCTTTTAAATGTTTTGCTTGTGGAAGAGTAGGTCATTATGCTGCGAAATGTCCTCATAAGGATAAGATTGACAAAGAAAAGGAACCTGCTAGATGGAGCAAGAAACAGAATGCAAATAAGAAAAGCTACTACACTCATGAAGATAGTGATGGTCTATCAAATAGTGATGAAGATGAACAAGGAAATGACTATAAACTTTTAATGGCATTTGAAGATGATGATTACATGGATGCTATAGATGTGGATAGCTTTCATGAAGAAATTTCTAGACTCAAGACATGTATAGAAGAAAAGAATATGATCATTGATACTCTACAATTTCAGATTGATGAAAAAGAAAAATATCTTGAAAAGTTAGAAGGTGAAATTGTTGGTCTTAGAAAAGAGATTGAGAAAACAAAGGCTATTAATCTTAAGTTTGTCAAAGGATCTGAAACTCTGGATGAGATCATCAATGTACAGCGTTCTCCACTAAACACGACAGGTCTGGGGTATAATGGAGAAACTTCTCAAGCATCCACCTCAAAGAGTTATCTTGATGCAGCAAGAAGGAATGAGCAAAAGCACAATGGAGATCACCAGGTAAAGCAAGGACCAACTACAAACAAATACTATCAAGTAAACCAGGGGCAATCCGTCTTAAGGATGAACAAAAGCTACAACCAGCCACAGGTAAAATCCTCTCAATTTGCTTCAAGAATGAATGACAATAGAAATTACAATCGTTTGGCCGGAAGATTTGATAACCGCAGAAGTTTCTTCAATGGACAATGCTTCTCTTGCCATAACTTTGGTCACAAAGCAGCTCAATGTGTTGCATATAAAACGATCATGACTAGAGAAGCTCAAAAACAAAGAAGTATGACCGGGATTACAAAAAGGACCTATAACAACTTTTCGGTTCTTGAAAATGGAGTTGAATGTTCTATTTGCAATAACTTTGGTCATGAAGATTCTGAATGCAGGAGTAGGTTTCAGCAGACAAAGGAACAAGCCTCAAGCACCAAAACATGGAGAATAAAGGAACCACAAACAGAAAGATGTGGGATAGCATTTTATGCAGAGGGACAGGAAAATCTATGGTACATTGACAGTGGATGTTCGAAGCATATGACAGGTGATAAAGAAAAACTTGAATCATATTCTGCTTTAGAAAAGGGAAAGAAAGTTTCTTTTTGGAAATGATACTCCTGCAGCTATAAAAGGAAAAGGCACTGCTCAGTTAAAATAAAAGGTCAAAGCTGGAAATGTTTTGTATGTTGATGGATTGAAGCATAATCTTCTGAGTGTCAGCCAGATGTGTGATCAAGGAACCGAGGTGATATTTAGAACAAATGGATGTCTTGTTCGTGATCTTGATACAGGTAAAACGATGATCAAAGGTAAAAGAACTCCAAATAATCTATACATATTTGAAGAAGGACAACAACAATGCTATCTAAGCAAGGATTATGAACACTGGTTATGGCACTGGAGGTTGGGGCATCTAAGCTTTTCACAAATAAGGAAAGCATGCAAATATCAGGCAGTTCGCGGTCTTCCAGATATCAAAATTCCAGACAACACCATATGCAAGTCATGTCAGTTTGGAAAGCAAACCAGAACTAACTTTCCAAAGAAGGAAGGATCAGCTAGCATGCCTCTTGAGCTTGTACATACAGATGTATGTGGACCATTCAGGAAAAGGACACCTCGAGGAGAAGAATACTTGATATTATTCATTGACGATTTCTCCAGGTTTGTCTGGTTAGGACTTATGAAGCACAAAGATGAAGCATTCGAAAAATTCAAATCCTTTAAAGCCTTGGTTGAAAATGAATCAGGATACAAAATTAAGTGCCTCAGATCCGACAGAGGTGGGGAGTTTACCTCAAATGAATTTTTCGATTTCTGTGAAGAACATGGGATAAGAAGAGAATTCTCTACAGCTAGAACTCCTCAGCAAAATGGAGTGGTGGAAAGAATGAACATAACAGTCCAACAAATGGCTCGTGCTATGCTTGATGAGTCTAGAACTCCCGCAAATTTCTGGGGTGAAGCTGCATATGCTGCAGTTTTTATTCTCAACAAAACAAATGTCCGGGGGAACAGCACTCAAACCCCTCATGAGATCTGGTATGGTGAGACTCCTTCGGTAAAGCACTTCAAAATCTTTGGGAGCAAATGCTATATTAAGAATACTGATGAGCAACTTGGCAAACTTGAACCTAGAGCAGATGAAGGCATTCTTCTTGGTTATTCTCCACACAGCAAAGCATACAAGTGCTACAATAAAAGACTTGGAAGAATTGTTGATAGCATTGATGTAGTGGTTGATGAGAAGGGATACATTCCTAGGCAAGTAAATCATGAAGATATCGAAGAAGATGAAGACTACCCTCAAAGACAGAATGATGAAGAAGAAGAACCTCAAGAAGAACCAGAGCAGATAAGGATAGAAGAGAAGACTCCATCTAGATATGTTCAGAAGAATCATCCAGAATCTCAGATTTTGGGGCAGAAAGAAGCAGGTGTACAAACAAGAAGAACAGTTGCAGAAGCTTCAAGCTATTTGGCATTACTCTCTTCCACTGAACCACAAAATGTGAAAGAGGCATGCAAAGATGAATGTTGGGTCAAAGCAATGGATGAATAACTTGAGCAGATCGAAAAGAACAACACTTGGGAGCTGGTTCCTAGACCAAAGGATAAGAATGTTATAGGGACAAAATGGGTCTTCAAAAATAAATTGAATGAAAATGGAGAAGTAATTAGAAACAAGGCCAGACTTGTTTCTAAAGGGTATGCGCAGCAAGAAGGAATAGATTTTGAAGAAACCTTTGCTCCTGTTGCAAGACTTGAGGCCATCTGAATGTTCCTTGCTCTCTCAAGCTTTCAAAACTTCAAAGTATTTCAAATGGACGTGAAATCAGCCTTTCTGAATGGAGACTTGGAAGAAGAAGTATACATTGAGCAGCCAGATGGTTTCATTCTTGGAAATGATCCAAATATTGTATGCAGATTGAAAAAGGCTCTCTATGGTCTCAAACAAGCTCCAAGGGCTTGGTACTATCGCTTGGACAAATATCTTCATCAACAAGGTTTTTCAAAAGGATCAGCAAATAGCAATCTTTATATAAAAGTTGAAAACGACAAATTTCTAATACTTGTTGTGTATGTAGATGACATTATCTTTGGGAGCAATGAAGAAGCTATGAGTCAAAGCTTTGCCTTGGTAATGCAAAAAGAATTCGAAATGTCCTTGCTCGGAGAACTGACATATTTTCCTGGTTTGCAAATCCAACAAAAGGAAGGAGGGATCTTTTTGTCTCAAACCAAGTATCTCAAGCAGATTTTGAAGAAATATGGCATGGAAGATGCAAAACCAGTATGTACACCCATGGTCACAAGATGTAGCCTCAGTGCAAATGATGAATCAGCAGCAGTGCATCAACCAACCTACAGATCTATGATTGGAAGTCTACTTTATTTGACAGGTACCCGACCAGACATAATGCATGCAGTAGGAATAGTTGGAAGATTTCAGGCAATTCCAAAGGAAACTCATCTTCAGGCAGTAAAGAGAATCTTCAAATATCTTCAAGGAACTCAAAACTATGGCTTATGGTATCCTAGAGATACAGATCTCACACTTCATGCTTATACAGATGCAGATTGGGCTGGAAGCGTGGATGACAGAAAGAGCACAAGTGGTGGTGCATTCTTTATGGGTTCCAGATTAGTATCTTGGTTCAGCAAGAAACAGAGTTTGATTGCCTTGTCTACAGCTGAAGCGGAATATGTTGCTGCTGCATCTTGCTGCACTCAACTCCTTTGGATGATGCAGACCTTGCAGGATTTTCAAATCACTTGTACACCACCCATCTCCATCTTATGTGATAATACAAGTGCAATCAGCATTTCAAAGAACCCAGTCATGCATTCAAAGACCAAGCACATACCGATCAAGTATCATTTTCTTCGGGAACAAGTACTTGAACAAAAGGTCAAGTTGGAGTATGTTCCTTCTAAGGAACAAGTTGCTGATATACTCACCAAACCATTGCCCAGGGAGACCTTTGAATACCTCAGACAAAAGCTGGGGGTTATTGATGCATCATCATGTTGTTGAATCTCTTTTGATTGACGGTTGTACGCAAGGTTCATCTGGGGTATATGCGTACACTTGCTGGGCTGCGGATTGGTCGAAGATCGAATGGCACAGGTTCAGGGGGAGCATATAATGCATTGTTGGCATTATGGAGGAAGTACATCATGGATGCTAGACCTTTGAATATTGCTGCAATATGTCTCTATCTCTCTCATGGTCATTTATGGTGTTTGGTGGATTATGGTTCTTCTTTGCAGATCTGGTTTATATTCAGGGGGAGCATGTTCTTAGGGCGAGCATAACCCTTTGCCCTTGATGTCAAAGGGGGAGAATGACGTTGAAGATTTTGAGGTTGCCATCAAGTCCAAAGGGGGAGATTGTTGGCATTATGTTTCTGGTGTTTCTAGTATGGCTCTATGATTCATGTGTTGTACTTGATGGCAACTCATATAGGTGGCAATGCTCTGATCAGGCTCTCAAAATGTTGAAAATTAAGAGGTACGCAGGAGAATAGTTCAAAAGGTGCGTACCCACAGGTACGCCGGCCAGGAAGTGCGTCCATACACGCAGGTCACCCGTTCAGAAGGTGCGTACCCCCAGTTCACTTACTTCAAGGCAGAGAAGTGCGCTCGCGTGGGTTTTCTTATGTTTGGCCCGTGGTATTTAGCCCGCCGTTCTTGTTTCTATGGTTTTGGCCCATGGTATAGGATCTAATTTGACTATAAATAGGGAAGGAGATCACTTGGCCAAGACACCTTTGCAAATTGAATATCTTAAGATCTGAAATATTGGGTTATCGGTTTAAAAGCTTGATCTCTCGGGCGCATAATCAGATCTGGACATCTGACTATCTGTAGCACACTGGTGGACTGCCAATTCGGCCCTAACCAGAGGTACACAGGTGATTAACAGTGCAAGTGTGTGGGTACGCACAGCAGAAGAAGGCACACTGCATGGGTACGCAGAGCAAAAGAAGGCACAGTGTGTGGGTACGCAGCGCGATAGAGGTTCAGGTGCGTAGGCACAGTGAAAGTACGCAGCCCTTCAGAAGCCGCAGGTGCGTAGGTACGCAGCGCGATAGCATCTGTGGGTGCGTGGCTACAGTAGCAGTACGCGGCGCGATAGCATCTGTGGGTGCGTGGCTACAGTAGCAGTACGCGACGTGATTGAAGGAACAGTGCGTGGGTACGCGGTGCAGCAGAAGGCTCTCTGCGGGTATACGCAGGGGAGCATAAGGTGAAGTGCGTAACTACGCAGGCCAGAGAAAGAAAAACTGTGTATCTGCATTAAGGCATTTATTTGACTGACTTTTCTCTGTTGATAAGGTGTTCTGGGTTTAGTTTACTGTTACTATTGATCTGGTTACTGCAGTTGACTGGGTGATTTACTTGTACTTGATGATCATTTGATGTTCATGGATCCAGTTTGAAAATTTATGAAAAGTGGTCCTTGAAAGAAAAGAAGTAGGGGGTTGTAGCTCCCTTCCAGGAGAGACTGGAAAATGAGAGAGAGTTGTAGCTCTCTACAGGTTGCAGCCTACGTACTGGTAAGGGACTGCACCAGTACAAAACCATTGTAAAAGGAGTTTCTAATTTGAAAGAAGATAGAGACATATTGCAGCAGGTGGTTTTCACCCACATTGGGTTTCCACCTTACATCTGGTGTTCTTTGGTGTGACTATCTTTTTTTCTTTGTTCGTGCTCATTATTTTATGGTACTGACATGCAAAAATAATTCAAAGAATAAATAAGGAATATTTATTAAAAGAACTTGATAATACTGATTCACCCCCCCCCCCTCTCAGTATTATTTCCAACAGAAACCTTGACCATAGAAGCTTAGTGATGGCACCAAAAAACTCCACTAAGAGAAGAAACTGAGTCAATGGGATCCCGACTCTTTTTTCTATGAAAACTTGAGGACCTATATCAGCGATGCCTCCCACTCCCCCAAACAGAGACCTTAAACTCCCAAACACTGGAAGTAGATGTAGATTTTTATTGTAGATTCAAACTACAAATTTTGATATTCTTAAAAAAATTGATTTGAATCTACTCTACTCATCAACGGAAACAAAAATTGAATAATGAAATCATGAAGCAGAAATGGAATAATTTCAATCACACATAACACAATAATTTTTCTGGGGAAAGCCTTAGCTAAAAACCCTTGCTATTGGTATATTGCATTAACCAGAAGATGTGAGAAGAAAATACAATGCTTGTTCAACCCAAACAATCTATGCACAAGTACAATCTCACTCATTGTTTCACAACCCAATTCAAGCCAATACTTATCCAAATATCTTGCCTACCAAGCTCCTACTTCCTTGTGTTTTCCCTTGGAAATTAACCCATATTTAATTGGGAAATTCCTCACTCATAACTACCCAATCCATCCATAGGCCTTCCTCTGATTGCATGCATCTCAATTTAATTTAGATGATTTTACAAATGATAGTACAATGTCCCTGATGAATTAATAACAGTGGAGGTTGAAGGTGGGAGCTCTGGTGGGAACTAGGGTTTGAAGTTCATGGTTTTAAGTATCTTCCATCAGGTTCAAGAAGCTGCAGAAGGAGTAGAAGAAGATTCAGAGATGTTCACCAGTGAAATAGGGCTCGAAGATATGGAATTAAGAGACATACTAGAGTAAGAAGATATGGATCTGCCAAACATGGTTGAGAACTAGAAAAAGAAAGGAATGGAACATATATCAGAAGAGGAGGTAAAGAGAATCAATGACATATTCATAGCACGGCAATAGGCAGAGATGGAGTTGTAGAGTAAGAGCTTAGGAATAGCTAAGGGGCTAGGGATCTGCACACAGGGATTGCATCAAACCTCCTTAAACTCCAAGCACCGGAAAAAGAGAGGAAGAAGAACTAACAATGAAGCATTACAAGAACTAGGACAAATGCTTTTAAATTCAGGTAAGATGAAAGCCCTTGAGGCTTTCTCACTAACCTCCTAAACTCTGTTTAAAATGAAAGTTCTTTCTTGGAATGCTAGAGGGCTTAATAGCCAATCAAAACAACGTCTATTAAAGAAGAAGGTCCAAAAGGAACAACCAGACATAGTGTTTGTGCAGGAAACTAAGTGCTCAAGCAACACGGTAGTTAATATCAGCAAGAAACTAGGCAAACGCATGGAATACCTGGAGACAGCTAGCAATGGATGGGAGGGAGGCTTGGTCATTTTGTGGAATCCACAGGTTATCCAGCTCCTTTCCTCTGAAGCAGCCAGATCCTACATAGCTTTAGAAGTCCAGGTAGTAGGGAACTCAGAGACTTATCTATGCACCAATGTCTATGGTCCCCAGAATCTAGAGGCGAAACTTAACTTTCTAAGATCTCTTTTCAACCTGAAGCAAAGATATCCTCAAGCTAAGGTGATCTTTGGAGGTGATTTCAACATGATCACTTCACTCACGGAAAAGAGAGGAGGTATTAGAAAACTTAACAGAGACTCTGAAGCTTTCCTAGACTTCATTAGATCGGCCAATCTGGTTGATGTTCCCCCAAAAGCGAAGCTTTCACGTGGAACAACAAAAGGGGAGGTGAAAGGAAAATAGCCTCTCGTCTGGATAGATTTTTAGTAACAGAAAGCATTCTTTTAGATGGTATTAGTGTTGAGTCAGATATTCTTCCCAATGGAGGATCAGACCACTGGCCCATCACAATTACTGCTGCAATCTAAGGCACTCCTAGAAATAAACCTTTCAGATTTGAAAATTTCTGGCTTACTCATCTTGAGTTCATTCAGAAAATTGGACAATGGTGGAAAGAACCGTTGGGCATATGGGGAACCAAAATGTATCTCTTGCAGGCTAAGCTAGAAAACATCAAAGCCAAAATCAAAACCTGGAATCATGAAGTCTTTGGGAATATATTCAAGGAAAAAAAGAAACTGGAAGAGAAAATGGAACATATTCACGAAGGATGGATTCAAGGTATCATAGACCAAGACACTATGGACAGGGAAAAGAAGCTCATGCATGACTGGCAACTTCGATGCCAACAGGAGGAAACACTTTGGAAGAAAAAATCTCGAATCTAGTGGCTTAAAGAAGGTGAACAGAACACGAAATTCTTCCATAGATCAGCCATTGACCATAGAGGGGCTAACAAAATTCTAAGCCTTAAGGATGAACAGGGAGCCACAGTTCAGACACACCAAGAAATCTCCAACCTACTTATGACCCACTTCAGCAGAATTGCTCAGGAACCTGGGATCGACAGAGAGGAGGCCATTAAGGAACTCACATCCTCCATCCCCAAACTAATTACGGAGGAGAAAAACACAGCTTTAATTCGAGAAATCTCCTTGGAAGAGGTGGAAGAGGCCGTAAAAGAGATGCCAAATGGTAAGGCACCTGGGCCAGATGGATTTACCATCGACTTTTACAAAGCTTGTTGGGAGATAGTCAAAACAAAAGTTTGGGAAGCAGTGGAGGATTCAAGGCACTCCTCCTCAATCCTCAAGTCCCTCAACTCTACTTTCCTTGCCCTAATTCCGAAGGAGGAGGAAGCTAACATGCCCTCAAAGTTTCATCCAATTTCTCTCTACAATGTCCTGTATAAGATTATTTCCAAAATCATAGCCAATAGAATGAAACACATTCTTCCTGGTATTATTTCGGAAGAGCAGTCAGTCTATGTAGAGGGAAGGAAAATATTGGATAATAGCTTACTAGCACAAGAGATGATTCACACACTTAAAATGCAGAAGAAAGAAGGAATTCTGATGCAATGAGACCTGTCAAAGGCATATGATAAGGTAAACTGGCATTATCTGGAAACCATTTTGGAATCCTTTGGTTTTGCTAAGTAATGGAAAATTTGGATCCTAGCTTTGGTCAAATCCACAAGATTTTCAATACTGGTTAATGGAGCCCCAACTGCCCAGTTCTCTCCTTCACATGTTTTAAGGCAGGGTGATCCCTTATCCCCCTTCTTTTTCGTGATTTTGATGGAAGGTTTAAGCAGACTAATTAGAAAGGCCAAAGAGGAAGGAACCATTGAAGGACTTCAGCCCTTGCCCTCAATTCCAGCAACAACTCATCAGTAGTTTGTAGATGATACAATGTTGCATGGCAAACCCTCCATTAAAGAAGCTCTGGGCTTCAAAAACATTCTCAATCTTTTCAGCAGAGCCTCAGGTATGGAGCTTAATCTTTCAAAATCCTCTATATTCTTTTTTAATACGCACCTAGTTGTTCAAAAGAATCTCTCTTCTATTCTAGGCTTCAAAAAATGTAACCTCCCCTCGAGATATCTCAACGTTCCTCTGACCACCAAGCCGTGGCAAAAATTGCACTAGGAAAAGCTTCTAGCTAGCCTAGAAAAAAGATGTCATCATTGGACACACAGGGCCCTGAACTTCACAAGTCAACTGGTCCTCTCCAAAGCAGTCCTCCAAGCCATACCATAGTACATGCTTTCCATTCTTCCAGCTCCCAAAGGAGTTCTGCATAAGATAAGGGTCATGCAAAGGGATTTTCTCTGGTCGGGTAATTTAGAGAAGAAGAAATGGTCATTGATGGTGTGGAATAAGCTTTGCAAACCCAAACATCTAGGAGGGCTGAACCTGCAGGACCCATTCACGGTTAACCGGGCTTGTGGGGCAAAATTATGGTGGAGGTGGATTACAGAACCCAAATTACCATGGGCCAAACATTGGAAAGAGAAGTATGCCCAAAATTACAGACTGCAGAACTTAATCTGAATGCAAGAAACTCCGGAAGGCTCTCCAATTTGGAACCTGGCGAGAACTAACCGGCATATTATTCAGGAACAAATTTTTTGGGAAATTCGAAACGGTAAGATGGCCCTTTTCTGGGAGGATGCATGGCAACAACTCCCTAAGCTGGAAAGCCCTGAATTCGTAGATATCCAAAGAAGAAACCAGGAACTAGGTAGAACCACAGTGAATCATTACTGGAAGCCTAAAGAAAATGACCAGGCATGGAGAACATGGCTATTCCATGAGACAGAATCTCTGGCAGAAGAAAACAATAGTTTAAGGAACCTGCAAACACTACTGGCCAAAAGAAGGATAAGGCAAGCAGGGGATAATGACCAATTACGTGGGGAAAGCTTGAAGGGGGCCACTTCACACTTAAAGAAGCAAGAACACATATAGAAGGTAATGAGCATGAAGAGACATTCAAGTGGCACAGCGAAGTATGGGATGCCCAACTTTGGCCGAATATTAAAATGTTCCTTTGGCTTCTGATGCATAGGAGAACGCTCACTTGGGAAAATATCCAGAAGAAAGGATTCTTAGGTCTTTCTTGCTGCCCCATGTGTGAAAATGAGGAGGAAACCATGAATCATCTCCTCAATACCTATGAATGGGCAGACAACACATGGAATTGGGCGAAAGCCACTCTTAAAAGGACGGACAAGATAAGGAATTCAATTCAAGAAACTATAGAGAATTGGAGAGGTAACTTCTCCAGTACCCAATCGGTTAACACAATATGGAAACTCATTCCAGGGTTTATAGCATGGACAATTTGGAAAGAAAGAAACAGGTGAGTATTCCTAAATGAAACAAGAGATATAAATCACACAAAAAACACAATTCTTCAAAATATCAAGCAGACAGTTCTCTCCAAAGGGAAAATGGAATAGGACAAGAACATCTCTGATTTAGACTTACAAATTTTGAAAGATTTTGGCATTAACATGGAAACCTTCACACCCTCTTCGATTCACCGACAGGAACTGAACCCAAATGGGAATTTTTGGACTCCTCCGCCGACAGGCTTCCTCAAACTCAATTTTGACGGAGCCTCCAGGGGAAATCCGGGACCTGCAGGCATTGGAGGTGTTATCAGGGATAGCAAAGGTGAAATTCAGCATATTTATAGTCAATCATTGGGCGAAGGAACTAATAACGAAATGGAATTTGCAGTGCTTGAACAAGGTTTGAGAATACTCAGAAGATTGAAAGCTAGAGCCACAGTGGTGGAAGGGGACTCTCAACTAGCGGTCATGGCAGCAAGGAAACTGTATACAGGAACAAAACCAAGTAAAGTCACAAGGCACTGGAGGCTTGCCAAGGTAAGAGAACTTATCACAGAACATGCCTGAATGGATTAATCCTTCATGTAGTCAGATGTAAGGCGAATGTAGTGGTAGATCACTTGGCAAATTACAGTGTCGATAATCCCTCAGCCCAATGGGACACCTGTTGGTAGGAGATTACATGCTCAGAGCTGAGGAATAGGTGCACTCATCTTTTGAGGCAGGATATCATTTAACGAAAGAAGTGGGGAAGAGTACAAAGAATTTCCACTTGTGAGAACAATGAATTCAACCATTAGAAGAGACATTAGGATAAGTGGATGGCAGGCTCCGGTAGTACAAGCAAGGAAGTGGCAATTAATTCACAAGAATGTAGAGTTGGTACCAAGAAGCATAGTGAACAAAAAAGATGGGCAGCACTAGAATCAAACCACAGAAGAGGACACTTGGCAATCCACGAATTGTTTCAAGCGTGGCAAAGTTAATAATAAGGTTTCATATCATCAACAAAAATTTGGGGATCAGAGCGGCAGTTATTATGACTGGACAGGCGATCATCAAATAGCGAAGTGGGAAGCCTTAGGCCGGTCAAGGTTGCCTTCAACTATAATTAAGGGACCCCAGCGCAAGAGTAATGCACTGCATTCTCAAGGTCTTAGCACAGTTTTCATTTGTGTTCACAGAAGGCTCAATAATTCTGTTCTCTGCCATAGAAGCATGGCGCGTGAAGGTAGCCGTAATGCATCGGCTAACAGAGACCTGCAGAGTGCTCGGGAAGCTTATGAAACTCGCACCTCGCTTAAGGAAAAGCGCAAAATTCAGGAACTTGAAGCACTTGTTGCAGAGGAAGAGGAACACCTGGAGGATCAGGAAATGGAAAAGGAGGTGGAGTGGGTTCAGGATCCCAGAACGGCAACCACCCGGGCTACCCAATTCGTGCGCACTCAGGCGGAGACTTGGAGGATGAAAACCATGTTAGCAAAGGAAATGAGTATGCAAGGGGCTCACATTGATCAGGCTCACGAAGCTATCTCTGCTATTACCACTGATCACACAGCAAGACTGGAAGCCTTGGATTTCAAGCTCAGTGCTCTGGTGCAACAAGTTGACACTCTCTCTCAAAAAATGATTGTTTTAATCAGCCTTCTCAGGCACACCATTAGCAAGGATCATTCTGTTGCAGGGAAAGGGGTGGAGGAGGCCACAGGAACCAACCAGGGGAAGTGCACACCTCAGCGCTCTACTCTACCTGGTAATTCTACTGCTTCAGCCAGCCAGGGTACCTCCACCAAAGATTATGTCATCCTCAAGTTGTAATGGCTTGTTTTGACTGCTTCAGTTTGCTATTGATGCTCAAAACTTGTTTTTGTTTCTAGTTCTTAAGTTTACTGGTCGCCTTTCTGTTTTGATTTTTACTATCTCGGATGTCCATCTGGTCTGGTCTCTTTATGTTATCTAGTCGCCAGAAAGGGCATTCTGTTTTGCAGGCCCCAATCTTTCCTTCTGCTGCCCTGCGTGGTATGCCTTGGGGTAGTTTAGACAGAATTTTTGCGGCTCTTAAGCGTTGTAATCGGGCAAGGCAGTCTCTCTTTAGTCTGTATGAGCAGACCTTTTTGTACCATATGTGTGCTATGAATTAATACAAATGCTGATTTACACAAAAAAGGATAGTACAATGTCCCTGAACTCTAATATCAACTGGGTCTTCCTCTGAACTAATATGCATGAGTTATTTTTGAGTGAACTATCTGTTATCTGATTGATCACTTCATGTAAATTAAATCCAATTTAATTCACTTGACCACTCACTAGTTCCTCCAACTGTTAGAACTAGTTTAACTTAATTTAACTCCATTAAATTGAATTAAATAATTACAACTCAATAAGAACTCAACCTAGGCCCCTAAAATTTAGGCATCACTCTACGTGAATATAGATAGAATTCCAACTCAAATTTGTTGAGGAAACTAAGTCAACTTAAAACAATGTAAACTTTGAAACGGGAACTATAAACTCAAAACGGGAACTCTGGCCAAAAAACCCCAAAAAAACATCAAAAACAGTGCTGAAAATGAAAAGTGTTGATGCTGGAATAACACTTTTTTTTTCTTGGGTAAATTTTCAACATGTTTTAAAAATGGCGGTGAAAACCAATTTTTTGCACAAAAATTATCCAAAAAACACCCTCAAAACAAATAGTGTTAATTCTGGAAGAACACTTTTTTTTTTTTGAAAGTAAAATTTCAACATTTCGAAATAATGGCGTAAAATATTTTACCATGACCCCGAAAAACATTAAATTTTAAAAAAATAATGAAAACATAAAATTAAAAAAAAAAAAAAAAAAATTAAAACATTGAAAAAACACAAATAAAAAAAAAAGTTTAAAAAATTAACAAAACATAAATTAAGATATATAATAAAAACAAAACACAAAATAAAAATATAAAACTTAAAAATATATATATATATATATATATATAAATATCAATCATAAAAATGTAAAAAAAAAACGATTAATGGTAAAAATTAAAAAACTAAAAAAAAACAATAAATTATAAACAAATAAATAGTGAAAATAAAAAATATAAAAATATAAAAATTATCTTGTAAACCATCAAAAAATTGGCAAAATAAAAAATATATATATATATATACGGAAAAGAAACAAAAAAAAAACATTTAAAATAAACTAAAAATTAAGTAGGTAAAAATAGAAAAAAAAAAAAAAAAAAATTAAGAAAAACAAAAAAAATTAAAAACAAACTAGATTTAAAAAAAAATAGAAAATTGCAAAAATAAAAAATAAAAAAAGTTTAAAAAAATTATCTCACAAATCAAAAAAGAATTTGGAAAAAAAAATAAATTTAAATATATATATAAAAAATTAAGTAAGTAAAAACAAAGAAATTAAAAAAAAAAACATTAGCAAAAACGGGGAAAAAAAAGAAAAAGAAATTAAAAACAAACTAGTTTAAAAAAAAATAGAAAATTAACGAAAAGAAATTAAAATACTAGTGAAATTAATATTAAAAAAAAAACAAAAATAAATTAAAATTATAAAAAAAAAAACAAAAAAAATGCATATTTTTTATTAAAAACAAAAAAAAATCTAATTTTTTTTATTAAACCTGCAATTTTTATTTAAAAAAAAAAAAAAAATTAAATTTAAATTTTATTTTAAACAATATTTTTCTTTAAACATTTTTTTTTTAATTTAAAAATACACATAATTAAAAAAAAATTAAATTTTTTTCAAAACAATTTAATTTTTTAATTTCAAATTGAAAAAATTATTACAAAAAAAAAAAATTTAAAATTTAAAAATTTTTTTAACACATTTTTTTTTGTTTTTTATTAAAAAAAAAAAAAAATATATATATATATATATATATATATATATTTGGCCCCCGCCCCCCGGCCGCCCGTGGGCGGAGGGCCTGCGCGAATCGACCCCCCGTCCCCCGGCCGTGGGCGGAGGTGCCTGCGAATCGACCCCCCGCCACCCGGTCGCCCGTGGTGGCGCGGCCGTGGGCGGAGGTGCCTGCGCGCAGGCCCTCCGCCACGGCCGCGCCACCACGGGCTGCCGGGGGCGGGGGCCAAAAATATATATATATTTTTTTTTAATAAAAAACAAAAAAAAATGTGTTAAATTTTTTTTTAAATTTTAAATTTTTTTTTTAATAATTTTTTTAATTTGAAATTAAAAAATTAAATTTTTTTGAATTTTTTTTTTTTTTTTTAATTATTTGTAGTTTTAAATTTAAAAATAAAATGTTAAAAAAAAATTATAATTTTTTTAATTAAAAAAAAAAAGTTTGTTTAAAAAAAAAAAAAATTAATTTTAATTTTTTTTAAATAAAAAAGTTACGTTTAATAAAAATAATTATTATTAACTTAAAATAAAAATAAAAAATATGCATTTTTTGGGTTGTTTCTTTTTCTTTTTTTTTTTTTTTAAATTTTAAATTTTTTTTTTGGTTTTTTTCTTATAATTTGAATTTAAAAAAAAATATCAAAAATAGGAATTTTTTTTTTAAATTGTAAGTGTTTTTTTATTTTTTTATTTATTTTTTCATTTGAAAAGACATATATTTTCTGCCATTTTCATATTTTTTTGGGTTTTTTTTTATAATTTGATTTTATTTTTGTTTTTTTTAATATTAATTTTACTAGTTTTTTAATTTTTTTTCGTTAATTTTCTATTTATTTTTTTAAACTAGTTTGTTTTTTATTTTTTTATTTTTTTATTTTTTTTCCGAGTTTTTGCTAATGTTTTTTCTTAATTTCTCTATTTTTACTTACTTAATTTTTTTTATATATATTTTTTTTAATTTTTGTTTTTTTCCAAATTCTTTTAGGGTTTATGAGATAATTTTTTTTTAACATTTTTTATTTTTTATTTTTGTCTTTTTTATATATTTTTTTATATTTGTTTTTTAGAGACAATTATTTCATTTGGATTGAAAATTTAATTAACAATGTATAAATATGTAGAATATCGAAAATGCAAAATATCGACCTTCTTCTTTAAATATGCAAAACAATAAAAACCTCACTACAAAACAAATAAAATAAATAAATAAAATAAAAACAAGATAATATGAAGAAGATGACCACTTCCAAAATTATTAAATTTAAAAAATAATTATTTACATTTCATACAATAAAAAAATTTAAAGTCAAAAAATAGGTCTTTTAAAAAAAGGGTGTGATGCAGAATAACCACTTTTTTAAATCAGCATGAAAATCACTACCATTCACTACCATTCTAAAACGTAAAGTACATAAAAAAATTAAAGTGCCAAAAACTATGCTCTAAAAAAAACATGTGTGTTCTGCATCACCCCTTTTCAAAATCGGGTCACTTTTTTGCTATCTTTACAAAACGGGTAATAGTATCAGTTCCCGTTTCAAAGTTTACATTGTTTTAACTTAGTTAACTGCTACAAGCTTCTATGAGAATAGAGTTACAATTTAATTCCCAATTTAATTCAAGGACAAATTAAATTGGGATTTTCTTATTGCTATTTTTAACAGTAGAAGAAATTGAAAGTTGGTGTTGGTCACCACTGCTACTACACCTTTGACATGTGATCCCCAAGCTGGTAAATTTCAAGCCTCACTCCACTTATTAGTCAAGTTATCTTTAATTTTAGACTCCACTATGTAACACAAAGGGAAATAAAATCTCACCAACAGCAGGGGTGTAACTTGAACCGTGAGCATAAATAAATATCCATGAAATAACATACCAAACCAAGGGTCCTGACAAAATTACACATCACACTAAAGGAATTAAGGTCTCTCATGTTCCATGCAAGGGAGGGGTTGGCCATGCCACCTCCCATATTGATTTTAGTAGGATGCAGTGGGGTGTTGAGC
The DNA here is from genome assembly GCA_031772625.1 of Pinus tabuliformis. Taxonomy (NCBI): domain Eukaryota; kingdom Viridiplantae; phylum Streptophyta; class Pinopsida; order Pinales; family Pinaceae; genus Pinus; species Pinus tabuliformis. The sequence goes on along the minus strand of CM062804.1, from coordinate 61,579,655 downwards.
ACCCCTCCCAACCAATGTTAACATTTTTGCTTGCACCCTGATTGGCTGGTGTCTATCTACATCCAAAGTAGATTGTAAAGGATCATTCTAGCTTGCCAGATCCTAATCATACTATGATTCGTTTAGGCGGGTGTTGTTGTCTTGACATCTTATATTAGCTAGGTAGTTAGTTGCCTTGTTATTAGATTTCCTCAAGTGAGATGCAAAAACATACTAAATGTTTCTAACCAAAGTTTGGATGTGAGAAAAGATACATTCCAGTCTCCATCTACTAGACACTTTTTCCACGGTGATCCATATAATAGATTCTTAAAATCTAAATTACCAACTAAGAATCCCCATTAATTTTAAGTTTTGAATATCCCACCTCGATTTCCGCAATAAACATTCTTTCAAGAGATATGAATTTTTTCTTGTTATTACTAGTAAATGCATAAGTTGTTGTAAATGTCTTTAAAAATTTACAATCCCAATCGTGGAAAATACCCCCATAGCTTGCCTAGCTGAGATTGCCTTTAGAGGTACATTCAAAATTAAGCTTGAAAAAACCCATGGGATGGAGGAAAAATAGGGTGATAAACCTCTTGGAGTATGGTTATTAGGGATCAGAGAAGAAATTATAGGAGATAGGTCCAAATTGGAGACGATCTCAACTTCTTTTGGATTCACCCCCTAGGTATCCTGGGACTATGATTCACTGTGTATTTTCTCTTAAATATGTTCTTTTTTAGTAGCTAGATGGAAAATGCCTCAATGTATTCTTGCTTAAATATCATTATATTCCTTTCCTTCCATAGGTCCTGCATGATGAATCTTGGAGCCAAATTCCAAGCTCTATTAACCACTAGGTTACTGAAAATGTTGGGTCACCAGAGCTCAATTGTTTCCACTACACTATTGTAGTTGTTATCAGAAGGCCCGAAAGTTTGCTGTATATTTCCCCGTAGATATTTAGCATAAGGAAATATATTCAATTGATGTTCCATCGACTCCTCCCGATTCCAACAAAGAAAATAGATTGAAGGTCCCATATGCCCTTTCTTACTTATTTGGTCCCAAGTGAAAATTATTTTACAGCCTACCAACCAGACGAAGTGAGATACCTTGAGCCAAAGACCATTCATCCATATTTTCCACTAAATAGAATCTCTATGGATATCCTAATGTCTATTTGTAAGAGAGTAGGTCTCCTTTAGAGTAAACATACCTTTGTTCTAATAGCCCCACCTAATTTTATCCTGGTCCCGAGATAAAGATAATTTTTTATGTTGGAGCTCATTGGCTAAAAAATAATGGGAATAAATAATTGGATCAGGTGTCCAATATTTAATCAATTTCCATTCTCTCCATAATCTAGAGCCTTGAGTTGGTTTATAGAAGTTTGCAACAATAAAGAGTTGTTGGTCTATGATGAATGCTTCCAAATCTCTTAGGTCTGTACAATCCCCTATGCATGGCATTTGTTTCTAGGAATCCTTCCAAAATAATGCACATGTACCATCCCAAATTTCCCAAAATGCATGTCGTTGAATCAAGCTTTGATTATTCAAAGCCAAATTCTAGATGATGAGCCAAGAGGATAATCAGTTGCTTGTAATTTATCTAACTTGGAGGATAAGTGCCATACTTCCAGTCCATATTTTCTTCCATGGCTCTACTCCACCCTATAGCCAATGGCACCATAATTTTGTTCCCAATACATTATTCAGGATTTTCGGATCCCTCAAGCCCAAACCCCCTACCAGTTTAGGGAGATATATCTTGTCTGAGGCCACAAGTAACAATTTATTGTCCTTCTTTCATCCTCTACAATGGAAATATCTATAAAAGGAGGTGATAGATTTAAAAATTACTTTAGGTGTAGCCAAAGCTGACAATTGGTAAACATGAAAAGCTTGCAACACTAATTTGAGAAGAATGAGGAGGCTTGCTAAATTTAGATAACGAAATGCCTAGTTTTCAAGCTTATTAAATATCCTACAAAGAATGCTTTACCAACATGCCAATTGTGGGGAGTTCTCCACCAGGGGAGCTCCCAAATATTTGGATGGTAGAGAGATGATTTTTAATTCTAAGAGGTGAGCCAAATGGCATTGGAGGTATTAAAAAAATAAATATTAGATCTTTATATATTTATCTTGCTTCCCGAGGCCTCCATGAAATAATTAAGGATCGATCTTAGAGTCATCAATTCCTTCACCATGAGTAAGGAAAAGAGCACAATATCATCAAAAAATCATTGATGGTTGATGGGAAAATCATTTCCATACATATGAAGCCCCTGAAGATTCGATTGGTGCTCAGTGACTGTAAGATATCTACCCAGACCCTCTACTACCAAGATGAATACAAAAGGGGAGATAGGATCCCCCTAGTGAAGACCACTGGAGGGATTAAAGGATAGGTACGAGAGCCATTCAAGAGGATAGAATAACAAGGAGTACAAACTAAGGACTAGATCCAAGTCACCCAAATGAGAAAGTAGTTGAAGGCAACAAGGATGGACAAAAGGTGATGCCAGTTTCATATATTATATGCCTTGGATAGGTCTAGTTTTATCAACATTCCAACCCATTTTGATTTTTTCAAAGAATGAATTACCTCATGAGCAATAATAATCTTGTCAAGAATTTGACAGCCTTCAACAAAACCAGTTTGCTTGGGAGAGAAGATATTTCTTAAGAGTGGCTTAAGGAAGTTAACAATAACTAATGATATTATTTTATATATCACAATATAGAGAGAAATAGGATGAAAACCACTAGGAACATTAGATAAACCTATTTAGAATTAAAGTAATAAAAGTGGCATTAAGACTAAACCATACCTTCTGATATCCGTGAGAATCTTAACCTAATTCATGAACTTCTAACCAAATAAAGGGAAAACAAGATTGAAAGAAATTAGTGGTGAATCCATCAGGGGAAAGAGATTTATTGTTAGGAATTTCCATTACCACTTCCTCCTCTTCAGTGAGTGAGAGCTCCCTCATCAAGGCTTCATTATGATTGAAAAGGATGAGATTAGGGATATGCACCATGATGTGTTGAATATTAGCATCTATATTATGAGTGGGATTGGTGAGCAGGGCTTAGAAAAATGAGGATAATTCATGCTCCACCTCATTGTGCTTTACCAGACACTAACCATAATGGGATGAAAGGGAAAATATCATGTTATTATGACAATGTTTGATCATAGCCTTATGAAATAATTTAGAGTTTTACTCACCTTCTTTCATACATTCCATACAAGAATTTTTTTTCCATAAGGTTTCCTCTTGTTTTCTCCATTAATCTAGTTGGTTGATGAGAATCCTTTCTTCCCTTATCAAATCATCTGAATGACCATTAGAGATTATTTTTTGTTGAACCTGATGCTCCTGGTTATCCATGATCTATTTATTTATAAAGATATTTCCAAACTCATTCCTGTTCCACTCCTTGATTTTAAGCTTCAATCCATTGAGTTTCAATTGGAAGGTATGCAAAAGGTTGACTTCATGGACTTGCAATTCTTCCCACCAACCTTTATATTTTTCTAGGAATTCGATATCTAGTAACCAAAAACCTTTGAATCTAAAGGGGCGACTATGAGGGGCCACCTTCAGATCCAGTTCCAAACGAATTGGATAATGGTAAGATCCAATACTAGGAAGAATACATGCTTTAGAAATATATCCCTACCCATTAAATATTTAGAGACAAGGAATCGATGTGGTCGGCTGACAACTTGATGTCTCCCTCCTCTCCAGTTGTTCCAAGTGTGGATCCCATTAATGGTTTTATGGTCTGCTACCTAAATTTCATGAATTAGCTCTACGAATTGTTGCACCTCTAAATCCATTCTCCTTATTCCTCCATTATTTTCTTCCAAATATTTAATTAGATTAAAATCCCCGTTGGCGACCCAAAGCTTGTCCTGCTAGATGGATCAGATTGTTTGAATGTCTATCATAAAAGTTGATTTCTCTGAGGGTATATGTAGCCCATAGATAGTTGTTAGGTAATATGTTTCTTTTGAGCCTGTATATTGAAGTTTGTCAGAGACAATGCGACACAAAGAAACACAGTTCTGAATGGATACTTCTAAGAGATTACATAGAATAGTTATTCCACTAGTGCTTCCTTTGGCATCCAAGTGATTTCTTCGCATCCTTTCCAACAACAGTTAGCTATAATTTGGACCTTCTCACTGGATATTTTAATTTCTTGAAGCATAAAAATAAAGGGTTTTTCCTTTCTTACTCTTTCTCTAAGATACCTATGTTTACCTAAGTTGTTGAGGTTGTGTATATTCCAAGAGATTATGTTGATTGGACAAGATGTTGGAGGGAGGAAAACACCACCAGAAAGACGGTTACCTAACCATAATTCACCAAATTCTCTTTAATCACTTGGATTGAGGCCTGGGTAGAATGTATTCCCCTTTTATTGAATTCCTTATGAAACTTTCCTTTGCCCTTGTTTCCTTAAGTGTGAACCTAAAATCTCCTTCCATTGCCTCTTTCTGGTTCCTCAGTCTGAGAGAGGTGTTCTAGAATTAAGCTAACTGGAGTTTAGGGATGGTAGTTGGATCTTTGTTACTCCATTATTTCAGTATATTTTCCAACACTTGTTCATCATGGCTTAGAGTCTCAACTTCCTCCTCAAGATCCATATCCACTACCTCTTGCATGGGGGTTTCCTCCATGGTCAAGATTTTGAGAGGCATTTTTGGGGTTTTATGCTTCAGGTTAGCTTGATGTTGGGCCTCTCCCACATTTGAGTTAATATTCATAACATATTTAGGGAAATTGATATCCTCATTGGGGTTTGATAGCATCATGAACTTGTTTTGGTCTGGAGCGGGATTATCCTTTCTGGGACTTTATGAATTTCTATAGTTCCTTATTCTAACAACAACAGTTTGAAAACTATTTAGATTGACTTTTTTATTCTTCATCTGTAATTCTGCTAATCGAGCACTCTCTAAATAAATGTTTGTACCCATGGCACCATGGCACTAGAAGGGTACATGCTCATAGTTTAAGGGAAGGAACCAATTTTCATCCTGATAGGAAATCTCAAAAGATTCTGGGGGAGGTTGGGAAATATTCATATACAATAAAATTATGGTATATGAGGTATATCTTCCACGCTTGGTTACATAAGAAATATTAAAAAAATATCCTATAGATTTTCCAATTCCTTCAAGAATATTGGATCCCAGAATTTTTCAAGGAGAAAAAACAATCTCACTCATACCACAACTGTTAAAAACTATTATTTTTGGGGTTGTAAAGCTCCTCCTAGAATCTAATGAAAAGTCATGCATTTTTATACAAATATGGGCCATTTTCAAAAACCTTAGTTTGATCTTCCGAATTGGAACAAATAACCATAAAGAAGCCTTTAGCCTCTAATTTCATGTCAATCTGGCCCTTTTCTTTCCATTTTATTTGGATCCACTTCACCAAATATTTCTCCAAAGGCCATACTTTGATAAATTTATACATGAGAGCATGATATTTCATATATTGGATGTAGCCTTCTAGTTTATTAGATCGAACATCGTATTTAGGGCTAGTTGCAGCTCGAGGTAGACATCTACTTTTGAATCGAGATTTCCATTGATCTCCCAATACTACATTCTCCTGAATATTTCCTTCCACATGATTAGCTCCTTGCCCGCCACAATTTCATTGGTTTTCCCCAGTGATTGCTTGTTTGTAGGAGGGGTTTTCACCCTCCCCACATGGGTATTCATTAAGTAAATCACAATCTTCTGCAACACTGAAAGACTAAACCCAATAAAAGATTTCATTCATTAATCACACTCCAAAAGCTTGGATTTACAGAAAATTACATGGATATTTATTTAGGATGGAAGAAATCTCCTGAATCTCTTCAAGAGAAACTTCTTCCTAGATAATTGGAGGAAGTTGAGAGTTATCTTCTCAACTTTAGGAACCTATCCTAAGTTCCTCACTTGGTAGATCTGGGGTCGCACTTGCAGTAAAGATAATCATTTTTTATCTAGATTTAAACAGGAACGCAACAAATTACAGAGATAACCATAAACACAGATATGTAGTGGAAATAATACTTCATTTCATTAATGTAAAATACTGAAATATGCTTACAAACAGTAATGGAAATAAATCAGCTAGGGCGATGGTAGCTTATCTCTGAGAAGAGATATGGTGACTACATGCCTCTGAACTGTGTTACAATGAGGCTCGAATGCCTATTTATTTTTGAGAAACATGGGAAAACCATAAACATCCAAAAACCTAACCCTAGAAGATGAAATGCCAAACTGTGGGCCCCGTTTGGGTAAATTGGTACATCAACTTCTTGGGGTCGTAACTTTGGCATACGATCTCCATTTGACGCGTACAATATCTCATTAGAAAGATCTATCCAAGAAATACAACTTTGGGAAAAGCAACATAGGTCCATGGATCCATGTTGCTCCCATTTTTCCCAAAAAACGTCATTTAGGGCCTCAAAACAACTCTAGAAGTTCAGGACGCGAAAAACTGCTAAAAATAGTAAATTGTGCTACAATTAAGAAAGCTGAAAAGATGAAAGAAACAATGGTGGGGGTCCAAGTGGACTTGGTGGGTGGCCACCAATATCCACCTGGATCATTCCTCCCCCCTTAGGAAGCAATGGTCCCCATTGTGTTGAGTTCCTCCATGAGATGAGGAAACTTCTGTTGAACTTGGTCCTTGGTGAGCCACTTGCCCTGGTGAAGGAGTTGGCCTTCTTTGACAACTCAATACAATTGGATATTCTGCTAGCGAGTGTGCTTGATCTGTTTGTCCATGATCTGATCAGTTGTAACTTGTTCCATGCAATCTGGATTTAACTCTGTGGGTGTGAGTTGTTCTGCAATGTCGAATGTGTCTAGAATGGTGGAAAGTATAGCCGAAGGTAGTCCACATTGAACACTGGGTGCAGGCTAAGGAATGGGGGAATGCTGAGCTCAAATGCATTGTCTCCCATAGCCTTGGTAATGGTGTAAGGACCATATCAAAGTGGTCTGAGTTTCCAATAGGCTCCAGTAAGGCATTCCTTTTGAAAATGCAACCAGACTTTGTCACCCACCTAAAACTTGTGTGGCACCCAATGTTGATCATGTCGCTGCTTGTACTTGGCATTTGATTTCTCTAGAATTTCATGGACCTGTTGGCGAATATGTTGGATGTGCTCAATGAAGTTGTTTTCCTTATTTTTTTCGGACTGGACATGAGTCAAATCTACGTGAGTAGCTGCAAATGGCATGGCCACATCAATGGGACATAGTGGCTAGAATCCCAAACCCACCTGAAAAGGACTGTGGCCAGTCGAGCTGTGGAGAGCCTGGTTGTAGCTGTGTTGAACATAGGGGAGGCTCTCGTCCCATGTGTGTGGATGCTTTGAGTTGTACATGCACAGAACGTGTACAATCATCCTGTTAACAACCTCTGTTTTGCCATTAGTTTGAGGATGGAAGGCTGTGGACTTAGTGAGTTTGGTGTCCAGCACCGACCAGAGACTAGACAAAAATGCACTGAGGAACCTGCTGTCCTGATCTAAGATGATAGAATCTGGGATCCCAAAGTATACCCACACTTGTTCAAAGAAGAGTTTAGCAGTGGCTTTTACTACGATATTCTTCTTGCAGGCCGCCATAATGGCCATCTTCGAGAACCTGTCGATGACCACAAAAACATAGTCATTTCCATGCTTAGTGGAAGGAAGGTCTGACATGTAATCCATGGAGATGGATTCCCAAGGTCGACTAGGGGTAGGCAATGGGGTATAGAGGCCTTGCTTCTTAACGGTCGGTTTGGCAATGGCACAGGCAGTGCATGATCTAATGTACTTCCCGACATCATGTCGAAGATTCGGCCAATATAAATACTTCGCAGTACTGCCACCATTTTCTCGACCCCGAAATGCCTATTAGCCCAACTGTAGTGTGCTTCCCAAATAATCTTGGCATGCTTGATTGAAGGAACACAAAGGTGACCCAGGTGGCATAACAGGGCATCCTGGAGGTGAAAATCTAGAACATGCCGACCCTCCAAAAGTGTCTGGTATGTGTGGCCAAATCCTGGGTCACTTTTGTAGAGAAGTGGCCAATCAGAAGTCTCGTGCCCACAAGAGTTGAGCACGAAGGTTAATGCCATGATCGGTGGTCGACTAAGGCAATCTAAAACATTATTGGTGTTGCCCTTCTTATACTTGATATTCAAATGGAACTGTTGCAGGTATGTGGACCACTTCTGATGGCGATCATTCTGCAATTTCCCTTGGGTCTGTATGAACTGGAGGGGTCGGTGGTCTATGTGGATGACTATTTCCTTCCCCAAAATGTAATGTTTCCATTGTCGGTAGGCCTGCACAATGGAATACATCTCTTTGTCATAAGTGGGATACTTCTGGACTGTGTCTGAAAGTGTCTCACTGTGATATGCCACTGGATGCCCATGTTGAGTAAGGACTACCCCAATAGCATAGTCAGAGGCATCTGTCTCGACCTCAAATGGTTGTTGCAAGTCTGGCAATGCGAGCACTGGTGCTGAGCAGAGGTGATCTTTCAACTCTGTGAATGCCTTCTGTTGAGATTCAGACCAAAAGAATTTTTCTTTTGCTCCTCCCTTGATGACTTGACTCAAGGGCCAAGTGATATGAGAAAATCCCAACACGAACCTGTAGTAGAAGTTGGCAAGACGTAGAAAGCTGTGGAGCTCTGTTAGAGTGGTTGGAGAGGGCCAATCCCGAATGACTTGGATCTTGGTTGGATCCACATACACCCCCTATTCATCAATAATGTATCCCAGATACTAAACCTGGGTCATGTTAAAAGTGCATTTCTCAAAATTGGCACATAACTTGTGTTGCCACAGTGTTTGGAGAACCTATCGGATGTGGTGGAGGTGCTCTTCCCAACTCTGGCTGAAGATTAGGATGTCATCCAAGTATACCACTACAAATGAGTTTGTGAATGTCTGCAAGATGTTATCCATTAGCCTCATGAAGGTTGTAGGAGCATTCGTCAATCCGAAAGGCATAATCAACCATTCGAAAAGTACCTCCTTGGCTTTGAAGGTAGTCTTCCACACATCGAAGGTTTGATTGGTACATGGTGATATCTTGACTTCAAATCGATCTTGCTGAAATATTTTTCCCCCTTCAGTTGGTCTAGGAGGTCATCAATCTGTGGGATCGGGTACCTATTACGGACAGTGATCTTGTTCAGCGCTTGATAGTCAATACAGAGTCTCCAAGTCCCATCCTTCTTCTGTACCAACATGATCGGGCTCCCACAGGGTGATGAACTCGGACGGATGTGACCTTTTTGCAGCAGCTCCTGAATCTACCTCTTGATTTCATCGTTCTCCAGAATGGAGTGCCGATAGATTGGTCCATTGGGCAGCGGTGCACCTGGGGTCAGATCGATGGAGTGCTTGACCTGACAGTGCAGAGGAACCCCTGCGGGGGAGGTGCAGAAGAAGCAAGACTTTGGATCTGCGAATCCGAAGCAAGCGAAAGGTGCCCCCAAACTGCAGAACAAAGGACAAAGCCAAGGCAAGGTGGCCCAAGACAACCTGCCAAAGCTGCAAGCAAAGAATAGTGTCACGAAGCCGAAAAAGGACATAAGAAAATGGTGTGAGTTCCATAACAGCCCCACCCACAACACAAGTGAGTGTTAGGCCAAGCAGTCACTGGTGGCTGAGCTAAAGGTTTCAGAATCAGATGCATGTTCCAACTCTGAGTCAGAACCTGACAAGGGGAATGACAATGGGAAGTAGATTATTGATGTGGATCCCAATGCCACCATTGCTACCATGAAGATCCAAAAGGAGGAACTCGAAGATCCAGAGGAGGAGGAGCGTCTCTTCCACTCCCAAATGTGGGTAAAGGGATCCCTGCTACAGTTCATTGTCAACAGCAGGAGCCAAAAGAACCTCATTTCAGTAGAGGCCGTGAAGCAGCTAGGCTTACCGACCACAGCACATCCACAACCGTACACCATCGAGTGGCTTCAATAAGGACGGGATCTTCGCGTGAGCCAGCAGTGTCGCCTTCCATACAACATGAAGCCCTTCACGGATGAGGTATTGTGTGACATTGCTCCCCTTGAAGTTTTTCATGTACTATTAGGACAACCATACTTGTGGAAGCGACATGCTGTGTATGAATCAAGGCCCCGCACTGTTATTATTACTTTGGGAAATAAGTTGTACAGGATACTGGAGTAGCACCACCTACCGCCATCTCTTTGGTTACTGCAAAACAATGCAGTAAGCTTCATTTCCAAAACCAAGAAATTTGTTTTCCTGATGATACGCCCTCAAGGAAAGAAGAAGATGGTGGCCACGACCTCCAGACAGGGCCCCTCTGCATGACAACTATAGATGGACAAGGTCGCGGAGGAGTACGAGGACATCTTCACCTCCCTCGCAGGGGTTCCTCTGCACTGTCAGGTCAAGCACTCAATCAATCTGACCCCAGGTGCACCGCTGCCCAATGGACCAATCTATCAGTGCTCCGTTTTGGAGAACGATGAAATCAAGAGGTAGATTCAGGAGCCGCTACAGAAAGGTCACATCCGTCTGAGTTCATCGCCCTGTGGGAGCTCGATCGTGTTGGTACAAAAGAAGGATGGGACTTGGAGACTCTGTATTGACTATGAACAAGATCACTGTCCCTAATAGGTACACGATCCCATGGATTGATGACTTCCTAGACCAACTGAATGGGGAAACATATTTCAACAAGATCGATTTGAAGTCAAGATATCACCAGGTACCAATCGAACCCTCTGATGTGTGGAAGACTGTCTTCAAATCCAAGGAGGACCTTTTCAAATGGTTGGTTATGCCTTTCCGATTGATGAATGCTCCTGTAACCTTCATGAGGCTAATGGATGACATCTTACGGCCATTCACCAACTCATTTGTAGTGGTATACTTGGATGACATCCTTATCTTTAGCCAGAGCTGGGAAGAGCACCTCCACCACATCCGATAGGTTCTCCAAACACTGCAACAACACAAGTTATGTGCTAATTTGGAGAAATTCACTTTTGGCATGACCCAGGTTCAGTATCTAGGATACATTATTGAGGAACAGGGGGTGCATGTGGATCCAGCCAAGATCCAAGTCATTCGGGATTGGCCCTCTCCAACCACTTTAACATAGCTCCACAGCTTTCTAGGTCTTGCCAACTTCTACCGTGGGTTCGTGTTTGGATTTTCTCATATCACTTGGCCCTTGAGTCAATTCACCAAGGGAGGAGCGAAAGAAAAATTCTTTTGGTCAGAATCTCAATAGAAGGCATTCACAGATTTGAAAGATTGCCTTTTCTCGGCACCAGTGCTCGCATTGCCAGACTTGCAACAACCATTCGAGGTCAAGACAGATGCCTTTGACTATGCTATTGGGGTAGTCCTTACTCAACACAGGAATCTAGTGGCATATCACAGTGAGACACTTTCAGATGATAGATTGTGGGATCCAAAAGGTACCAATCGAACCCTCTGATGTGTGGAAGACTCCCTTCAAAGCCAAGGAGGGCATTTTCGAATGGTTGGCTATGCCTTTTGGATTGATGAATGCTCCTACAACCTTGATGAGGCTAATGGATGGCATCTGGTGGCCATTTACCAACTCATTTGTAGTGGTATACTTGGATGACATCCTGATCTTTAGCTAGAGCTGGGAAGAGCACCTCCACCACATCCAACAGGTTCTCCAAACACTGCAGCAACACAAGTTATGTGCCAATTTGGAGAAATTCACTTTTGGCATGACCCAGGTTCAGTATCTGGGATACATTATTGATGAACAGGGGGTGCATGTGGATCCAGCCAAGATTCAAGTCATTCAGGATTGGCCCTCTCCAACCACTCTAACATAGCTCCGTAGCTTTCTAGGTCTTGCCAAATTCTACTACAGGTTCGTGTTGGGATTTTCTCATATCACTTGGCCCTTGAGTCAAGTCACCAAGGGAGGAGCGAAAGAAAAATTCTTTTGGTCTGAATCTCAACAAAAGGCATTCATAGAGTTGAAAGATCGCCTATGCTCGGCACCAATGCTCGCATTGCCAGACTTGCAACAACCATTTGAGGCCGAGACAGATGCCTCTGACTATGCTATTGGGGCAGTCCTTACTCAACACGGGCATCCAGTGGCATATCACAGTGAGACACTTTCAGATGATAGACTGTGGGATTCAAAAGTTACCAATCGAACCCTTCGATGTGTGGAAGACTACCTTCAAAGCCAACGAGGGCCTTTTCAAATGGTTGGTTATGCCTTTCGGATTGACGAATGCGGTTGCAACCTTCATGAGGCTAGTGGATGACATCTTGCAGCCATTCACCAACTCATTTGTAGTGGTATACTTGGATGACATCCTGATATTCAGCTAGAGCTTGGAAGAGCGCCTCCACCACATCCGACGGGTTCTCCAAACACTGCGGCAACACGAGTTATGTGCCAATTTGGAGAAATGCACTTTGGCATGACCCAGGTTTAGTATCTAGGATACATTATTGATGAACAGGGGGTTCATGTGGATCCATCCAAGATCCAATTCATTCAGGATTGGCCCTCTCCAACCACTCTAACAGAGCTCCGCAGCTTTCTAGGTCTTACCAACTTCTACAGCTAGTTCGTGTTGGGATTTTCCCATATCACTTGGCCCTTGAGTCAAGTCACCAAGGGAGGAGTGAAAGTAAAATTCTTTTGGTTTGAATCTCAATAGAAGGCATTCATAGAGTTGAAAGATCACCTCTGCTCGGCACCAATGCTCGCATTGATAGACTTGCAAAAACCATTTGAGGTCGAGACAAATGCCTCTGACTATGCTATTGGGGCAGCCCTTACTCAACACGGGCATCCAGTGGCATATCACAGTGAGACCTTTAAGATGATAGACTGTGGGATCCCAAAGTGTACCACTGACTTAGTCACCATAACAATGTTCTCCACCAAAAACATTCTTCACCAGCATTTACCACTCCTCACACGCTAGTGAGCTTCAATTATTTTCACAGGCTTCTAATTTGCAGAACTTATCTGATGACAGTTCTCTCTGATACTGACATTCTTCACTTCTATGGTATAACTCAACACACCACAATCAATTTCATAATTAACTTAGCTTTTCCCATGCTTTGATACTAAAATTTTGACGCAGGTAAAATAACATCTAACCATAGGCCTACACTCATTAACATTAGCTCACTCACATACTTCTACATACATACATGACTCATAGGCTCACCTCAATTTATACAAATGGATTTGAACCAAAATAGGTTCTAGAGCCCTAAACTAACTCCCACAATATCTCTCTTGATCCCTAACATCTCTCATCTAATCTCTTATCCCTAGATAAGAGCTAACTAATCCATATTCTTCTCAAACCTTCCACAATACTCTTGAATCTTATCCTATTTACAATAATCATCATTCTCTCTTAAAAACTAAAGGAAAAATACATTAATTAATTAAATCCTAGCTTTCTAAAATAACTCCTCTAATAAACAATTAACCCGGGTTAGATGCACCTGCATCACAATCACCTGAAGAGATAGTTCAACCAAATATGATATGAAACTTAGTTGAATATAGATTACAATTTGCAGGAAAATATGTAGAATAAAAAACCCAACCCTAACAAAATGGATTCATAAATCCTTTTAGGAAATATATTAAATAAGATGTATATTACATCAACTAAAGTTTTTCAAGATGTTCATGGTGTCCATTCCAACATTATACGTCCTAGTTACAATTACAAAACTTGGGGGTTTAAAAGGGGTGTTAATAGTGAACTATAGTTGTTTTAGAAATCCCTGATGGTCTTTACTTTGTTTCCAATTTACTCTATTTCTTAATGGATTCTCAACTACAATTTCAAATATATCCCTCCTGCTTGAGTTATATTTGGTGTGGATATCTCTATCTCTATAATGATAGCTTGGAGTGTCTAGTTTTCATTGATATAATTCTTTCAAATCAACTGGCATCGAGAACCCAACAACAAAGGAGGTCTAGAATACACTTTGCAGGCAAGAAGAAATTAATCAGGCCACTAATAACACTCTTATTATAATCTCCACTAAATTAGTAGATATTGAGTAGGTCATTGCCTCACATAATACCAATGGTATGCATCTTCTCCTCCATTAGCAATAGAGAACTAAAAAACTTGAAGTGGAATGCAGTCGTCTCCATTCTATTTTTGTTATTTAACATATGGACACTCTCTCTTTGGTCTCCAACAATCTCTCACTTCAACTAGGACTATAAAGGATGACTCTTTCCTCCAAAACAAAGATTATATGGACATAAAGGAACTAAGTTCCCTCCTTTCTAAGGAATGGAAAGCACAAGTTGGTTCACAATTTTTATGTTTATCTATGTATTTATGGGTTGTATGTGTTTTAGGCCTATATGTGAAGCAATTTTCCTATAGGAAAACTTGTAATTCCTTCCTAGAAAGGATTCTAAAGGACCTAGCAAAATACCTAAAGTTTTGTATCATTCTTCTAAATTATTTGTTATGAAACCAGCTCACAAAAAGATAGAAAAGATAGATCAATGCCTTAGAATTCAGCCTCTTCAAGGGGGCAACCTCATTTACATTACATAAATGAACAATTCTTGGATGATACAAATGACAAGACCTCCTTTCTTTATATAGGAGTCTAAGGGGTCATAATATAATCAGAGCCGACATAACAATAATAATGTAAGGGCAAAATAATAACAATAGTGGGCTTCTATGGGGCACAATAATAACCATATGGGGAATACATGGGCACAAAAATATAATAAGGGGGTTTTACTAATAACAATAAGGGGTTACACTAGTGTTATAGGGACCTAACATGGCCCTCTCCTTCAAAAAGTGTTGTCCTCAACGCTTGAGTAATTCTTGATGCTTCTATATAAAATTCTTATCCTCCCATGTGGAATCTTTAGTGGGTAAGTTCTTCCACTTGATGAGATACTCTAAAATTGATCTATTTCACAGCTATCGATTTCTTGGTTCTGTATCTGCTTCAGGTTCCAATATGATTTTTCCTTCCTTGTCAAGTTCTCGCAATACTATTTGAACTGGGATCTTCTGCAACTTTTGAATGAGTTCCCACTCCTTTGGGCATATGGATATCTGTAAGGCCTGATGTTTGGAGGAACACTTCCTGGAATCAAATGAATAGCATGATCATGATCACAAATAGGTGGGAGGCCTTTGGGAGTCTCAAATACCTTGGAATTATTGTCCAAAACGTTTTGGAGATCTGGAGAAATACATGATTTCGATGTGGGATCCTCTAGTGAACATAATTGTGCAATTACGCCCCATTGTTCTTTATTTAGAAGCTTTGTCATGCTATTAGAGTTGATTATCTTTCTCGGTTTCCCTTCGATACCCCTCAATTCAACTTCCTTTCCTTCCCAAAAAAATTCAAGAAAAGTTCTTGAAAATTAAAAGCTATCATACACAAAGATTGTAGCCATTAGACTCTTAGTAAAACATCAGCACCACCCATGGGAATGGAAAGCATTGGGCTATTCAATACATATTCTCCCATGGATAGCTTGATATTATGGCACTTTCTAGAGAAATTTATGGTTCCTCCACTTCCAACCATCATTTGACACTTTGGTGCTGGATATAGGAAGCAATTCAATTCCTTGGCTATCTTACAATGAATAAAATTATGGGTATTGCCCGAATCAATCAACACTATTACTTTTTTCTTCTTGATATGTCATTCTATGTTTATAGTTTGAGGAGTGGTAATTTCTTCCAATGCATTATAGGATACGGTCGGATTCATTTCTTGATGCTGGATGTGATCTTTCACTTCTTGAACATTTTTCTTCTTGATATGTCCTTCTATATTGATAGTTTGAGGAGTGATAATTCTGGCCAATTCATTACAAGATATGGTTGGATTCATTTCTTCTTTCTTGATGTGATATTTCACTTCTTGAACCTTTTTCTTCTTGATATGTCCTTCTACCTTGAGAGTTTGAGGAGTGGTAATTCTTTCCAATGCTTTACAAGATATGGTCAGATTCCTTTCTTCTTTCTCTAGGGTGGGTTCCTGGTGTATATCCTCTTATCTTGATGTTTCTTGATCCTTTTCTTCCTCCTCTTCATAATCTATGTAAAATAATTTCTTCTCAACACACTTATGACCTTTAGTGTATTTTCTATCACAATTGTAACAAAGCCATTTTTCTCTTTTTTCTTCCAATTGTTGTGGTGTAAACCTTGTAGGTTTTGGAAGTCTAGGAGAAAAAACACTCCCATAATTATAGTTGTGAGTGGTGGGATTCCTTGTTTCCATAATTTCACTTTCAATTTTTCTTGCCAACCTGAATGCCTTCTCCAATGAATCAGGTTCCCAAAGATGAACCTCGTGTTGAATGTTATCCTTTAAAGTCCCTATGAAGACATCAACCATTTTCTTCTCTGCAATATCATTTACCCTTATATTCAATTTTTGGAAGTCCTCAATGTGCTCTGCCATTGAACCCTTTTGTTTGAGATTTATCAATTGGCTAAAGAAGGTGTTTCTCTTTGTATCCTCATAATGTGCTATCATTTTCTCCATGAAAATTGACCATGTGACAAGTGGTTTACAAGAACAAAGCCCTTTATACCATAAAAATTGATTTTGCTCTAAATAATTAGATGCAATACGCACCTTTTGTAACAGTGGTACACCATGTAGATCAAAATATTTCTCCATCTGTAGTATCCAATTTATGGGATCCTTTCCATCAAACTTCCTCATCTCGCTTTTTCTTGATTTTAGGGGCTCGATCTTGAAATGACTGTAACTTTGTAATTTTGGATTTTTAATTTCTAAAATTTTGGTCTATAATATCCCTCTGAGTCCTCTTTCTAACTACGCAAGTCTAATTGCAATTGGATTGTTGAAGAAAGATTTATTCCCAATCTCCTGCGATGACCTAATTATAGACTAGTTTAGTAGAGTTAACTTGTACGACGTTCCACGTGTCACTGTTTCAACCTTAGGTTCTAAAAATTATACCAAAACAAAATATTGTCCTTCCTCTTTCTGTAACTTCTTACAAAATTTCAATCTGATACTCAGAGAGAAAGTTATAACGATTTTCCCAAGGTTGCCTGTTTAGGATGTAATTCGGGAGTCTGCAAAAACCCTAAATTCCTCAGATCCTATACCCAAAAATATAGTGAGAGAAGATCTAAAATTTGGACCCATGGTTCAGACAGCTTTATTCTTAAATGGGTTTTTTTTAGGTTTTGAAACTTTGTAGCGAAAAAGTTATAGCGAATATTCCACAATGACCTATTTTAGATGAAATTTTGGAGCTTGCAAAAACCCTAAATTCCTCGGATCACATATCCTAAAATATAGCAAGACAAGATCTGAAATTCAGTTGCAAGGTTCAGCGTGATTTCGTCTCAAATGGGGTTTTTTTAGCTTCTGCAGCATTGCAGAAAAAAATTTATAGCGAAAATTCCATGATGACCTATTTGGAGCAACAAAACCCTAGAATCCAAAGCTCTGATACCAAATGTTATGAAACCAACTCACAAAAAGATAGAAAAGATAGATCAATGCCTTAGAATTCAGCCTCTTTGAGGGGGCAACCTCCTTGCTAAATATAGGAGTCTAAGGGGTCATAATATAATCAGAGTCGACATAACAATAATAATGTAAGGGCATAATAATAACAATAGTGGGCTTCTATGAGGCACAATAATAACCATATGGGGACTACATGGGCACAAAAATATAATAAGGGGGTTTTACTAATAACAATAAGGGGTTACACTAGTAGTATAGGGACCTAACATTCTTGGTATTATCAATTTTGTATTGCTACTAGCTTCAACACAACCTCTTTTAACTAATATAAATTTATGTCCTATTTATAAATATATAACTAAAGAAAGAATTTTGAATGCTAGCTTCCTCACTAACAACACCATCCTCACTGACCAGAGGGAGGAGGACATGATGGGTAACCGGATGCCCGTGCCTACACTGAACACGGAGCATAGCTAGGGTTTCTACACTGTCTGCAGCTGAACCCACATGCTTATCTCCCACAGTTTGTGCTTTCGTCCTCACCATCATGGTTTGAACTTGCACTTCAGATTCACTTTCACCTGTTTCCCTTTCGCTGTCTCCAAGTGTTGGCTTATTTGGGCCTAACCAAGGTTCGGAAGAGTTATTTAGCCAAATAAATCTCGCAGCTATCAGCCCTTTCAGAAACAGCCCGCGGAGCGCGGATTGAGGTCTCACCCGAGGTAGTAGGGGAGGGTGATGGAACTAGGTTTCCATACCCTAGGGATGTCTTGGTGTGGTCTGGAGGTTTCGCACACTGGTTTACAGCTCCGCGCTGCTCGATATTCGCACAGATCTGGCTTGATTATGTTTTTCTTTTTAGTGCGCTATTCTATTAGATGATGTGGTTACCAATTACCAAGGTCTTTAAGCAAACATTTAACCAACACAACTGATTCACATATTAAAATAAATCCAGATTTATACTCATTCCAACCATAAGCAAATGAAATTACACAGATATTATGACAGTTTAAAAAAAACATAAAATTTCAGAAGAAACTTATCTTTATTTCCACTTTATCCTTAATCCATCCAAATCCGCCCTGCGCACTCAGCTGCAGGGGTCTGCGCACACAGCTGCGGACTTTCCAGGCCTCTGCACACCCAGCTGCGGAGCCTCTACCCACTACCCCAATCCCTCGACTCGGACTTCCAGACGCTTTTAGACTATCTTCTTCAAAAACCCATTACATTTCATATTTCAGATTCACTATCAAAAACTCTCCTCTTTCTACCCATAGAGCCTCGCTATATTTATACCCTTCCTTGGCCCGTGATCCCTGCACGGGCCAACTCTATTTACATTATTTTTGGGCAGACTACCCTTTGACTTGACCTATTATAATTCGCGCTTCATGCTTCCTACGAAGTCTTTATCCTAACTTTACCAAACATATCCAGCTTCGTGCCCTCTAATCATTGCACAGGGCTTCCACTACCCAATAGTTCCCCAACACAATCATCATGACTCGTCCCGAGTCACTCGACTGGCACAGTATTCTTCTCATGTAGGGCAGTTAGCATCCTCTGTACCTCACTTGTTCCAGCAGAAAATTCCTCTGTCATCCGTTGCATCATTTCCACGCGTGTGGCCGTCAACTCAGTCTCGGGCGGCGCTGTCTCAATTTTGGCGTACTCACTTTGCATCTGAGCGACCCTGTGCTCGATGGTGGTCAAAACTGCAAATGCCTCATCCAACCATGGCTAGAGACGAGCTTTAATCATGGTTGCCTTCTGTCGGGCCGCATCAAATTGGTTCTTTAGGTTCTAGGCCTCCCTTATCTTAGCCAGGCACTGCATGATAACGATAGTCGACACTGTTCCTTTGATCCTATCATAAGCTTCCTGAAGCTCCCAAACTTCAGTTTCCAAGCGCTGAAGGGTTGGGTCCTCTTGCAGGGTCGTGATTGTGAAAATTGACTATGTGAACAAGTCCGTACATTTCTTCATTATTCTTGTAAGCATTGCATAGGCAACGGTGATGATGTTCTTGCACTGCTCCACGATCTCAGGGGGCGTCGCTAGTTGAGTATGCAATTTTAACTCTACAATCTGCACACTAAGCTCCCGATGGATCTGTGCAGCCTCCTTCTTAGCGTTACGGAACCCAGTAGCCAACTTCTGAACTTGGGTCTCAATAGGGAGATCAGCCATAATCTCCAATTCAAGGGCACTTGAGCAAGTTTCTGTGACAATCTACTGCATTTGGTGGTTGTTCGTGACAGCTTCGTCCCATTGGATGCACAACTGTTCGAGATTTATTTTCTACTCCTGGAGGATTTGTTCAGTACGGCCTTCCCGGGTGCAGAGCTCTCTCATGGTGCTATCCTGGAGCTGTTGCAAGCTTTCACGTGGTAAAGTGGCTATGTTGAGTCCCAGTCCTGTAAGCCATCCTAGCACAGCTCTGTCCTCCGCATTGTCGAGGATCAACATGCCTACTGGAATGGAAACAGCATAGGCGACTTGTGTCTTAAGTAATGGTTTCGTAGCTACCATACCGGAACCCTTGGTAGCAGTATTTTCACTTGTGGGCGCGACGTGGATTCTTAACATCTGTAACTACGTACGGAGCTCCCCCAACACAATTTGCTGCTCGGACATGGCTTCATCAAATGCATCATGTGTGGCCTCATGAACGGCATTTTCGATGTCATTTAGGTCACCCTTGGTTAGGGTGGTCACCTCGTTGTCTGTCTTAGATGCCTTCACCTTCTTCCATGGCTTCAACCGCTCAAGTGTCACTGAGTGCTTTAAAGGAGACCCAGTAGTAGTGGATGGAGTATCTATTGCGACCGGCTGGGTGGTTTCCTTCTGACTGCCTGTGTTCTTTATCGATGTCTCCTCGTCAGGTTGGATCTTTCCTGCTGCTGCAAGTGCTGCCTCTTGAGCTGCTTTAACTTGCGAGGCCAATAGTGCATTCCACTTTTGTTGTGCGGCGCGCTTGGATTCCTCCTTTTTTTCTTCTGAATAGCGGCCTCGTCACGCTCTTCCACCAAGGGTTCACGCCAGGTCGCTAGCCAAGTATCCAAAATCTCATTAATAACATCATTAATGGCAATAAACTGGAGGGATGTCCATGCCTGGGCCGGGTCCTTTCGTGCCCTAATGTAGACATGATGCATGTCTGCTTTAAATTTGGCAATTTGCTTCATGCTTTCATATATCTCGTTAGTTAAGCAGGGTAACTTATTAATCCACTGCCACACAGTTATGTCCATTAATACCCAAAAGATTTTGATATTGTGAATTCATCCTACGTCCCTTGTCACCCAAAGGGAAGCATATCGAGTGGCTTCAGGCCATTCCAGATCCAAGACTGGAAACTGGCTCTCCTCGGGTAGGTCAGTGGCGACCAGCATGATGGATAGGAGCAACCATGCATAATGGAATCTCATGCCTTCCTCCTGCACGTCGCAACAATTGGTCTGAAACTCTTCACAAAGGAACTGCGACCAATTGAACTGTACACTGGTTGTGCATTCCTTAGAAAGAGCGATAACTACTGCAGGGACCTCAGTGCCGAAACATTTCCTCATGACTTTCCGCACCAGCAATTGGGTGGCAATGCGAACTGCGTTGTTTGAGATACTATCAATGATATACCCTTGTTATCCCTTGGCGAGCTAGTACTTCTTTTTCAGTCGTTCAATCATCACAACATCGTTACCCTTATTAGTGATCTCCTGAGGGTCTCTCCCATCGCAAGGTAGGTGCGAAACCCGATGAACCAGTTCCACTGTGATATGAACAGGTTTACCAACCCATAATATATCCTCATGGATTAAACAGAGCAACTGCTTTATGACCAACATGGTGATAGGGGGCTAGAGAAAGTGAGGAATTGACAAGAGATAGAGTAATCCAGCTTTGTCTGCTTCTTATAGCCACGCCTTTGGCTGCAGGGTTGTCACTGTCCCTTCTATCTTCCAGTCCATTAGTTCATCCATCACCAGACGGGGAAATTTTACTATATCTACAAGGTCCCAATCTTCGAACTTCATTGTTGCAACACGGCCAACCACCGATTTTTCCACTGGCACAGCCTTTGGTAGCGACAGGGTGATGATTATAGAGTCGAATTCATCTAGATTTGTAGGTACCTTGGCCTCCCCTTTTCTTGGCGGCACATACTTGGGTCACTGTACTAGCTATATGGGGTCTTCTTCAGGGAGGACTTCTTCGACGTATGTGGGAGGACCCTCATCTTCTTCCTCGCTTTCAATTATCACAATTTTAGCCTTCTCCTCCATTGTGAATTTTCTAGATTACAAGTGCTAGGGCAACCTTCTTACTAGGTCTAGGTTCTGAGGATCCTTCTTGGTTTGCAGCATCCAAGGAGATTTGGGGAGCTCGGTGGTCTGCAGCGTGGCTGTCTGCGGCCTATCTGTGGTAGGATCTTGTGCCTTCAGAATTGTGTCTTGGTAATATTTGGGCAATTCCTGAAACCATGGACTATTTTTGAATTGCTCGTCATTCATCATGCTGTTGATGCTGGGTGGTTTTCTTGCAGAGTGGTAAGACGTGGTGGCGTGACCCTGACTCTGATTATATATGATTCGACATTCCAAGTTGGCTGCTTGCCATTGCGGTGGTTCATAAATGCAATTTTGGCGGTTATTCCTCTGCCTTAATTGCCCGCCGTCAGCTTCATAGTGCTTTAAATGGGTCATTATTTCATGAATAGTACTTGCAACGGTTGCTTTCCATCTTTCCTTCGCAGCAGCGAATCCCTAAGGATGCAGATGCAGTTTTTGTATGTATGCGATGGTTCTGTCGCGTAACTTTACAACATTTTGGTTTATTATCCTGCAGCCTCTTTCAACTGCATGGGGCGATGGGACTAGGTCTCTGACGGATAGTCAGGTGGGTGAACCCCTAGTACAGGTCTTCCATTTCCCGACTAGCCCAGGTCGCGACCACCCTATACATTCCCTGGATTCTACTACTAAATTGTGGTGTGCGCATCCCTGTTCTTTTGGGTGCAGTCGCAACGGCGCTAGTGGGGTCAATGCTTGTAACATGGTAGGAGAGCCAGCCACATCGGTTTCCTTTGGTAATTCCTTTCTGTAATCTAGGTAGGTAACTTCTAACTGCAGTTCCGCAATTGCTTTGTCTAGCTTCCTACTTTATGCGCGGAGTCGGGCCCTAGTTTCTTCTAACTTATCAAGTCATATTTTCCCATGCAGAATGGTTGCCCAAAGCTGCTGAACTCTGTCATGGACGTCGTCACCAGTGGAGTGAGCTGCACCAGCAGTGGTTAGTTGAACTGTAGAGAGATGGTCCCTCCTAGCATTGTGAGCCTGTGTTCTGTGCAGGTCTAGTTGGGTTGTCAGTCGTCCGATGCACATCCGTATCTTTCCAACTACTGCTTTATGCCATCGTGGCCATCACACACACCCTCTAATTTGGAGTTGAAATTGTCGCCTATATCCCAGCTTCTGCGGCTCCCCTCTGGGTGCACACAACCTGTCTTTCGGCACACTGGGCTGCTCCCATATTATGCATAATGTACCGGGAGGGCCAAGCTGCGCTTCGACAGTCACGCCATTCTCCTCTGGTTGGGGTCTTTCTTCTGTCATTACGCATCATACCGACTGAGTCACCATATTGCAGTTGAGTGTCATAACTACTTGTAGTCGATTCTGCCATCGCTCTGCCTCCTCTTCAGAATCCATGGTGCAGATACTATCATGTTCCCATGAGGTTCTTCTATTATCGATGGACTGCATTTGATCTGAGTCTTGCGTTGTTATTTGATAAATGCAATCCAATTTTTCATCACTATCTTCGTCACGTACTGGTTCAGTATAGCATTCCCCTTCCACTGGGTCCAACAGAACTACTACCCGTAGTGACTTCTTTTCGAATGTCATCTGGAATCTTTTTAAGTTAATGATCCCTTTCATGTCTGTGGCCCAATCAATTCTAAGCAGTGTGGGGTAAGGATTACTGTCATCAACAATTTCTATGACTTTGAAATCGGTCTGGGTACTCACACTGTCGACTTCCACTGTCACTCCTTGCAATCGGCCCATTGGTAAGATCTTTTGTTGGTTGGCCATTCGTAATTGAATCGGGGACCATTGCAGTGCGAGCTTGCCCATACGCTCCCAGGTTTGTTTAGGCAATACGTTCACATCCGAGCCTAAATCTAGGATGACTTGATCCATTTCATAGTCACCAATTTGCGCTATCAGTCTCATCTCTCATCCGGTGCGCATAGCATGTCTTCCTATCTTCTGGACGACCTGGAGTTCACTGGATCCGACACACCTGGTGATCAGCTCTTTCAATCCTTGCACAGTGTTACGATCACATAACAACTTCATGTAGGTTTCAAGAAAGGTGGTGATCGTGGAGGAGTCCACTCCTGGCTCCATTCGATCCCTCCTACCTAGGGTAGACGCTTTCGTGAAGCTCCGCTGAGCTTCTCTTGGCTCCATCTTCCCCTGTTCTAGCTCAGTGTTATGTTCAGGCATAGGTTTGTCGCACCTTTTTCCGCCTTCATTCCCTCCTACAGTTGCACCGCTTCTTAGTACCATATTTATACTAGGGTCCTCTTCGCGAGGTTCTGCATGCATCATCTAGATACTTTGGGTTGGTGGATATTGGAGTACTCCCTTTTCACTCAATTGGGAAATTAAGGTTGGACAGTCCACCAATTCATGATCAGACTGCTCATAGTAGGGACATGAAATCCTGGTTGGGTTAGTGCAGTCACGAGCATAGTTCCCCTTTCCATCACAATTATAGAAAATTAACTATCCTCGGCCCCGTCCGGGCCGCAATCCTCTTCCCTGGCCACATCCTTGAAATCCTCCCTACACTTCAATCTGCATCCAGTAGGCTGGGGTTCTCTCTAGCATTAAGTCATAACTTCGACATGTTCGCTCATCATGTCCCACCGATCAACAAAAGATGAAATACAATTGTTGTGAGGTCTGGGTATACTTCTGTAATAGGTGGCAGTTACCTGTCACATGCTTCCCTCCCACCTGGAAAATCGCGCACCAGAGCACCTGTGTAGTACTTGGTCCTGCTTGTACCTCTACTTTTAATGGCATCGGGCCTTCTTCGGCCAGATAGTTCGAGAAAACTGGACAATGGTCCTTGTCGTGCGCTTGGCTCTTACATTTAATACAGCCTACCTCCGGGCGTACCTCTAGTCGGGACACTCTTCCTTGCTTCAGACTCTGCACTTCCAGGCTCAAGTTTTGAAGTTGCACGTGGATTTTTTGAACTCCCAACCTTGGGTCTAGTATTAGGGTCACGTGTAACCTCATTGCTGTCTCCAGTGCCTCAGCTTGGGTTGAGATCTTATGTTGTGACAAAGTCGTCCTCAGATGGGGCGTCAAGGATGCCACAAACCACGCGCAATGTTGCCCATCTGTTAAAGTCATGTTAGCTTCACGAATAGTACTCTTTAATCTCTAGTCCAAATCCCACGGAGTTTCACCAGGCAACATTGCTATCTCCTTGAATCCAATGACCGACTGGGCTTCAAACTTTGGTCGGCCAAACTCTTTATTAAGCGCATCCTGGATTGCCACTATTCCCTCATTCGGATGGTCGGTTGAGTATTTTATGTACCATGTTAGTGCATGGTCCTATAGTGCACTGACCAGCATGGCCTTTTTAATGTTTTCATCTGTTATGCCTTGCGCGTCCCATACAGATTTTATCACAAACCGAGAACCAACTTGGCTCTTCATTCCCTACACCCTAAAATGTCGGTAACTTGACTGCGGTTGCCACCCCAGCTTTTGGTAGTGGAGGGGGTGTTGGTGTGGATGGACTCGACGCGGGTGAAGTAGGTGGCAGTGTAGACAAAGGTGGTATCAGTGGGAAGCGTTCTTTAATCAATTGGACCGCACTTCCTGGCGAGAACCTAGCAAGATCCTCCTCGCTTTCCCGTGAGATAGAAATCAAAGGGTTGTTCTCTACTTCTCCTATCCTTTGATAACCCCTTCTGCTCTGCGTTACTCCAGACATCAATATACACGTAGAATCTATTTTTCGCACAACAACATCTTAATCCAAGTATTCAATGATTTGATGTACCTACCCTGCGGTCCTTGGAGAAATTGCCTTTCTGCTTCGCTGTAACTTATGGTTGTATCTATCGCGAATTCAGTGATAAATCCCCCTATGATTTGATCTAACCAGTGGTCTACCACATGCGCAAGTCTATCTTCGGTGGCTTCCAGCCTGCGCACCAGTTCCGGAGTCCACACTATCAGCTGGTCTAATCTGCACCTCCCCACGCTATCAACTAACTTCGCGATCCACTTGTACAATTCTATCGGGAATGTTACGAAGAAGATCTCGTGTATATCCATGAATATATAGCGATCCAACCACTGTTCCTCTAATATCCGTGAGTTTCTGTTTTCCTGAACCGCGAACTCGTGAAGCTTCAGATCCCACCAATCTTCAAGTTCTTTCTTCGTAGGATTCTAGTGTTCCCACATTAGACACCCCTTAGGCAGATCCCGGTCCCAGCAACAAAACCATTTGTTGGCTTATTTGGGATTGACCCAGGTTTGGAAGAGTTATTTAGCCAAACAAATCCCATAGCTACTAGCCCTTTCGACAACAGCCCGTGGAACGTGGACTGAGGTCTCACCCGAGGTAACAGGGGAGGGTGCTGGAACCAGGTTTCTACACCCTAAAGATGTCTTGGTATGGTCTAGAGGTTTCGCGCACTGGTTTACAGCTCCGCGCTGCTCGATATTCGCACAAATCCAACTTGATTATGTTTTTATTTTTAGTGTGCTATTCTATTAGATGATGTGGAAACCAATTACCAAGGTCTTTAAGCAAACATTTAACCAACACAACTAATTCACTAGTAAAATAAACCTAGATTTATACTTATTCCAACCATAAGTAGATGAAATTACACAAATATTATGACAATTCAGAAGAAACACAAAATTTCAGAAGAAACTTATCTTTATTTCCACTTTATCCTTAATCCATCCAAATTTACCCTGTGCACTCATCTACAGGGGTCCACGCACATAGCTGTGGACTTTCCAGGCCTCTGCGCACCTAGCTGCAGAGTCTCCACCCACTACCCCAATCCCTCGACTCAGACTTCCAAACGCTTTTAGACTATCTTCTTCAAGAACCCATTACATTTCATATTTCAGATTCACTATCAAAAACTCTCCTCTTTCTACCCATAGAGCCTCGCTCTATTTATACCCTTCCTTGGCCCGCGATCCCTGCACAGGCCAACTCTATTTACATTATTTTTGGGCAGACTACCCTTTGACTCAACCTATTATAATTTGCGCTCCACGCTTCCAGCGGAGTCTTTATCCTAACTTTACCCAACATATACGGCTTTGGGCCCTCTAATCATTGTGTGGGGCTTCTACTACCCAACACCAAGATTGCTGCAGGATGTCGCATATGGATGCTGAAGAGGTGGACAACTTCGTCAACCCTAACTCATATTCCCCTATCTAGTCATGCCTTAACCCTCCACTGGAAGCTACAACCGCTGGGATACAGGGTCTGTATTTCTCGCACATTTCCATTACTCCCCCCTCCCATTCACTCCCCACCCCATCCTCATCAAGCCTCCCATTCACCACCCTCTCTATTGACTCCCTGAAACTCAAATTCCCTTTCCTTTTGCCAGCCACCCTCCATCTACTTTCCTCCTACACTCCACCATCCCCCCTTTTGAACTGTCACCATCAAAATATTTTCCCCACTCGACATCATTTGAGCTTCCCTCCTCTGATAGTTTCAATTTAGAGGTTGGACCCTATCAACCAACTTCCACTCCACTTGCCCCTCCTGTAGTGGAACCGAGTTCCTCTTCCACCCTCTCCAGTTGTTTTGAAACCTCGGTGATCAAAGCTCTCCATTCCTCTCAGGAGCCTCAACAAGAGCACCAAGGCACTCAGGATCCCTTGTAGGATCACCTGACTGTGCCATGCACCGGGAAACGAAATCTTAAGTGTGTGAAGGCCACGAGCAAGGATCTGACCCTAAAATTTGGGGAAGGGGTCCATATGGGGGAAGTGGTAGACACGACGAGCAGGGTACTAGTTGGAAGAGTTCGTGGTCATGCTTATTCTACCGAGAGACTCTACCTCTAGGTTAAAGAGATAAGGGGGAATATCTTCAGGGAACTCCCAGAGGTACAAACGCTAGCTCGGGGATGGTTCATGTTCTATCTTCAACAAGAGGAATATAAAAACTAGGCACTTTCCAGATATTGGCATATAGAGATGGCTCTGATCATGCTAAAGTGTTGGAGCCCTCTTTTTGATCCAGAGAGGGAACAAATTGGAGTTGGACCACTATGGGTCAGGCTTCCAGGTCTACCCCTACACTTTTGGTTTGAAGATATATTCATTCGCATCAACAATGCACTTGGCACCTACCTGGACTATGAAAAAACATACATCAGCTCTGGAAATCGGTCATTGGCCCGTATATTGGTTTATTTGGACACTAGAGAAGGGTTGGAAGAAAAAATCACTCTGCAGTGGAAGAATTTCACCCGAATTCAAATCTTGGATTATGAAGGAGTGTCATTCAGATGCTGAAGGTTCCATAAGGTTGGGCATCTCTACAAGGAATGCTCGCTAGTTTGTAAGACTGCCTCTCCATCCAAAGAAGCAAAGGAAGTTGCAACCATGGCACCCACATCTGCTCCTGAACAGACTCCATAGGCAAATGCTCCTCAAACAAAGATGGGTGATTTGACTCAGATGTCATCCTTGAGTACTCCCCGTCCTCCATCCCCACCTATGACAAGATCCAGGGCTACGGTTGTGGTTGTGGCTGCTTGATCATCGGGTATTCCTCCTCTCTCATGCTCTATTTCTAATTCTAGTTTTATATGTGTTGGGAGCAGGATCTCCCAAGGGTAGTTTTGGGGCTAAAAGCCCATGTTTAAGTCAATCTTTTGTAATATTATTGTAAAAACCCTGCATTTTTTGGTCATGGAGTGTGAAGGTATTATGTGTTACAAAGGGTAGTTCGCCCTTAGTTTTGTAAAGTAAAGTCAGCTGGGATTGTATAAAAAGAGCTAAGCTCTAAGTAGCTAGAGGCATCGATCAATGGAAGAAGTAAGAGAGTCATAGATTTAGAGCAAGAAGTCTAAGTCTTGGGTTGTATCATAGGTAGAGGCTCTACAGCTGAGTGCGTAGAGGCCTAGGGTAGAAGTTCGCAGCTCAGTGCACGGACCCTTGCAATTGTGTGCGCAGGACGGACAAAGTCTATAACACTTGGAAGATATTAATAAAAGGATTTATTCTACAATTTCTGTGTATTTTTTTCTGTTTGGATATCTTGTGTATGAATTTCCTTTGTTATGCCTCTATGTTACGTGAATGAATATAGTTACATTGAATATTAAATGCAATTATGAATATATGATTACACGGTGATAAACCTAAGTATTCGACAAAATAAGCAAATTTCTCAGGGTAAGTGAGAAATCTATACAGCGCGCTCCTATGACCTGAGCCCTAGGTTAGGGTTGCGCGAAGGTTGATCGTATACTTTCACGAAGGTATTGAAAGCCAAAATATAGGGTTTGTCTTACAAGCCCTAGAGTGAGATCACCTATGCGAAGGTGGGGATAGATGAGATCAAACGACATCACAACCATCTCAGGGTGCAGAAACTTGGTTCCAATATCCCCCCATACTGCTTTGGGTGAGACTTCGGTCCGCACTCCGCGCGCTGATGCCAAAAGGGCCAATAGTGTAGGGATTTGTTTGGCTAAATAACACTGAACCTCAGTCAGGCCCCCTCAAGTCAACAAATGGTTCTGTTGCTGGGATCAGAATATGCATACGAGATGTGTGATGTCGTATCACTGGAATCCAACTAAGAAGAATATTGGAGACTGGTTGGATAGAAAGATCCACAAATTTGCAGCACAGGAGAACATAAACACGCGACTAACAAAAGAACAGTGGTTGGACCGGTACCTGTATACACATATCCATGAGATCTTTTTCTGCTCTTTCCCTATTGAGCTATATGTGTGGATCGCGAAGCTAGAAGATATCCAAGGAAGGTGGAAACTTGACGGTCCTATTGTGTGGACCCCAAATCTAGTGCGAAGGTTGCAAGCAGTAGAGGATAAGATCACCCTCATTGTCGATCATTGGATTGATCACGTCATAGGAGGATTTGTGACTGAATTTGCGGTCGACACCTTAGTCAGCTATAGTGAGGTAGAGCAACGCTTTTTCAAAGGACCACGAGGTAAGTATGTAAAATCTTTGAATACTTGGATTAAAATGTTGTTGTGCAAAAAATGGGTTATTGTTACTGGGAAATCTAGTGTCCACTCGGAGCTGCTAGTCCCACTAAGACTGGTAGCTATCTTAGAAACAAACTAACTAAAACTACTTTCATTTTCCTTTATGAGAAGTAGATAAGAGTGGAATGAAGGACACCAACCTCAGTCTTGCGCTTGGTTCCTTGCTTGATTCCTCTCCCTTCTGACAGATCATTGCTGCTTCTCCTTCGTCTACCCAGCTTCAAAGAGCACCTGTGGAATCAAAGCAGCATAACACTATCGAAGAACAGAGATCTACAATCATAAACAATATAGGACCAGATATATATTGACCACACAAATGCATATATCATCAAACATACAAGAATTTGGAGGAAAACTTGAATAGCTTTATTAATATCAAGAATAAGAAAAGAGGATTACAACCAATTGTTTTGACCTAGCGTTACCCTCCAGCATGAAAGCCCTTCTTTCACATCATGAAAAGCTTAGATCACCCAACACTATGATATTCCAACAAGAAACCAACAGCACTTCCTTACAAGATACAAAATTCCAACCTCTGGATCTCTGGGATGAGGGATCCATATATAGATGATTGCAGGGGGGTGAGTCAGCTTTTGGGATTTTGATTAGTGTCCTCTCTCTGATAGTTCTTCATTCCACTTGGAGATTGATGATCTCTTACTCATCCCTGGGCAAATTCAGAGAGGAAAGTGTCACAGGAGAAGTTTCTGGAAGATTCCATGATCATCCATCTCGCAAACTATCTCTGCCATTTTTCCACTCTCGCCCATCGCACCCCATAGAAGGGATTTTCAGTATGCATCGCACATCCCATGTGCATTAGGTGGGATGCATCGCACTTTGACCATGGAGCAGGTGAGATGGTCCAGCTTTGACCAGTTCTAAGCAGTTTTTCATGGAGAACTTCTGGGAGATGATGTAATCAGCTCACCTTGTTCTTTTAGGGTATGGAACAACACTTTTAGGGACTTAGGAGCCCTTGTTTTATGGACATGTTTGATTGGGGTTGCAGTGCCCAAAAATGTCTATAACAGTTGCCCCCTAAAGCATGAGGTCATTAATATTTTGATGTCGGGTGAAATGCTTTATCATGAGGATCCAAAGTTTTTTCGAGCTAGAAGGCGACCTGTAATAAGATACAATAAAATACATTATCTTCATAATATTTTTCATGATCTAGCTAAGGCGGGCATTCCCATGCTTAGCTTTATAAATTCATTTTCATGTACATAAGATAGACAACTGTCTGTGCGGGAGACTGATGATTCTACTAGAGTCATCATCCTTTGATTTGGATGATCATCTGTGCAGCAACAATGTACATTTGATGTCTTTATTTTCTTGAATATATCGCAGCCCGGATGGATGAAACTAGATTCGGGGTCTTCAAACTCATTCAATCTTCACTCAGAGTACAATTCAATCCATGTGAAAGATGTTCTGGAGTCAAACATGGAAAGACATCGCTTGATTACCAGCCAATGATGTAAGCTGTTAAAAAGCGCGAGAGGAATCACCGAAAATGATGATGACCCTCAAGGTACTACAGTACAATTCGCATGGTGTGAATAAGGGACTTTGCGTTGAACACCATGCAAAATCTTTCAGTCGAAGGCCATTGATGTAAACCTATCGCCGGAAGTGAGAAACTTGCCATTGAGGCATGCAAGCTTCAAAGTACTGAAAGGGTTGTTCCTAAGTCGACTTCTTGGATAATGAGCTGATGTTGACAAGAAGAGACCCACTGTAGGAGGGCCTTAATGAATCCCACATCTATGACACGGAATGGAGTAAATGATTTTGGAGGTGAAAACGATCTGATGATATAGGGTTCAGGGTGGCAATCATGAAAGAATGGAGCGTGAATGTATTACAGCGGATGAGACACAGGTGAATTCTCTGAGCGACTTCTCTTGAACATACTGGCGACACTGACATGGATTGGTAGCGTTAACCCCAAATATGGATGGTGTGATGGACCAATGGTGATATGACCAGTGAACAAAACAACCCAACCCGACTCGGATGCGGAGTGAAAGTGTCATGTTCAAGAGCGACTTTCTACCAATAAAGTTTCTTCAAGTTTTCTTCCCAATTTTTCCCCAGTCATTGCTGACTAGTACCTCTTTATTTTTGTCAATCTTGAGGAGGATAACATATGCTTGTTCTATAATTTTCCCTTCGGGCAAACCCGTCGCTATGTTTTAACAAGCCTAGCGATAGTGAAACTCGTTCTTGTCTGTATGGACAAGTTTGTCGCTATTCGGTTTGAACAAGTTTAACGACAAAGATAACTCGGTCATTTTCAATTTTAGAGAGTCTGAAAGGGACGTAAAGGAAACTCCAATAATCCTTTTTCGTCATATAATCCCTTAAGTCCGAAAAAGTATAAAATAATACAAAAGGGATGAATTTTCGGTAATTTTAACGAGCCGAACAAAACAAGCGCTCAATTTTTTTGTGTAATAATCCCTCAGGTACAAAAAGATTAAAATCTAGAAGAGGGATAGCATTTCCAGTCACTTTAATGAGCTGGAAAGGCCAATCGCTCGACAATCTTTTCATGTTTTACGAGTCAAGTGAAAAGAGCTTAAAGGAGACTCATTTTTGAGGTACGAGTGATAATTTCGGGTAGTAGCTGATTCCAGGTATGGTTTGGAATTTTCCAGTCACGGCAGTGTCACAAGGATGGCTAACAGGATCACTCTTCGCAGCTGTTCCTCAAAAGGGGTAAACAATCAAATAGAGGTGAATGATAGGATAAAACAGAGTGGAGGTGATGATGAGAACACGACCAGGGCTCAAAAGCTGATGATAATGCATTCACAATGGTTATTTACCGAAAATTGGTTCATTTTTTAACGAGCTTAAACTCTGGGGGAACATTTTCTCATTGCTTATGTTTAATTTTTAACGAGATTGAACTCCACATAAAAACTGCTTGTGATAATGGTCATCGATTTAATTTCACCGTTAATCACTTTGTTCTTTCAAAGGTCATACCGCATGTTCAATTATTTCATCAAACTGATTAGAAATGAACAATATATGTTTCAAAATGAGTTAAAACACTAATATTTTACTTGAATTACGTGAAAAGTAATTTAAAAGTGGTTTTTTACCTCTCATTTTACCATTTCATTTGAACTTTGGTTTGTTGGAGCTCTGGAGGTGCTTTTCCCCCTTGATTTTCACAAGCTGATTTCGGGAGATTCTGTGGACGATTCTCGACACCGTCTGGACTAGGTAGGAGCTAAACCTAAGCTCTTCAGTTGCATTCCTTCCTTTTTGAATTTTGTGCATGTTTCCCTGTTTTTCTGAGCCTCTGGGGTTTGAAAAATTTGCCCTGGCTCCATTGCACCCTTTCTATATCGAAAGGTGTGATGCATACTGGCTTGGCCATTGGCCAGTCAGTATGCATCCCACCCAGTACACTGCTGGGGGTGCGATGGGCGTGAGAAGGGAAATTTTTGCACTGTTTTCTCATGGGATTTTTTGCCTGTTTTTTGCCAAATCAGGATCCTGACTCTTCTCTTGCTTGTTTTGCAGAGATTTATCGGAGAAAAATGGTTGTTACATGGCGAGAATGTGAGCATGAAGAAGAGGACATGCTTTCTCTACATGATCCGGTTACGGTAACTACACTGCAGAACTGTGGCCTGTTCAAGTTTTTCCGCATTTCTAGCATGAGGCAACAAATCAACTTGTTGCAATATTTTCTTGATGCATGGGATCCTACCAACCAGGTGTTTCAGATCAGAGGCAAATCTATCCCCTTGACTATCGTGGACATCTATTTTTTGACCGGTTTATTGAGGCGTGGTGCCCCTCTTTCACTATCAGGTTCCGCCCGTGGGGGCGAATCCGTGAGAGATTATATTCGCCAGTTTTGCAAAGAGGGATCTCAGCCGAGTAGGGACGACAAGATCAACATCCGAGATGTCGATGACCGGTCCTTGAGGACCATTCTGTTCACTTTTACTAGACTGGCTGGTAGTGCAGCTCCTCACGTGGCTAACAGGTCCTATATGCAGTACGCCTTGGAATGCCTGGAACCAAAGGTGTTCAACTGGTGTGACGCAATACTCCCTGTGATGAAAGAACAACTGACCAAGGTAAAAAATGGAAAATTGAAGAACTTCGGCTATGGTTCTATTTTGACCACTTTCGCCTTGGAAAAGATCCCACTGATGCAACCGCAGTACATCTCACTTGGCTTACCTCTACCGACTGAGCCACGGATGCAGAGATGGGTCGACCTTATGGCCCGACATGCTGGTCAGTCCCAGGTTTCCTTTTCTGATACCTTTTTCGAGTGGTTCAACTGTCAGGAGATGGTTTTTTCCGAGTATCCATATGCTGGTATGTATTTTTGGGGTGACCCGGATTTGGTGCTGCCGGCTGGTGAGCAGTGGGGTGTTATCAGTAAATTATCTAACCATATATCTGTTCGTCGTTTCTTTTTATAATGTTCTTGTGCTTTCTTCTATCAGGACTAATCAAAACTCATGTGCTCATGCAGATGTTGGAGCAGTTCAGCCAGTAGTACGTCTGAGAGTACCTGCTGCCGCTCCAGCAGGAGAGGCTGTGGGGAGGGCTATCCTTCGCGACCTTGATGTGGCCGAGACTCTTTCAGCATTGCAGGATCGGTTCGAGGGCCTCACTCTTTGTATTCTGGATGTGAGGACTGACGAGCTTCCCCTGAGGTTGCAGCGACATACTACTAGCGTGCCAAGTCGATGGACTAGGTTTTTATGCATGATTACACAGGCGGTGACTTATTATCACCAGCATCATTAGACTAGGGTGCCCCCTAGCATTTTGAGTTTTGGGTCACTTGACCGATTTTGTCCTGGTTACAGAACATTATGTATGAGCCATAAACAGTTATATATATATATATATATATATATATATATATATATATATATATATATATATTTGATTTTCGAAGCTTTATTTTGGTTGAGTTACGTGATCTTGATGCAAATATTTGATGAAATGCTTCTTTTATAAATGTTGCAAATTTCTATCTAACACATAATTTGCCAATGAGTCCATTAATGTGTTTAAGTTTCTAGAAATATGCTGATATTGAATAGAATCAAACTGCCTTTCCAAAATCTTGACCCTTAGGAACATGCGATAGATAGCTAGATTCCGTACGTAGTAGATACCAGTGAGCTATAGGATGACGAGTTGTGAGTCTAGCCTGATGACTAGTTGGTGTATGCCACGTGTAATGGCATCAGAGAGGAGCTCTATCAACGCGCTGTATTCAGCAATATTGTTCGTTGACCGACCAATACATACCCCTCTTAAACTTACTGACTTGCCGCTTGGATCGAAGATGGCCCAGGCCGCAGAAGATAGGTTCTGCGAACTACAACTTGCTCCATCGGCATATCCAACAAATGATTCCAATAGGTCCGACATCTGCAACAAATGTAAAAGCGGATCACTTAACCAAAATAATTACCCCTAGCGAAAACAAAAATGTAACAAAAGCATAGGGGTTACTATCTTGAGTCAAGCATAATAACGCTTAAGGTACAACCCTTTGCGAGGTTGCACCAGTGGAATCCCATCATAATCTACTAACTCATAGGCTCCTTTTGCTAATACACATTTAACAATATAGGGGTCCATCCATAAGGATTTGAACTTACCTGCTCCCAATTTGTCGGATTCCTAGTCGTAAAGTAAGACCAGGTCACCTTCTGAGAAGACACGGGGTTTGACATTCTTGTCGAACTGCGCCTTGACTCATTTCTTATGGGCTTCATTAGCCAAAGTGGCATCATGGCGGGTTTCATCCAATTGGATTAGCTCCAAGAAACGAGCCTCTTCTTCTGAAGTTCCGGGGAGAAGGTCGACTGTGAGTTTGAGGGACGAAATTTCACACTGAACCGGTAAGATTGCTTCTAGGCCGTACACCAATTGAAAGGGTGTAAACCTAGTTGCATTCCTCACCGATGTCTGGTATGCCCATAAGGCAGAGTACAGGATCAGGTGCCAACTCCTTTTGTGGACTCCAATCATCCTTTGCAGCATCCGCTTCAGGATTTTGATGATTGCCTCAACTTTTCCGTTAGCCTACGGATAATACGGAGTAGAGCTGTCGTGGTATAGCCCAAACTTGGCAACCAACTCAACCATTATGTGATTGTGAAAATACAATCCATGATCTGTGACTATGGCCTATGGAACGCCGAATCTGGAGACTACATGATTGAAAAAAAAGAGGGCAGCCATTTTGCCACTGTTGTTTAATGTAGGCATCGCCTCAGCCCATTTGGTAAAATAGTCTACTGCAACTATGATATACCCATGCCCCTCGGCCGAGGTGGGGTTACATGTCATGAAGTCTATGCCCCATTTGGTAAATGGCCCAACAGCAACTACTGGTTGTAGAGGTGCGGGTGGTATTCTGGTTTTTCGATTAAAGATTTGACATGCATGGCAACTTCTAACTGCGGTTATGCAATCTTTAAACATTGTTGGCCAGAAGTATCCTGCTCGTAAAATATTTTGCGCCGTAGCATAACCAGATTCATGCCCCCCACATGCGCCTAAGTGGCAATCATTCAGGACTTTTTCAGCCTCCTCGTGGGTGAGGCACATCCTTAGAATTGTATCGACACCATGATGGTAAAGTGTATCACCGACGATCATGTAGTATTTTGCTTGGTATCGAATGCGTTGTTGTTTCAAGCAGGAGGTATTAGACCTATATGTTTGGGTTTGGAGATAGATTATTATGTCTCCATACCACAGATTGCTTGAAGATATCAGAAACAAAGATTCGTCCACGATTGCTTCTTCTAATGTTACATCGTTGGACGACGATGGGAGATCGCATAGTAACTCCGCGAAAACCAGGGATTTCTTCGATTTGGATTTTATAAATTCTAGATCAAACTCTTGTAGAATTGCTATCCATTTTGAATATTTGCCCCCCAACAACTGTCGCGACAATATATAAGTCATGGGGTTGCAATCTGATAGAATGGTAGTTTTTTGAAAGAGGATATAGTGTTGAAATCTCTGTATCACTTGAACAGTTGCGAGAGCTAGCTTTTCAACGTAGGAGTACTTGCTTTCTGTATCATTTAAGTTTCTACTTAAATAATATATAGGATGTTCAATTCCATTGTCTTCTTGAACTAAAACCATTGCAATGGTTGTATCCGCTGCAGCTAGATATAGGTTAAAGTCTTTTTGATAATCAGGAGCGTACATTAATGATGCTTTTATTAGGGATTCTTTTAAAGCATCAAAGGAAGCTTGCGTGACCTGATCCCAGATGAAGGGTACTTCTTTTTTCAATAGACAAGTATAACCTTTAGCAAGTTCGGCGTAATTTGGAATGAACCTCCTTAGAAAGTTTTCTTTCCCTTGGAGTTCCTGAATCTGAAGCAAATTTGAAGGTGGAGGAAAATTAATTATTGCCTAAACCTTACATGGGTCGAGACGAATCCCATCCTTTGAGACCACAAAGCCAAGTAAACGACCAGAACTGACACAGAATACACATTTGTGTGGATTGAGTCGTATCTTGTAGTGTCGGCAACGTAGAAATATCGCTCTCAAATGTTGTGGATGATCGGTCCGCTTTCATGAATGAGCCGGAAGATCGTCGAGATATGGTTGAACGATGTTTTTGATGTCATGGAAGGCATAATTCATTTCCCTCTGAAATGTTGCCCCTGTGTTCTTTAAACCAAAGGGTAGCTTGCGATATGCAAATGTGCCCCACAAACAAATAAATGCAGTCTTTGACTGGTCCTATGGGCGGATATTTATTTGATTATACCCGGAAAATCCATCCATAAATGAGAAGATTTCACATCCGGCGCATTCATCAATTATCTGGTCAATGAAGGGTGTAGGGTAGTTATCTTTCGGACAAGCTTGATTTACATCCCTATAATCGACGCACACTCTAATCATTCCTTGTTTTTTCATTACAGGAACAATGGTCGATACCCAATCGGTTAGAGGAACCGGGTAAATAAAACTAGCATGGAGAAGTTTTTCAGCTTCTGTCTTGATGGCAGCGGCTTTCTTGGGGTGCACCTGCAATGTCGTTGTCGTACTGGTTTGACATCTGGATACATCTTAATTTCGTGTTCAACTATGCTCGAGTCAATGCCTGGCATTTCATCATACGACCAAGCAAAGACATCTCTGAATTCACGAAAAAGAGCGTTATATATTTCCAGTTCTGAAGGAGAACAAGATTTGCCGACATGTATATTCTCTACAACATCTTTTTTGGTTGAGATATTTATGGCGATAGTCTCTTCAATATTGGACAAGTTTCTCTCGGAATCCACCGTGTTTACAATATTTGATAGAAAATCAAAAACTGAGGGATGATGAAAGTCACTAGGAGTATCATCTTTGTAATCCAGAAGATGGGAACGATGGTGGTAATCTTCCCATGGTGCCCCGTCAATCATCATTGACTGAACAATTCCTTCATCTGTATAATGTACTTGCGACCAAGGATCTGAAGGGGTACCATATTCCTTAGACCTATCTATCCAAACGCTTGGTGAGCGTTGATTTGGGTTTGCCTCCCATGCCAAAAACATTGATTGCTACAAGATTTCTATTGGGCTTGGAAGCAATACTTGTAGATGATCCGTTTTAATATCATTTTCAGAGATCTTTTGAATGGAAGATATCATATTGCAGGTTCCCACTGTTGCCACTTCTGCCAGATTTATTGGAGGCGGTAGGGCAAAAGTCCCCATTAATATAGGGTCTTTTAGTGGGCCTGCTCCGATATTTTGAAGCGAGTGAGGGCTTCCGTGGATCATCAGAATGCTTCCCGTAACTTGTGAACTGTTGGTCGACAATTGTAATTCCTCCTTGGAAGGGAAATGCAATCTTCCTGAAGTAGGTCGACACAACGGCTGCCATAGCATATACTAGGGCCTTCCCAATAGGATGTTGTAATCGAGGTTTCCGTCAATTACTTCAACATCTATTTCTACTGTTTTGCCCCCCAGTTCGACTTGCAAGTCACTTAAAATCCCGTATGGGGTGTATGCTTATCCATCAAATGCTTTTAATGTTGTCGAAGATCGTGACAAGGGTGGAGATCCTAAAGTTTTCCAGCAACTCATCGACATAATACATGTAGATGCCCCCTCATCAATAATTGTTCGATGAACAGTTTTGTTGAGGGCTTTCACTTGAATAAGGAAAGATAGTTGAGATGGTAACTGAGGGTCATATCCTTTGTGATTAAAGTGCACAATATTGGAATCCATTGGGTCAATCCCACCTATCGCTGATAATCAAGCCTGCTTTTGGGAGGGGCAATTTTGCAGTACCTCAAGTGTTGACATAGCAGATGGCGATTGGGCCAGATCCTCCACTATATTATAATGTTGTGCTACTCTGGCACGAGGATTAAATGTCGATTTGTGTACTACACCCTTTGGCGGCCTTATCGTTAGTTCAAGAATGATGGTGGCACAACTTCAGTCGAAGTTGTTGTCGAACTACTGGGTTGATCATTGGCCTTGTTGTCCAACAGCTGTGGATTCCCGTAATCTTTATTCCTTGTCGATATCAAAGCATCATTTTTCTGCTTTGAAACTGACAACATTAGCACTTGGGACAGGGAAGAATTGTCACTAGCAACCAGATTTGTTCCTGGATTTGGAAATGGATCAGTCAATACTGCCGAGGTTTTTGAATTCTTGAAGAATTTTCTAAGCTCAACTTTATACGGACATTCTCTTGTCCAATGATCTTCATCACATATTAGGCATGGACGATTTGGTTTCCTTTCTCCAGAAGGCTTTGTAAAAGCTTTTTCAGGGGACGGCTCCTCCTGATTTTTCTTCTTCCCTTTCTTTTTCTTCTTGCCTCCTGGTTGCTTGGTTTCTTTGCCTTTGTCAGTCGATACGGCATTTACTTCTGAGGCGAGAAGTTCTTCATTTGCATTTTGACCTGAAACCGTACGGGCTTTCTTCGACTTAGCCTTTACGGTTTTCGTGTTGGTCATTCCTATCACGCCGTCCCTGGCATGAGAGTCTTTGTTTGATTTAGGAGATGGAGGAACGGAAAATTTCGGTCTAGGAGCATCAGGGATTTTATCGTAGAGCGTGCCAGATTGAGTATAGATTAAGTCTAAATATTGCGCACGAGCAATTACTTGCTCTTCAGTGACAACTCCTCCCTTTGCCACATCTCCCGTAATAGAAGGTAACAACGACTTAATAAACCATTCTGCCAATAGCTGATCAGGAACATATGTTTTTACCATTCTACGACGATGTCGCCACTCATGAATATGATCGGATATGTGAGTGGCCGTTGTTTGCTTGAAATTGGTAAGAAGCTCTGTTCTCGTTTCGTAGCTTATGGGTAACTGAAAATGGGTTAAAAAGGTTGTGGCTAGGGTGCTGAAGTTACAAAATGAAGCTCTAGGCAATTCGATCTACCATTTTTCTGCTAAACCAGTTAACATTCACTGAAAAAGGCGAAGCC
The DNA here is from genome assembly GCA_031772625.1 of Pinus tabuliformis. Lineage (NCBI taxonomy): Eukaryota > Viridiplantae > Streptophyta > Pinopsida > Pinales > Pinaceae > Pinus > Pinus tabuliformis. Next base: position 61,539,201 of record CM062804.1, on the reverse strand, counting down.
TGATCGAATCATCATTTAGAGTGTTAGATGAACACCACAAGTGAAAGGTCATCACATGATTCGACGGGTCTTCACCCGGATTTCCATTAAATTTAGGAATATCTTATGGAAGTTTGTGAGGAATCGCTGGCCACCAAGGGGCGTAAGCGATTGGATCTTTTGTTAGCCATTTTAGATCTGGTAACTCTAGTGTCCAGTGGGACTACGCGAAGCGGAAAAACTTACAGGATTGAAGGAAAAAAGGGTCCGAAGTATAGCCCCTTGATTTCACCTCCATGAAGAGACGAAGAAGGGATAGCGAAGGTTTCTCCGCGAAGTGCTATTCAATCAATAAGACAAGGATTCCCATGAATACCACCTCCACCCACACCACCTCCAACTTCACCACCATCGCCTCCAACTTCACCCATACCACCTCCACCTCCACCGCGGTTTAGTGTGGAAAATACAGTGAAGTTTCCTTTGTTCAAAGGCTTGGGAAATGAGGACCTGGACCAATTCTGACTCATTGTAAGCGCTGTATGGGAAGATCAAGGTGTTATAGATTATCATATAAAGAAGGCAACACTGGTTAGTGCTTTGCAAGATCGCATGCTAACCTGGTATATTAAGTAATCTAATGATAACCCGAATAATGGAGTAGCAGACATCCAGGTAGCACTAAATAGGGAATTTAGCAGGCCTAAATATGAGGTGCAGTCGATTATGGGATTCAAAGTGATCATGATTCAACCAGGAAAGATGCCTTGGGAACTAGATCAAAGGCTAAAATGTACAATCCATGAAGCCAACATGAATTTGACAGATGGACAACATTGCGAGTGGTTTGTGGCTTCACTACTACCACACTTAAGGAGTGCATTGTCGTAGCAGAAGATAACAACTCAGGCAGAGGCCTTGGAGATTGCAATGAGACTACATGAGACTCTGATGCAAGATCCTAATCTAGGATTTCAGCAGATCCATGCGCAGCTGAAGAATCTGTGCCTTGAGATGCAAAGTCTGAAGCAGGACAGGACAGTTCGGCTAGAGGTACGCGAGGAGGTATGGTGCTTGAAATACAAGAGTCAAGGTCACGACAAAGACCATTTATCGGTCTTTGCAAATTACATTGTAGGAGGATGACTGATGCCTTTAAGGTCGGAACCTCAAGTAAGGCCTAGCGCGGGGCCTACATTATGGTGTGCTATCTATCAGGTGTCCGAAAAACATGCCACGGATAACTGTCACTTGCTACAGAAGTATGTACAAGCATCACAATAGCTGTTATACAACTTTTGTAGGTCGATAGGACATGATGAGCATACTTGCAGGAGCTATGAATTGATGATGGATAGAACTCCTGCCTACAAGGTTCAGGCTAAAACGCAACCCCTTGACTAGAATGCAGGGATGGAATAGACAGGATTTCAGGGGTGTGGACAAGGCTGAGGTGGAGGAGGACCTGGTAGAGGTCAAGGGTAGTTGATTTGTTACAATTGCAGAGGACAAGGACACTATGCCTGCAATTGCACTAATCCAATGCGTCCATCGTGAAAGTATTGCACGCTATTTGATCATGAAATAGAAGACTGTCCTACGCTGATAGCTAGGATATGTGACAAAGGGGTGCTACCACCACCACCAACTCAGAACCTGCAGATGATGAGATCTAAGCTGTGCGAGGAAGATCCAAATGTAAATATAGTACTCGGAAGTGGAATTGCAATGGGAGATGACAAGGGGAAATAGCTAGAAGATAGTACATGGGTTCGCAAAGCCTCGGCAAAAGAGGCTAAGTTCAATTTGGAGTGCGCTCATGAAACCTTCATGGAAGCTAAGAAGAGCTTCGCTGAGGCCTCCACCTCAGGAAGCAAGGATAAGCCTGAGCCAAAGATGGACCCCTCTATGCTCACAACTTTCCTAGAAACCTGTATGAAGTTACTATGCGATAGTAAGGCTATGAAAGGGTTACAAGAACTCATCAATAGATGTGCTATAACCACGCCAGGTGAGTTGTGCATAGTACGAAATATTGGCAAGAATAAAACAAGGACGAGACGGGAGATGAGATTGACCGCACAAATAGGAGGGTATGAAATGGATCAGGTCATTTTGGACCTGGGGTCAGATGAGAGTTTCCTACCAAAGCAGACTTGGGAGCAAATGGGAGGACCTGCACTGCAATGGTCTCCGATTCAGCTGAGAATGGAAAATCAGCAGATAATCATCCCCATGGGGCAGCTGCAGGGGGTGACCGTGGATATTGAGGGAGCGAGCGTGCTGGTAGATTTTGAAGTAATAGAGATATTGGATGAAAACAATCCCTACCCTACGCTCCTAGGAATTGACTGGGATACTGATATGAATGGGGTAATCAATCTGAAGAAGCGAAAGATGATCTTTGAGAAGAAATCGTTGCACGTAATAATACCCTTTGATCCTACTGAAGGATCACGATATACTGAACTTGTCCATGATTATGAGAGTGATGACAACTTAGATTGTATCTATAAGATAACAGCATGAGACCAAGACTGGGTGAATCCCACCGTAGATGGACGGATTACGTGGGATCACGAGAGTTCCTACACTTCAGACTCTGACGAAGAAATAAAACGCTGGCAGAATCGGTTACATGAAGTAACTACGCTGAATTGCAACATGATGACCTGGTCGCTATGCTGTGTGTCATCAGAGGTAAGAAATCTGCCTATTTATGATGGTCTAAATGAGGTAGATATCTTTTTGGATGCATTTTAAAGGGAGGTACCCGAAAAGCAGCGCTACAAGGCCTTGGACTGGGCACTACACGCTACACCTGCAAGATGGTGGGGTACACACAATGGAATCTTTGATGATTGACGTGAATGTAGGAGCATGACGAGAACACGATTTGGGAAGCCTAAGATGAGACTAACAAATAAGTAAGATGGGCAGAATGATCCAAGTGCGCATCTGGCGAAATGGATGCAGGCTTATGGAGAAAATCCCCAACCTGAGTGGGTGCACCTGTTCTATCATACCCTGGATGTTATCCCAATGAATTGGTATATAGAAACAGAGCTCTGCCATGGGACAAGTGAATGGGATATCCTGCGTGAAGGATTCATGATGACATTCAGTTTTGAGGATGGGTTTGACAGTATTGATGAAGCGCTACAAGAGGTGAAAGCAGCCATCTTTAGGATACCGTAGGATCCTTTAGACCTGATTCAACCTGAATGGGCTACTCAGCTAAGTCACGCACTTGAATGTTATAATATAACTGTTGAAGCAGAGGATGAGGATCCACGAAAGATTAACATTCCAGAGACAGAAGGCCACCGCAAGGTTCAAGGACCACAGATTGAGAACCCTAATATAACTACGTTGGTGAAAACAAAACAAGTGAACATTGGTACGGAGGCAGAACCCAAATTCGCGAAGATTGGAGACTACTGGGATGACGTGATGGTGGATAAGGTTGTTGAATTGTTCCACGAATACCAGGACTTGTTCCCTACCAAGTTTACGGATCTGAAAGGAATAATTGAATACCTAGGAGTGATGAAGATCACGTTAAAACCCAACGCAAACCCAGTTAAGCAGAGACCTTACCGCCTCAATCCAAAATACAAGGAAAAGGTCTCCTTAGAGCTAGACAAGATGCTAGCGAAAGGCATCACTAGGCCTATGGAAGAATTCGATTGGGTAAGCCCAATGGTGGTGCAAGAGAAGAAGCAAAAGGATGAGATAAGGATATGTGTGGATCTTTGAAAACTGAATGACGCTTGTGTGCATGATCCTTTTCCGAATCCATTCACGAATGAAGTGTTGGACAATGTAGGTGGCCCGGAAGCATATTCCTTCACTGATGGGTTCTCTGGGTACCACCAAATCAAAATTTCGCCAAAGGATAGGGTCAAGGCAACCTTCGCAACTGAGTGGGGTTGTTTTCAATACGCTGTAATGCCATTTTGATTGAAGAATGCACCTGCCATCTTTTCACGTGTGGTTGTTTTTGCATTCAAGGAATTTATTTACAAGTTCCTGGAGGTATATTTCAATGACTGGATTGTATTTTGGCTGGTTAAGCGCCACGTAGAAAGCTTGCGCTTGATGCTAGATACCTATCGAAGATACCAGATAACGCTCAATCTCAAGAAGTGTCTGTTTTGTGTTCCTTTTGGGAACCTATTTGGGCATGTGGTTTGCAGACAAGGACTGATTGTAGACCTCGCGAAGATTGCGGTGATACTGAACTTGGAGGCGTCAAGGAGTGGGAAACAGTTGCGCTCTACTCTGGGACATACGGGATATTACAAAAATTTTATCAAAGGCTATGCCCAGATCACCACACCAATGGGAAAATTGTTGAAGAAGGATGTCATTTTCTGCTGGAACGATGACTGTAAGAAAAGATTAGATATATTGAAAGAAAAGATGGTTACCGTGTTGATTCTAGTCTTCTCAGACTGGAAGAAAGAGTTTCATGTACATGTCGACACGTCATGTATAGCACTGGGGCCAATGCTAACATAGGATGGCGGAGAAGGCTTGGACCATCCTATTGCATTCACAAGCCGTAGATTATCCAAGGTTGAGAAGAACTATTCTACCGCTGAACGCAAGGGGCTAGCTATGGTGTATGCACTCCAGAAGTGTCAACACTACTTGTTAAGAGGCCTTTGTAAGATGTATATGGATCACTCTGTGCTGAAGTACCTGGTCAAAAAGCCTGTGTTAGGGGGGTGAATTTGCAAATGGCTCTTATTGTTCCAAGAGTACGATTTTGAAGTTTTTGTGAATCCTGGACAATTGAACACAGGACTAGACCATCTGTCACGCATCGAAATAGGGGAGGAACCTACTAACTTGGAAGAAGGATTGCCTGATGCGCAGCTATTTGCAGTGCGTGTCATGGATGGTTATTTTGAGGATGTAATACACTTCCTAACAACAGGAACTGCATCAGAAGGATACTCTGTCCAACAAAAGAAGGAATTAGTGGTGCACGCAGCATATTTCTCTGTCATTGTTGGGCATCTATACAAGATGGGGACTAATGAGATATTACGACGATTTGTACTTGAGTTCAAACGAAACAGCATCCTCGCGGATGCTCATGGGGGCACCATAGGAGGATATTATGTAGGGAGAGCAACCACACAGAAGATTCTACGTGCAGGGTTGTGGTGGCCAACCCTTCATCAGGATTCAAAAGCATATTGCAAGGCATGTGATGTATGTCAAAGAATAGGCAAGCCATCACAAAGGGATGAAATTCCTTTGAATCCACAAATGACATTGCAACCCTTCGAGAAGTGGGCAATAGATTTTGTAGGACCCATTCAACCACAAGGGAAGACAGGAGCAAGGTACATTATCACTGCGACGGAGTATTTGAATCGTTGGGAAGAAGCACAGCTAGTGAAGGATTGCACAAGCACGGCAGCCGCAAAGTTCCTATTTGAGCATGTACTGACGTGATTTGGATGTCCAAGGATCTTGTTGAGTGATCGTGATATGCACTTCCTGAATGAGACGATCAGCACACTAACGGAAGAATGTCAGGTATATCACCAAAAGAGCATACCTTATCACCCACAGGCTAACAAGACAGGGGACACATTCAATAAAGTGCTTGAAAACACGCTTACCAAGGTTTGCAATGCTCAACGAAGTGAGTGTGACCTACGCATACCTGCAGTATTGTGGGCTTATCGAATGACATGCAAGAAGTTGACGGGACAAACCCCTTTTAGGCTTGTCTATGGTGTGCAACTTGTAATGCCTATGGAATACATCATGCCTAGTCTGCGCATAGCAGTGATCACAGGTATGATGGATCATGGAGCCCTAGAAGAGAGGCTTGCGCAGCTAGATGAGCTCGAAGAAGAAATATTTTTGGCTGGATTTCACCAGCATGTCAAAAAGTAGCGTGAAAAGGCATGGCATGATCGACACATCAAGTTGCGCACATTGAAGGTAAATGATCTAGTTTTGTTGTATGATAGTAACTTTGATAAATTCCCTAGAAAATTTAGGATGCACTGGTTAGGGCCTTATGTTATTAAGGAGATTACCAACAGAGGAGCGGTACAGCTGGTCAAGTTAAATGGAGAACCCTTCCAATGAAAGGTGAATGGAAATCACTTGAAGCCATACACCGGTGGTCTGGCCATGTGACTAAATGAAAGTAGCACAGTCTTAGTGCTCCAAGCAGCTGAAAGGAGGTGCGGGACTATAAACTACACTGCCTAAGTTGAGGAGCTGTGCGGTTGGAATATGGTGCGAAGCAAGGACGTGTCACTGGGTCCGCGACAGCGTGGAGGGAGCTGCGCTACCCAGGGTGAAATCGCGAGGTCAGCTTGAAAGTGACCATTAAAGTCATTGTTCATGAAAAGATGGTAGAAGCGAGGCCAAATGGAGTAGGAGGCCCGAATTTAAGACGAAATTTATGGCTTAGATCCTTGAAAATCTACCACTAATCTGACATTAATGAACTGGTTTTGGGGGGAACGGTCAGATTTGAATTCAAATTTCCCTATAAATTACAAGTGGTTGTCTAGAAAGAAATCAAAAGTGACCAAGACTATGCTAGACCCTATCATACTAACAGAGGGAGATTTATACGACATCAAGGACACAGTCAGAGATGTCACCGTGGAGGCCTTGCAACAATTTGAAAAGCAACAACAGATCATCCTAAGGTCCAACCGGACGAGACTGTAGGAGTTGAGACCTGTGCATTTGTTGGGCAGTGGATACCCCCACAACATGTTTAGGGGCTTAAAGCCCGAGTTTTGGTCAATGTAATTTAAATACTCCACGAAGTACGGAGGCGGAGCAAAAAAGTCTAGGATGAGTCATAGGGTTGTCTAGCCTAAGAATTGTAAAATAATGTAAAGTTGTGTCGGCCTACCCATGGTCCGCAGACCATGGGATTGTATAAATAGAGCAACTAGGCTCCAAGTGTAAAGATAGATTTTAAAAAGAAAGCAGTAAGTGATAGATGCGAAGGCATGGTTAGAGGATAGAAGTGGATCTGAAGTGTACTGGGTCATAGTAGTAGGAAGAGGCTCTGCAGCTGAGTGCGCAGAGGCCTAGTAGAGTCTGCAAACGAATGCATGAATCCCTGCAGCTGAGTGCGCAGTGCGGATTTGGGTTTATAATGGAACTGAACTTGAAAAGTATTATGTTTGATTCAGAATAGTGTGCATCCATGGTTCTGTTTATCTTTATGCATTTATATTGGTTTTGATTATGCGCACTTACTTGAAAGTTGAATAAGTAATAAGAATATTGGGCCCGCACAAACTAAGTCAAAGCACTAATATAATAGCGCAGTAAGGATCGAGATTAGGATAGTACTGTATTCGCGCCCCTTACAGAGGTGTGCACAGGCTGCTGTGTGGAGCAGCGCAAGCGCGCAGGTTCGGACCGTGAACCTCCAGAACCTTCATCAAGACATCCCTAGGGTGTGGAAACCTGGTTCCAGCACCCTCCCATACTACTTCGAGTGAGACCTCAGTGCACGCTCCACTAACTGTTGCCGATAGGGCCAGTAGTACATGGATTTTCTTGGCTAAATCACTTCTGAACCTGGGTCAGGACCCACGTAGCCAAGAAATGGTTCCATTGCAAGGACTAGGATCTACCTAAGGGATGTCTGATGTCGTGCCACTGGAACCCAACAAAGAAGGAAACTGAAGAGTGGTTGGACAAGAAGATTCACAAGTTTGTGACATAGGAAAACAGAACTCTGCAAGTATCTGAGAAAAGTGGTTGGATCGTTATGTGTATACGGAAATACACGAAATTTTCTTTACATCCTTTCCATCTAAGCTATATGAGTGGATCGCAAGGTTAGCTGACAGCCAGGGAAGGTGTAGGCTCGACAAACCAATAGTGTGGACTCCGGAACTAGTGCGCAGACAAGAGCCATCAGAAGATAAGATCGCATGAATTGTGGACCATTGGCTCGACCGGATAATAGGGGATTTATCGTTGAGTTTGCAGTAGACATGACCGTGAGCTACAGCGAAGCCGAACGACGTTTTCTCAAGGGACCGTGAGGTAAGTATATTAAATCTTTGAATACCTGGATTAAGATGTTGTTATGTGAAAAGAGGGTCATGCGAATACATTAATGTTTGGGACAACACGGAGTGGAAAGATCTACAAAAGTAGCGAAGAGTTAGAAAACAATCCCTTAATTTCACCTTCGCAAGAGAGTGAGGAAGAGCTTGCTAAGGTCTCTCTGAGAAGCATGGTCAGTTTAATAAGGCAGCACATTCCACGGTTACCACCTCCACCCATGCCACCTCCCACTTCACCTCCCTCACCTCCATCTCCACCCACTCCACATCCACCACCCCCACAGTTCAGCATGGTGAGCGCATCAAACTACCCGTATTCAGAGGAGTAGGGAATGAAGATCCGAACCAATTTTGGTTCGTGGTAAGAGCAGTATGGGAAGCGTAAGGTGTCATAGATGACAATATTAAGAAGGCTACATTGGTGAGCACGCTGCAGGATCGTGCATTGACATGGTATATCAAGCACTCTAACAACCACCCAAACACAGGGATAGCAAAGATCCAGAATGCGTTGAACAGAGAATTTAGCAGGCCAAAATTAGAGACACAATTAATCATCGAGTTTAAAGAGATCACGATGCTTCCAGGCAAGACCCCCTGGGATCTAGACCAAAGGCTAAAGAGTTCGATGAGGTTGCATGTGTGCAGTACTAAAGAAGGTATGTTTTTGGTAATTATTTCAGCATCTTTTCATTAGAATTTACAAACCTTTTGCATGATGAACTAGTTAAATGATAAGGAATTGTAATAAAAACTATAAGATTAATATGCAGATCAAAAACACTGACAATTATCATTTTCTTATGCAGGAAAAAGGAAAAACGAAGGACTATCTTCCCAAAGGAAAGGACAAGGCCGGGTTAACCGCTATCCCTTTGACGAGGAACCATATGCAAACAAGGCAAACCAAATCAAAGCGTATCAGCCCTGGAAAGGAAGTGGAGATATCGGCTTGGCGCAAGAAAGAAAAGAACTAATGGTTCGGCGAATCCCTCAGGATCCTTTGATCCTGAGGGATCGCTGCTTTAACTATTTTTTTCACATAGACATCTCTGCCTTCACCATTATAAAAGGGACAACACTGTTAGCCCGAGGGGTCTATTATGTCTGTTATGTTTTTATGTAATTTCTCTTAAGATTGAAACTTTGATCATCGAGTCTCATTGAGAATTGATCTACTGTAATTTTGTCTTATTTATTAATACAAACTTGGTTGCTATTTCATCTCTGAGTCTGGAATAACTTCAAGCGGTGTACCCCTGGAGGCTAAGGGCCCGGCCCTGGAGGACACTTGCTCCTGTATTATTACTTTTGGTTTATGCGTGGTTTGCTTATCAGCATTATTCGGTAATCTGATATGTTCTGTTAGTTTACATCACACTCTCTATTATGTTTGATTTATTGGAGTTTCTGAAGACAAAACCATTGTATTAACCTTGCAACGTATTACTGTTCTTTTAAGTGCTGATATAATATCGCTAGTCTTTACAAAATACTGTTGTTGTTCAATTATAGAGTATCTGTGTGTACACTTATTTCATTGGTATTACTGAACTCATCTTAGGGATTATGTTCTTTGTGATTGTTGAATCTATATACCTTGTTGTTCCATTCTGAAATACAGTCGTATTCTTTATAACTAAGATTGATAACTGGATTACCAAGATCAGATTACTATTAAGGTGTGTCATGTGCATGTGTGAATGGTTTTCAAGCACTGTTCTATAATCCATTATTAATCAGTGTTGTTCCATTTTTGCGTGTTGTTCAATTCGTCCTTAAAAGTGAAGGATTGCCATTTGATTCCTGTAGGACACGATTATTGCATTTGATCTTGTAGACTAAGGTGTTGTTTTTTATTAGACTCAATTGCTTCTACAGTTTCCTGTTTGCTGTTCCATTTCAGGTTTGTTGTTCTATTTCTTATTTGTTCCATTTCTTGTCATTTGCATTATTGTTATTTTGGGTGTGAAGAACGATCTAAGACTGTAGCAGGCGTTGACATTTACTGTCTGGTCCCCAGATCCACGATATGTTCTCTGATTTCCTTTGACCCCATCAGTTTACAAAGGGACGAGTTACTGCTACTGAACCCTTGACTGATAAATTGCTTAGTTTTCTTAATGTGTGGTTTAGTCTTTCAAAGTAGTTTGTTGTAAATAAGCATCCATTTACTCTTGTATTTTTTAGCACTGTACTACTAGCATTACTCTGGCAAATGATAGCCTCAGACTGAGACACTCTTTGAAATAACAAAACTTTCCTGGATTGACAAACTAATGTGAGGTAATTAGAGGTGAAAAAGACCCTTTTTATAGCTCGACAGCATGATACCCTGATACAAGACCCTGGGTTGGGAGTTCAACAAATCCACGCGCAACTACAGAATCTATGCCTAGAAATGCAAAGTTTGAAGCAGGATAGGGCACCACGGCCATAGGCGTGTGAGGAAGTATGGTGCATAAAATGCAGAGGCCAGGACCATGACAAGGATCCCTTTCTAGTGTTTGCAAACTACTTGGTAGGAGGGGGGCCAATGTCATTAAGACCAGAGGCATAGGCAAGGCCTAGTGTGGCACCCACATTATGGTGTGTGATCTATCAGATAGGAGGAAAACACACGACAAATAATTGTCATTTGTTGCAAAAGTATACACAGACTCCCCAGCAATTGTTTTGTACTTTCTGCAGGTCAGTAGGCCATGACAAGTGCACTTTTCGCAGCTACGAGTTAATGATGGATTGGACCCCAGCCTATAGGATGCAGACAAAAACACAAGCCCTCGACCTAGCTGCAGGGATGGCACGCACTGGATTGCAGGGGCGAGGTCGAGGACGAGGAGGGATGGGACTAGGAAGGGACCACAGACAGCTAGTTTATTACAATTGCAAAGGACCAGGGCACTATGCCCGTGATTGTACCAACCTGATGAGGATATCCTGTTGGTACTGTGCTCAGTTTGATCATGAAACAATAGATTTCCCTACGTTGATCACACAGATGCACGAAAATGAGGTATTCCAACCTCCTCTGACTCAAAATATACAAATGATGAGGTCTGAACCGCACGAAGAAGACTTGAATGTGAACATGATGCTCAAAAGCAGTGCGACCACGGGGGAGGATAAGGGGAAGCATCCCGAGGAAGATACATGGGTTCGCAAGCCTCCTGCAAAGGAACCTGAGTTTGACTTAGAACGTGCAAAGGAGACATTCATGGAAGTTAAGAAGAGCTTTGTGGAGGCCTCCACTTCAGGTAGTAAGGATCAACCAGAGCCAAGAATGGATCCTTCAATGCTTACTAACTTTTTGGAGACATGCATGAAACTGTTGTGTGACAACAAGGCAGTTAAGGGACTACAGGAGCTGATCACCAGGTGCGTGGGGTCAAGGGAACCGCGTGTAGTCTGAAAATTAGGAAAGCATGCATTGCGCACCGGGAGGGAAATGAGATTGACTGTGCAGATTGGAGAGTATGAAATGGATTAGGTAATCCTAGATCTGGGTTCGAACGCGAATGTGTTACTGAAGCAAACATGGGAGCGCATGGGCAGGCCCGCGTTACAGTGGTCCCCTATTCAATTATGAATGGAAAACCAACAAAATATTTTTCCCATGGGAAGGTTGCAAAGGGTAACAGTTGATATTGAAGGTGCGAGCACCCAGAAGGAGTTTGAAGTGATAGAGATTTTCGATGACAACAATCCCTATCCTTCGTTGTTAGGAATAGACTGGGCCACTGATATGAACGGAATCATCAACCTAAAGAATCGGAAGATGATATTCGAGAAAAAGTCACTACGCGTAGTAGTCCCACTGGACCCAGCCGAAGGATCTTGCTACACTGAACCAGTACGCGATGATGAAAGCGACGATGAGCTGGATTGTATTTACAAGATAACTGCATGAGACCAAGATTGGGTGAATCCGACTACAGATGGGAGGATCTCATGGGAGCATGAAAGCTCTTGTACTTCGGATTCAGACACGAAAGTAGAGTGATGGCAGAATCAGTTCCACGAAGTGACAATGCTGAATTGCAACATGATGGTTAGATTGTTGCATTGCATGACAACAAAGGCAAGAGAATTGCCGATATATGATGGATTGATAGCGGTGGATGAATTCTTGAGAAAATTTGAAAGCACAGTACCGGAACAGCAGCAGTTCGATGCATTGAAATGGGCACTGCATGCAACACCTGCACGCTGGTGGGGAACACATCAAGGAAATTTTGAGTACTGGCATGGATATAGAAGGATGATGTGCCTACGGTTTGGAAGCTCCCAACTTCGAATGAGAGTTGGGCATCCAGGACGAAGCAGCTTGCGCGCTCACCTGTGTCAGTGGGTACGGACATGTGTTGTGCAGTCCACACGAACACACCCCAAACTAAGGATCGAAAATTGGAACAAGACACAGTAGTAGGAAAAGCGACGTGCACCACAAACGTTCCACGTAGAAGCATTCAAGAAGGTATGCGGAATCCTGAACAGGGCTCACCAGGTGAGACAAACTGATTGGGACCTGTGCATACCAGCCGTCCGATGGGCCTATAGGGCTATGTACAAAAACCTGAGCACTAAGATGATCCTGAAGCTGACAAGCGGGGTCGAGACCATAATTTTGGAAAAAAGGAATCCTCACACAATAGCTCCCACAGTTGGGATAGTACACGAGGACCATAACGAAGGAATTATGTAGCTACACAAGGGAAAACTTATGTGGATTCAGGAAGACATTCGGCGAGGGAACCTTAAGCTTTGCGAACTCGAAAAATATCAGGTACGACTGAGGAAGAAAAGCATGTTAATGGACGTGGAGATCAAAAAACTGGAAAATGAAATCACGCAAGCATGTCTCATCGATAAACTAAGAATGACAAGACAAAATATGGATAGCCATACTACTACATTAGAAGATTGTCACCAAGAATTTGTGGCTCTGCTACCATGGCTGCAACTGCGCCTTACCAAACAAAGTAACTAGGGGAGTGCACTGCATAAGGAAGAACGCATGGCGCTGACTGTCGTAAGGGTAATTGGGGAGTGCCCACGAACCAGGCTGGAAGGTGGATTGATGTCTCGCATGGTAGTGCGACCACCTGATTAACTATCAGAAGCACAGTCTCAGCACTCCAGGCAGCTGAAAGAGAGCGCGGGACTATAAAATATTTTGCATGGGAGCTGCACGATAAGGAGGTTGAGCACAGGAATACTATGTCACAGGGGTCTAGACAACCTGCTAGTTCCCTTCAGGCCATAGGATCACCATCTGTAGCCTTTGCTGAGGTACATAGTCAAACTGAAAAGAAAGACTTTCAAGAAATTGAAAATTCTACTCCAGAACTATTGCAAGAAGGGAATTTCAGCAATCTTTGTGAAGGAGGAGGAGAGACAGGGGAAACTGAGGAACCGAGGTCTCCTCTTGGGTCAACTCAACCATTGAATAGCCCAGACAAGGGAAGTGCTGTAAAAATCATTTTTGAAGAAACTCAATCTCCTCAGACATTAGGCACTCTCATCGTCCCAGATAGAAGAAGTGCTATCAAAACCATTCCTATTAAAGCCATTCCCTCCCAACCTATGAATACCCTCCTAGATATCCCAGAAGGTTATTGGCATATATTTGACCAAATGGCTCAAAACTAGCCAAACACCCAAACCTCTACATTGCAATACCCCATATTGGATACTGCATCAAATGCACCTATGAAAGCAATCCCTCTTCAACATATCCCTACATTCCACGGTCTTACATCAGAAGATCCAGATGCATTTCTATTTGAGTTTGATGTACTGTGTAGGGGATATGATTACACCACCGACCCCCAAAAACTAAAATTATTTCCCTCTACATTAAAAGGGGCTGCCTTAAGATGGTTTATGGGATTAGGTGGCGGGGTTATAAATAACTGGGATCAAATGAAAGAATCTTTTCTAGAAAAATATCAGGACTATTGCAGGTCTAGAGAACTGAAGGACGAAATATTCCAGATGGTAGCTAGACCGAATGAAACATTAGAGGAGTATGTGGAATGTTTTCAGTATAATCTTCAAAGATCTCCTTATGCATCACTACCTTTACCTGATAATGTGTTGAAAATAGCATTAATTAGGGGCATGAAGGAACGATGGATTGAAACATTAAACATTATGGGAAAAGGAGATATTTACCAAGAAAATTTTGCTGACATTATTGATTTATGTATCGGAGCTCAAGAGGCAGCACAAGACTAAAACCGGCAGAACATGATCGATTTGTAAGAGATAATAAAATTTCAACAGAAGGAGTAACGCGTGCAGAAATTGGAAATTTATTGGAAAATTTTAAAACTGATATACTAGGGACACTAACTACACAACTTGATATTATGCAGGCCAAACAGAAGCAAATGGAGGCAGAATAGAATTTGGCGATCTTCTGTCCCCGATGCAGGAAGAAACATAACCATAAGGAATGTCCACTAGATGCAGCCCAAACATGCGCCATCTGCACAAAAGATCACCTTACGGAAAGCTGTCCCTCACTTCCCGGATTAAAAGCAGTATATAAGGAAGCAGAAGAAGAGCCAGAATCGGTGTATCTGCTCAACCAGCACTGTCAGTGGTAGCCGTTATAGTCTGGTATGTTTTCAGACCCAACTTCTCCTTTTCAGTCTCCACAGTATAATGCTCAACAATATAATATGGGCAAAATCAACTTCAACCTCCGTTTCCAAATTGGTCACCACAGTCATTTCCTTCATCAACCCCGTGGCCGAATCAGGCAAGCCAATCTAGTTGGCTGAATTTTCCCTATGCCCCACCATATTGGCAAGGTAATGCATACCCAGCACAATGGACTCCCCCTACTTCACAAAGTCCAGCCTGACAGACAAACTGGCAAAGACCAATGCATTAGCCAGTAGGAACCATTTCGCTCCCTCAACCTACACTGCCAGCCTTACAACAAAATCCCCAGTCTAATCTAAGACCAAAACTCCCAGCCCAATCCAACTCCAATCCAAATAATAGACCGGTCCAATCTGTCCAAATAGTAGAAACTTCAGAAATAGGAGCCGATCTGAGGAAGTGTAATGATCTTCAGCTAAGATTTTGGCGTATTATTGAAACTGAGGGAGATAAGATAGCCCATGTTGAAAATCAATTACCCAGAGAACAATTGTCACAAGAAGAGGATGTGAACAAACAACAAACTCATAACCAAGCAACCACATCCTCTCCCCCATTCCCATAATGATTAATCATACCTCGGCCTACACAATATCCTGATTTTGAAATTATGGGAGAATTACAAAATTTGTGCATTAAAATTCCATTCCTCCAAGCAATTCAAGACATTCTGATATATGCAAAGACTATCAAAGAACTGTATGTAAAGAAACCAAGGAGGAATATAGCAAACAATCCAAGAGTCCAAGTAGTTGGCACTCTATCTGACTTACTATTAGGAAAAGAAACACCCATTAAATACGAAGACCCAGGAAATCCAACAGTCATCGTACAAATTTATGGTCAAACCTTCCCCAATGCCTTAGTTGATCTAGGAGCAGCAATTAACATCTTAACAACTACTACTTTCCAAAAGCTAGGCATTACATCTGTAGAACCCACCTCTACCTTACTAGAACTGGTTGATCGATCTGTGGTTAGGCCAGAGGGCATACTACATGATGTCATGGTATCTGTTGACTCCTGGGAATATCCGACTGATTTTGTGATAATAAATCCCAAAAGCCGACTTGATGGACACCCATTGATTTTAGGTAGACCTTGGCTTGCAACTGTCGATGCCTATATTGGTTGCCGACAAGGGAATATGACTATAACGAGAGGGGCAAATATCAAGAACTTAGCTTTATATCCTCCAGCACAGCCGAGTGTCACAATAATCAAAACTAATAAGCACCCTGTATCATACCTTACTGATAACATTAGATCTTCATTAACTATACAAGAGGCACTTGACTTTAAAGACCAAACAGAAGATGATGCCATTAATAATTTTATTAATCAAACTGAACTCAGATCCCGCACACAATGTCACATGATAGAGGCAGCATTCGATAATGAATTAGAAGAAGATCCTCTTAAAGATACACATGATCAAACAATACCTGTTACCTCTGTTGCAAATAGTAAAGTTGTGGAAATTGAACCGGGAAAAACCTTAAACATTAATGCCAACCTCACCTCTGAAAAAGAAACGAAGCTCATCCATTTATTAAGGAAATATAAAGAAGCATTTGCATGGGACTACCCTGATATGAAAGGAATTGACCCCCAATTATGTACACACCACATTTACATAGAAAAAGATGCGAGACCTGTTCGCCAACCTCAAAGGAGACTTAACCCTCATCTAAAAGATGTGGTAAAAGCTGAACTTCAAAAACTTTTAGATGTCAATTTCATCTATCCTATCTCCGATAGTAAATGGGTCTCTCTGCTTGTGGTGGTACCAAAAAAGAATGGGAAATGGAGAATTTGTGTGGACTACAGAGAACTAAATAAAGCAACACAAAAAGACCACTTCCCTCTCCCGTTCATCGATCAAGTATTAGACAATTTGGCAAGAAAGAAATTCTTTTCTTTCCTAGATGGCTTCAGTGGATACAATTAGATTCAGATTGCCCCTGAAGACCAAGACAAAACCACTTTTACTTGTCCTTGGGGAACATTTGCCTACAGAGTTCTACCTTTTGGCTTATGCAATGCTCCTGCAACATTCCAAAGGGCTATCCTCAGCATTTTTGCAGACTTAATAAATGAAGGACTTGAAGTATACATGGATGACTTTACACCATACGGAGACAATTTCGATCCAGCATTGGATACACTGGAAAAAGTCCTACAATGCTGCATTGCTACCAGGCTTTGTTTAAGCCATGAAAAATGCTATATGATGATGACTGAAGGACTTATTCTAGGACACTATATTTCAGCAGCTGGCATTCAGGTAGACCCAGCCAAAATCCAAATAATTTTGCTTATTCCCACTCCTACCACTCAAACGGAGGTACGCAGTTTTCTTGGATTTTTTGGTTATTATAGGAGGTTTATAGAACATTTTTCGCATATTGCTGCACCCTTGTATGCACTAATAGGTAATGTTGATTTTCTTTGGACAGAAAAATGTGAACGTGCTTTCCAAGATCTGAAGAAGCTTGTGTCCACAGCCCTAGTCCTTCGAGGACCAAATTGGGATTTGCCATTTCAGATATCATTTGATGCCTCAGATACAGCCATTGGAGCAGTCCTTGGGCAGGAAGAGGATAAAAAACCATATGCAATTTATTATATTAGCAAAAATTTATCCCCTGCTGAACTAAATTACACTATTACTGAAAAAGAATTTCTAGCTATAATACATGCTGTCAATAAGTTCAGACATTACATTACTGGATATCATGTTATCTTGTATACAGATCATTCTGCCATAAAATATTTAGCAAACAAGCCTATCACGAATGGCAGAATAACTAGATGGTTGATTTTATTGCAGGAATTTGATATTACAATCAAGGATCGACCTGGAAGAGAAAATCCTGTAGCTGATTTTCTCTCAAGAATGCCAAAGCCAATTGATGCAGCAGCAGTTGAAGATCAATTTCCAGATGAGCATCTATTTGTTGTTGCCATTAAAACGCCCTGGTATGCTGATGTTGCCAATTACCTAGCAGTAGGTAAACTACCGAAACATCTAACCCCTAATGAGCGGAAACAGATTGTTCAGCGGAGTGCTCGATTCTCTTGGATTGGAGGCTACCTGTTCCACATAGGGGCAAATATGCATATCAGAAGATGCGTTCGTGAAGATGAAATCTTTGACATTTTAAAAGCCTGCCATGACGGACCATGTGGTGGACATTTTGCTGATCGCAGAACTAGACACAAGGTGCTGCAAACAGGGTATTATTGGCCTACAATTTTCAAAGATGCAAAGAAATTCGTCCAAGCTTATGACAGTTGCCAGAGAGCAGGACGCCCTGGTCAGTCCGATGAGATGCCTCTAAACCCACAGCTAGTCATTGAACCATTCGAATGATGGGCCCTTGATTTCGTTGGACCAATTAACCCACCCTCGAACCAGAAAACATATATTTTGGTGGCAACAGAATATGTCACCAAATGGGTTGAAGCAGAGGCAATGTCGAGAGCTACAGAAGATTCTGTCATACAGTTCTTGTTCCACATATTTGTGTGTTATGGCCTTCCAAGAGATATAATTACAGATGGTGGACCACAGTTTTCTGGGAACAAAATAGCTGCAACACTCAAAAACTATCATCTCCAGCATTAAATCACTACTCCATACCACCCACAGGCAAATGGTTAGGTAGAAAGCAGCAATAAAATAATAGAAGCAATCCTAACAAAAACCATTGTGTCACATAGACGTGATTGGGCTGCCAGACTACCAGAAGCACTGTGGGCTTACAGAACAACATGGAGAAGTACCACTGGTTACTCACCTTATCAATTAGTGTTTGGAAAGCAACCTATTTTTCCCATAGAATTCGAAATCCAAACATTGTGAACAGCACAGGAAGTTGGCTTAGATCTAACTGAGGCACAGATTAATCGATTACAGCAGATCAATGAGCTCGATGAAATCAGGCTCTCTGCACTCCAAAACACTGCACTGATCCAACAACAGCGAGCTAAATGGCATGATGCTCTCATTAAAAATAAAGCCTTCCACGAAGGAGACTGGGCACTTTTGTACGATTCCAGGTTTCAGGACTTTCCCGGGAAACTCCAGACTTGTTGGTTGGGACCATACGAAATCCAGAAGGTACATGACAATGGTACTCTTACTCTAATCACTATTGACGGTTCTGGATACGCCTTCAAGGCAAATGGCCACCGAGTTCGTCTTTATCGCAAACCACTCACTCGGGAGTCCTTCTGTCAACAACTACACCAAGACTCTGATATGGAAATTGTGGGGGAGGGAGAGAAGTCTTCCTCACTTGTGATTCATTAAGTCATTTATTTCTTTTTACACTTTGTACATAATTTCTTTGTTTTGTTGAATTATTTCTGTATTAACACCTTGTTGTTACTTTTCCGAGCAGTGGCAATTTTATTATTTTCTGCTGATTCCCTTTCTCAAAGGGACAACATTTCCGTCTCGTTGTTCCTTTTTCAAAGGAACAGCAGCTTTTGGATCAGCCGTTCATTTTTCTTTAATTTTGTTCTTTTTCCTTACTTCGTGCTTTTTGTTGTTCCTTTTCCAAAGGAACAGCGTTTTTGCTTTTTGCTGTTCCTTTTCCAAAGGAACAGCACTTTTGATTTTTTGTTGTTCCTTTTCCAAAGGAACGGCATTTGTGTGTTCTGCTGTTCCTTTTCCAAAGGAACAACATTTTCGATTTTTGTTGTTCCTTTTCCAAAGGAACGACATTTGCATGTTCTATTGTTCCTCTTCCAAAGGAACATCATTTTCGATTTCTACTGTTCCTTTTCCAAAGGAACGTCATTTGGGTTTCTGCTATTCCTTTTCCAAAGGAACAACATTTTCGATTTTTTGTTGTTACTTTTCCAAAGGAACGACATTTGTGCTTTTTACTCTTCCTTTTTCCAAAAGGAACACCGCTTCTATTCTTTTTCTCTTCCTTTTTGAAGCAGCAACATCCTCGTATTCCTTTTACTTATGCTTACTCCCCTTGCTATTCTAAATTAAGGATGCTTACTGTTCCTGTTCTTTCAAGTCTTTTGGAATATAGCTATGCACTTATGCAATGGATATAAAATCAAAACATACTGAAATCGATGAATTATAAAACCGCTATTTTTATAAGACATTGCTCTAAATTGGTAAGAGGACAGAGGGAAGGACATACTTACCCATTATCTTTTTCTGTCATTATTCCACTAACTCTGCTCTGATTGGTTATCTTTATCATGTTGGTTCTTTTTAATCCTCTTTGATTATTATTCAGGAATAAAGAGCAAAGGGTTTATATCTTCCTATTGAGATGTTAAGACTTCTTCCACCATTCCTACTCTTAAGGAGTGTTGAACCACCCTTTGTGTATAAATTGGAAAGTACTTTATGAAAAAGAAAGAAAAAAAGAGCAAACTGACTTGTTTATATAAGTTGTCAAATACCGGATAGGGGGTCTCATCTAGAGCCAGCCTACCATGATCATGAGGAAGAAAGTGAAGTGGCATTCCCACTATGGCCACCACACCAGGGATATGGTCCAAAAGGTATATCAAATAAAAGAACCCTTGGAACAGGAGGTCTCATCATGAGCCGGCCTGCCCACTTTTCGCTCCTTCCTCATGAATGGAATTATGGCTAACTAGTCACCAAGCCAGCATAATGGCCTACATTTTGACATCACACAACATTTCCTAAGCATACACAAAGGATCATGGTTCCATGGGTGAAATAAATACCTCTGTCAAGGTTATGGACACCTGTCGGTAGCAGAGTACTGTTAATGGTATTGAAGTCACATTATTTACACCAATAGGTAGGTATCAACACCCTTCTGTTTCTTATACCTTAGTAATAAATCACATAAATGTATATTATTCCCCGAACCATACAATGCATGAAAACATATTATCACCAATCATGACAGAACAATTGACAATGACCGCATGAGACTCGGTATGCATGGCAAATGTCCTATCCTCCCAGTCTCGCATCATACCACAGCAGTCTCTTACGTATTAAGCGATCCAAATTTACACCTCGATTTCGGTAATCTGCTACTTTTGTAAACATGGCCTATTGCCATACGCTGTTCTTTTATGACTCTGCTTCAGAACAGAATGGCACGCCGCTCCTTTATATGACGGCAGGGATGGCCTATCACATTGCGGGGGGGGAGGTTAACCTCATCATTTCCTGGATTACGTGTCAAATCGCTATTCGGGAAATTGCGTACTTGGGAATAGCACGGCTCAACGGTATACTATTTTTTTTAATTTTTTCATGGCTTGCTATTCCTAAGCCATTTCCATAGTCTGCTCTGCAACAGTAGTAAAGCCCTTTAGATTTTGAGCAAGTCCTACGTCTGTCAGCATCTCTGTGTTTTAACAGCTACTGTTCCATTGTCAAATTCTGAGATTTTACAGCGAAACCATAAAAATGGGGGGAAGATCGATTCGAAGAGAGCCACAGGTGTTAACAGTATCTGATGCTGCATGGGAAATCTTGGCAAGAGCAGGATGGCTAACTTATCTCAATCGCTTACAGGAATCCAACGAGACTGTAGCAATTGAATTCTTGCAGAACTTGCAAGAGGATCACTCCACAGTGAGGGGGAGACACATAGCAGTCACCGATGACATAATCGCAGAGGTCTCGGGACTGCCAGCCGCTGGACCTGTATGGACGTTAAAGAAGGAGAGATTGCAGAAGATCATAGAAACCTTCTAGGAGGAAGGCCAGAGCCTGACAATTAGAGGAAAGGGGGTTCTACCAGCAGCATTAGGAGAACCGTGGGCGGAATTGGCAAAGACCATTCAAAGCTACATCACCTGTGAAGGAAGAAAAGACGTGGTAAGACCACGACACCTTAAACTTTTAGCTGTATTAAAGCAAAAATGCTCTATAAATTTACCTTCATTTTTGAATTCATTACTTCACGATGTTGCATGGAGCATGAAAAAGGCACAGCATGTAGAATCAGTTGTTAGTCATCATGGGTTGATACGGTTAATAGTTAGCCATAGCCTTACCCAGCAGCAGAGCAGTTAGGAAGAGCTAATTGCCATGATAGATGGAGGATTGACCACACCATCCCCAAAATGTAAACATGCCACCAGTACACCTGAGCATCCAGAAAAATGAAGGAAATCAGTTCGACTAGCACAGCTAAAGGGAAGGAGGGAAAAATCCCAAGGAGATACCAGCCAACTAGTAGAGATAGACGATACAGGGGATGAACAACCCCCACAATTAGAAGGAGAGGAAAATGAGAAAGGAATGCAGGAAAATAAGGCAGAAGAAATGTAGGAAAAAGAGGAAGAAGAAGTGTAGGAAAATGAGGAAGAAGAAATGCAGGAAAATGAGGAAGAAGAAATGCAGGAAAAAGAGGAAGAAGAAGTGCAGGAAAATGAGGAAGGAGAAATGTAGGAAAACGAGGAAGGAGAAATGGAGGAAGAAACTGAACAACCTGAGCAGCAGGAGGAAACGGAACAACAGGAAGGCAGCACATTGCAGAATCCATTGAGAGAAGATGAATTGGTCAAAATCTTGGCCAATATGGGCGAATATGGCCAACCCTCCAGCCCACCAGATCTCCATGATGAAGAAGAACCAAAAGAACACTCTGCTCAGGATAGAAATGCACCTAAAGAATTATATGCCGAGGAGGTAGAAGAGGAGAGTCAGCCTATTCATGATGAAAATATGACAAGAGAGAGAAATGATGCAGAATGGGAACAATCCATTCCTAGCCAGACGACACCAGAAGAAATTCCGGAAGAAGGGGGGCAGAAAAGGAAGTCACCCAAGAAATAACAGAACCAGCTAGGGTTCTTACCTCAGAGCAACTAGAGCAGAGCAATAAAGAAGCACCCCAAAGAGAAAATCAAGGAATTGATCCAGGTCATAGTCCAGGCCGCAGTGAACAGTCTGCTGTTCCTTCTAAGGAAATTGAGGAAATTAAGAAATTACAGAAAGAACAACAATAGACAAATCCATGAGGCTATTAGCACTGCTCAGGAAGCCCTACATTCCATGAAATCTAAAAAACTCAAGGGTGCCATCCTCAAAATAGATCTCACCAAAGACTTTGATCGGGTCAACTGGCTCTATATTAAAATGATCCTCACCCACCTGGGATTTCCTCCTCCCTTTATTGATTGGGTAATGTGTTGCATCACTTCGGCCTCCTTCAGTGTCCTGATAAATGGCTTTGCTTCATACTTTTTTCATGCAGAATGTGGACTTAGACAAGGTTGTCCACTCTCCCCACTCCTCTTTCTGATCGTCATGGAAGGACTTAGTAGGCTCATTGCCTCTGCTAAGCAAGATGGATGATTACAGGGACTCAATATATCTGATCATTGTATACTCACTCATCTCCTCTTCATGGATGATGTGCTCATCTTCCTTAATGGTGGCTTACGAGATACTTCTACTTTCTTTGATATACTACTACTTTTCTCTAAGGCCACAGGTATGGAAGCAAACCATCTGAAATCCACCATTACTCTATCAGCTTGCACTCCACAAGAAGCATGGGTTGCACTGCAAAAATTTCCTTTTCAGAGCCATCAACTGGAGGATGGGCTCAAATATCTTGGCTTCTAGATCAAGCCTCATTGCTACAAGATTTCCGACTGGATTTGGCTTGTGGTCAAGATCGAAAAATGATTACACAACTGGAACCATAGATTCCTCTCCAGGGCGGGTCGACTAGTGCTTATCAAAACTGTCTTGGAGGCTACACCTGTTTATTGGATGTCTCTGGCTTGGATTCCTAAAGGAATTTTATCCCAAATACAAACACTATGTTGTAGATTCCTTTGGAATGGCTATAAGGAAGGTACACCATTTTCCTGGGTGGGTTGGAAACATATTGCAATACCAAAGAAATGGGGTGGTTGTGGACTGAAGGATCTATCCTCCTTCGCACATGCACTTGCTACAAAAATGGGTTGTCTTATCCTCACCTCTCACAGTCTTTGGACATAAGTTATCTATTACAAATATATCTAGCCACAACAACTCATGGACTGGATATGTTTTCCCACTTGGCAGCGATCTGGGATATCTATGGTCTAGCGAGTGATCCTACACACTATGCCTACTATCAGAAATGGGCTAGCATGGAGAATCAATGATGGATCATCCATTCGCATTGGCTTAGACCCTTGGTCGGGCTGTGGGAACATGTTTCGATTACCTCCTAACCTCATACAATTTCTCAAACATAGGAATATAAATGTGATTTCTCATGTTGATGATCCAGGGAATAACTCTATTTTTACACAAGCATGGTTATCAGCGGAGCACTTGGGCATTCCTGTTCATTGGAAGCAAGATTGGGAAGGTTATATCACAGCATTGATTGAATCTCATGTCCGAATAAAAGATGGGGCAGATGAACTCATATGGACCCCCACTGAACATGGCACATACTCCCCGAAGGCTGGCTATCCCGTTATTCACATTGCACACAGACCGCTTGTGCTTATGGATTGGTGGGGGAAGTTATGGAAGCTCAAAGCGCCTCCACGAACGAAGTTGTTTATGTGGAATGTCATTCGAAACAAGACACCTACAGGGCATAACTTAATGCATCGATCTTTCTTCGGCCCTACCTGGTGCGTGCTCTGTCAGCAGGTAGAGGAAACAAATGACCACCTATTCCTATCTTGCCCGACGGTAAATCATATTTGGGATCAGGTCCTTGTTGCCCTATCCATAACTATCAGATGGCATGGACAAAATGTAACAATTGCTTGGGATCTTTGGCGAGCAACAACCCTGAATACAAAAGTACATTGCCTTCCCCTACTTATTTGTTGGTCTATTTGGTTGGCAAGGAATGGGATCATTTTCAGAGACAAAATGGCTCGATGGCAGTCCACCATTGCTAAAATTGTTGTTGCATATCACGAAATACCAGAAGAAGATCATACACTTGTGGGTCATGTTGTCTTACCTGAAACCATTGATCACTCTATTCCCTGGGCCTATTTTGATGGTGCAGCACAAGCATAGGGCTGTGGTGGGGGAATCCTACTTCATAAAACTGAAAACCACCATTTCAAAATACAAATGGGGTTAGGATTGGGAACAAACAACTTTGCAGAATTGATCTCTCTCAGACATCTACTACATTTTTCACTTGCACATGCATGCAATCATATTCAGATTTTCGGAGACTCAAAAATCATCATCAATTGGTTCAATAACATTTCTGCATGTCATGTGCACTCTCTCAGGAACATATTGGATGAAATCATGATCTTAAAAGCTCAATTTAATTATATTTCATGTCAACATATTTACAGGGAACGTAATTCGGTTGCTGACCAACTTTCCAAGGCGGCCACGACACATCCCAGAGGACTGTGGTTAATACAGGAGCAACATGGAGATGATCACTACCAGTACTATCATCGGCCCTATATAGATCGGGCATATCAGAGGGCAGACAGGCCCTAAATTTTCTTGCAATTTTCAGCAGTGTTTATAACAGTTTCTAGTTGACCTATTGTATATATTTTTTTATTGCTCTTGGACTTATCAGTATACCCTGAGTGGTAAATTATGTACATACTATATATTTTTGCATGGCTATGGCCAACACACTTATATATTTTTTAAGGCTGCAGCCAACAGACTGCATATGCCATAGGCATCTACTACATGTAATTTTTCTAATTAATGAAAAGTTACAATTTTTCCTCAGGGAAAAAAACTAAATAAAGAAAGAGAAAAAAAAGAAAGATAGGGGAGATTGGAAAAAAAAAATGATGTATATCAAAGTTTTAAAGAGCATTTCCATGTAAAATGTTTTTTGCCAAGTGGTTATTGCAAAAAAAATGTTCTAAGTGATTTAACATGACCTATGCTACAATTATTCATAGAAATGCTCAAATATTTGATACAAAAATGTTTCACCTTCCATAGTGGCCTAGGGTGGTGATTGTCATTCCTAATGGTGAGAATTTGCATAAAATGTTGAAATGTATGTACATGGAGATGGAACTTGGTACACAAGCTCTATAGATAAGTGCACATGGTGTAGATGGGAGGTCACTAGGAACATTAACCCTTAAACTTGGTTAATATTCTTAGTGCATGAGGTGTCAAGGTGTCGGGGCACAAGGGCTAACACATGCAAATGGGGGTGTTGAGGCGATCCATGTTTAATCATTGACATTTATATCTAAGATTAACACCTTCCTTAATGTGAAAATTTATAACAATATAACAAATATACTTTACAATCACCAAAATATTTTTAATTAATTTAATATAATTTAACTTATATATTATACTAAATTCACTTAAATTGTTTTGTAAAATTCAATCATATAAACCGTCCTATACAAAATTATTATAAAATTAAACATAACATTTTAAAAAAAACTTCATTAAGAAAAGTAACAATCATCTTAATTACTAGTCAAACCCATTTTAATTAACAATTTTTTCCCTTATTTAGTTTGGTCCTTATATAAAAAGCCTTCTAATTATTATAGACCTTTCATGTTCCTGCACTTTCTAAAAAGTTAAGGACATGATAGTAAGCAACACCTTAAAATTTATTTAAAATATGGGGCAATGGTGAGGGACCACTTTATTTTCATAGGAAGAGAATACGTGAAATTATTAAAGGGGGACACAAATGATGGAGACCTATGTTCCCCTTTAGTATACATAGGCTTATGCGATTAAGGCTTTCAAACGGCACCTCATTTTCTTAGGGACAGAATACTTGAAATGACAAGGAACAAAATACATGAAATGATTAAAGGGTGACTCTCCAAACGATGGAGACCTATGTGCCCCATTAGTATACATGAGCTTATGCGGTTAGGACTTTCAAATAGCGACGTGGCTTCAAAAGACTAACCAGTGAGGGACCACAACCAAATGCCCGTATCTCAACGATAGGGAGCAGAATCTACACATCACAGGATTCTCATATTCTTACTCTCACTTCCTAAGGCAACAAGTATACAACTTGTTAGGTGCAACTGTTTCCAAGGATATCAATTTTTCAATTATTTAAAAATACTTATGTTAATTAAATTTAAATTCAGTAATTAAAAAATTATTGTTATTTTCTTAACTTAAATTTATATTCTATAAGTGACACGTTGAGTTTACAATTTGTTAAGTAAAATAGTTCTAAGTATATAAAATTTTCAATTATTTATGTTAATTAAATTTAAATCAAGTAATTAAAAAAAATTGTTATTTTTAAATTTAAATTTATATTTTATAAATAACTGGATAAGTTTTTAATAAATATATTATAATTTCAAGTTTTGTTATTAGAATGGTTTTTAGTAAGATTTTTTGGAAGTTTTTTCGGTAGGTTTTTCTGGTTTAATTTCTCTAAAATCTGGCGGGAATTTATTGAAATCACAAGTTGGATGGGTAACACCTACACAATGGAAGTGCCCTAGGGTTTTTTTCAGGGAGTTGAATCCATATATACAGTTAAAAAAACCAGTTTAAATAACACAAATCAAAATTTCACCTCAAATTTTTCTACCAAATTCATATTCCGACAACAGAAAGTCCAAAAAATCACACCAAAAACAACTCCTTTATTATTAATTAATTTTATGTTTTAGTATGGTCTTCAAATTAAAAACAAGTATTCTAAGATTTTTTTTTTTTAAATATATAAACTAGAAAAAAGAAATCAAAATATCTCTCATATTTAATATAAAATAAAATAAATAAATAAATAATATTTAAAATTTATTAAATATAAACTCTTTCATCTAAATTTATTATTTATATCAAATTAATATAAAATTAATTTTCTTCCGATTAATTAAAAACATTTACACATATTCAATAACTTTTTACTTAGATTGGCTATTTAATAATAAAATGATGAGTAAAACCTATTAATGAACTATATATTTATATTAATGTAAAAGGTAAATATCTAAATTGTGCATAAACGTATTTTTGATTTATTTAAAGGGTTTTTATGCTTTCATTATACTAAAATAATGATATGTCCAAACGTGATATGATCATGTCAAGTTTTTGCAACTTATCCTTGTTACTTGTCACACCTAACCTAGCATGTACACCCACCATATGATCGTTATCAATATGGCACTTGCTCAACAAATAAAATAGTGAATTATTTGCAAACCAATGAAGTAATGTTTAATAAGTTTCTCATAATAACCTAACTTAGAGATTGAATGCACACAACTTATTGGATTATGAAAGTTAATTTGGTCAATATCAACTCTATTTCATTCATCAAACTAAAGCAATTTAAAACATATTTTAGATACCATAAATAACAATTAACAATTAAGGGAGAAATTATCCTTTTCCATTGTGTTTGAAGTTAAATGTTATTGGCTAATTCCATTTTTATTTTTATTTTTAAATAAGCACTTTTTATCAACCTATGTAAGTCATATTATTCTACATGGACTATTAGATTGCTATAAATATTTCAACCATTATCCAAGCTATTACAACTAAGCTTAATTCTACCATGACTTCTACTGAGCCCAACTATATACAATGGTTGCTATTGATTGAGCATGTTTGCAGGGAAATTTGAATTTTAATGGGGCAATAGTAGCAACTTCACTTTACCAACCAACCAAACACTTATTAACACTTGTAATGCATTTGATCCTTTCTTTCTCTCATGTGTGTGGGGTATTAGCAAATGATTTATTTTTATTAGATCACAAAAACACTTACATCACAACATGAATCATACTGTTTGCTACAATAATATCATAATTTGACTTTTGTAAAATTCCTTTTTACAATAATATCATATAATTGAACGATGCTTTTAATTATTTTGGTTAATATATACGGTTTAATCATTTAATTAATTTTAATTTATTATTATTTTAAATTTATCGAAATAATCAATTATCACATTACAATACTAATTAATTTCCAAATATGCTTTTAAAATCACTTTTATACTTTTCATTGTTAAATTGTCACATTTGCTTCTTTTCCATTATCTTGCTATAAAATATAAAAATATTGTGTTACAACTTCTATCTCATGCAATGAAGGTTATTTGAAACTTCTTGTTGAAATAAGTCATGCGTGTTCATATTGTGTTTGATGGGCACCAGTGTGTAGCAAGGACACTGCAACTCCTGAGCTACCAGTTTTACTTATCAACCTGGGGTTTGTACAAACTTGGAGGTGATAATGCTATATGCACAAGTAAAAGTGAAGGTGCTACATGTTGTCACTATTCATCTGGCGAGAGACCTCAGGGGTTCCAAGCCATACTTCTATAGAGTCAGAAGAAGCTTGATTATTTGATGGAAGAAGAGCAAATCTATTCTAAGAGAGCTACTCTACTGCAGTAATAAGGAAAACAACATGTAATGCTAAATCACACCATATCCTAATTAACCATTTAAACAACTATGCTAAGCAAAATTGCTAAATCAACACTAACCTAATGTTGTTATCTAAGTTACAGAAGTAAAGAGCATCAAACCATACTAATGTGTGAGCAAGAAAACTAAACTAAATCTGTTTTCACTTCTTTTCTTTTTTTTTGGTAAAATCAAGCATGCAATTTAATTGTTCTTGTGGATGTGACAGGTGGATGGAAGGTGGTTGAGGATGGCTAGAAGGTTTATGGAGTGATTGGATGGTGTGGAAGGGTCCTAGGAGGCTTTTGTGACTTCCTAGAGGTTCCCCATCAATTCGGCCTCAAAACAGGCCGTTTCAGGAAAACCTACAGGATGTACTAGAAACCTATAGGATGATCCTCTAGGAATTACAAGAAACCTACAGGATACAGCTGAGAGTTAATTGTGAGGTGTTGGGAAGCTAGGAAAAGGTGTGTGATGAGTGGGATAGGGTGTTATAAGGTCTAGGAACACTCAAGAGTCAATATCCAAGAGAAGAGATGGCTAGATTCACTCAATGTGTCTAGGGGAATTTCAATGAAAAAGGACAAAAAAACTAGTGAGGGTGGTGGTGGAAAAAGAGATGGTTAAGGTTGATGAGGTGGAAGATGGATGCTGGTGATGAAGTCTAGACCTCCTCCTGAAGTACTTGCAGTGCTTAAAACATGTGTCTTTCAAGAACTATGCAACAAGATACATCTTCATAAACTAGAAAAGAATGAATCAATTGCCCATATTATGCATGAAGAAAGTGCTAAAGGAAATGAGAACATGAATGAGATCTTATTGCAAAAATAGAGTAATGGAAAAATATGACAATGAAATGAACCAAGTATTGAATCAAGACAACAAACTCCAAAGCTCATGCAAGAACTAGAAATCTGTGTTTCTGGGGTTGCTGAAGGGTCTCTTCCTTAAGTTATGGTCCCAGAGGGAGGAGGTGAGACCGAGACACCTGCTGACAAACTTATGGTGATCTTTTTATCCTTACTAACCTGCTAATTAAAGAAGGCACAAAT
Source organism: Pinus tabuliformis (assembly GCA_031772625.1). Classification (NCBI taxonomy): domain Eukaryota; kingdom Viridiplantae; phylum Streptophyta; class Pinopsida; order Pinales; family Pinaceae; genus Pinus; species Pinus tabuliformis. The sequence continues at coordinate 61,509,026 of CM062804.1, read as the reverse complement.
GGAAGCAAACTAACATATAACTAATCTACTCTACACCATTGTAATGAAAATGCAGCTACTTAAGCAAATGAACAATTAAACTATGAATCTATGCTAGCATACATGTACAATAAAGAGGAGCCTTGGTTGCTGGGGTTGGGCCATAACCCAAGAGATTAAACCCTCTGAGATAACTCAGTGTTGGCTCAAAACAAAACTCATTCTTATTATCAAAACAATGGATTACATCAAATATTGTCACAAGTCTTGCAGCTCGAAAATAGAGTAGAGTTTTACAATCAAAATTCTGAATCCTACTGAGGTCCTAGGCCTCTCTACTTATACATCTGAAGTCTCCAACGAATTCCTTAAAATTAGGGAGGCTCAGCTCCAAAACTCGAGATAAACTGGTGCTTTGTCTTTCACTTGCTCGGTTGCCTTCTAGTCCTCATGATTTGGCTATTTGCACTCTGAGCTGATGGAGGAATATTCGAATGGAGGGTAGTAAATGAGGAGAGTTTACCTCCTATAATTCCTCTCCCTTGTCCCATTCGAGTTTTGACCAAGGTCTTTGCCAAAATTCCTTGCTTTTATCCTTTAATCCTGCATTAAATCAACATTAGACCACAAAGCCAAATATCCAACTCTAACTCATCTCATAAACAAAATATAATCAAAAGTATGCAATAAGTCGTGAGAATAGTTGGTTTGACTAGGCTAGGAGGTGAATTAAGGCCCATATAATTACCCAATGATGAGGCTCATCATCACCCCCCTACTGAAATTGTTGCTCATCCTCTGAGCAACTTAGTCAATGTTCATGTCCTTCATGGCTCTGGTAGCCTCTCTGACATCCCATGCCTCCACTGTGGTCTCTTCTTCTTGTTCATAGAAGCCTGCTTTCTTTTCTATTTCTTCCCATTGCCTCTTTTCCTCTTCTTCTTTTCTCCCTTCTAGCATCCCTAAGAGTAGTGGTGGATTGAGTTTTAGGCCTATCCAATTTACCTTCGACCTTTGCATTGATTTCTTATACATAGGTGTCCTGTTGAGTGCCTCTCTCAACCTTTGAGGGGAGTGATATTCCCTAATCTTCAAGTTGCATGGCAGTGTGTTCCATCTCCTTAGGTAGGCATGTATATTATCATCTCCTAGCAACCTAAACATATCCTCAAAATGTGAAATTGCTTTCTCTTGGGCGGCAAGATATCTAGGTGCCAGTTGAGGATCATTTGCAATCAAATTATGGGTGTTGATTATGGCCATGGGATTTGATTGTTCAGCTCTAATGAAAAGAGGTTCATTTTTCTCTTTGGACAATATTCTTTTCATCTCTACAGCCCTTGACTCCTCATGGTTTGTCCATGATGCCAAAGCCATTAATTGTAGATCTCCTAGCTTGGCATTAGGGTCCCAAACATTCATGTCTATGAGGGCCATGTTGTGCAAGTAAAACTCAACCATTTTGGCCCTATCCTCTAGTGTACTTTGATCACAAAGATCAATAAACTGCCTGTAGTCTTGAAATGGCATGGTGCCCCTTTGTGCTAGTGTTTTAATCTGAAACTGCAGTCATTATTCTTTGATGCAAAGGGCGTAGGATTTAGTTGGCATCCTACACTGGATGGCCTCCAAGGAGAGGCTGGCCATACATGCTAGTTGGTTCTCCCTTTCCTGCAGCTGTCCCCTCAGCCATGCATTTTCCCTCTCAAGTTGATCTCTCATTATTGCTTCTCTGTCCCTTAAGCCACTTAGCTCTTTGCCCATTTCTTTGAGCTTCTCTTCCATGTGCCCAATGTCTTCCACCCCTTTTGACTTGGAAATTTGCATCCATCGGTGGGTTCTAGCCCTCTCCTTCTCAAGTTCGAAAAACAATGGGATGGAAAATTTTTGAGGTATCACCTTGCCTCCTTCAATAAACTGGTAGTAGGAGTCTAGGTTAGGTTGGGGGCTTGGTTCCTTTGTTTTAGGGTCTTCTTCTTTTGTTTCTTGCTGCTCCCCTACCTTGCCTTCCAATTTCTGTGCTTCTTGTAGTTTTTGCAAAGTATCCTGTAGGATTGTTTTTGCTTCCTGTAGGTTTTGTTGTGGATCTTGTAGGATGGCCTTACCCTTTAAGGAAGTTGATCTAGTACTAGGTCTCCTTACATAGGTGATTGGTGACTTAGGGGAAGGCATTTTGTCTCTTTGTGTAGGGGAATCTTCAATCTCAATAGGAATTTTTGTTGATATTTGTGGCTTCCCTTGTTTGATTCTTGTGCTCTTTCTTGTTCTGAAATATAGTGGGGCTTGCCTCCTTCTTTTCCCTTTTTGCTTGATTGGGGTGCTGAGAGCAGTGAGGGAAGCTGCTGCCTCCCTCTCAGTAGCCTCTGGAGACACCCTAGGTGACTCCTCTTTGTGTTCTTCCCTTTCTGTTTCAATGCCTTCTTCCTCTCTGTTTTTCTTATCTTCTTCCTCTTGTTGTTCTTCCTCATCTCCATCAGTTTCTTCCTTAGTTTCCTCCTCTGTTCCATCATCATCCTCCTTCTCTTCTCCCTCTTCTTCTTCTACTTCATCATGTTCCTCTGTATCAGTTTCTTCTTCATCCATCTCATCCCTATCTAGATCTGTATCTTCTTCTTCCTGTTTTTCCTCCTCCTCACTGACAGAAGGACTAACATCATAAGTGAGGGTTTTGATGTCATCCTCTGCTGGAAAGTCTCTGAAGACTGACCATGTTATAGGGATTCTAAGGTTTTGGAGGGCATCCTCAATGAGGATCTTGATCAACCCATGGTGAGCCAATTGTTGGGAATTCCCTTCCTTTACTTTGTTGTTGGAGTCTATGAGTGATTGCATCAAGAAATAGGGTATGCTGAGTCTTTGGTGAACTGGTGTTTCTACCCCAAATCTTAATTCTTCAAGGATCCTAAAATGGTAGCCATAAACAACATTACATCTACCCTCACATGAGATATATTTGATGAGTTGGTAGCCTACCTCACTCCATGGGTATGGCAGACTATCCCTCCTTACTCCATTTTTGTCCTCTGTGGGTTCTTCACCTTCTAAAAAGAATTTCCTTTTTTCCACCTGACTGTCTCCTTTGTCTTCTTTTCTCCATGGAATTCCTAGGGGAAGTGTGGTGACCCTACTGATGAGCTCTGGGGTGAGATCTATAGTGAGGCCTCTAACTAAAACAATGGCATGGATTCTACTGTGTGGAGTGAGGGAATGAGAAAATTCTTGAGCCACCTCATCATCATACCCTGTGAATTTTTCGAAAAACCCCATCCAATTGTGTCTTGTAAAGATTTCAAGCACTTGGGGGTGTTGTTGTATCCTCACAGTGTTTGTGGGTTCTCTCCTATTAAACCCTCCTATCATCTTTCTTGTGAGGCTTCAGGAGAAAATGAGAGGGTTGACACAAAATTTTTAAATTCAGGAGGAAAACAGAGTTTACTGTGTATGTAATTCACCTCCCACGGTTGCTAAATTCACTAGATTTTAGAGCATTTCTAGTTCATTTGCTTGTAAATGGGGATGGATTTTTATAGCCTACCTCTTTAGAATGGTGGCAATGGACAATTCCCGTGATATCCCCTCTTGAACTCTTCTCTGCCTATCATGTATACTGCCTCTATGTATCATGTAGGTTGATCCTGTAGACCCTTCCTGTAGGAATTCCTGTGCATGCTCCTGTAGAAATTCTCTTGCAGAACAATGGATCCTTGTTTTTGGTGGGTGGCCAGGGTTATGAGAGCGACTTGAGTGAGGGAGTTTCAAGGAGGTGGAATGCATGAATGCATGAAAACAATTTTCTATTTCCTTTTATGGTGTTTCGGGGTGAGGTGGTGCGCTGGCAACAGAGGTATGTTGCCATTTTTAGACCGTTGGTCCCCACTACCACCTCATCATTTCCCACTCCTCGTAATCAGCTCCCACCTCGTAGATCCATAGTTAACCACTTCTTGTCCTACTCCTCCTCTGTCTTTGAGTTGAATGCAGCCACGTGTGAGAGGACACCCAGTTTTTCATGCGTTGACTAAACGAAGGTGGCCAAGTTAATTGGCCACCTTTTCACTTATAAACCAACTATCTCGTAACCTTTACAACTTTTTATTAAATGATGCATATGAGTGAGTGAGCAGGATAATTACTTGTGGTTTTGATGCCATGCTGCAGTTGTCAAAGATCAGAGGTGTTGCGTTGTTTATTTGCTGCATGGTCATTCTTCTTCCTCCTCTTGCTATCTGCTGATGGTTTCTTTGCTTTTGCAGGTATCTGTGACTGATGATCTGATGACGCTGCTACTGTGGAGCTCCTTGATCATCCTAGTGAAGACCTGTAACTGGTGATTGACATTCTATGGGATAGGCTGCTACAGGATGTCTTGTAGTTGCTTCTCCCTTAGAATTCCTTAATCATGTCGCTGGCTCGGGCTGTGAGGATGGTGAAATGAATGGATAGAGGGAGTAGGAGTGTGTGTGGAGCAAGGGACATTTAGGTAATTCTCTTACTCTCCTCTGTTTTTTTTTTCATAACTGGCAGAAATTGATCTCTTTTTGTTTTGAATGGTGAGTGCAGGGATGATGATAATGGACGAGGTGAGGTGTTAGATCATGTCTAGGATGAATTTTAGGGACCTAACAAACCTACCATGTGCCCTCAGATTGCTTCCTATAGGTTTTCCGGGCCACTATAATTCCTACAGGATCATCTTGTAGGTTTTCAGGGGATCCTGTAGAAAACACAGTCTTCGCATAAATTGAAGCAATGGAGTGGAAAAATGATAGAAATGATGGAGGGATGCATGGTAAGGAGTGGAGGAGATGGATATGTGTGAGGCAGGGTTCCCTTTGGATCCTCTTTTTTCTCCTTGACTGTCTTTCTCACCCACCTGCAAATAACAATTATATCTTTTTCTCTCTTTTTTTTTTCATCACTGGGCCACCTCACGAGGTTTTCAACCCAAAGATGGGACTCAGGCACCTCATGGAGGTTTTCATCTGAGTCCTTATTCTTTTTTCTTTTTCAATGACTTGATGAGGGAGGAGTTGGAACTTGCTCTACCATCATCACGATTTTATTGATATTGTCAATGAACTCTTGCTTTGATAAAGGCCTCTTGTACATTTTCAATCGATGTCCATTGACAAGCAATGGAATGGCTTCTTCATCTATAGTTTTGATTTGCACTGAACCATTATCATGGCATCTCTCCACCACATAAGGTCTGAGCCATCTTGTCCTTAGCTTGCCCTTGAATTCTTTATACCTAGAATCATATAACAATGCCCAATCGCCCTCTTGAAATTGCTTCTCCTTAATATGTTTATCATGCCAGATCTTCCTCTAAAGCTGAACTATCTCTGTATGTAGGAGGGCCTGCATTCTGAATTCATCCAAGCCATTCAATTGGAACAATCTTTCTTTCTATGCATGAATGAGATCCAAATCTAGTTGGGCTGCCATCCTCAATGTGTTATATTCAAACTCAATGGACAACAAAGCCTTTTTCCCATAGACCAGCTCATAGGGTGTAAACCCAGTGGTGGTCTTCCATGTGGTATTATAGGCCCAGGTGGCCTCAACTAGTCTCTCTACCCAATCTCTCTTGTTGCTGCTCACTACCTTGCTTAAGATGCCCTGTAGTGCCTTGTTGGTCACCTCCACTTACCCATTAGCTTGTGGATGATAGGGAGTGGAGGTCCTATGCTTGATTTTGTGATGGCTGAGCAATTCTTCAATCATGTTGGAGTTAAATTGGCTGCCTTGGTCTGTGACTAGCTCTCTAGGGTACCCAAATTTGTAGAATACATTCTCCCTTAGGAACTCAACCACCTTCTCTTTTGTTGCCTTAATTGCCTTGGTTTCAGCCCACTTAGTCAAATAATCAATGCACTTAGTAATGTATTATTTTTTCTTTGAAGGAGGGTTTATAGGCCCAATGAAGTCCATGCCCCACTTGTCAAATGGCTCAAAAGTCACTTGAGGCTGTAGGGGCATTTCATCTCTTGGAGTATGCTTTCCCATCCTCTGGCACTGATCACACTGACTAGTGTACTTTTTCACATCCTAATGAAGAGTGGGCCAATAATAGCCTGCTTGTAACACTTTGAATGTTGTCCTTTTTGCTGCAAAGTGACCTCCACAAGGCCCATCATGATAGGTTAGAAGGATGTCAAAAACTTCCTCTTCCCTTACACACCTTCTCAAGATTTGATCTGGGCCAAGTTTGAAAAGATTGCCCCAAATCCAGGTGAAGGGGGTGCTTTTCCTGACTATCTTGCTCTTTTCTTTGGAGGGAAAGTTTGGTGGGAACTGTGTTGATACCAAATAGTTTTCTATATCAACAAACCATGGAGAGAGAATTGAAATAGCAAACAATTTCTCATTTGGTAACTAGTCATCCACCATTCCTTCTTCACCTGCAGGTAGATTCACCCTAGATAAAAAGTCTGCAACAACATTTTCTTTACCAGGCTTGTCAACAATGGTTAGATCAAATTGTTGTAATAAAAGCAACCACCTTATAATTCGAGCATTCACATCTAGTTTGTTCATTAAATATTTGATTGCAGCATGGTCAGTATGCACAAATGTTTGATAGCCTGTAATGTAATGCCTAAATTTGTTTAATGAATGCACAACAGCTAGGAGTTCCTTTTTGGTCACTCTATAATTTAGCTCAACCTTTGACAAGTTCTTACTGATAAAATAGATGGCATAGGGCAGTTTCTCCTCTACCTAACCTAAGGCTACTCCTATGGCTTTGTGTGAGGTGTCAACATGAATATGAAAAAGGAGGGCCCAGTTTGGGCCTCGGAGAATTGGTGCAGTGGTTAACTTACCCTTTAGAATGTCTAAGGCCCCTTGACAAATTTTTGCCCATATAAACTTAGAATATTTGGCCAACAACCCAAATAAAGGAGAGGCCAACTTGCTGAAGTCCTTTATGAACCTTTGGTAGTATCCAGCTAACCCCAAGAAACTCCTGACATATCTTTTCTTTTTCGGAGTTGGTATGCTTTGGATGATTGCTATTTTGTTCGGGTCCACCTGCAATCCTTGTTGAGATATTGAATGACCTAGCATGGTCCCTTCAATCATTAAGAATTCACATTTTTCCGAACTGAGAGATAGGATCATATCAATGCATTTGTGCAATACTTTTCCTAGGTTAGTCAGGGCTTCTTGAAAATCACAACCATAAGGTGTAAAATAATCCATATAAATTTCCACCGCATCATGTACTAATTCGGCGAAAATACTCAAGATTTCTCTCTGGAAAGTGGCAGGAGCATTGCATAGGCCAAAAGGAAGGACCCTATAGGTAAAAGTACCCCAAGAACAGGTGAATGTGGTCTTGTCCTAGTCTTCTGGGCAAATTTGGATTTGGTTGTACCCACTGAATCCATTTAGGAAAGAAAAAAACTTTTTCCCTGCCAGGCCGTCTAACACTTGGTCAATGAAGGGTAGGGGAAAATGATCCTTCTTTGTGGCTTTGTTCAACTCCCTGTAATCGACACAAATCCTCCACTTACCATTTTTCTTTGGAACTAACACTAAAGGAGAGACCCACTCACTATCGGAGATAGGGTAAATGAATCCTGCATCTATAAGTTTTTGCAGTTCTTCTTTGACTATATCATTAAGAGTTGGATTCATCCTCCTTTGTGGTTGTCAGACCAGCTTGCAACCTTCTTTGATGTATATGTGGTGAGTACACACTGAGGGGTGTACTCCCTTCATTTCCTTGTAACTCCAAGCGAAGGCTTCTAGGTTTTCTCTCAGCATGTTGCATAGCTTTTCCTCTTCGGGAACAGAAAGAGATGGATTAATTTTCAAGGTTTTATTTGGGCCAAATTCTATATTTTTGACACAGAGTGGGTTGGAATCGGCCAAGCATAAGTCAATTGGATGATTTTTCTGGGTTTCCCTTACTTCTTCTTATAATGGTAATGAACCAGTAGTTGGACTTTGGAGCAAGTGTTCAATTAAGTCGTCCTGATCTTGCTGTCCTCCTCATATGGTTGCTTCCAAAGAATAAAGTTGGGAGGAATAAACCTCATCTTCTTCCTCCTCCTCCAACCATAAAGGTAAATCATGCTCTAGAGAAGGTTGAGCAGGAGGGTATAGGACTAACTATTTGGACATATGTCTATTCTTGATGGTGATATTCCCAGCTCTGCAGCTAATGTAAGCATCGGTTGTGGCCAACCATGGCCTCCCAAGGATTGGAGGATAACCATTAAGTTTAGCCTTAGGCTGGAGAACTAGAAAATCTACAGGGTACTCCCAAGAGTTAATGGATACCATCACATCCTCCACAATTCCCCCAGGGGTGACTATGGAACGGTTTGCAAGTTGCAGAACTGTTTTGGTCTTCCTCAATGACCCTTGGAGGTTGAGCTTGAGCATGGTGTCCTTGGTCATCACATTAATGGCAGCCCCAAGATCGATTAGAGTGTGTGGGACGATGGTGCCATTGTTGTGCACATCTACTACAGGGCTTCCAGGGTCCAAATATTTCATATATATTACCTGCCCCAACATTAATTCAGACAACTACCCATTGACATTAATGGTAGGGGAATCCCTTTTTCTTCTTCCTAGATGCTCGAAGCATTTCTCCTTAATCAACTTATTGTAAATGGGAACATCTTTTATTGCCTGGAGAAGGGGGATCTTTACACATAGATTTTTCAATTCTCCCATAAGTTTAGTTTCTTTTGGGATAGGCTGGAGTGGTTGGGCTAATCTATCAGGAAAGGGTGGATTTACTTTAAGGTTTCTTTCCTCTCTTTCTTCCTCAACCTCCCTATGTGGAGGGGGAGGTTGGTTATCCGGGAGAATTCTCCCAGATCTTAGGTTGATCTCCTGGATTTCTACAGCATAAGCTAGATATGATGTCTCTCCACTGTATACTTGTTGAGCCTACCTATTGTTTGGGTTTGGATTTGGCTGGGCAGGCATCTGGGGTTGCTTGGGTGGAGCAGAGTGTAGGAGTTATGGTTGGGTAGGTGGTGGAGGCAATAGAGCTGGAGCATTGTTGTATTGGGGCCTCCACCCTTGGAGTGGTGTATTCCACTGAGGTTTTGGTGGAGCGTAAGGTTGAAATGACTGGATGGATGGCTGGGAATGATACTGAGATGCATAAGACCAAGGAGGGGGTGTAGACCAGGAAGGATGAGCAGGGGGTCCCCATGAAGGTATAGCTGTGGTTTGGTTGGGGTTGTAATATGCATGGGATGACCCTTGCATGCCTTGCTGGTATGGTCTAGGCCCAAGAGGTCTCCTTTGGTTGATGTAGCAAAGCTGCTCAATGACCCCTTCAGCTCCTTGATATATTGGTTTGAGTTTGGGTAAAGAAGGGCACTTATCTGTGGAGTGGTTTTCTTCACAGACCGAGCAAATCTCAATACAGTTCAATGGACATTCGTTCCTAGGATGCCTCCTGGTGCATCTAGGGAAAAAGATGGCCAAGGCTCTCTTTGCTTCCTCTTTCTTCCTTTTGATGTTCATGGTGTCTAATTGCAAGGAAAGGGTTTGCATCATCTCACTTTTGAAATCTTCCAGCGTATTTCCAATTTCACCCTTAATGGATGAGTTGGAAGATGATGTACTCGCCATAGGTTGACTACCCTTACCCTTTTTCCTGGCTACCCTAAAATGGTTTCTAAAGATAGTATTGATATCCTCATAGGGTAATTGGTAGATATCTCCTCCTGCTAACAAATGTAAGGTATCCAGAATATCTTCCCTTACTCCTTTGAGCAGGACCAACTTTAGTGACTCGGGGTCAAGTGTGCACCTGGCCCTTTTGTAACTGAGTTTGAATCTTTCTTCGTAGTCTTGTAAGGATTCATCTTGGCCCATGGTCATCCTCAAAATTTCGTCTTTAGTATCCTTTGACCTACAGTAGTCCCGATATTTGTTGTTAAAAGCCTGTTGCATCTGAGCCCAAGTTGTGATGCTATCTCCAGGTAAACCCATGAACTAGTGCAATGTTGCATCCTTGAGGGTAGATGGAAACAATTTTAATTTTTTCTCATCATCTGTATAGTCATAGGTTCGGCATATAACAACAAACTCAAATAAGAAAGTGTCAGGGTCCTCTGTGTTCATGCCATGGAAATGAGGTAAGCAGAGGGGCTTATATTCTTCATCTTAGTGTCCCCGTTGGTTTCCCTGATGGGGAAGGCACCCTCAACTCTCTCTCTATTCCCTCTATCATTTTTGTTTTCAACCATTGGTTTAGTAGGAATGGGTTATTCTTCTTCTTCTTCCTGTAGGTTCTTCAAATATGTCAGGTTTCTCACCTAAAGGTTCCTTCAGTTCACAGCCACTGAAGAAGAGAGAAGGTTTGCTGTTGGATGCAGTGGGGGTATTTGGAAAGAATTTCCCTAAATTGTCCCTATTCCTATGAAGCATGAAAGGAAATGTTTTTGGGTTGGTTTTTGTAAGATTTTTTTTAAACTGAAAAGTACTTTACAGAAATGAAATTGCTGATTGAATGAAATATCATTGACAAAATGAAGAAGCTACTTGCTGAATTGAAATTCTACTTGCATAATGGAAAGGAAAGCAGATAATGAAAGATGAAAGAAAGGAAGCTACTAGATTACTTTTATAGAAACAAACTAATGGCAGAAAATTGAAGACAAGAAGTAGAAGAAAAGAAAGCAGTAATCACATTCTACTCAGACACCTCCCCGGCAATGGTGCCAAAAAGTGATGAGCATGAGTATTGCAGTAAGGATGTTGCAACTCCTGGGATACCAGCTTTACTTATCAACCCAGGGTTCGTACAAACTTGGAGGTGACAGTGCTATATGCACAAGAAAAAGTGAAGGTTCTTCCAGTTGTCATTTTTCATCTGGCGAGAGACCCCAGGGGTTCCAAGCTAGACTTCTATAGAGTTAGAAGAAGCTTGATTCTTTGATGGAAGAAGAGAAAATCTATTCTAAGGGAGCTAATATACTGCAGTAATGAGGAAAACAACATGTAATGCTAAATCACACCATATCCTATTTAACCATTTAAACAGCTATGCTAAGCATAATTTCTACATCAACACTAACCTAATGTTGTTATCTAAGTTTAAAAAGTAAAGAGCTTCAAACCATACTAATGTGTGAGCAAGAAAACTAAACTAAATATGTTTTCACTTTTTTTGGTTATTTTAGTAAAATCAAGCATGCAATTTAATTGTTCTTGTGGATGTGACAGGTGGATGGAAGGTGGTGGAGGATGGCTAGAAGGTTTATGGAGTGATTGGATGGTGTGGAAGGGTCCTAGGAGGATTTTTGTGACTTCCTAGAGGTTCCCCATCAATTTGGCCTCAAAATAGGCCGTTTCAAGAAAACCTACAAGATGTACTAGAAACCTACAGGATGATCCTGTAGGAATTACAGGAAACCTATAGGATACAACTGAGAGCTAATTGTGAGGTGTTGGAGGTGTTGGGAAGCTGGGAAAAGGTGTGTGATGAGTGGGATAGGGTGTTAGAAGGTCTAGGAACACTTAGGAGTCAATATCCAAGAGAAGAGATGGCTAGATTCACTCAATGTGTCTAGGGGAATTTCAATGAAAAAGGACAAAAAAACTAGTGAGGGTGATGGTGGAACAAGAGATGGTTAAGTTTGATGAGGTGGAAGATGGATGCTAGTGATGAAGTCTAGACCTCCTCCTGAAGTACCAGTGCTTAAAACATGTGTGTCTTTCAAGAACTATGCAACAAGATACATCTTCATAAACTAGAAAAGCATGAATCAATTCCCCATATTATGCATGAAGAAAGTGTTAAAGGAAATGAGAGCATGAGTGAGATATTATTGAAAAAATAGAGTAATGGAAAAATATGACAATGAAATAAACCAAGTACTGAATCAAGATAACAAACTCCAAAGCTCATGCAAGAACTAGAAATCTGTGTTTCTGGGGTTGCTGAAGGGTCTCTTCCTCAAGTCATGGTCCCAGAGGGAGGAGGTGAGGCTGAGACACTTGCTGACAACCTTATGGTGATCTTTTTATCCTTGCTAACCTGCTAATTGAAAGAAGGCACAAATGGAAGCAAACTAACATACAACCAATCTACTCTACACTGTTGTAATGGAAATGCAACTACTTAAGCAAATGAACAATTAAACTATGAATCTATGCTAGCATACATGTACAATAAAGAGGAGCCTTGGCTGCTAGGGTTGGGCCCTAACCCAAGAGCTTCAACCCTTTGAGCTAACTCAGTGCTAGCTCAAAACAAAACTCATTCTTATTATCAAAACAATGGATTACATCAAAAACTGTCACAAGTCTTGCAACTTCAAAATAGAGTAAAGTTTTACAATCAAAAATCTGAATCCTACTGAGGTCCTAGGCCTCTCTACTTATACATATGAAGACTCCAACGACTTCCTTAAAATTAGGGGGGCTCGGCTCCCAAACTCAAGATAAACTGGTGCTTTGTCTTTCACTTGCTCGGCTACCTTCTAGTCCTCATGATTTGGCTGTTTGGACTCTGAGCTGATGGAGGAATATTTGAATGGAGGGGTAGTAAATGAGGAGGATTTACCTCCTATAATTCCTCTCCCTTGTCCCATTCGAGTTTTTACCAAGGTATTTGCTAAAATTCCTTGCTTTTATCCTTTAATCCTGCATTAAATGCGCATTAGACCATAAAGCAAAATATCCAACTCTAACTCATCTCATAAACAAAATATAATAAAAAGTATGCAATAAGTCGTGAGAATAGTTGGTTTGACTAGGTTAGGAGGTGAATTGAGGCCCATATAATTACCCAATGATGAAGCTCATCAGTGTTATTATATTTTATTTTATAAAAATTATTTTTATGTATGTAATTTTTATATATAAAATGTAATGTAAAATAACGCTCCTTATTAAATTTATGTTATAAAAAGCAACTTATATTAATATTTTTATAAAGATACAAATTTTGAATCATTAACCACATTAAAATATTTATTAATTTAAATGATAAAGTTTATGTGAAAACTCTTAAATCAATGTAATAACCTCCTCTTACTTTAATATTAACATAATCAACAATTTAAATACAATCCCTTGCAAAATCCCTTTAACTTTCTGCTTATTAGCTTAACAATATATTACAATTCATTACTTAATTCCATATTTTTATTATAGAATATCCTTTCACATTAATAATTATTATTTCATATTCTAATACTTATTTAAAGAAATATATATATCAAACTATTTTTTACTCAATTAACCCCTACCAAAAAGTTATTATCTACCTAAATACTTAATTGGTGCCAAGATTATTATATCAATACTCATTACTTGTAATCCATATGCTATTAATTGGTGCCAAGATTATTATATCAATACTCATTACTTGTAATCCATATGCTATTAATTGGTGCCAAGATTATTATATCAATACTCATTACTTATAATCCATATGCTATTGCATAATTATTTTGTAATAGTCATGTTCGGAGTAAATGTAGCTAATAACATAAATTTATTTTAATTTAAATATAATCCATAGTTAATTTTGAAACATAAATGTTTGAGTAAATGTACTTAGAAACAAATTTATTCCAAATTAAATATCAACACTTAAATGATATATATTTTCTCTACTTATTTTAAAAATTGTATTTAAATTTATCATTTTTAACTTATTGTATTTAAAAAAAAAATCACAATGAAAATGAAACTTTGTGCTTTCAACTTAACTAATAAACCATAACATTATTTAATATAAAATAAATATCTTCATATTATTTAATATCATTAAACTTTTTATCAAATTATATTATTATATTATTAATATCCGTCAAAGTTTAATTTGTTTGGATTAACCTAATTAAAGTTTATAATAAAACTTAAAATATGATTTTTTTTTTTTTTAAATCAATTAAATTTATTTTGAGTGATTCAAAAGAATGATTAATACCTTTTTCACTTAGGTTGAATTGAAGTTTAATATAATAATTTCTAACCTATCATGTAAAGACCAAAACATATATATTCCTCGTATATTTTTATATAGGAAATTTTTTTTTAGGAAAAATGATTTATATAAAATAAATTTCCAATATAAAATAAATTTTATAATTATTAAAAATCTAATTTAATTGATGAAATAAAAATACTAATTATTTTAATTATTTTTGTTGGTTAATATAAGATATTATATATGTATGTTTTGTTACTTTGACCCACAAAGAATTTGAACCTCAAATCTCATAGATTTATCTCTTCATGCTTTACAAGAATCAAGGAAGAGTTACATAGTCAACATAGTCAAGATAAACATTACATAGAGAGTTCTCAACGGAGCATTACAATGGTGGTTCCTAAAGGAACATCATGTCAATGAGACTTTAACCTTGGTGTGGAGGTTATCATTAAACCCTCCCAACCACCTAGAATGCTTTGAATCTCATAGAATACATAATATTGACTAGCACAACGATCACCAATTAAACTACTACCTAGAGGCTATACAATATTTTATAGTTTTTTTCATTGGTTTGACCTACAAGAAATTTAAACATTAAAACTTATGTTTTACATAATACTTCATAACACAGTAATTACCAAATAAATGCTTCATAAATTACAAAATATTTTATATATTAAAATAATATATTTATATTTTTTAAACTTAATAATTTTTAACATTTTTATTTTTATTTTTTATTTTTTAATAATATACTACACAACCATTTTTTTCCTTAAAGTAACACTATAGAACAAAATATCCCACTTCCTAATAAATGATATACATTCAAATATTTATAAATACATCTTGAACCTTCTCTTACATTTCTCAAAGTTGACAAGATGTTGGTTCAGTTTTCGATTTCTTTGAAGTGAAGAAAATGGTGAGGGACCACTCTACTTTCATTGGGACAATTAAAGGAGAATAAATGGAATGATTAAAGACTAACTTTGCAAATGATGAATAAGTTTATGCAACTAGAGCCGCAAAATATAGACATGACTTTAGAACCAATAGCCCATCTTTGTCCATCATAACTAAAATGGAACACATTTCACACAATGTTCATGATTTCATAGGATTCACATATCCTCAGTGCCACTTACCCATCTAAGAAAAATGCAAACTTAACTTGCCTTACATTTCTATATTTTTTTAAAGAAATAAGTGATTTTATGAGGGAATAATAATTCTTTATATATATATATAATTTAAATAAATTTACAAATTTATTAATAATTGATATGTTTTTTAATTATTTTAACCTAGTGTCACAATCAAGTTAAGGCAAGATTTTATTTAAATTACATAGGATTAAATGGGTGTGTTAATTAGAATAAGGTAACTCTTAGTTTCCCTTTAGATGGGGTGACTCTTGGGTAAGGAGAAGAGGGCGGGTTGCCACTGCCCCACTTGGAAAGCAGGTTGCAGATTTGGCATCGCGCCCTTAGCAAGTATAACAAAGAAATATCTCATGTATATCGTTAACATTTTTGCGCAGATGAAAGGAAATGGGATATTAAATGTTGGAAGCATGCATCATGTGAACAGGGTGGCCATAATGGCATGCCTTGGTTTGTCAAAACCATTGGTACATCATCACAATTCCAAGTGATGGGAAGGAATTATGGTCTGCAAGGAGACGAGGCTCTACAGGTGAAGGGTAGGGGAAAGAAGGAAGCTTAGGGGTGAATAACCAATAATTGTATTCTTGTGTTTTGGGTTATGCCTCCCTATGGTATCTTCATCAGTGAGTGACAAGGCTAATTTGCTATCCTCGGCTAGAAAATCTGAACAAACTCTATTTGGAAGGGAGCATAACCAAATTGGAAATTTCACTCCTCGCAGTTGTTGACAGGGCACTATTATTGGTTTTTCCTCCTATCCTTCAACACACTGGGTGGGAATCACCATGCATTTTTCCAGTTGAGAGTTAACTTAAACTCTAGCTCTTTTATTCTATATATATTAGTTGGGTTTTTGCTCATGCAATTCCACTAGTTTCATTTCTCTTTCTTGGTTGAGAACTATGAAGTTTGGTGGTTTTATATTTTTCTCAATTTCGAACGATTGGTCGATGGAAAGGCATGTGGAGGATGGGAGGGACTTGGGATTATTTTATTGTATATTGGAAGGACTTCATGGAGAATGGGCACTCCCAAGTGTACTTAATTAGAAACCCTGAAAGTATGGGAAGTTGATCTTGGGTGGGATGTCTCCTTCGAGGAAAATGATGTAAATACCTTTGGGGATCACAGGGGCTCCATTGGTTCTTTGGTTCTCTATATCAATCTCAAGTGGTGCAGTGGGGGCTCTTCCTATTCTTGCTTAAAGCTCGGGATGTGGCCAAAAGTGGTGGTGGCGGAGAGGTTTCTTTTTTATAGGTGCAAAGGAGTTGACTATATCTAGGCTATAGGAGTTGACATCATACTTTTATCCTCTTAGTTGACTTTGTTATGACCCTAGTTTATGATTATAATCTTGCAACATGTTTTGCTTGAGGTCGAATAGGCTAGTATCTATGTAAGTTTTCTATCTACTTCTATTATTCCTATTTTAGTTGTCTCTTTGATCTCTTCAAAGAGTCCATTTTTTGCTATAGTATGATATCCCCTACAAGAGACCAAAAGACTAAACATAAACCATTATGTAATCCTCTAATTTTTTATAGCTAATGAAAATCGAAACACTTAGCCTCTAATTAATCTTGAATTGATAAACCCTTTAAAGTGTAGTATTAACTCAAGTGAACACAATTTTGGTCTCTATCAAGGGTTTAAATTTCATCTTTCATTGTACTGAAATATTAGTGTACCCAAAAATAAACATTAATCACAACATACTTCTGTGCAATTAGCATGTACTATTTGTTGCACTTAACTATGGATGCATAACCTTTGCTTGAATCTTGGTGCACCATTGATAAAAATTAAGAGCATGATTCACGTAGCATCTACCTAATATATTCATTAGCAAAGGATTTGGGATACCATCATAGTTGCATATAAATGATGTATCATGACTCACAAGTTTGATGTACCAAACTAGTTGGATGATCAAAGTCAAGATCAGATTGAGAGATCAAATTTGATTAGTCATTCTTAGTTATGCATTAAAAAGCCAATTGACCAAGTTTAATCACACTCTAGTCAAAGCAATGTTGGGCGCAACCCAACTTGGTTCATTTTTTATCAAAGACCCTGCATTTTGAGGAGCGGAGCACGCAGAGCCAACGAAGTTCTATTCATTGCGCAGTGTTTAGGGGCTTTTGGGTGGGTCAAAGCCCCTCATTTTGTAATGGATATTGAGTGTTAGTTCATTGTTTTGTCAGATCCATGGTATGTGGATGTTGGTTGTGTAGGGCCTGACCCAGGTTCAAAATTAGTTAGCCAAACAAATCCCTACACTATTGACCCTTTCGGCATCAGCCCGCGGAGTGCGGACAGAAGTCTCACCCGAAGCAATATGGGGGGATGATGGAACCAAGTTTCTGCACCCTGAGATGGTCATGATGTCAGTTTATTCCTTTTATTCCTGCTCTTGCGCAGGTTGTTAAGTTCTAGGGCTTTGTCAATCTAGCCCTTTATTCTACCCTTTAGTACCTCTACGAAGGTATGATCGACCTTTGCATAGCCCTAACCTGTGGTTAAGATACCTTCATACTACTAGGGCAGTGTAGTGTGCAGATTCCCAAATTATCTTAAGAATATTACTTATCTTATTAAATAATCACAGTTAGCACCGCGTAAACAGATATTATTACTTGTGTTCAATTAACCAACATAATTACATACATTTGCGCACCACATAAGCATTACAAATGAAATTCATACACAATAGGGAAAGATGTATTAACAGGAAACAAAGACACATAATTTGTAGAATACTTCTCTTTATTGATATCTTTAGATGAATACAGACTCTATCTGTCATGCGCACACAGTTGCAGGGATCTGCACACCATGCTACGAACTTCTACCCTAGGCCTCTGTGCACTCAGCTGTAAAGCCTCAAACTGTTGTAGGGCCTCCACGATGACATCCCGCACCGTGTCACCGATGTCATGAAAATCACCCTCTGTGAGCGTGATTGGGTCCAGTGG
Source organism: Pinus tabuliformis (assembly GCA_031772625.1). Classification (NCBI taxonomy): domain Eukaryota; kingdom Viridiplantae; phylum Streptophyta; class Pinopsida; order Pinales; family Pinaceae; genus Pinus; species Pinus tabuliformis. The sequence goes on along the minus strand of CM062804.1, from coordinate 61,490,970 downwards.
TATCTTAGTGGCTTTGGATTTCTTCCTGGACCCTCCTTTCTCTTGCTCCCTTGGATGCTTGATGTGGGCAGACGTTGTCTGTGGGTCCACGTCGTGCTTCTCTGTTTGCTCGTCTGTCTCTTCCTCTGTCTCAGGTGAAGGCAACCTCACACCTTTGTCAGAGCCCCGCTCTGTTCCCCCTGTTTTCTTCTCTGTCTGTTGAGCAGTGTTGCACTCTGCTTGGGCCTTGTCAGTGTCCTCCTTCTTTCTCTTTTTGGCCAGTTGCACCATCTTTAGCTTAGCCTCCTCCTTCTTGTAGCGAACTTGCTTCCTCCCACCGTCAAGTCTGTTGTAGTGTGCCATTCTGCCGACCATCAATTAAGAACTACATCAATGGAATCATCCATTTCCAGGTAAGGCAAGTCATACCATGTCTGCATAGGGTACTTCCTCACCCTGATGGGAAAGATGGTGAAAATTTGCTTTAAACTTTGCGTAGCCTTACTAATTGGCAAACACCATAGGCGACAACTGTTGTTTGCGATCGATGGCCATGTAGATGTTCATCTCCATCAAGATCCAAAAGATATTATTGTCCTTGATGTGCTACGCATCCTTGGTCGCCCACAGCGAAGCGTACTTCGCTACTTCTGATAGGTATGGTGTGACCAAAGGAAATTGACTGTTGTTTGGCAGCTCCCATGCTACCAGCATAATCGACAGCAAGAGCCACGTGTAGTGGAACATCTTATTGAGCCCTTGTGCTTCATCGAAGTTCGCAAGGAACTCATCGCGGAGATACTCTACCCAATTGAACTGAACTCCTTCAGCGCACTGGGCTGCTAGTGCGACGACATGTGCCGGATCCTCATCGGCGTGACACTTCCTCATCACCTTCCCTGCTAAAATCTATGTAGCCACCTTTATAGCAGGGTTGCAGATGCTAGATATGGTATATCCACGTGGCTTCTTTACCAGCTTAAACTTCTCTTTCATGTCCTCTGTGAGGGCTTGCTCACCACCTTTTCTGCCAAATATCATGGCCGAATTTTATCCCGTGTAGGGCAACCACGTGATCCTATGGATCAACCTGTTAGTGATGGGTATTGGCTCCTCCAAACACAGGCACCCATCATGCATCAAGAATAACAACTGCTTGATGACCAAGACTGTAATCGGGGTGCGGTTGTAGTGCGACACCCATAGCATGTTGAGCATACCTGCCTTGTCTACTCCTTTGAGCCACCTCCATGGCTCCAATGCAGTCATTCCGGTGGTTGTATCGATAATGTGGCCCATCTGTTGTTCGATCGCTAAGTGTGGGAACTTCTTGTGGTCAACCAAGTCCCAGTCTTCAAGTTTTAATAGAGGAACCCGCACCAAGTGTGGTCCTTCAAAAACAATCTGATCCAGTAGCAGAGGGGTTTGCAAGGGGACCTTGCTCTCATCGATATCTTTTGGTACCTTTGCCTTGCCCTTGTGTGGAGGGACGTACTCAGGAAACCGAGTGATAGGGTCAGCACTTCGGGCTTCAACTTCCTCCATGTCTATTCCCACATCCTCATCATCCATTGGGATGTCTTCAATTTATTCCTCTTTCGGCTCTAGATTGATGGCTTTTCCCTTCTCCTATGCGGTGGGCCTGTCCTTCGGTGGGTTTCTTCTTGGCGATGCACACACCGGTATTGCAAGCTGCTTTCCCTTCTTATCCTTCGCACTCTCCTTGGTTGGGGTGGGCTTTGGTCTCGGCGTCCTTGGTGATTTAGGTACTTCTGCTAATACTTCAACAACCTCTGGAGCAGCTTCTTTTGCCTCCATAACAATTTTTGGCACCAGCTCCTCTACTACTTCTTTGGTATCTATAGCTTTTGCAGGTGCCGACATAACACTTTCCAACAGTGCTCATGATGTCTCTGGTAAGTTTGCAAACACTGGACTGGCTATCAAAGCCTCGAAGAATTCTCGGTTCATGTGCGCCTAAGAGATCAATAACTCAATGCTCAAAATGCCAAGTGTTTTTCACTGGGTAGCCACCTGTAATCTATAGGGCATTTTGAATTCAAATCCAACCGTTCCCCACACATTATATTCATTAATGCCAGATTGGCAGTAGATTTTCAAGGATCCGACCCATAAAATTCGTCTTAAATTTCGGCTACCCGCTCCATTTGTCTGCATTTTTACCGTCAAATCATGAACAATGACTTTAACAATTACTTTCTGGCCAACTTGCACCATTTCTACCCAGGTAGCATAGCTCCCTTCGCGCTGCTGCAAACCCTGTGACACTTCCTTGCTTCGCACAATCCTCCAATTGTGTAGATCCCCAACCTGAGCAGTGTAGTTTATAGTCCCACACCTCCTTTCAGCTGCCTGGAGTGCTAAGACTATGCTACCTTCATATAGTCACATGGCCAGACCACTGGTGTATGGCTTCAATCGACTGCCATTCACTTTTCCTGGAAAGGGATCTCCATTCAATTTAACTAGTTGTACCGCTCCTCCATCGGTAATCTCCTTAATGACATAGGGCCCTAACCAGTGCATTTTAAATTTCCCTAGAAATTTATCAAACTTGTTGTCATATAACAAAACCAGGTCATTTAACTTAAAGGTGCACAACTTAATGTGTCGATCATGCCATGCTTTTTCGCGCTGCTTTTGGAACTGTTGGTGAAATCCAGCTAGAAATATTTCTTCCTCAAGCTTAGCTAGCTGCGCAAGCATATATTCTGGGGCTCCGCGATCTGTCATACCTGTGAGTGCCACTATGCGCAGACTAGGCACAATGTATTCCATGGGCATCATTACTTCAATGCCATATACAAACCTAAAGGGTGTTTGTCCAGTCAACTTCTTGCATGTCATCTGATAGGCCCATAGTACTACAGGTATGTGTAGGTCCCAATCACTTCGCTGAGGATTGCAAACCTTGGTCAGTACGTTCTCCAGCACTTTATTGAATGCTTCCACCATTTTGTTAGCCTGCGGGTGATAAGGTGTGCTCTTTCGGTGATATACTTGAAATTCCTCCATCAGCGCACTAATTGTCTCATTCAAAACATGCTCGGTATGCACTTTTCCATATTCTTTCTGGGAGTAACCAAAATGAAGTCTATGTTGCATTTTTTTTTCCATTAAAATTTTGTTGGGTGAAATTAGGGCCAGTAGCACTAGGGTTTTGTATTCTACACCACCACAGAAAAATGAGCCTTAGATGTTGTTTGTTCTTTGTGTTTTGCAGGCAATACACGGCAGCGGCGGCCGAAGCGATGAGATCGAGCGGAGCGACGGGGCGGGAATTTCCAGAGGTTAGCAAGGCAGGTAGAGATGGAGGAAATAACAAGGGAACGGTGTTCTGCATGAGGGATCCGGCCACGGGGAACTGGATTCCGGAGGATCACTTCGGTGAGACCGACACTGCAGAGCTGAGGCAGAAGCTGCTCTCCTCCAGAAAATCCCAATTCAGTGCGGATAGACCGCTTCAATTTTCTGTCCGAGTGCAAAGATCTGTGGGCCCTGAGCCTCTCAATTCCAATCTCCAGGACTCGAACCCGCGGGCTTCCGTTCCATTTGCCGGTGAAACCCTCAGTATGGGACTCCTTGCGGGCTCTCACGGGTGGTTTTGTGCAAACCAGAGCTAGCGATGTTGTTCAGAACGCTCTAAACAGTCGTATTAAAGGTCATCCGGATAAAGCTAGGGTTAACATGCATAGGGTCAGGGTTCGAGTTTCTCTAAGCATGGCTCAGGTTTTGAAGCACGATGAGCACTTGATTTCTAAGGCGGTGGAGGCCTTTTATGAACGGGACGTGGATTCCATGAGGGCGGCGTCTCGGATGGAGAAGTTTAGTCATCTGCTAGAGGTCCATGATAATAATGACTGGAACTGCAATACTCCTGGGCATCCTCTACTATTTTGCAGATCCAGTATTGATTGCCATAGGGCAGAGTAAAGAAATCTCTACTGCAGGAGGTATTTTTGCCAAAGGTCTTATTCCTCAGTTGTTTGCTTTTGCCCTCAATTGCCCCATGCAGAGGTTTTTGCAGGCTCAGAACATAGTGGCCCCTATTGCCTATATTGCTGTTGGGACATGTCTATTCCATACATTGATCACCTGGGTGGCAGTAGACAAGCTAGGATTTGGCCTGCTAGGGATAGCCCTAATAGTGAGTTTGACTTGGTGGGTTCTGGTCATTACTACTGCCTTGTATATATTCTATAGCCCATACTGCAGGCATACATGGACGGGCTTCACCTTGAAGGCCTTCACAGGACTCTGGTCATACTTCAAGTTAACTCTGGCATCGGCTGTTATGCTAATGTATGCCTTAATACTCTTTGGAAGATACACAAACTATCTAAATTATATCTGGGTGTTTACATAATAGCTTAGCCTATTTTGACAAGTTTTGTTTTGTTCCACACCTGATTTTGCAGTTTGGAAATATGGTACATTGAAGTATTGGTGCTTGTATCGGGTTGGCTGCCAAATGCAGAGGTCGCTCTGGATTCCATTTCTGTTTGGTATGAGACTTTCCCATTTAAAGCTAACTAATTTAAAGCCAAATACAAGCTCCATGCCTATGCATTGTCCCAACTTTGTTAGATAGCTATGCCAGTTAATATATCTCTAACGTGCCAGGTTTTGAACATATATGCAGCATGAATTATTACAACTGGGAGTTGATGGCAATGTTGGGTCTCAGTACAGCTGCAAGGTATACATTTGTGATTTATAGTAATATATTGTTTTATTGGGGCATTTTTATGCCTATTGCAGATTTTGGGAATATCTTTAAATCTGACCATCGCCAGAGGGGTCAAACAATTGACCCCTCTCCTGGAGGTAGGATTCTCCAATATTGGGCAAAACTGCAATTCACATAAATTCAGTGGTTTTATATAGCATGGTATACCTTTTTTTTCCCATTTGCTGTATCTAGAAATTGGTTTTCTTTATTGTGGTATTTATATTATTTGCAGTATAAGAGTGGGTAATGAGTTGGGAGCCAGGAGACCTAAAACTGCAAGATTTTCAGTTATAGTTGTGGTGGTCACTTGCTTCATAATAAGTGTCATACTTGCCATTGGGATTCTGATACTGAAGAAAGAACTCGCCATGGCATTCACAAGCACCACTGTGGTTATACGCGCAGTCTATGCATTGATACCTCTACTTGTAATATCTGTTCTCTTGAATGGCACCCAACCTATTCTCTCAGGTTGGAATTTTCAGTATCAACAATTTATTTGCAGCAGAAAGCTGGTAGTTGATGTTTGCTATATTTAGGTTATATTTTCGTTGACATCATAAAGGTATTGTGATTGCAGGGGTGGCAATTGGATGTGGATGGCAAGCTGTGGTGGCATATGTGAATTTAGTGACATACTATCTTGTTGGCTTACCAGTTGGAATTGCTTTAGGATTGAAGACCAGTCTTGGAATCGATGTAATTATTTGAAATACATAGCTAGCTTTTTCTACTTTTATTTGTTTTTTTCAATATAATTAGATTGCCCATGCTCAAAGATGCAAAATTAAAAGATAACAGAGGAATAACCTTATCCTTATATCTGGGTGTTTACATAATAGCTTAGCCTGTTTTGACAAGTTTTGTTTTGTTCCACACCTGATTTTGCAGTTTGGAAATATGGTACATTGAAGTATTGGTGCTTGTATCGGGTTGGCTGCCAAATGCAGAGGTCGCACCAATAAAATCCTTTACAGGTTGTGCCTCCACCCATCGAGTCAAATACTCCATCGCGGTGATAACGTACCTCGCTCTCGTCTTCTTTTCTTGGGGCTGAATGGGTCCCACAAAATCTATCACCCATTTATCAAAGGGTTGTAATGTCACCTGTGGATTCAGAGGCAACTCATCCCTCCGTGATGGCCTGCCAGTCCTTTGACACACATCACATGCTTTGCAATAATCTTTTGAATCCTGATGGAGGGTTGGCCACCACAACCCTACACGTAGAATCTTCTACGCAGTCGATTTCCCCACATAATGTCCTCTCGTGGCACCCCCATGAGTGTCCTCGGGGATATTGCTCCTTTCAAACTTTGGGACATTGTCACAATATATCATGAGACCCCATTTTGTACAGATTCCCGGCAATGATAGAAACGTCTGTAGCGCGCACCACTAACTCCTTCTTCTGCTGGATGGTGTATCCTTCCAGGGTAGTTCCTGTTGTTAGGAAGTGTATGATATCTTCAAAATGACCATCCATGATGCACATTGCAAATAGCTGCGCGTCAGGCAATCCCTCCTCCAAATTAGTGGGCTCCTCCCCTGTTTCGATGTGCGACAGATGGTCTGGTCCCACATTCAGTCGTCCAGGCTTCACAATAATTTCAAAATCATACTCCTGGAACAATAACAACCACCTGCAGATCCCCCCCCCCCCCCCAACACAGGTTTATTGACCAGGTATTTCAACGTGGAATGGTCCGTATACATCTTAAAATGGCCACCCAACAAATAGTGTCTAAACTTCTGGAGCGTGTATACCATGGCCAGCCCTTCGCGCTCAGTGGTGGAATAGTTCTTCTCCTTCTTGGATAACCTCCTGCTTGTGAATGCGCTAGGATGGTCCAAGTCTCCTCCGCCAACCTGTGTCAGTACTGCTCTGAGTGCTATACATGACACGTAAACATGTACATGAAACTCCTTCCAATTCGGGAAGACTAAAATCAGCGCGGTGACCATATTTTCCTTCAATACATCCAAGCTTTTCTTACAGTTCTTGTTCTAGCATAATGTGACATCCTTTTTCAACAAATTCTCCATAGGTGCGGTGATTTGGGCATAGCCTTTGATAAACTTTCTGTAATATCCAATATGTCCTAGGGTAGCACACATCTGTTTCACACTCCTCAGTGCTTCTAAGTTAAGTATCACCACGATCTTCGCGGGATCTACCATCAGTCCCAGTCTATAAACCACATGACCCAACAGGGTCCCAAAAGGAACAAAAAACAGGCATTTCTTCAGATTGAGCGCGATCTGGTATCTTCGACAGGTATCTAGCATTAGGCGCAAACTTGCAATATGGCGTTTTACCAGCCCAAACACAGTCCAATCATCAAAGTACACTTCCAGGAACTTATGAATAAATTATTTGAACGTAGCAACAATTACGTGTGAAAAAATCACAGGCGAATTCTTCAATCCAAAAGGCATTACAGTGTACTGAAAACATCCCCACTTAGTCACGAAGGTCGTCTTGCTCCTATCCTCTAGTGCGATTTTGATCTGATGGTACCCAGAGAACCAATCAGTGAAGGAATATGCTTCTTGGCCACCCACATTGTCCAAAACTTCATCAGTGAACGGGGTCGAAAAATGATCATGTACATAGGCGTCATTCAACTTCTTGAGATATACACATATTATTGAATTTAGGCTTTTGTGATCCATATCAATTTTGAGAAGATTCTTCGACAAAAATCACATAGAGATACTTTTGTCGATGCGTTTCAAACCAACCAGTGTGGTTCATTGTCAGGAAAAGATGAATGAGTAGATCTTACATTGCATATAAAATAGATAGGGTAGAATATCCAATGACCAAATTTCTAGACAAGGTAACAGCTAAACTGACAACAGCTAGATTTGACCGGGAAATGGCTAGTTTGACTATGATGAGGGGTAGTGAACCACTCTGGTTGGTTTGAAACGCGTCGACAAAAGTATCTCTATGCGATTTTCGCCGAAGAATCTTCTAAAAAATCTACACATATCCTTATTTCATCCTTCTGCTTCTTTTCCTGTACCACCATTGGGTTTACCCAATCAGATTCTTCTATGGGCTCAATGATGCCTGCCACGGGCATCTTGTCTAGCTCTAAGTGGACCTTCTCCTTATACTTCAGATTGAGACAGTAAGGTCTTTGCTTAACCAGCTTCGTGTCGGGCTTCAATGTGATCTTCATAACACCTAGGTCTCCTACTATCCCTTTTAGATCTGTAAACTTGGTAGGGAACAAATCCTAGTATTCACGGAGCAATTCAATGACTTTATCGACCATCGCATTATCCCAATAATTTCCCATCATTGCGAATTCGGGCTCCGCCTCCATAACAATATTCACCCGCTTCATTTTCAGTGGCGCAGTTATATCAGGATTCTCAATCTGCGGTCCTTCAACCTCGTGGTGACCTTGTGTTTCAGGGATGTCAATCTTTTGCATATCCTCATCTTCTTCTTCAGTGGTCACATTATAGCATTCGAGCACATGACTCAGCTGAGTAGTCAAATCAGGTTGAATCAGGTCCAAAGGATCCTATGGTATCCTAAAGATTGTTGCTTTCACTTCTTGTAGTGTTTCGTCATTACAGTCAAACCCATCGTCAAAGCTGAATGTCATTATGAATCCTTCGCGCAGAATATCCCATTCACCTGTACCATGGCGAAGCTCTATTTCCAAGTACCAATTCATCAGGATGACATCTATGGTGTGACAGAACAAGTGCACCCATTCAAGTTGGGGCTTCACTTCATAAGCCTCGGCCCATTTGACTAAGTGTGCACGCGGATCGTCCTTCCTGTAATACTTGTCTATCATTCGTACCTTCGGCTTCCCAAAGCATGTTCTCATCATCCTTCTACATTCACACCAACCATCAAAGATACCCTTATGCATACCCCACCACCTTGCGGGCGTAGCGCGCAATACCCAGTCCAAAGCCTACTTTTCTGGCACCTCCCTCTCAAATGCATCCAAAAATATATCTACATCATTTAGGCCATCATAAGTGGGTAGATTTCTTACCTCTGACGACACACAGCGCAGAGTGATGAGCCCCATAAATTGGTAATTATATGGGCTCATTTTTCCTCCTAACATAGTTTAATCAACCATTCTCTTATCTTATTTCATGTTTTTTGATTATATTTATGCTTATGGAGTGAGTTGGGTTGGTTATGTTGCCATGGAGTCTAATATGTCTTCAATGCAGATTTTTGTTGAATTTTGAAGACAAAGTCAAAGACTTAATGGAAAATTGGCAGAAATAATTTGAAGTGGAAAAAGGAGAGGATTTATAGGAGGGTATCCCCCTCATTTATGACTCCCCACTTCGAATTCTCCTTCATGCGACTCGGAGCACAAACAACCAAATCAATGCACTAGGAGGTAGCCGAGCAAGTGGAGGATAACTTATGTTTATCTCAAGTGTTGGGAGCCAAGCCTCTCTGATTTCAAGAAAGCTATTGGGAGCTTTAGGTGTATAAGTACAAAGGCCTAGGGCCTCATTAAGAAGTTAGTCAAATTTTCGAATTTTTGTTGCAACTTTGCTCTGCTCAACTTCGAGCTTACTTTTGTTGACAGTTTCATGTAATATTATTATCTTGATAATAAATATGAGATATTTTTTGAGCTAGAATTGAGTTACCTCAGAAGGCTGAAGCTCTTGGGTTAGGGCCCTATCCAAGCAACCAAGCTCCTCTTGTTTGTATTTCTATGCTTTGTTTCAACTTATGAATTAGTTGTTGTTAGATGAATTTCTTTCTTGGTTAAGAATAGGTTGCTTTTGGTGATTTAGAAGGTTGTTTCCATTTGGGTTTTCCATAGCTGGTTGAACAATGATAGAAAGAAGATATAAAAGGCAATCAATAGAGCCTTGGCCTCCTTTCCTCCCTTTGGGGTGATGAACTGAGGCCAAGACCCTCTTGCTGCCACAAAAACACAGACTTGCCTTCTCCATAAGATTTCTAGTGTTGCAGTTTTTGAGAAGGTTAATGATTTGCTTTAGATCTCTTTCACCATGCTCATTTCTATCTTGCAATAAGTTTCCTTCCATGCTTTCTCTCATTATAGCATTTTTTAACATTTCTTTCCATAGCTCATAATCTAGATTAGCTTGATGCAAAATTCTATTTTTTGATGTACTTAGTTTCCTTGCTTGCTTGATCTCCTTGTTTGATTTTCAGGTCCTTTTGCAGAAAATATCTTCTCACAGCAAGTCAGCCTACCAGCCATCACATTCTCTCCCTAATCTATGCCCTACAGGTCGCCCAAAGTTCACCTCAAATCTGCCTTAGTTTTCTACGTTTTTCCATAGGATTTCTTCCTCTCTCTTGACCATATTTTCCTCTCCTAGCAATCCTTGGTGACCCCTAGGCACCTTAACACATCATCCCAGCCTTCAGCTACCCTTTCCACCCACTTTCACACCTTCAAAACCTTCAAAACTACTCTCGGCATCCTCCTGTAGACCTCCTGTAGATTTTCCTGTAGGCTTCTTTTTGAAGTTTGATTGTGGGAAAAGCCTCCAGAAGGCCACCTGAGACCTCCTAGGACCCATCCACACCATCCTACATCTTCTCAAGTCCCAAAATCACCCTCCATCGCCACCTAATCGTTGTCACATTCACAATAAAATAAATTACATGCATGATAATTTCACATAAAAATACATAAAAATCCAAAAAGATGTTTTTTTCTCATTTATTCTAGAAATAGCTTGAGTAGATGTTGTTTACTTCCTGAGTAGGTAATGTCATTCATTTCATGGTTTTTCATCTCTCTTTCTGCAAAAGTAGGATTAGTTGGTTAAGTAGGGTTTGCAAGGTTTACTTTACATTCCAATCTTCTTTTCCTTTCTACAAGTAGAGTAGACTTTGTAGAGTAAGCTTTCCTCTCTTTCATCACATATAGAGCTTCTTCTGGAATCCATAGAAGTTGGCTTGAGCTCCTAGTGATCTTGCGCCAGCTGACCAAGTGACAGCCTACAGTAAAAAATAGTACTTGTGCATACAGCACCATCGCTTCCAAGTTTGTTATGAACTACCGGGTTGATAAAAGTAAAGTAGGAAGCCCAGGAGTTGTTATTGCTGCAATACTGGTGTTCACCACAGCGATCGGGTCATCATGTTACAACTTAGCATGGTTACTTCATGTAACTGATTCTGCCAGCGCTCTAATTCTTCATCAGTGTCCGAGGTGCAGGAACTCTCACAATCCCATGTAATTCGTCCATATGCTATTGGATTCACCCAATCTTGGTCTCATGCTGTTATCTTATATATGTAGTCCAAATCGTCATCGCTCTCATAATCGTGGACTGGTTCAGTATAGTGCGATCCTTCAGCAGGATCTAGGGGTACTATTACACAGAGCGATTTCTTCTCAATTATCATCTTTCACTTCTTTAGGTTGATTATCCTATTCATATCAGTAGCCCAATCAATGCCAAGGAGCGCAGGGTAGGGGTTGTTGTCATCTACAATGTCTATTACTTCAAAGTCAGCTAATGCGCTCGTGCCTTCAATATCTACAGTCACCCCTTGCAGCCGTCCCATAGGGATGATCTTTTGTTGATTTTCCATCCTTAACTAAATCAAAGACCATTATAGTGCGAGTCTCCCCATCCTTTCCCAGGTCTACTTCGGTAGGATATTCGTGTCTAACCCCAGATCCAAAATAACCTAATCCATTTCGTATTCTCTTATCTATGTGGTCAGCCTCATCTCTCGTCCTGTCCTTGTTTTATGCTTACCAATCTTTCGTACCACGAGTGGCTCACCCTGAGTGTTTCTGGCGCATCTATTTATAAGCTCTTGTAATCCCTTCATGGCCTTGCTATCGTGTAACAACTTCATGTAGGTTTCTAGGAAGGTTGTAAGCATTGAAGGTTCCATCTCTTGATCAAGATTATCCTTGATCCCTGAGGTGGAGGCATCAACAAAGCTCTTCTTTGCTTTCATGAACATTTCGTGTGCGCACTCCAAATCAAATTCAACCTCTTTCTTCGGAGCTTTGCAAACCCATGCGCTGTCTTTGGGCTGTTTCCCCTTATCATCTCCTATTGCAACTCCACTTCGGAGCATTATATTTACATTCGTATCCTCTTGGCGAGGCTCAGACCTCATCGTCTGTAGGTTTTAACCCCGTACAGAAATTACCTTCATACGAATTCTAAAAACATAGAAAATAAATAATGCGAGAGCATAACACATAAAACACATATACACAGAGATTTTCCCCTGGATCCCAAAACCGATACTACCAGCTTGATTTTTCATTATATTCCGTTTAATGTTACAATACATATTTATACATGCTGAAGCATCCAATACCATGGACCGTAAACCATCGCGTCCAAAACCATGGACCGAAAACCATAGGTAGGTTTGCCCAACCTAATATCATCTACAGGTTCTAAGTTGGATGAGGTGGTAGCACCCCTTTGTCGCGTATCCTCGCTATCAACATAAGATAGTCCTTCGCCTCATGATCAAATAGAATGCAATAGTTGCATGACATATGAGTTGGGTTAGTGCAATCACAGGCGTAGTGTCCTGGTCCTTCGTAATTGTAGCAGATTAGCTATCCTCAACCTCTGCCAGGCCCTCCTCCGCCTCGCCCTCTTCTATGCCCTTGAAAACCTATTCACGCCATCCCTTCGCTCTAGTTAGGAGGCCAAATTTCTACCTGAACCCTATAGGTGGGTGTTCTATCCATCATCAATTCATGACTCCTACAGTTGCACCCCAACATCATCTGCAGGTTCTGAGTCGGATGAGGTGGTAGCACTCCTTTGTCGCGTATCCTCGTTATCAGCATATGATAGTCCTTCATCTCATGATCAAATAGAGTGCAATATTTGCACGATGGATGCGTTGGGTTAGTGCAATCACGGGCGTAGTGTCCTGGTCCTTCGCAATTGTAGCAGATTAGCTATCCTCGACCTCTGCCAGGTCCTCCTCCGCCTCGCCCTCTTCTGCGCCCTTGAAAGCCTATTCGTGCCATCCCTCTACTCTGGTCAGGAGGCCAAATTTCTGCCTGAACCCCACAGGCAGGTGTTCTATCCATCATCAATTCATAACTCCTACAGTTGCGCTCATCATGCCCTACCGACCTACAGAAGTTGCAGAAGAGTTTCTGTGGTGTTTGTACAAACTTCTGCAGCAAATGATAGTTATCTGTCGTATGTTTTCCTACTACCTAACATATAGCATGCCACAATGTAGGCCATGCGCTTGGTCCTACTTAAGCTTCTGGCCTCAAAGGCATCGGTCCTCCTGCTATGATATAGTTCGCAAAGACCAGGCAATGGTCTTTTTCATGCCCTTGACCCTTGCATTTCATGCACCATACCTCCTCTAGTCGAACTATCTTGTCGTGCTTTAAGCTTTGCATTTCAATGCAAAGATTTTGCAACTGCGCATGGATATGCTGAACCCCCAGATTCTGATCCTACATCGGTGTTTCATGTAGTCTCATTGCAATCTCCAAGGCCTATGCCTGAGTTGTTATCTTTTGTTGTGACAACGCAACTCTTAGGTGTGGCAGGAGCGAAGCCACGAACCATTCACGATGTTGTCCATCTGTTAAGTTCATATTAGCTTCACGGATTTTACACTTCAACCTCTGATCTAATTCCCAAGGTGTCTCGCCTGGTGTCATCACAATTTATTTGAACCCCACAATCAACTTTTCCTCAGATTTAGGCCTACTAAACTCTTTATTCAGCGTAGTCTGGATGTTTGCCACCCCAGCGTTTGGGTTATCATTAGAGTACTTGAAGTACCCAATTAGCATGTGATCCTACAAAGCACTAACCAGTGTTTCCTTCATCATGTGATCATTTGTAATGCCCTGAGATTCCCATACAACTTTCATGACGAACCAGAACTGGTCCAGGTCCTCATTTCCCAAGCCTTTAAATAGAGGTAGCTTCACTGAATTGGCCATGCTGAACAACGGTGGAGGCAGTGGTGGTATGGGTGAAGTCGCAGGTGTGGTGAAGTTGGAGGTGGTGCAGGTGGAGGAGGCAGTCACGGGAATCCTTGTCTTATTAACTAAATATCACTTTGCGGAGAAGCTTGTGCTACTCCCTCTTCATCACCCAATGGAGGTGAAATCAATGGACTATATTTAGGACCCTTTCTTCCTTCAATCCTGTAAGTCTTTCCGCTTCACGTAGCTCCAAACATCAAGGTAGTTGCATAACCCATTTTTTGCACAATAACATTTTAATCCAGGTATTTAAAGACTTCAAGTACTTACCTCGCGGACCTTTGAAAAAGCGTCGTTCCACCTCGATGTAGATGATTGAGGTATTGACCATGAATTCAGTCACAAATGCTCCTATGATGCGATCCAGCCAATGATCGACAACGTGGATGATCTTATCCTCAGAGGCTTCCAATATCTGTACTAACTCCGGGGTCCGGACAATAGGAACATCAAGTGTCCACCTTCCTTGGCTATCGGCTAGCTTCACGATCCACTTGTATATTGCAACTATAAAGGAACAGAAAAAAATCTCATGTATCTCTATGTATAGGTACCTGTCCAGCCACTGTTCCTTTCTCAGTCACGAATTTCTATTCTCTTGCACCGCCAATTCGTGGATCTTCTTATCCAACCAGTCTTTGATCTCAATCTTAGTTGGATTCCAGTGATACGACATCACCCATCTCTTATGCAGATCTAGGTCCTGGCAACAGAACCATTTGTTGGCTATGTGGGGCCTGACATAGGTTCAACATTAGTTAGCCAAACAGATCCCTACACTACTATCCCTTTTGGCATCAGCCCATGGAGCGCAGACTGAAGTCTTGCCCAAAGCAGTATGGGGGGATGCTGGAACCAAGTTTCCGCACCCTGAGATGGTTGTGATGTCAGTTTGTTCCTTCTATTCCTACTCTTGCGTAGGTTGTTAAGTTCTAGGGCTCTGTCAACCTAGCCCTTTATTCTACCCTTTAGTACCTCCGCGAAGGGGTACGATCAACCTTCGCGTAGTCCTAACCTGTAGTTAAGGTACCTTTGCGCTTCTAGGGTAGTGTAGCATGCAGATTCCCAAATTATCTTAAGCGTCTTATGTTGGCATTATGATACATGTGTTGTACTTGATGGCAACCCACTTGTAGCAGAACAACTCACTTGTATATGGTAACTAGATGAATCTACGTAACTAGATGAATCTACAGGAGAGATATCAGATGTGACAGAATGCATGGCAGTTCAAAGGAATCATTTTAGAAGTAATATGTGTAGAATTTTCTCTACAAATCAACTAGCTCACTGATATCATGTAGAAATTTCACCTGTAGATCAAAGTGATATGTGCAATGTACTAAAGCATAATATTAGATCTACATCTACCATAAACTTTGTGGAAGCTAATCAACCATGAGCAACATCAATAAGAACACATATAACTGATAGGAAGGAATCAATCACACATAACACAGAAGATATAACCTGAGGAAAGCACCAGCCTAAAACCCCATCTCTATATTATCAATCAAGTGGAAATCCTCGACAACATAAAAAAGAAATCATGTCAAAAGTTATCCTGCTCTCTCTGTACTCTGATGATCTTCAATCAGAAGATGAAAATCATGGCCTACCTAGGCCTCATTATATAGGTTGTAAGTTGGCTTGATCATACCTACTATCACCTCAAGTCCAACTACGTAGTCATAGAAGAAAATAGATTTCTTCCTCATGCAAGGAATACTTACTAGAAATATCCTAGCATCTAATAGTACACCGTCCCTCATCTGATCTCAACTAGGTCTCTGAAAGAACTGACATGCATCAGTTATCCATGAGTGAATACACAATTATCTGAAAATAATAGTTGTCACATGCATGCAAGCATCAACAAACTATATCTCATTAATTTAACAACTTGTTAAATTAATCTATCTGAACTTGACTAAGTTAAACTAGTCAACTGATTCTCTCAATATAGAACTCATCCTTAATTCCTCAATCAGTGGAGCAAATCAAGGACACATTCCCTGATTATAGGAGAAATAATTTCATTTTCTCACAAAGACTTCAAGTTTGCTTTTCCTTAGCTAATAACTCATGGAGAATTAATTAATTAATATTCCAAATTGCTGGTAAGACCAAATTCGAATTTACTTCCTATAGTTAGACTAGGGACTGCTATAAATAGGAAGGGACCATGAAATGGTATTTTTAGAAGTTTCTACGTTAGCAGTTTCACCTCTCACCCAAGGTGGCCAAAATGCTCATTGGCCAAACCGCTATTTTTAGACATGCTATTTTTAGCAAATCTATTTTTAGCACTTTCTAAATTTAGCATTTCTTGTTGCACATTCTTCAACACTCCCTCTCAACAAGAAAGGTTTCCTCTCAAACCCGATCCTGTACCTCTGGAATGTTCTACATGTAACACATCTACCCGGTCCGATTGCTCCTAAAACTCTCGAAACAAAAAAACTCCCAGATAGACCTCTCTGTTGGGCTAGAAACATATTCTGATGTTGAAGCTCTACCTGTTGCTGACAAGTGCTCCCTCTCTGACCTCTGCACTACTACAACATCTCCATGCATCTCACACCATTGCACCCTTCTCTATGCTACCCTGCACTGTGCAACACACTTGTGCCTCTCGCATTGCTGCAGCTTGAATGCTCTGCGGTGTCCTGGGATTCCTTTCACTGTAGCTCTCTCTGCCACTCCATCCACATCTGTCTCTACGCAATCAATCAGTTCCTGCTACTCCACATTGGGGCTCCTGTAGCAAGGTCTCATCCAAGAGGTTGGGTACCTCAAGGATCCTGCCCCTCTTCCTTGGGACTCTATATCACCCCACCTCCTACCTGGAGTTATGGTTGCATGTGATCCCTCTGCCCACCTGGCTCGAAGTTTCCCCCTACTGGAGGTCTTTGCATGAGTATATGTCTCTACTCGATCTCCTGTCAGCTTCTCCTATTGTGGCTGATCCACAACCTACTGAAGCTACTGCAACAATCGTGGCTCCTCCATAATCGTCTGAGACTTCTTCTAGCACTACATGTTGAGAGGTAATCTACTCTCCCTCTCAACCACCAAGTCTCCATCAGTTACCTTGTTGCTCAAGGCTTTGCATGCATCTTGAACCTCAAGAGCATACAGGTTCTTGATCTATGAACCAATTTGCTTCACCTTTCTAATGATGATGTGTCTAAGGAAAACCTTTCCCTTACTGAAGACTACATCATAGCCTTTGTCTTCCAGCATCAGTTTCTCTTCAGTCCTAGTACATGCTTGACATCAGTCAAGGTAAGGCGAGCTCCATGCTCCCTCTGAAAAATAACCGTGCCTACACCTGAGACACTATACTTTTCATCATTACCCATTGCTATGAGTATCTGGAGATCTTTCTCCTCCAAAGTACTGAACAAAATCTTGTCGCTGGTCATGTGGAAAGAATCTCCAATGTCAAGAAACCAACCACTTCCCACCATGGATGAAACCATTCATGGGAAGAGTGTGAAATCCAACTCAAACTGTGAACCAATTGCCTCACCTTCAGGTCCTTCCCCAGATCCCTTCTTGGATTTCCTCTATGGACAATTAGTAGCATAATGGCCCACCTCATGACAATGAAAGCATCGCACTTTCAATTTGTCAACCTTCTTCCCACCATGGGAAGAACTGGATTCGGAAAGAGAAACCTTCTCCTTCCCCTTCTTTGCCTTACTCACTAAGGCACAGTTCTCCTCATCCTCCATGGATGAAGAACCGTCTCTGGTGCTCCATCTGATCTCCTCCTGCATCAAATCCGACCATAGTCGTTCCCAATCTGGCAATTTCTCCCTTCCATTAACCGAGTCTTGGTAGCTATGCCAGCTCTTAGGAAGGCCAAGGAGTGCTAGACTCACCATATCATCATCAGTTGTCACGACCCCTACACTTGCAAGCTCATCCCTGCATGTGGTGAGCTTGGTCAGATACATAGAGATCGTGTCGCCCTTTTCACACTTGATCTTTCGAAGTTTGTCCTTCAGTACCAGCTTCCTTTGATCGTTGTTGTTCTGATAAAGATCTTTCAATGTTTTCCACATCGAAAACAGAGTCTCCTTCCCATGGAGGCTCGAGACTATGTGATCTCGAACTCCCTCCAAGATGATTCTCCTAGCTCTAGCCACACACTTCCTCCATTCCGCCAACTCTTGGGCATTAGATCCCAAGGGCTTGGGGACTTCTTGATCAATGATGTCCTTCACCCCGTTATCCTCTAATACTGCCTCCATGCGATCCTTCTAGGCTATATGGTTTGAGTTTCCATCCAGTGCATACTCAAGCCTCAAACCATAGAACACCATTGATGAAATATGAAATGTTATAAGAACTCGATATCTATATCTAGAAACCACAAACTTCTTCCTTCTTGTATACTGTTCTTCCTTGATCACTTGTGCTCCGATACCATGTAGAATTTTCTCTACAAATTAGCTAGCTCACTGATATCATGTAGAAATTTCACCTGCAGATTAAACTGATATATGCTATGTACTAAAGCATAATACTAGATCTACATCTACCATAAACTTTGCGGAAGCTAATCAACCATGAGCAACATCATTAAGAACACATATAACTAATAAGAAGGAATCAATCACACATAACACAGAAGATATAACCTGGGGAAAGCACCAGCCTAAAACCCCATCTTTGTATTATCAATTAAGTGGAAATCCTCAACAACATACAAAAAGAATCAACTCAAAAGCTATCCTACTCTCTCTGTACTCTAAAGATCTTCAATCAGAAGATGAAAATCATGGACTACCTAGGCCTCATTATATAGGCTATAAGTTGGCCTAATCATACCTGCTATCACCTCAGGTCCAACTACGTAGTCATAGAAGAAAATAGATTTCTTCCCCATGCAAGGACTACTTACTAGAAATATCCTAGCATCTGATAGTACACTGTCCCTCATATAATCTCAACTGGGTCTCTGATAGAACTGACATGCATCAGTTTTCCATGAGTGAATACACAGTTATCTGAAAATAATATTTGTCACATGCATGCAAGCATCAAAAAACTATATCTCATTAATTTAACAACTTGTTAAATTAATCTAACTGAACTTGACTAAGTTAAACTAAGTCAACTGATCCTCTCAATATAGAACTCATCCTTAATTCCTCAATTAGTGGAGCAAATCAAGGACACATTCCTCAATTAGTGGAGAAATAATTGCATTTTCTCACAAAGACTTCAAGTTTGCTTTTCCTTAACTAATTAACTCACGGAGAATTAATTAATTAATATTCCAAACTGCTGGTAAGACCAAATTCGAATTTACTTCCTATAGATAGACCAGGGACTGCTATAAATAGGAAGGGACCATGAAATGCTATTTTTAGAAGTTTCTATTTTTAGTAGTTTCACCTCTCACCCAAGGTGGCCAAAATGCTCATTGGCCAAACTACTATTTTTAGACATGCTATTTTTAGCAGATCTATTTTTAACACTTTCTAAATTTAGCATTTCTTGTTGCACATTTTTCAACAATATGGAAAATTACAGTGTAACAGGGCTATTCAAAAGTAACAGGGCATTGGTATAGAAGAACAGGAAGATGGAACTTAGGTATACTGATCAGAATAAAGAAAGTAAATGGAAAGGTTGATGTAAAGCAGTTTAAGAAGTATACGCAGGTCCACTTAGTCAAAACAACGTATACACGCTAGTCCACAGAACAAAAAGAGCGTATACGTTTACACACACTCCCAAAGAAGTAAAATATTGTACATGTTGGAAAACCAAGGTTTTGGTCCAAGGTATTTGGTTTGAGGTATTTGGTCCAACGTATTGGTCTGAGGTATTTGGTCCTAAGTGGTTTTGGTCCAAGGTATTGAGAAAGGCCTAAAACTATATAAGGAGGAGAAGATCAAAGGGCTAAGTGCACAAGTAATGAATATCTTTTGAAGTGTTAGATAAAAGCAAAATATGCATGTTATGGGTTTCTGATGCTTTACTTGATCTAGAATAAATATGCACCTGAACGTTTGATGATGGATGAGATCCAATGATGGATCAGGATCATAATGAATTATCATTATGTGATTTGATAATGGATGGGCTAGATATGATTGCTAACACATGTTTTATCCTTTATATGTGATGATCTGGGTATGTCTAAAGTTAGGAATTGCAACAAAGTTATAAGTAAGTATTTGCAGATCTATACATTGGTTCACTTTGGTGAAGGTCTGTATACACGCTGGTTTGGTTCTTCCAAGTAGCATATGCAAAAGGAAAGCTTGATGTTCAGGGATGAATGATCTATCAGATCAATACTATTGTTTTGCTGCTGTATTACTGTTGTTTGTCAATGATGTCTTCTTAGATCTAAAATTAGAACTAAATGTATAAGGAAATTGAGTTTGATTGATTGATTGATTGAGAAGGAACCAAGATCCTTGTTGCTATCTGTTTAGAACTCTATAATATGACAATAGATTTTTAGAATGTCACTGATTGGTACAGTTTGTGGTTTAGAGGTTTTATGATTCAGTATCTTTAGAGGTATACGCAAGTTGGGCAAAAGAAAGTATCGTATACACGCATGTTTGCTTCATTAAAGAAGCGTATACATTCTAAAACATGCCTTTTGAGGTTATAGTTAGTTCTAGTTGTTGATGCAGTGTTCTGGGCTCAAATCTGTGTACTGGTTACAGTGATCTGTCTATTCTAGTTGATTGGTTGAATTTGATTAAGTTTGAATTAATGGTTGATTTAGTTGCGTCAGTGATTGTTTGATTCAGTTGTGTGAGATGTTCAAAGGTTTCAGTGATTGATTATTTCAGTTAAATCAAAGATTGATGATTGGGTTTCAATTATATTAGAGATTGATTGGGCATTTGATTGATAAAATATAAAACTGAATGCATAAGGAGGCTGGTATTTGATTGATTGATTGTTTAAGTGAGAAGAAGTGATCTCTGTCACTGCCTGTGTAAAGCTCTGTAAGTTGACAGTAGATATTCAGTATATTGCTGGTTGGTATAGACTTGATTCAAAAGTTTATGTTTGCAGTAGTTTTGAAGGTATACATAGGTTTTATTAATGGAAGTAGCGTATACACGCAGTTTGGGTTCAACCAAGTAGCGTATACACTCTGATGCATGTTTTTTGAGGTTACAGCTGGTTCTGAATGATGATGTAGGTTTCTGGGTTCAGCACAGTGTTCTGGTGTTAGTGATCTGATTGTTCAGATTAACTGAATGTTGGTTGATCCAAATGTATTTTATGGATGTATTGCAATGGTGATTAATTTTGAGCTTCAATGTTGTTGATGGGTCCAGTATGAAAATTTGATGAAATTTGGCCTTCAGATTGTGGTGTTGTGTTCCAGGAGTATTCAGTCTGAAAATTTATGAAACGTGGTCCTTGGAGGAAGAGAGAAGGTCGTAGCCTTTTGTAGGCTGGCACCTACGTACTGGTAAACATATCAGCTAGTACAAGAGCCAGGGGTTTGGAGCTCCCTTCCAGTAGCAGCTGGAAAACGAGTGAAGGTTAGAGCCTTCTATAGGTCGGCGCCTACGTACTAGTAAACGGATCGGCTAGTACAAGAGCTAGGGGGTTGTAGCTTCCTTCTAGTAGCAACTAGAAAATGAGAGAAGGTTGTAGCCTTCTGTAGGTGGGTGCCTACATACTGGTATGAGTCTGCACCAGTACAAAATTGTAAACAAATTTTCTTATTATTAAAAGAAGACAAAGATGACAGGAACAGGTGGTTTTCACCCACATTGGGTTTCCACCTTAAATCTTGGTGTCCATGTGTGTTTCTTATGTGTGATTGTTTATTCTATTATTACTGCACATGGTTTCTATTTAATGTTTAATAAAGTACTGATGCACTAATTAAAGATCAACATATGATCAATTAACTGAATCATAAGCTCACTCGATATATGCTGGTTGCCTTAAGAATAGTTGCGTGCACACGCTAGTTCCCTTCATTGAAGTAGCATATATAAATCTGATTATGGAAATGAAAAAGTTATTGATTTATAAATACTGATTCACCCCCCCTCTCAGTATTATTTCCAACAATTGGTATCAGAGGAGGTCCTTTGGCAGAAGCTTGATCGCTTGAAGGAGATCCGTAGAAACAATGGGAAAGAAGCTAAATAAGAAAGCACCTCAAAATATGAAGGCATCTCAAAGGAACTGTGACAGTGGGAGAGACGATTGGGGATTATGTGGAAACAACTCTTCAGATTCAGAATCACCTCAGAATGAAGATGAACAAGCAAAAGAATTATCAGGTATGAATTTGTTGTCCTATGGTGATACATTTCTCTGTTCATTTGAAGATAATGAAAGTGACAACGAAACAACTGAATTTTCTCTTATGGGTGAAAGAGAAAGAAATCAAATAGAGGTAGAATTTAAAAGGCTCACAGAAACAATTAGAGATCAAAAAGATCTAATTGATAAAAGGGAATGTGCCTACAAAGAAGAAGTTACCAGGTTAAAATCCCAATTGGAGGAAGGAAACAAAATAAAGAAGCAGTACAAAGAAAAGGAAGATCAAAGTCAAAGGCTGCAGGATGAAGTGACATCATTGAGAAATGAAGTGAATGAAAAGGACACAACAACCAAGGAACTTATAGAAAGAACTAGCTATTGTGAAGGTCTTGAAGCTATGGTCATTTCTCTAAAAGAAGATCTCAAAAATTCAAATAAGCAGAATGAAGAACTACTCCAAGCATTTGAAGAACAAGAAAATGAAGTTCTTGAATTAAGGAAACAAGTGGAAGAAGGAAGAAAAGCTGAAGAAATCATGAAAAAGCAGTATCTTGAAAAGGAAGAACAATATTAGGTTGAGGTAAATATCCTAAAAGGTAAATTAGAAGAAAAGAATAAACTTTTACGATTTCAAGATAGTACTAAGATTTTGGATGATATTCTTAGTAGTCAAAGGTCTCCTGCCATCAAATCTGGTCTTGGTTTTCATGAAACTGTTGAAGGTGAATCTAGTTCACAAGATGAGGCAGGGAACTCTAAATCTGAAATGCTCAAAAAGGAGATAAGAGGTCAACCCCATCAACAACCAAGGAAATAAAGACTTCAAAGAAAATCATTTACACCTAACTATGGAAGTGATAATTAGTTCTTTCCTCTGATGAGTAATGTTGATTGTTTTGTATGTCATAATTTTGGACATGTTGCAGAAGTAGAATGGTTTTGTTGGGTTTTGTTATATTCTTTCCACGATTAGCCCACGTAGTGAACCGGGGGGGTGGGGGGGGGGGAGAGGCGGCGAAGCCCCCGCTTTGTTGCGTTGATTGCGTAGTGGGGGGTGGTAGGCCCCCCTATTTGGGGGGTTTGAGGGGGGCGGGTAGCCCCCCTCTACGGGGTTTGGGGCAGTGCCCTGGGAAATTTTTTTTGGACCCTATATTAGGTTATCATTTTTGGTCCATGGTTTTGGACGTGATAGTTTTTGGTCCATGGTATTGGATGCTTCGGCATGTATAAATATGTATTGTAACATTGAAAGGAACATAATGAAAAATCAAGATGGTAGTCTCAGTTTTGGGATCTAGTGGAAAATCTCTATGTATATGTGTTTTACATGTTATGCTCTCGCATTTTTTATTTTCTGTTTTTTAGAATTCGTATGTAGGTAATTTCTGTATGGGGTTAAAACCTACATATGGTATCAGAGCTGTTTTGGCTTCAAGGGGACGCCTTTTCTGCTGAGGAGTTTTGCTTGAACCTATGGTAGACCATATTCAATGGGAGATATGCCGGATCGATTCTAGTGGTGAAAGAAGATGGCGAGCAGTGGAAAGATAGAGATCGAGAAATTTAATGGTCAGAGTTTTGAGTTGTGGAAACTCAAGATGGAGGATCTGTTGGTGGATAAAGATCAATGGATTGCAGTAGATCCGGGTACTAAACCAATGAGAGTGTCCGATGAAGAATGGAAGAAGTTGGATCAGAAGGTAAAGAGCACAATACAATTGTGTGTCTCAGATTCAGTATTGCTAAATGTATCAGGGAAGCTATGGCTAAGGATTTGTGGGACAAGTTAGGGACTTTGTACCAATCTAAGTCTCTGGTGAATAAATTGTTCCTACGGAAAAAGCTATACAACCTGAGGATGAAAAATGGAGACTCGGTGACAAAGCATCTAAATGCATTTAATACTATGGTAAGTCAGTTATCGTTTATTGATATCAAAATTTCAGATGAAGATAAGTGCATTAGTTTGTTGTGTTCTCTACCAGATTCGTGGGATAATCTGGTTATTGCAATAGGTAGCAATGCAACTGCCTTACAGTTTGATGAAATAGTCTCATCCTTGCTGATGGAGGAGATAAGATGGAAAAATATGGAGAGCCAAAATGGTGATGCCTTGTTTGTACGAGGATGGTCCCAGAACAGAAACAAAAATAAGTTATCGAGTGGGAGATCTAAATCTAGAAAGAGATCTAAATCTCCAGGAAAACCTATAAAGGTGGTGTGCTAGAAATGCGAAAAGGAAGGGCACTACAAAAGAGGCTGTAAATCTAAAGCTCCTGACAAAGGAAAGGGATCTGATGATTTTCCTTCTGCAGAGGTGAAAACCACCTCAGATGAAGGTGGGGATGTGTACTTGGTTTCTTCAAGTACACATGTAGATCATGAGGCATGGTTGATTGACTCAGGTGCATCCTTTCACTTCACTCCCCATAGAGAGTGGTTCTGCGAGTATGAGAAATACAATGGTGGTGATGTCTTCTTAGGGGATGACAGGAAGGCTAGAATCATTGGTCATGGAAAAGTAAAGTTGAAGTTGCAAGGTGGAAGGGTTAGAACACTTCTAGGTGTTCTACATATTCCTGTATTAGCCAGAAATCTGATTTTTGTAAGCAAGATGGATGATGTAAGTGTAAAAATAGTGTTCGAGAAGGATACCTACAAGATGGTTCGGGGAGCACTGGTATTCATGTGGGGAGTTTCGGACTGGAAATTTGTACAATATGCAAGGTAGCACTATTGTTGATGGGTGCAACAGTTCTATGGTTCCTGAAAGTGGAGCAAAAAATCTAGTGGTCTTTGGAGAGAAGACCATGCTGTGGCATCAAAGGCTTGGACATATTGGAGATAAGGGCCTTTGAATACTTCATGGTAAAGGTATGGTAGAAGGTATGAGTAATAGCTCTTTGGATTTTGATTTCTGTGAAAACTGTGTATATGAGAAGCAAAATCGGGTGAGTTTCCCCTCTGGTGGTAAGAGGGCGAAACAGATATTAGAGCTTGTGCACAGTGATGTGTTTGGACCTATGAAGGTTCCATCACTGGGTAAGTCTGTGTACTATGTATCATTTATAGATGACTTCTCAAGGAATACATGGATATATTTCCTTAAGAAGAAATCTGAAGTCTTTAACAGGTTTAAAGAATTTAAGGCTCTGGTGGAAAACCAGACAGAGAAGAAGATAAAGGTGCTGAGGATAGATAACAGTGGAGAGTTCTGTAGTAAGGAATTTGAAGAATTCTGTAAGAAGTGTGGTATAGCACGGTAGAAGACTAATCCATATACACCTCAGCAAAATGGAGTTGCAGAAATAATGAACAAGACGTTGATGGAAAGGGCAAGAAGCATGCTCAGTGGTGTCAGGTTAGGACAAGAATTTTGTGCAGAGGCAGTGGAGACAACATGTTACTTGGTCAACAAATCACCTTCATCATCATTGGAGGATAAGACTCCATAAGAGGTATGGACTGGTAAGAAACCCTCACTTTCACATTTGAGGGTATTTGGATGTGATGCATATGTACATGTTCCAAAGGAGAAACGAACCAAGTTGGATAGTAAATCTGAAAAGTGCATCTTTATTGGGTATAAGGATGGTTTAAAGGGTTATAAGCTTTGGAACCCAGTAACAAGAAAGGTTGTGTACAGCCGAGATGTGGTGTTCAAAGAGGTGGAAGATGTTATTAAACATGAAGTCCAACCAAAGGAATGAGCTAAAGGAGGAAGAATCAAACTCTACAGCAGAGGAGGAATCAGAAGATGAAGAGCCACAAACTCCGGGTGTGAGAAGATCCGTTCGAGAAAGAAGGCAGCTAGAAAGGTATAGTCCATCTACTTTCTGTTCAAAATTTTCTTTATCTATTACTGATGATGATCCTAGAACTGTGAAGGAAGTAGTAGATTCAGAGGATGAAAAACTCTGGAAAGAGGCCATGGTTGATGAAATGGCATCTTTTCACAAAAATGAGGCTTGAGATCTTGTGGAGTTGCCAGCTGGAAGGAAACCCATTGGCATCAAATTGGTGTTCAAGAAGAAGACAAATGTAGTAGGAAAGGTGGAGAAATACAAAGCTTGATTGGTAGCAAAAGGTTATTCCCAGGTGCCGGGAATTGATTTTGCTGATATTTTTTCTCCTGTTGCCAAGGTAACTTCTATTAGATTACTTTTATCTCTTGCTGCTGCTTTTGATTTTGAGGTAGAACAGATGGATGTGAAGATAGTATTTCTTCATGGGGATCTAGAAGAGGAGATCTACATGAAGCAACCTGAAGCCTTTGCGGTGAAGGGTAAGAAAGAACTGGTATGCAAGTTAAAGAATTCTCTGTATGGGTTAAAACAGTCACCAAGGATGTGGTATCAAAAATTTGATACATTTATATGGGGACTTGGCTTCACCAGAAGCAAAGCAGATCACTGTGTGTATTTTAAATTAATTGGTGACCATGTTATTTATCTGGTCTTGTATGTGGATAATATGTTGTTGGTTGGAAATGACAAAGAAATTATCTAGGATTTAAAGACCCATTTGTCCTCCAAATTCGACATGAAAGATCTTGGTGCTGCAAACTATATTTTGGGCATGGAAATTAAAAGAGATCGGACAAAGAGGAAGCTCTGTTTAAACCAAAGGAAGTATGTCAAGACAATATCGTAGAGGGTTAATATGCAGGATAGTAATCTGGTGAAGGTTCCTAGTCCTGTAGGTGTAAAGTTATCTGCTGAACAGTGTCCCAAGACACAAGAAGAGGAAGAAGACATGTCTCATGTTCCATATTCAAGTGCAGTCGGTAGCCTAATGTATGCAATGGTATGTACTAGACCAGACATTGCACATGCAGTGGGAGTATTGAGTAGGTTTATGTCAAAACCAGGGAAGGAGCATTGGACAACAGTGAAGCGGTTTTCAGGTATTTGCGTGGCACTAGTAATTATGGTTTGTGCTACCAAGGAAGACTAGGATTACACAGAGTTTTGGATATCTATGGCTTTGTTGATGAAGACTGGGTTGGAGATTTGGATCAGTGAAGATCTACAAGTGGGTATGTGTTTAAACTATTTGGAGGTGCAGTCAGTTGGATGAGTAAGAAACAATATGTAGTTGCACTATCAACTACAGAGGCAGAATACATGGCAGCCACTCATACAAGCAAGGAAGCAGTTTGGTTGTAGAGATTGTGTTCAAGTATGGGGTTAGTACAGGGAGCTATAAGGATAGATTGTGACAACCAAAGTGCAATTTTCTTGGCAAATAACCTTGCTTATCATTCAAAGACAAAGCACATTGATGTTCAGTATCACTTTGTGAGGGATATGATAGAAGACAAAAAGTGTTGTTGGTAAAGGTGGACACTTTGAAGAATATTGCATATGCATTGACAAAATCTGTGAGCTCTGAGAAGTTGTCTTGGTGTAGAGAAACAATGGGCATTTCAGGGCTAGATAAATGACTAAGCCTTCCTGTGGCTCCCTGTGGAGAGAAAAAAACAAGTGGGAGAATGTTGGGTTGTGTTATATTCTTTCCACGACTAGCCCTCATAGTGAATCGAGGGGTTAGAGGGGGGGTGGGGCCCCCCCTTCGTTGTGCCGATTGCACAGCAGGGGGGTGGCAGCCCCCCCTATTCAGGGGGTTTGAGGGGGGTGAGTAGCCTCCTCTACGGGGTCTAGGGCATCGCCCCGGGAAATTTTTTTTGGACCCTATTTTAGGTTGGGCGGACCTACCTATCGTTTTCGGTCCATGGTTTTGGACGCGATGGTTTTCGGTCCATGGTATTGGATGCTTTGGCATGTATAAATATGTATTGTAACATTGAAAGGAACATAATAAAAAATCAAGTTGGTAGTCCCAGTTTTGGGATCCAAGGGAAAATCTTTGTGTATATGTGTTTTATGTGTTATGCTCTCGCATTGTTTATTTTCTATGTTTTAGAATTTGTATGCAGGTAAATTTTGTATGGGGTTAAAACCTATAGGTTCAAGCTAATAATCGTCACACAGAAATATCATCAGCTTCGAGGTACTTTAAGGGATATTGTTTTTCTTGCAATATGTTTGGTCACAAAGCCATTGACTGCTTTAGAAGGAATATGAAACATATAAGATTTATGCTTGTAACAAGTTTGGGCATATAGAAAAAGAATGCAGGAGAAAATTTCGGCCAACACACCAAAAGGAACAAACATCATCCAACTCCAAGGTATGGAAGAAGAAGGAATCACGGACAGAAAGATGTGGCATAGCTTTGTATACAGACAGAATAAACTCAAAAGGAACTGAAAGTATGAAATTTTAGTGTCCTAATTCTCATACGCAGTTATCATGAAGACAAGTCATGTATATATGCGAGTTAGAAGCTGCACAGTCGCATATATGTTGGTTTGATGAAGAAGCAGTGGGACAAACTCAGGAAAGAGGGTTTGATATGGTTCAGTCAATTATCAATTATCTTTTTTTGTTCTAATTGATGATGATTATAGGTTGTTGATGATATGTAGAAGTGATTTTGACCCTCATAAGTTGTTGATGACTTGATGTATAACTAGTTGATGATGATGCCTTGATGATCCTTACTGATGATCAAATCTAACAATGAACAGTTGGCACAGGTTCAGGGGGAGAATATGATATGCTTCTAATAATGCATTGTTGGAATTATGTTTAGAAGTATTTGGTACTTATGTTGCTGAAGTGTTTAAATGATACATCATGTTATGCTGCAGTCATGAGATGCATATGATGAAATCTCAGATGATACTTATATTACATGAGCCACCTGGTTGTTATTCAAATCAGATTTATGGATGATTGTGGATAACATTTTTGATGATGCATACAATACATATGATATGTTGCTTACAAGACAAGGAGAAACACAAAGCTTGAGTACACAACTTCATTATTTGATGATGAGTCACTCATTTCTTTTATGCTAAAGTCATCAAGCCTTCAAAGATGCATAAAGTTCATATAGTGCAGTTACGATGCAGGATTCCTATAGTTCTTGGCTCTCACATGGTTAAGGATTTTTGTTGTTGATGGTCTAAAGAAAAAGCTTGACAAATCACTATGATCTCATGGTTTTCTAGATACATATTGCTATCTCTTTGATGGATACACATGATGTTGGATTATTACTTAAGTTGCATATTGATAAATATTTTTGGTTGGCCAAGAGAATGGTGTTATTACAGGTCTCATGAAGACATATCTATTTGAAGACATGGATATTTAGAGACATGGCTTACTTAGTCACATAAGGATGATGACTCCTTACTTTATGATGATAGGTTTGATAATCACATATGTTTATTATCATGGTTGATGCTTATCAGATGTGGGATGTTCCCTAGTGATGATACATGGTTGATGTATTGAAGGTTCTTGTGTAAAGATCATGCAGTTCTTGATGATGATGTTATGATCATAGATGACATATGCTTAGTTGATTCATGAAAGGTTATGATAAGGCTCTTTATACTAAGGAAACAGAGAATGTTGATCTTGATGAGATCAAGAGGATGAGTTGATATCTATATGCGGCATACTTTGTCATAGGTTGACGATATTTACATTGTCATATATTGGGAACTAATGATGGACATATATAGGTTGTTGGACTGGATGTTGCTGACAGATACTTATGGAGCAGATCATATATGGTGTATGATAGTTGCTGATGACTATCATGGTCTTTTTTAGATCTTTGGTCTTTGTTATAAATGTCATGTATATCATTTGATGAAAAGGTCATATAAAGGCCCATAATATGTCTCTATCTATCATAAGAAGGAAATCCAGGAATGGGTTGAACAAAAAGAGTGAGAATTTGTAGTTCAGGAAAACAAAAACCCATGATTTTTGACTAAACCCTGGTTGAAGAAGTATCTCTATACAGAAAAACACGAAATCTTCTTTGTTTTGTTTCATGTTGAACTGTATGAGTGGGTATCAAAGTTGACCAGGCATAAGACTTGTTTTATAGGAGATGAACCTAAGGAGTGGAATCCTGAATTGATAGAGTGACTCAAGAAGGTTAATAATAGGATCTCAAGAGTTATTGATTTCTGGATCAATATCATTTTTTGAGGATTTATTACTAAATTCACAATAGAAATTATTGTATCTTACAGCGAAGGCGAAGCTAAGCGAAGATTCTTCAAGGGTCTGCGTGGTAAGTACCTGAACTCTTTGAAGATGTGGATTAAAATGTTGTTGTGTGAAAAGGGGATCTTATGAATGAAGTCAGATTAATGTTTGGGTGAAGAAGGAATAAGTTTAAACCAAGACCAGGATCTACATGAAGTGGGAAGCGATACAGAGTAGAGCACGGACCAAAGAACTTTATTGAGACTAACTATAGCCCCTTGTTAGGTGGATCTGAGAGTGAAGAATAAGGAAGTAACCCCACAACCTCGTGACATTCCTCCTCCCATCCTGAAGGCGCGTCAAATTTAGGAGTTGAGAAAAATGAGGGTGAATTTGTGATTCCCCATCCTTATACTCCCCTTACCCCCATCCCCCTCCCCATAATTGTTATAGACATTTTTGGGCACTGCAACCCCAATCATAAATGTCCATAAACCAATGGCTCTTAAGTCCCTAAAAAGTGTTGTTCCAACCTCTAAAAGAACAAGGTCAACTGATTACATCTTCTCCCATAAGTTCTCCATGAAAAATTGCTCAGAACTGGTCAAAATTGGACCATCTCACCTGCTCCATGGTCAAAGTGCGCTGCATCCCACCTAAATACACACAGGAGGTGCGATGCATCTTGAAAAGCCCTTCTATGGGGTGCGATGGGTGAGAGTGGAAAAATGGCAGGGTCAATATGCAAGGTGGAGGATCATGGAATCTTCTAGAAACTTCTCCTGTGACACTTGCCTCTCTGCATTCGCCCAGGGATGAGTAAGAGATCATCAATATCCAAGTGGAATCAAGAACTATCAGAGAGAGGACACTAATCAAATCTCAAAAGCTGACTCACCCCCTTGCAAACATCTATATATGGATCCCTCATCCCAGAGATCCAGAGGCTGGAATTTTGTATCTTGTAAGGAAGTGCTGCTGGTTTCTTGGTGCAATATCATAGTGTTGGGTGATCTAAGCTTTTCATGAGGTGAAGAAGGGCTTTCTTGCTGAGAGGATGATGCTGGGTCAGAGCAATTGGTTGCAATCCTCTTTGCTATTTCTTGATTATCAATAAAGCTATTCAAGTTTTCCTCCACATTCTTGTATGATTGATGATATACGCATTTGTGTGGTCAATATATATCCGGTCCTATATTGTTTATGATAATAGAT
This sequence comes from Pinus tabuliformis, assembly GCA_031772625.1. NCBI lineage: Eukaryota > Viridiplantae > Streptophyta > Pinopsida > Pinales > Pinaceae > Pinus > Pinus tabuliformis. The sequence continues at coordinate 61,459,660 of CM062804.1, read as the reverse complement.
CTATGTTCTTAGATAGTGTTATGCTGCTTTGATTCTACATGTGCTCTTTGAAGCTGGGTAGGTGAGGAAGCGAGTGGCAAAGATCTATCAGAAGGGAGAGGAATCAAGCAAGGAACCAAGCGCAAGACAGAGGTTGGTCTCCTTTATTCCCCTCTTATCTATTTTTCATAAAGGAAAACGAAAGTAGTTTTAGTTTGTTTGTTTCTAAGGTAGCTACCAACCTTAGTGGGACTAGCAGCTCTGCATAGACACTAGATTTCCCGATAACAAAATGGCGACTCCACTGGGGAGCGAATAGATTGTTTGTTTATCTACATTTGTTTACTTTATAAACTTACAGACGGAGCCTGAAGTTAAGCCAGCTAGCCTTCGAACTGCATTTGCTATGCAAGTGCAAAGTAGATCAATGCTGCTTCAGTCTATCTCCAGGTTTTGTTTATGAACTGAACAATTGATTTACAAGCTCTCTAATTGCCCTTGTGGTGGCTCTAGTAACCTCTTTAGATCTACCCCTGTGATTGATTTACTGATTACCACTTGCTCGGCCTAAATCCCTGAACTGAGCTGCAAACTGTGACCTGGAACCCAGTTAAAGTCTCGTCCCTGGTCTAGCACACTGTCTCTTCTGTGAATTCTGGATGCATCACACTTCCCGAGTGTAGTAGGTGCGCTGCATCTCTTTTTCATTGTGTTATAGGTGCACTGATCAGACAAGGCCTTTCCTACTCCTAGATCTTGGTTTTTGTGTTAACTCTTTTTAGCTCTATTCAAGAGTTTTGCTGCCTGTAGTCAGTACACCTCTATTGAAACCCCCTTCCTTGCCATTATTCCGCCTCCATTGTGCAAAGAACTGTAAATTTTTTTATGTATTTTGAGCCATTTTCAGTTCTCTTTTACAAAGAAGTAGCATAATTGAACTATCGTTTCTTGATTTGAAAGTGTCGCAAGTGTCGTTTTCAGTCATAGAAGAGAATCCGATTGTTCTTGATAGTCGATTACACTGTTACTCTTGTATTTTATTTGAATTAATAGTTTTTCAAGTGTCGAAAGCAAGTTTTCAATTCCAAATCGCAAAGTGTCGTCATTGTCCTCATTTTGTCTTGAAAAGAAACTTGCTAGTAATGTCGCTTTGAAAAATAATTCAGATTTGCGCTTAGCTTTCTTTTTATCATTCACACATTAAGAAGGCTAAAAACAAATACATGCACGTGCATTTGCATTTAGACTGTTTGTTGGTTTGATTTAGGACAGTGCATATAGTGTGTGCTCTCTGCTCTATGTTGAAAGAATATCATCTCTCTTTCCTTAGTAGCTAGGATTTTCATTGCAAAAAGAAGATTAAACGACTGTTTATCATCTTAGATTGCATTTTAGGAATTGTAAATCTACATCACACGGTGAACCTGAAAGGAAAATTTCTTAAGCAAGATCAACTGTAAAATAAATTTAATGAATATAAAAATGCTTTGGAACCTAACGCACAACATTTAGAAGTCTAGGCTAGAGATGTATTCTGGCGTCATAAAGCCTGGTAACTGTTGTTTTCATTGTTGGTTGGGTGATTCCTCCACCTTGAGACGATAAGTTCCAGTACGGACTCATGCTCCCACGTACCGTCGAGTATATATTGGGAGACCACAATAGGCTTTATCCTTTATCCATAGGAAGCCGTGTCTGCCGCCCTATCGATCGCAATGCACTGAACACAGCATTTGGGAAGATTGACTGCGGTACCGTAAAAATTATTCTGCAATTTTGTGATTGGTTTGGTAATCCCTCTGTCTAGATTTCCAAAGCAGTCTCTTTTGTTCACTTTCAGACTCCTTAAAGGAAATGTCCATCTGAGCACTTGTCACTTCAGGCTCATTAAAAATCGAAGGTGACTAGAGTCATCTTTTGTTTTTTCTCGACTCTTAAAAATTGAAAAAGCAAGTTGTGTCAAAGCGTCTAAAATTTATTTTAATCGGAATAAATATCACCTTTCCTACGTTGGTCTTAGGTTGAGAAAAATGGAGCCCACCAACCAAGGAGTTCCCCTTGGGGGAAATCCTGGTCCCTTCTCCTCTTGGGGAGATGTTGGTGTGCCCCATATGGCCACATTGTCGCTTCCAGGATTGACAATCGGCTTGCTCGTATGGCTCTTCTCAACCTCTATCGTTCAGAACACCGTGATTCCTGAACAATCAAGTCGGAAACTAAACGATACCAGAGTTACCCCCCAACCTTCTACTTCGTCCAATTCTTCCTCTCCTCCTTCCTCTTCGCTTGATGAAGCTGGTAAAGCCAAAAATCAAGTAACTGAGAAGAAGAAGGAGAAGAAGAAGAAGGAGCCAAAGGTGAAAAGGGGCGACCAGGCATCGTCTAGCGAAAATCCACACACTGCACCATCCAGGCCTAAATCGCCATGTTTCATTTGCAAAGGATACCACTATCATCGAGATTGTCCTTGCATCCCTCGGATCTTAAGGGACTGGTCTCATCGTTTGTACAATCCGGTGTCATCAACCTCTGATGGTCATGTTGAAAGTACACCGTCAACTAGTGAAAGTGAAGCCCCTACACAAAAAGGAAGATGTCAATTTCCTTGTAAACTATGTGAAGGCGATCACGCCGTCCACTGTTGTCCCTTCTTAGATGAGGCTAAAAGAGTTTTGGACGACCGTCTGGTTTCACTGTTACGGCTTCCTCCTGGATATAAGAAGCTCTTGCTGAGTCCGTCACTAGTTGAAAATCCGGCTAACACGCCCTTGTAGTCAGCCGAAATGTCTATCATTGAAGATAAACCATCTAAATCCACACCAGACGAAAGTCAAAAGGTCAAGGTGGCAGTTGACCTGGTCTTGCCTTTAGAGGATCCATCTTCAGATGATACAGTCACCGAAGAGAACAAGAATGACACCGTTCAAATTCTCTTCGTAAGCACAGACTCCGATGAACATGGGGGCAGTCTACCCGTTCCTTTACTACAGGAAGGAAGTTCGTCAGAGTCATATCCGGCCGTCTATTCGGTCCCACCTCCTAGCAACCTAGTTGTTTCCTTCGATTGGAATCTACTAGGCAGACCCCGCTTACCGGCTAGTGTACCATTTCGAATCATCGCTCAAATATACAGAATGGTCATGGTCAGTACCATCATAGATGAAGGACTTCTGTGAGTATCCTTTCCTCAACTGCTTGGAAAGCGCTTGGTTCACCATCGCTTTTTCCTGAGATGAGAAATTTAACAGGCTTTGACAAAGGAACTAGTCGACTGTTAGGGATCCTTCCCAATGTGCCGATAACATTGAGAAGGAAAACCGTTCACATGAACGTAATGGTAGTCCAAGGACCCCTGGATTATAATCTACTCCTTGGACGCGACTATATTTATTGCATGGGAGCCATTGTCTCCTCACTCTTTAGAGTAATGTGCTTTCTGCATGAAGGAAGAGTGGTCAAACTCGTAGACCAGCTTTCATTTCCCGGTTCACACATAGCAAATAGTCATATACCAACCCTGAATTGTCTTTTCACACAAGGAATGTCTCATCAATCCCCAGTCTGTCCTCCTGATGAGCACGAGTGACTCGGAGGATATGACTAAAACCCAGGGGGCATGCACCCTGGCCTGTTTCGACAGGAAAACCTTGGGTATAGGGTAGGTTTCCACAGAGGATATATCAGTGGCTAACACACCCATCCATTTTGGAAAATGGGATTAGACTGGAATAAGATACCTCTGTTAGAAGGTAGGCCTTTCCCGATAGAACAAATGTTTTGTCTGCAAATTGAAGGGTAACCTGAAAAGGTAGGCCTTTCCCGATAAAACAAATGTTTTGTCTACAAATTGAGGGGTAACCTCGAAACTCTGCTTCACTATACCTGGGGGCATGCAAACCTTTTGGCATGCAAGCGAAGAGCGACCATTTATTTTTTTTAAATTTATAGGTCCTCTAACCCTTTAAACTCGTAGGATTGGTCGTTTCCTAACTTGCATAAAGAAAGGATGTGGGGCAAAGCTTTGAAAAAATGTCGTTTTATATGAGACATCCTTATTATACAACTGGATCGAGCAGTTTTAACACAGAATTCAAGCTCGTTAAAAAATAAACATAAGCAATGAGCAAATGTTCCCCTAGAGTTTAAGCTCAGTAAAAAATGAACCAATTTCTAGTAAATAACCATTGTGAATGTATTATCATCAGACTTTGAAGCCTTGGTCGTGTTCTCATCATCACCTCCACTCTGTATTGGCCGATCATTCACCTCCATTTGATTTTTTACCCTTTTTGAGGAACAGTTGCGAAGAGTGATCCTATTAGCCATCCTTGTGACACTGCCACGATTGGAAAATTCCAAACTTTACCTGGAATCAGTTGCTACCCGAATTTATCACTCGTTCCTCAAAAAACGAGTCTCCTTTAAGCTCTTTTCAACTGACTCGTAAAATATGAAAATATTGCCGAGCAATTGGCCTCTCTAGCTCGTTAAAGGGACTGGAAGTGATATCCCTCCTTTAGATTTTAATCTTTTTGGACTTGAGGGATTATTACACAAAAATATCGAGCGCTTGTTTTGTTCGGCTCGTTAAAAGTACCGAAAATTCATCCCTTTTGTATTGTTTTATACTTTTTCAGACTCAAGGGATTATATGACGAAAAAGGATTATTGGAGTTTTATTTACGTCCCTTTTTCAGACTCTCTAAAATTGAAAAGGACCGAGTTATCCTTGTCATTAAACTCGTTAAAATCGAATAGCGACAAACTTGTCCATACAGACAAGAACGAGTTTCACTATCGCTAGGCTCGTTAAAACATAGCGATGGGTTTGCCCGAAGGGAAAATTATAGAACAAGCATATGTTATCCTCCTCAAGCTTGACAAAAATAAGGAGGTATTAGTCAGCAATCACTGGGGAAAAATTGGGAAGAAAACTTGAAGAAACTTTATCGGTAGCAAGCTGCTCTTGAACATGACACTTTCACTCCACATCTGAGTCGGGTTGGGTTGTTCCATTCACTGGTCACATCACCATGGTTCCATCACACCATCCATATTTGGGGTTAATGCTACCGATCCATCATGTCAGTGTCGCCGATATGTTCAAGGGAAGTCGCTCAAAGAATTCACCTGTGTCTCACCCACTGCAATACATTTACGCTCCATTCTTTCATGACCGCCACCTTGAACCTTATATCACCAGATCATTTTCACCTCCATTAAAATCATTTTCTCCGTTCCGTGTCGTTGATGTGGGATTCACTAAGGCCCTCCTATGACGGATCTATTCTTGTCGACATCAGCTCATTATCCAAGAAGTCGATCTAGGAACAACCCTTTCAGTACTTTGAAGCTTGCATGCCTCAATAGCAAGTTTCTCACTTCTGGTGACAGGTTTACATCAATGGCATTCGACCGAAAGATTTTTCGTGGTGTTCGATGCCAAGTCCCTTATTCACACCACGTGAATTGTACTGTGGTACCTTAAGGGTCATCATCATTATTGGTGATTCCTCTCGTGCTTGTTAACAGCTTACATCATTGGCTGGTAATCAGGCGATGTCTTTCCATGTTCGACTCCAGAACATCTCTCACATGGATCGACTTGTACTTTGAGTGAGATCGAACGAGATTGAAGACCTCGGATCTAGTTTCATCCATCCAGGTTGCGATATATATTCAGGAAAATAAAGACATCAAATGTACATCATTACTGCACAGATAATCATCCAACCTAAGGGATGATGGCTCTACCAGAATCATCAGTCTACACTCAGACGGTTGTCTGTCTTATGTACATGAAAATGAATTTATAAATCTAAGAATGGGAATGCCCGCCTCAGCTAGATTATGAAAATACTATGAAGATAATGTATTGTATTGTATCTTATTACAGGTCGCCTTCCAGCTTGAAAGAACTTCAGATCCTCATGATAAAGCATTTCACCCGACATCAACAGATTAACGACCTCATGCTTTAGGGGGCAACTGTTATAGACATTTTTGGGCACTGCAACCCCAATCATAAATGTACATAAACCAAGGGCTCTTAAGTCCCTAAAAAGTGTTGTTCCAACCTCTAAAAGAACAAGGTCAACTGATTACATCTTCTCCCAGAAGTTCTCCATGAAAAACTACTCAAAACTGGTCAAAACTAGACCATCTCACCTGCTCCATGGTCAAAGTGCACTGTATCCCACCTAAATACACACAGGAGGTGCGATGCATCTTGAAAATCCATTATATGGGGTGCGATGGGTGAGAGTGGACAAATGGCAGGGTCAATCTGCAAGGTGGAGGATCATGGAATCTTCTAGAAACTTCTCCTGTGACACTTGCCTCTCTGCATTCGCCCAGGGATGAATAAGAGATCATCAATCTCCAAGTGGAATCAAGAACTATCAGAGAGAGGACACTAATCAAATCTCAAAAGCTGACTCACCCCCCTTGCAAACATCTATATATGGATCCCTCATCCCAGAGATCCAGAGGCTAGAATTTTGTATCTTGTAAGGAAGTGCTGCTGGTTTCTTGGTGCAATATCATAGTGTTGGGTGATCTAAGCTTTTCATGAGTTGAAGAAGGGCTTTCTTGCTGAGAGGATGATGCTGGGTTAGAACAATTGGTTGTAATCCTCTTTGCTATTTCTTGATTATCAATAAAGCTATTCAAGTTTTCCTCCACATTCTTGTATGATTGATGATATATGCATTTGTGTGGTCATTATATATCTGGTCCTATATTGTTTATGATAATAGATCTATGTTCTTGGATAGTGTTATGCTACTTTGATTCTACAGGTGCTCTTTGAAGCTGGGCAAACGAGGAAGCGAGTGGCAAAGATCTATCAGAAGGGAGAGGAATCAAGTAAGGAACCAAGCGCAAGACAGAGGTTGGTCTCCTTTATTCCCCTCTTATCTATTTTTCATAAAGGAAAACGAAAGTAGTTTTAGTTTGTTTGATTCTAAGATAGCTACCATCCTTAGTGGGACTAGCAACTCTGCATAGACACTAGATTTCCTGATAACAATAATTCCCTTACACCGCCTCCCCCTTCCCCTCCATCTAGTCCCCCGAGAAGAAAAATGGTCGATGACATTAAGCTACCTATCTTTAAAGGACTTGGATTAGAGGATCCTGACTAGTTCTGGTTTGTAGCTAATGCAGTATGGAAAGAAAGACAAATCACTGACGAAGATGTAAATAAGGCACAACTCATCATGACACTGTGAGAAAAAGTGTTGAAATGGTACATGAAGTACTCGATGACTAATCTGGCTGCTTCACTGGATGATATTAAGAAAGCATTGGTATCAGAATTCAAGAAGCCGAAATCAGAATCACAGTGCATTACGAAGCTAAAGGAAATCAAACAGTCGACTACTGAGTCCATGTGGGAGTTGGATCAACGATTCAAGGTATTAATGGGACAATTAAGCTTTAACATGCACCCAGAACAACATAAGGAGTGGTTTATAGCTACGCTACTACCACATATGAGGTTACCCTCGACACAACAGAAGATCACGACTCAAGATGAAGCATTGGAGATTGTGATGAAGTTGGAATATTTCTCGATCAGAGATACTCATGCAGGAGTACAACAGATTCATAGTCAGCTAGCAAATTTTACCTTGGAGTTGCAAGATCTCAAGAAAGATAAAGAAACCAGATTAGAAGTATGGTGTGCAAAATGCAAAGAAGAGGGCCATTATAAGGATCAATGCCTGATTTTCAGGGATTATTTGGCAAGTAGAGCACCTATTTTAGTAAACCTAGGATCAAGTTTGTGGTGCAATATTTGTAGAATGAGAGGCCAACATCGCTCTAAATATTTTTATTTATTACAGAATTACATGCAAACCCCAAAGCAGTTGTTTGCAACTTTTTTAAATCAGTAGGCCATTGTTGGCTTGAGGGAGTGTGGACCCAGGTTCAAAGTTAGTTGTGCCAACCAACAAAACCCTACATTGTCGGCCCTTTCGGCAACAACTTGTGTAGCACAGGTTGCAGTCTCACCCGAGGCAGTATTGGAGGATGGCATAACTAGGTTTCTACATCCAAAGATCTATGTGATGGGCTTTTGTTACTTCAAGGTATTTTTCCTAACCTTCGCAAACACTAACCCTTGAAATGCGGAAATTATGATAACTTACAGATAACAACTTCTAACTTTGCACCGATCACTTTAAACATTCATATCATCAAGTAAACTAATAGATCTACTGCTTTCGTGCATCAATTAAATGTTTCTTAAGCTAATTGCAGAAGAAAAAAAAGCGAATTTATAGTAAACAAAAACACACAGATAAATGGATATTGCTCGGAAAATAGTCATTATTATGTTTAATCCTTCCGTTACAGACTCTTTCTTCCATGCACACATGACTACAAGGGCTTGCACACACAACTGTGAACTTACCAAGGTCTCTGCATACACAGTTGCAGGAGCCTTCCCCTTCACCTAAGTACAAAAAATAGACTCTTTTGACTTAGATTACTTGTCCATACATGTATATTCAATGATTGATTTCTTCCTATAACTTGCTATGACTCCTTTTTATAACATCTTTCTTTACAATACCATGGTTCAAAAACCATGGGCGGGTCACAAAACATCTTAACTTCTAACATACTAAGGGGATTTGACCTTCCTAAATCCCCTTTGACTTCTACAACCTTCGTGCTTTGCTTCTTAAAATGCGAAGACTTTACATAGATAACAAAAATTATCACAAAATTGACCCCAAGGGACCCTATCCCAACAACCCCCCAACACAAAGTTGTGATTCGTCCTTGAGTCACTCTACTGGTGGCACCTCAATCTTCGCCTGTAGCTCATTGAATTCAATCTTCAATACTTGCAGGTCTATTGCCCCTACGCAATGACCTGACGGACTTCTTCAACCAATTTTTTGGTGGTGGTGCTTTCGACTTCAAGGCCCACTTTTCTCTATGTCTCCTACATGGCCTTCAGCTTACCCTGTACTAACAAAGTCAACTGACTGGCCTCATCTGCCCAAGGCTGTCCTTGAAGATATGATTGCTTCTTTGCGACGCAATTCATCAATTTTTCTCTTGATGAGCTTTCATTCTTGTAATTTGGTGAACCTTTGCATTGGTGCTAAGGTTCGTACTGTCGACCTAATTTCATCAAACTATCTCTGCTCCTCTATAACATCTGCTTCAATCTTCTGTAGAGTTGGATCCTCCTACAGTGAGGTCCATAAATCCATGGCATATTCGAACAACTAAGTGTAGCCCTTAACTTCAGCTTCCAAGGTAGCCATCTCTTCTTTACTAACATATTTGCATTTCTCTCTAACTTATGGAGAAGTAGTAGGCCACAGCTTACGTTGTAGCTCATATATTTCCAGTTGCAGCTCAAATTTGACTTTGCCAATTTCTACATGTGACTCCTATACTACGGTAGCTATCTTCTAAATCTTTTGTGTAGAGGTTGTTTCTACTAGAATCTGGAGCTCGGGAATTTCACTATAGGAACGCACAATAGCTTCTTCCAACTACTGACTATATGTCATTACCTCTTCCTTTTCCTTGAGGTCCTACAACTTTTCCTCAAATATTTGCCAATTATTGGTTTTTACCTCATTTATGATCAGCAGTGTGCACTGTCACTAAATTCTAAGCTCGTCTGACACCCCTTGGTGTAGCTCGTGTAGAATTTGAATAGGAAGAGTTGCCAAATTCAGACTCAAGTCCTTCATGTGTAGGAGGTGTGCCTTGCCTTCTTCTAAATCGATGCATAGAGACCCCTTTGGTAACTGCATTGTGTGGAGATCCAGGGTGAGTTCTACTTCTAGGGCCAACCCGCTCGCTTGTTTCAAGCTCTCTTGCTTCATGCTCTCTTGGCCCATGCTTGCTTGAATGACACCTATTTGGACTTGCAATCCCAGCAAACCCTACTATATCTTTCCCAAAATTTGTTGGTACTGCTCTTTGAAGTGTTCCCAAAGATCCAACATTGCATCACAGATCACTCCCCCAATTTCATCTAGGTCCCCCTCTGTGAGGACCAAATGCTTCACGCCCATTGATTTATCTGATTTTGCTTCTTGCGCAGTCATGTCGAACTCCTTTTTTTCCTTTTCTTGATGATGAATGGGGACCCCAAGCTTGCACCCCCTTCTGCTTCTTCCTCTGTCTCTTTCTCAACATTCATCCGCTTGTTTCTAAATTTCTGAGGTAAATGGTGGCCTACGACATAGTCTTTTCTTTTGTTGCTTCTTTTTTCTTGGCAACAACTTCCTTTTCCTTCACAGTAGCTTATTTTTCCTTTGCAACAGCTTCTTTTTGCTACACAACATTTTCTTTTGTCGTGAACTTCTCTTTAGCCGAAGCCTTATGAGATTCCTTCTTCTTTTCTGCTACTGTTGTTGTTGTGGTCTACACTACTTCACCTTCATTAGCCTTACTAATTCCTGTGTTGGCATTAGAGGGGGTCAACTAATCACTTGGCCAGTTGCTAAAAACCATCAGAATATCATCCTCGATGACTAAGTATGGCAACTTGTGCCATATTCCCTTGGCATATTTCTTCACATGAATGTGAATATTATGGAAGTCTACCTTGAAATCTGCGACGCTGAGGTACTGCACGTGAAAAGTCAATGATAACCTTGGCCACTGGTTAATCACCATCTTGAGATCTGACTCAAATAAGAGCCAAAATATCTTTGTTTCCATAACTCGCTTGGGGTCTTTGGTGGCCCACAATAAAGCAAACTTCAAGGCCTCCAGTAGGTCTAAGTCGTGCTGAGGGAATTGACCCTCTTCGAGCATCCTGCAGGCCGCCAACGTGATTAAAAACAACAACCAAGTGTAGTGGAATGCCTTTCCCTCATCATGGGCCTCTCTACAGTCCTCCAAAAAATCATGACATAAATATTGAGCCCAGTTGTACTAGACTCCCTTGGTGCACTGCGGAGCCAAAGAAACTACTGGCATCGGCACTTCATCGACACAACACTTTCTCATGATCTTGCCAGCCAAGATTTGTGCAACAAGCTGCACCGCGCCCTCTAATATTGGCTAAATGGAATACCCACATGGCTTATTGACTAGACCAAAATCACTCTTCATTTGGTCCGCCAACGTTTTCTCCTGCAATTTTCCTACAAATGCCTCTGCAGGGTCCACTCCTTGGTATAGTAGAAACATTATTCTGTGGATCAGCATGTCAGTGATCAGGATGGGTCCTCCCAACCAAAGGCACCCATCATGTACCAGTGTCAACAATTGGCATACATAAACTGTATTAATAGTGTTGTGACTGAAGCATGGCACCCACAACATATTTAGGAGCCTCGCGCACACAACTCCAGCCACCCATTTCATTAGCTCAAGCCGCCTGACATTTGACTCTTCATAGTAAACCTTCTTCAGGTACTTGCTTGATGCCAACTGTGGAAACCTCCTATGGTCCCCAGGTCCCAATCCTCCATTTTCAAGTATGGTATACAGGCCAGAAAATTTCCCTCAAACAACACATTCTCTGGCAGAAAAGGTGTAGAGACCATAAAATTCACGGAATCTGGGTCTTTAGGTACTTTAGCCATTGATTTTCTTGGTGGAATATATGGCGGTAGCCGAGTTATATGCTCAGACCCCTCTGCATCAATCTCCTCTATTCCTCCACACAATCCTTCCTCATCTAGGTCTAGGGTCTCTATCGGTGGTTTGGATCTATCCATCTTTCCCTTTTAGCAGATTTATGTTGGATTTTTCCATGGTGATTGCTACACTGGTGCTTGCTGAGGCTTCTTCTGCTTCTTATTTCCCATTGTGGAAGTAGATGGCTTAGGCCTTGGTGACCTAGGCACTGTAGGTATAGGTTGGGTCGGCTTTGTCTCAAGTTTTGTTGTAGTCATTCTCTGAAGGAATATCTTGTGCTGCCAATTAGCCAAATTCACAAATCCCAGTTGTGAAATTTGTTCCTTAATGCTCTCCCAATCCCTCCAAAACATAGAGTACTTTTCTTGGTGCAAACTTAGGCACAAAATCTTAATGTAAATTCTCAAGAAGAAAAGTGTTCAAATGTGGAGCGCGATGCCATATTTATAGCTCAATTTAAATTCAAATATGTCCTTTCCCTCAAAATCCCTATCATTAATGCATTTTTTGCATCATATTTCCAAAGATATGCATCTTAAATTCTCTCGCCTCGCTCCCTTTAACGGAAAAACCGCAATCCAATTATCTATAGTTCTTCCAACAATCACTTTTTGGCTCGGCTGCGTGGGACCCACCATACTAGAGCAGCTCCTTCGTTGCAGCTCTCCTCTACACCTTGCCTTGATATGTTGCACATCCCCATCACTTTGCCCAACCTTCCTTTTGGAAGTGTAGTTTATAGTCTCGCATTCCCTTGCAACTTCCTAGAACACTAAGACTATCTCGCATCCATATAGTCATTGCGCAGGGGTGGGATCACCCCTGTACAAATTTAACCGACTCCCATTGACTTTTCCCAGAAATAATTCCCCATTCAGCTTTGCGAGCTAAACTGTGCCTCCATCCGTAATCTCCTTAATAATATATGGCCCTAGCCAATGCATTTGGAACTTTCCTAAAAAATTTGTGAACTGGCTGTCATATAAAAATATCAAATATTTAGTTGTTGTAATGATATACCTTGCCCTTGTCTTCTTTCCAAGTGGCTAAATTGACCCCACGAAGTCTATCGCCCACTTACCAAATGCTTGTAATGACACCTGCGGGTTCAAGGGAAATTCATCCCTTCACGATGGTCTTCCCATTCTATAACAAACATTGCATGCCCTGCAATAGAACTTGGAATCCTTATGTATAGTTGGCCACCATATTCCCGCTCTTAGAATCTTCTGCGCAGTTGCTCTTCTCGCATAATGTCCTCCTGCATCTCCTCCATGTGCTACAGTAAGGATGTTTTGTTGTTCGCACTCTGGGACATACCTACACAGTACTTCATTCGATCCCATTTTAGATAAGTGCCTTGAAATAATAGAAAAATATGCAGCCCTGACCACCAATTCTCTCTTCTGATATGTGGAATACCCTTCAGGGGCTGTACTCGTGGATAACAATTGGATTATATCAGAAAAATCGTCATCTGCAATGTGCACAACAAAGAGTTGTTCATTAGGAAATCCTTCCTCTAGGGTTATAGGTTTGTCACCATTCTCAATCTGCAAGAGGTGATCTGGTCCAGCATTTAGTCACCCTAGCTTCATTATTACTTCAAAGTCGAATTCTTGAAAGAGCAACAACCATCGACAAATTCTCCTCCCAACACAGGCTTGTTGACCAGGTACTTCAAAGTAGAATGGCCTCTGTACATCTTGAAGTGCACACCCAACAAGTAGTGCCTGAATTTCTGTAGCGCATACACCATTTCTAGTCCTTCGAGCTCTATGGCAGAATGATTATTTTCTACTTTCGAGAACTTTCTACTTGCAAATGCTATAAAATGATCGATATCACCTTCACCTAGTTGGGTCAGTAAAGTTCCTAGTGCTAGGCAGGATGCATCCACATGTACATGGAACTCCTTCTTCTAGTCGGGGAATACTAAAATGGGCATAGTGACCATTATTTCCTGAAAACATCTAAACTCTTCTAGAAGTCATCGTCCCAACAAAATGTCGCATATTTTTTCAACAATATTTCCATGGGTGCAGTGATTTGCACATATGCCTTGATAAATTTCCCGTGGTACCCAATGTGGCCCAATGTCATGCATAGTTGTTTGACATTCTTTGGGGGATCCAAGTTAATAATTATGGTAATTTTGGCAGGGTCTAACATCAATCCCTACTTACAGACTACATGACCCAACAATATCCCATATGGTATGAAAAATATATATTTCTTCAAATTAATGGATATCTGATATCTTCGACAAGTATCCAACAAGAGGCAAAGACTAGAAACATGTCTCTTTACTAACCCAAACACAGTCCAATTATCAAAGTAAACCTCTAAAAACTTGTGAATAAACTCCTTAAAGGCTGTGGCTACCACCATAGAGAAGACTGCAGGGGCATTCTTAAGTCCGAAATGTTGGAAATAATACTGAGGGGGGGGGGGGGGGTGAATCAGTATTATCTAATCAATAAAACTTTTTCATTTTCATACTTCAGAATAATATACACTACTTCAGTTAAGTATACCCGCGTATATACGCGACTGTGTCTATTGCAACTAGCGTATAACCATTAAACTCATGATTCAGTTATGTGATCTTCAATGGATGCATCAGAACATTATTAGCCATATTAACAGTCAATAGTAACAGTAAAACAAGTAGATCAACACACATAAGCAACACACATGAACACCATGATATAAGGTGGAAACCCAATGTGGGTGAAAACCACCTGCTGCAATTCATTTCTATCTTCCTTTATTAAGAAACTTCTTTTACAATGTATTGGTACAGTCCTTTACCAGCACGCAGGCTACAACCTGCAGAAGGCTACAACCTTCTCTCGTTCTCCAGATTCTCCTGGAAGGGAGCTCCAACCCCCTTTTCTCTTGTACTAGCTAAGATACTAGTACGTAGGTGTCGGCCTACAATATTCTCTCCTCTAGGTACCACGTTTCATACATTTTCAGACTGGATACTCCTGAAGCACAACACATAATCTGAAAGACCACGTTTCATCCAATTTTCATATTGGACCCATAACTATCATTGAAGCTTAAAACAATCACTACTAGCATCATCAATTTCTGAATCACTGAAACACTGAAACCCTGTCAACAACATAGTCACCAGAACACAGAGTAAACAACAGAGCTCTGCAACAACAATCAGAACCAACTGTACCATCAAAATTATGCATCAGAGTGCATACGCTACTTGGAAGTGCCCAACCTACGTGTATACGCAACTTCATCAAGGTGAACCAGCGTATATGTCATTAATTACTTCTTCATAACTTCACTGCACTTCCTGACTTCAGACATAACCAGATCATTACATATACAAGGAAAATATATGTGTTAGCACCCAGATCTAGTCTATCAGATCTCATAAATATGCGTCATTATGATCCTGATCCAATATTAGTTCGCATCCATCAATACACAATCAACCAAACAAGATATGCAGAATACTGACACCTTTAAACTGTCATCAGAACCCTTCAACAACCAGAACCACCTGTAACTTCAAATATCATAGCTCAAAAGGTACACGCTACTACAATGAACTCAACCTGCGTACATACGCACTTACACCAAAGCCAACCCACGTACAGATTTATATTCAATCATGACTTGCAGCGATTTCAAACTTAAGTTATACCCAGTTCAGATCATTACATGCATCAGTATATAGATCTAGAATAAACATAATCAATCATATAGAGATAGTTCATTTCAAACCATTTGATCCCGATTTATCCTTAGATCTTGTTCTCCATCCACCGGTGAGATCCCTCCTTAGCTCAGATCAAGCAATGCATCATCAACCCATAACCTGCACACTAGATCTCATACTTCCTCAGATATTCAAGACTTTTCAGATACATTTGCCTAATGATCTTCCTCTCCTTTTATAGTCTTAGGCCTTGCTCAATACCACAGACCAAAACCATAATAAAACAATACCATCGACCCAATACTTGGGATCAACACTTATGGGTGCAATACCACGGACCAAAACCATAGGTCTAAATACCACGGACCCAAAAATAAGCTTTCCGACATGTACACGCTTTTCCGTGCATGAAACTGTGTGTATACCCTACTTGGTATATAGCGAACCTACGTATATGCGACTTGGTATATAGTGAACCTGCGTGTATACCCTACTTGGTATATAGCGAACCTACGTATACGCAACTTGGTATATAGTGAACCTGCGTGTATGCCCTACTTGGTATATAGTGAACCTACGTATATACTCTTCTTTCTTCATTCTTTGTAGTATGATCATCAATTCTTTGCTACTGACCTGCTGCACTATAATCTGTCATCTGTGTGAGTTGCCATCAAGGACAACACTTGTCTCATAATGCCAACAATCTCCCCCTTTGGACTTGATGGCAAAGCTAACTTGTCATACTGAAAACTATCATCTGATTCCTTTGAGCTATCCTGCATCCCATGCATTCAGTCACATCTGCTATCTCTTCTGAAGATTCATCTAGTTATAAATAATTAAGATGTTCTTCTATGAGCAGGTTGCCATGAAGTACAACACATGCATCATAATGCCAACAATCTCCCCCTTTGGACTTGATGGCAACAACACCAAATCACTCTCCCCCTTTGACATCAAGGGCAAAGGGCAGACCAAGATATTTTCTTTCCTTAATAAACATTCGCCTATCCATACTCCCCTTGAGTATCTGCTGCAATCTTTGAATGAGCTCCCCCTTTGTATATGCCAGGGTGTACCAATCTGTCCATGCTCCCCCTGAGTACATGCTGAATCTCTACTCTGCTGAAGTGTGCTAATCATGCTCCCCTGACTGTAGGCAAGATCTGCAAAATATGTTCTTCAAGAAGAACCATGACTTGAGCATCATAAAAGACCTTCCTATCACCAAAAGACTCAATACATACATCCATCACCCAACCAAGTGGGGATATACTAGAATTGACTCATCCACCCAACCAAGTGGGGATACATCAAAAGTTTACACATGATAAAACAAGAACATTACATCTTCATCCCAGGCATAGTGGGGAAACCAATATAGGCCGTTACATGACCTTGACACCATAAAAGAGATACCACAAAAGAGATACATGACATAGAGACGAAATATCTAGAGCAAAACTGATATCGGCAGCATCTGTCAATCACCATTCAGATCAGCAACCAAGAGATCCTTCTGTTCTCCCTCTGTCTTTGTTCCACCTGAAACCAACAACAACTATGAGCTAGAACCAAAAGCTTCTAAGATAATGCCAACAATGCATCATTGGAAGTTTATCTGCTCCCCCTAAACCTGTGTCAGATGGTCTCTGTCAGACCCATATCAGAATCTTCTCATTCTGAGTTTGACCCACTGATTTCCTTCAAATTATCATATACGCGACTGTATGCACATAAACAAGCGTATATACGCGGATGGTCCTTATGAAACTCGCATACAACCAATTTCAGATCAGCAACCTGTAAATGTCCTGTAGAGTATAAGTCATCAACCTATAACAAGGTATGTCTGCATCAATTCATCCCTTTGAACAGAATTCAGAGTCATTCACATTATATCATGTGTGAAACCACCATAGCCATTTCATCAACATCAAGATCTACATGATCCAAGTATCATTACTTGGGAACATCTACATCAATCAACATATGTAAGTATCATATAGATAAGAACTCATCATCATGTCTCCAACAAAGCAACTTTGAGTAATCTTCCATGTATCAGCACTATGTATCTTGAGCTCAACCTCATTTGTCAAAACTTCTTTATATCATCAACTATGAGCACCAAGAGCTATAGGAACCTTGCATCATGATCTTTATGCATATGACGACAGCAGCATATGAGAGACTCATCATCAAGTAATGAAGTTCTGTATTCAAGCTTTGTACTTCTCCTTATCCTGATCACCATATAAATGCACCATCTAAGAATCAATCCACAAATATGATTTGAACATCAACTATGTAACCCCAAGAATCATATGAGATTTTAGACAACTCATAACCACATCATAGCAAGATATATCATTTAGCAATATAAGCATCATCACCAAGGACTATTAACCATAATGCCAATAATGAATTATTAAAGGCATATGCTCCCCCTCAACCAACTCACATACACCAACAGACAAGCTTCAATAGTAGGATGAAGCATCAACTACTCCCAGCTTCTGTCTGAGATATTCAAAAGTTTCCCTGGGCAGTGGTTTGGTGAGGATACTATGCCATCTGTTAGATCTGATCATGCATATATCAGCAATAAGCATCAAGACATCATCATCATCAAGTTAGGATCAAAACCCTTCTAGACATCTTACAAGTATCAAAACATTTCCACACATCCTCAGCAAACTGTAACTATTAACCAATAGAGCAAATAATGGACTGAATCATATCAGATCCTTTTTCTGAGCCTGTCCCCACTGCTTTTTCTTAGACTGACATATACGCGACTTTGCAGTGTCTAACTCACATATATACATGACTTCCCTTTATGAAACTTGTGTATGAGATTTAGGACACTGAAGTTTTATACTTTCAGCTCCCTTTGAGTCTGTTATGTCTGTGCTGTGCTCTGTCTCAGTACATTGTGCTGTGCCACATCTTTCTGACTGTACTTCCTTCTTCTTCGATATCTTCAAGTGTGATGATGTTTTCTCCTTTTGGTGTGATGTCCGTCCTTTGTTCCTGCATTCCTTTGCTATATGTCCAAGCTTGTTACATGCATAACATCTTACATGTTTCATATTCCTCCTGTAGCAATCAGCAACTTTGTGACCAAACATATTGCAAGAAAAACAATATCCATTAAAGTACCTGGAATGTGATGATCCTTTTATGTGATGATCTTGAACCATTCTTCTTCTACATCTAGCTGCAACATGTCCAAGATTATGACATTCATAACATTCAATATTATTCATCTGAGTAAATGGCCGACTATTACTTCCATAGATAGGAGTAAAAGATTTTCTTTGAAGAATCTCTTTCCTTGATTGTTGACCTCTCATCTCTCTTATCTCCTTGTTGATCATTTTAGATTTCTCTTTAGAGTTCCTTGCCTCACCTTGTGAACTAGATTCACCTTCAACAGATTCATGAAAACCAAGACCAATCTTGATAGCAGGAGACCTTTGACTACTAAGAATATCATCCAAGGCTTTAGTACTATCTTGAAATCGTAACAATTTATCCTTTTCTTCTAATTTACCTTTCAAGATATTTACCTCAACTTGAAGTTGTTCTTCCTTTTCTAGACATTTCTTCTTCATGTCTTCTTCAGCTTTCCTTCCTTCTTCCAACTGATGCCTTAGTTTGAGAATCTCCTTTTCTTGTTCTTCATTCACATCCTGCTGCATTTGACGAATTCTGAAGGCACATTCCAGCTGAGATTTTAAGTTGATAACTTCGTTTTCCTGTTTTTCAATAGCTTGGAGTAGATCTTTATTCTACTTCTTTATTTCTTCAAGTTCTTCCTTTAGCGAGAGGGTCGTAGCTTCAAGACTTTCATAATAACTGGATCGATCTCTGAGCTCCTTGATTGTTGTGTTCTTTTCAATGACTTCATTTCTTAGAGATGTTACTTCATCCTGCAACTTTTGATATTTGTCCTTGAATAACTCTCGTTGAGTCTTTAGTCTAGTAGTAGCTTCTTTGAAGGCACCATCCTTTATGTTCAAAAGTTCTTCTTGAGTTCTAATTTTGTTTGTCAGACTTTTAAATTCTACCTCTATTTGATATCTTTCTTGTTCACCCATAAGAGAAAATTCAGTTGTTTCGCTATCACTTTCATCTTTTCCAAATGGATAGATAGCCGGGACATCAGAGGATAGCAAATTCATACCTGATAGTTCATCTGATTCTGAATCTGAAGAGCTTCTTATACCTAATCCCCAATCAATTCTCCCACTGTCATAGTTCTTTTGAGATGTCTTCTTCTTCTTAGGTGCTTTCTTCTTAAGCTTCTTTCCCATAGTTCCACGGATCTCCTTCAAGCGATCAAGCTTCTACCAAAGGACCTGCTCTGATACCAATTGTTGGAAATAATACTGAGAGGGGGGGTGAATCAGTATTATCTAATCAATAAAACTTTTTCATTTTCATACTTCAGAATAATATACGCTACTTCAGTTAAGTATACCCGCGTATATACGTGACTGTGTCTATTGCAACTAGCGTATAACCATTAAACTCATGATTCAGTTATGTGATCTTCAATGGATGCATCAGAACATTATTAGCCATATTAACAGTCAACAGTAGCAGTAAAACAGATAGATCAACACACATAAGCAACACACATGAACACCATGATATAAGGTGGAAACCCAATGTGGGTGAAAACCACCTGTTGCAATTCGTTTCTATCTTCCTTTATTAAGAAACTTCTTTTACAATGTACTGGTGCAGTCCTTTACCAGCACGCAGGCTACAACCTGCAGAAGGCTACAACCTTCTCTCGTTCTCCAAATTCTCCTGGAAGGGAGCTCCAACCCCCTTTGCTCTTGTACTAGCTAAGATACTAGTACGTAGGCGTCGACCTACAATCTTCTCTCCTCCAGGTACCACGTTTCATACATTTTCAGACTGGATACTCCTGAAGCACAACACATAATCTGAAAGGCCACGTTTCATCCAATTTTCATACTGGACCCATAACTATCATTGAAGCTTAAAACAATCACTACTAGCATCATCAATTTCTGAATCACTGAAACACTGAAACCCTGTCAACAACACAGTCACCAGAACACAGAGCAGACAACAGAGCTCTGCAACAACAATCAAAACCAACTGTACCATCAAAATTATGCATCAGAGTGCATACGCTACTTGGAAGTGCCCAACCTGCGTGTATACGCAACTTCATCAAGGTGAACCAGCGTATATGTCATTAATTACTTCTTCATAACTTCGCTGCACTTCCTGACTTCAGACATAACCAGATCATTACATATACAAGGAAAATATATGTGTTAGCACCCAGATCTAGTCTATCAGATCTCATAAATATGAGTCATTATGATCCTGATCCAATATTAGTTCTCATCCATCAATACACAATCAACCAAACAAGATATGCAGAATACTGACACCTTTAAACTGTCATCAGAACCCTTCAACAACCAGAACCACCTGTAACTTCAAATATCATAGCTCAAAAGGTATACGCTACTACAATGAACTCAACCTGCATACATACGCGCTTACACCAAAGCCAACCCGCGTACAGATTTATATTCAATCATGACTTGCAGCGATTTCAAACTTAAGTTATACCCAGTTCAGATCATTACATGCGTCAGTATACAGATCTAGAATAAACATAATCAATCATATAGAGATAGTTCATTTCAAACCATTTGATCCCAATTTATCCTTAGATCTTGTTCTCCATCCACCGGTGAGATCCCTCCTTAGCTCAGATCAAGCAATGCATCGTCAACCCATAACCTGCACACTAGATCTCATACTTCCTCAGATATTCAAGACTTTTCAGATACATTTGCCTAATGATCTTCCTCTCCTTTTATAGTCTTAGGCCTTGCTCAATACCACGGACCAAAACCATAATAAAACAATACCATCGACCCAATACTTGGGATCAACACTTATGGGTGCAATACCACAGACCAAAACCATAGGTCTAAATACCACGGACCCAAAAATAAGCTTTTCAACATGTACGCACTTTTCTGTGCATGAAACTGTGTGTATACCCTACTTGGTATATAGCGAACCTGCGTATACGCGACTTGGTATATAGTGAACCTGCGTGTATACCCTACTTGGTATATAGCGAACCTGCATATACGCGACTTGGTATATAGTGAACCTGCATGTATACCCTACTTGGTATATAGTGAACCTGCGTATATACTCTTCTTTCTTCATTCTTTGTAGTCTGATCATCAATTCTTTGCTACTGACCTGCTGCACTATAATCTGTCATCTGTGTGAGTTGCCATCAAGGACAACACTTGTCTCATAATGCCAAAAATCTCCCCATTTGGACTTGATGGCAAAGCTAACTTGTCATACTGAGAACTGTCATCTGATTCCTTTGAGCTATCCTGCATCCCGTACATTCAGTCACATCTGATATCTCTTCTGAAGATTCATATAGTTATAAATAAGTAAGATGTTCTTCTATGAGTAGGTTGCCATCAAGTACAACACATGGATCATAATGCCAACATGAAAGGCATAACTGTATATTGGAAACTCCCTGATTCAGTAGAAAAGGTAGTCTTACTTCTATATGATGGTACCCTAAGAACCCATTAGTAAACGAATAAGTTTCCTAACCTCCAACATTTTCCAGTACTTTGTCTATAAATAGTGTAGGAAATGGATCATGGACACAAGCATCATTCGACTTCCTTAAGTCTATGCACATCTGAATCTCACCCTGGGTCTTCTTCTCCTAAACCACCATGGGACTAACTTAGTCCGATTCCTCGACAAGTTCAATAATCCTAGCTACAAGCATCTTATTTAATTCTTAGCACACCTTTCTTTATAATTAGGATTCAACGATAGGGGAGTTGCTTCACTGACTTCGCATCTAGCTTTAGAGTGATCTTCATGACTTCAGATCCCCTACAATCCCTTTCAAATTAGAAAACTTGGTGTGAAACAAGTCTTGATACTCCCATAGTAGCTCCGTGACTTTGTCCACTTTCTCTTCATCCCAATAGTCACCTATGTTTGGAAACTTCGGTTGTGCTTCCGATCCAATATTCACCTCTTTGTTCTTCAAGGGATGTGAAATATCAGGAACTTCCACCTTAGGCCCTACGACATTGCACTATCCTTCACTCAAGAATATTGATGTTCCTAATATCTTCTTCACCTTCCTTAGTGGTCACATTGTAACATTCAAGTGCATGGCGCAACTATGTACTCCAATATGGTTGTACCTGTTAGTGTCGGTATCTTCATCCCTCCATCAGTGATCAAAATTCTCTTGTTACATTGCATGTTATGTGTCTCATCTGATCATCTGCATTCCATTAGGATCATGGATCATTTGATGGTAGTGGCATATTATAAACTTTCCCTCATGATCTTTACCTGCTGGCTCATTTTCATGCATTCAAGTTATTTGCAGTCATTTTTTGTCTTTACATCTACAGAAGTCATTTTTACGGTTTTAGGTCTCATTAGGTCTAGGGTTTTGTTAATAAAGTCTTGTAAAAGCCCAATAATGGTTAGCGGGCACATGAGGAGAACAAATAAAGTCTCAGCAACAAAAATTTCAATAATCACATGCTCAGTGATTGATTTTTCCTTAAAACCTTGTTTTGAGGAAAAATAGAGTTTTTTATGTTTTATGTACATGATTTCATGTAATTTCATTTTTCCTATATGTAATAATTCTGAGATGCAGTCTTGGTCACCTTGCCAAGCTCCTGCACTCTAGTTCCTGCAAAAGAGTCAAAATTTCAAAGCATTTAGTCCATCAAAGGCAAAAAGCAAGTCAAATTGCCAAAACAGAGTTTTAAAAAGAAAGTGAAATCCAAACATTACAAGGTGGGTTTTTATAAGTGAAAAATTAAAATCATTTGTATATAAAGTGTTTTTCATGTCAAAGAAGAAAAAACAAGTGCTAAATCGTGTTTTTGAGCCAAAGGAGTGAATTTGTTGCAAATTGTGAGAATTCTTGAGGCACAGCGCGCACCTAGGTCAAGGTGTGGCGCACCTGGCCGGCGCGGCGCACGCAGCGCAGGAAATACATTGGAATTCTAACGAGCGCAACGCACCAGAGAGGTGCATCGCACCTGTTAGTGGGCACGACGCACCTATCTCCAAAGCCTGAAATTCATCAAAATCACCTCATTTGCCTTCAAAACTTGCAAAATTCCTCTCTCACAAATAAGTTAACAATCCCATGTGCCATTGTAAGTGGTCAGTTCTTATGGTGTTTCAATAGGAGAAAAATTAAACCCTAGTTCCTTGCACAGCTAATTGAAAAAGCTGGCTAGGGTTTGCAAAATTGTATTTTTTATTGTTTTATCCCCATTTTCATTTTTCTCTCACTACACTTCACTCATATCACTTTCCCTCTCCCTACTTTCATTCACACTCACCTATCCCCTTATCCCTAAAACTGAAAACCCTAATCCTTAATCCCACTACTCCCAAACCCTAATTAACATCCATAATCCCTAATCCTTGTTCCCCAAACCCTGCCATTCCCAAAGACCTTACAGTCATCACAAAACTTCCACATTCTCAGTCCCCATCATCAAATCCCTATCATTTAGCAGCAAATACCTATTGTTCCTATAAAATCTCTTCATACTCATCTAAGAAACATCAAACAATGGAAAAAATGGAGTCAGATTCATCTTATGACAGAAATGATGAAACAGTAAGTGACTCCTCCAAAGAAATTCGTGCACCAAGGAGACCTCACAAGGGAGGAGAACATACCCAGGAGGAGCCCACTACAGTTACTGAGTTGTTGACCTGCCCTCTTGCTGTAGCATGCTTCAAACATCAATCTTGCTACCAATTTCATGAGATGGTGGAAAGAGTCAAATACCACCATGAGCTTGCCAGACTTTTTGTGCTCCATCTTCACAATGGCCAGGTCAATTTGGCAGGTGTGACATTCACTTTGACACCTGAGACTATAGCTGAAGAAATAGGCATTCCGAAAGTGGGTGAGCAGTAGAACAAGGGACAGCTGGTGGACAGAGATCAGTATGAGCCTTATATCAAGGTTGGTTTTCAGAGGCATATTAGTAGGTTCTTCCGTTTCAGGTACCTATAGGACACATATGCTCCCCTTATGAAACTCATAATAAAAAATTTCAGCTGTGAAGGCAGATTTTCTCGCCTATACACCTATCATATTATATTTTTGATGCATTTTACTAAGGTGAGGATGATGAACATACCCTTTTTCATATGCCAGAATATTGAGAAAATGACCACATTGGTGCAAAGGAAACCTCCTCATCAACAATATAACAACATCTATCACTTTGCATTGATCAAGATTGTGGTTTTGCATCAGCTTAGTTTACTAAATGTTTCATGGGAGGATTTCATTTCACATGAGGTATTCACAAGCTCTCAAGTTCCCCCATCAGTTTTTCATGAGGCAGGAGAGCCTTCACATCAGCAAGAGCTGCATGAAACTCAAACCACCAGTGTGCCAGTGTTTGTCACTTACCAAAAGGGCACAAGGAGATTGTTTGCAGCAACAAAATGAGTACTATCTCCACCCGGGGTGGAAGGGGTCTTGTTTCCTTCAACAAAAAAGTAGGTACAAGACAAGGGTAAGTAGCCATTGCATGATGAGGGGCCTTCATAAGGTCAAGAGAGAGATTTCATTCTCATTCAGGATGATGACACTGATTTGGGCTCCCAAAGCTCAAAGCTCAAGGAGATCATCCAAGAACAGCAAGCTGACATTCATGACTTGTCTCTCAACCTGGAAAGAGCCAAGTGGGTGATAAATTATCTTGAGCAAAGGAACAAATAGTTAGAGGACCAGCAAACCATCATGGAGCTCCAAAACATAAGAGAAAACTGGCAAGCTGCCAAGAGGAAGAAAGTCAAGTTGACACCACTTGAACAAGAAATTGAAGCTGATCATGAATCTTGGCTTGAGAGGGTAAAAATGCACTTGGAAAAGATGCTAGAGAAGGCCAAAAAAGAGAAAAAGATGTTGAGGCACATGGCCTATCACTATTTGGCGAGAAACAAAGTTTGCAAAGTGAGAATTAGGACTTTGAAGGCCAAGTTGAGGAAAGCTTTGAGGAAGAGGAAAGAGCAAGACAAGCTCAATATTTTGGCTAAGGCTTCCTTAGCCCAACATAGCACTTGATGCAGGACACTTAGCCCAAATTTCAAGAAATTTGGGATACTTTTTGTCAGTGTTGAATTTTTGGAGCAAAAAACAATTTTTTTTGCCTGGTGCGCTTCACCACTTGGTGCTCGCCTTTGCTAGGGACCTCCTTTGGAGGAAAACTCAACATTTTTGGATTCCTCGTGCAAAAATATGAATTCCCACAAATGGCCAAGAATATTTTTCAAGTTTTGAGCTTCCAAAAGGGTCAAAAACACCTCAAAAATGCCCTTTCTGCCCCTTTTTGGCCACATAGGAAGCAGTGTTGGGAGAACTCACTTTTGGAGGGGCAAATAGACACCAAATTCAGAAATTCCACCTGTTCTGGAAATTAGACAGATAGAAATTTCAAACAAGCCCACTTGGAGTAGATTTGGTGCATGGGAAGGTCTCCAAAATAAGATGCAAAAAGGTGCTACGCATAAGGATAGTGGCACGACGCACAAGATGGAAAATTGACTTTTTTGCCAAAAAACTCTATTTTTTTCGCCTAGTTTTTTCTCAGTTTGACTTTTCTCTCTCTCATAGTCAAACTCATGATGTAATTTAATGTAACTTGATGGAATTTGATGTAAATATGCTAAAATTTCACTCACAGAGGTAGATACATCATGAAAAGGTAGTTTTGAACTGAATGCATCAGTTTCCTAGGTTTTAGAGGCAACCTGTTCCACTACCTACTTTTCAGTTCTTAGTTTAGATCTTGTTGAAACAGCTCCTAAACTCATGAATTCGACCCCTAAAGCCTAGCATGATTTTTTTGTTGCCTATATCTAGTAGTTTTTCAGTCATTGGTAAAGGTTGGACTCTTATGAATGCTTTGAGCATTATTGTACATTCATCTCTGTAGTTTGGCAAAGGAATAGACCATGGTTTGCAGAATTTTGTGCGATTCTTGTGGCAACTTGATTTGGTATTTTTTTTCCTTCTGTAATGCAAGTTTAGATGTGTTTATGTATGCCATCATCTCTTTATGTTCAGCTTAACTAAATGAAACAAGGATAAAGGTAGAATTCATTGATGTTGCAGTGCTCTACCTAGGGTTTGTTTAGTTATTTATGTTTCTAAACTGTTTGAAGAGGATCCATGAGATTTTCATGCCCTCTCCAACTCCTCACTAGTCTTAAGACTCTCCATCTCACTTATTTCAAAGTACTAGACCATTTGCCTACCTCACCCCATAGAAACCTCTGCAAGATCGAGTCCATTCCTCGGACCCAAATCCGCCTTTCACATTTGAGCCAACAAACTAACATCAAAATCAATCAAACTCCTCTGAGCATATACCTAGCCTAAAATCAGTCTTTATATCAGTCATCTCAAGCCTCATTTGTTATATTTTCCAAAGATTGACAAGGAGAGAGCCCTCTCCTAACCTAGTAGGGCTAGCTACCAGGTTAAGCATGGTTTGATGTTACCCTAGATCCTACCTTTCTCAGCCTGAGGTAGATTTAGGCCATAACAGTACCCATGCAATAGGTTCTTCAGGAATTCTAAATATTTCAACTTTTATCTCCTGTAACGCTTCATCAATACATTCAAATCCATCTTCAAAGCTAAAAGTGAGCAAAAAACTCTCCTTTAGGACAACCCGTTTTGCGGTTCCATGTCGTAGTTCTGTTTCTAGATACCAGTTCATCGAGATTGTATCCAAAGTATGGCAGAATATATGAACCCATTCTGGCTGTGGTTCTTCTCCCCATGCTTTCATCCATCGATCTAGATGCTTGTGAGGGTCATCCTTCCTTGTATATTTCTCTGTAATGTAGGTATTGGCATATCCAAACTGTTGGAAATAATACTGAGAGGGGGGGTGAATCAGTATTATCAGAAAAACTTTTTCATTTTATGCTCAGAAACATATACGCTACTTCAGTCAAGTGAAACAGCGTGTACACGCTACTGTGTCTAAAGCAACCAGCGTATAACAAGAAAAACTTATGATTCAGTAGCTTATCTTCAGTAAATGCATCAGGACATTATTAACCATGATAGTAAAACAGGTGCAGTATAACAGAACAGATCATCACACAGAAAACACACACATGAACACCATGATATAAGGTGGAAACCCAATGTGGGTGAAAACCACCTGCTGCAAGTCGTCTCTATCTTTCTTTAATATGAAACTTCAGTTTACAATCTTTTGTACTAGTGCAGCCTTATACCAGTACGCAGGCTACAACCTGCAGAAGGCTACAACCTTCTCTCGTTTTCCAAACTCTCTTGGAAGGGAGCTCCAACCCCCTTTGCTCTTGTACTAGCTAAGATACTAGTACATAGGTGCTGGCCTACAATCTTCTTTCCTTCAGGTACCACTTTTCATCAATTTTCAGACTGGATACTCCTGAAGCACAACATTTCAATCTGAAGACCACGATTCATTCACTTTTCATAGCAAATCATAGAAGCACAAAACAACCAATACTAGCATCATCAAACTTTGAATCACTGAACCACTGAAACCCTGTCAACACCAGTCACCAGAAACACAGAGCAGACTACAGAACTCTGCAATAGCAGTCAGACCCAACTGCAACCCCAAAAATCAAACTTCAAAAGATATACGCTACTTCAATGAGAGAAACCCGCGTATACACGCGCTTTTACCGAAGACAAACTGCGTACAGATCTAAAAATAAATTCTCTTAACTTGCAGTTATACCAGACATCAGTTAGACCCAGAACATAACATTGCGTCAGTATGCAGATCTAGAAATACGCATAATCAACCATATCATAATAGTGCATTTCAAACCATTATATCCCGATCTGCCCTTAGATCTAGTCTTCCATCAACCGATGTGATCTCTCCTTAGCTTAGATCAAGCAACCCAGAACCTGCATACCAGATCTCTTTCTTTTTCAGATATTCAAGACTTTTCAATTGTACTTGCCTAATGATCTTCTTCTCCTTATATAGCCTTAGGCCTTGCTCAATACCAAGGGCCAAAACCATAGAAATCCAATACCATCAACTTCAAAACTAGGGATCAACACGTCTGTCGAGATACTTTGGTCCAAAGACATAGGTTCAAGTACCGAGGACTAACTACCACGGACCAAAGGGAAGCTTCTCGACATGTACGCACTTTTCTGTTCATGTAGCTGCGTGTATACGCGACTTCGTATATAGCGAACCTGCGTATCCGCGACTTAGTGTATAGAGGACCTGCGTGTATACGCAACTTGGGCTTAATGAACCTGCGTATATGAAATTTCTCTTCATACTTGTAGTCTGGACTGAGATCTATCATCAAAGAGAGTTGCCATCAAGGACAACACCTGGATCGTAGCGCCACACCTGTGCCAAAATGCCAACAATCTCCCCCTTTGGACTTGATGGCAACCCCAAGATCCTTAGAATCATTCTCCCCCTTTGTCATCAAGGGCAAAGGGCTGTGCTCCCCCTGAGTACATGCTGATATCTCTGCTTGGCTGTGCTGAAACATGCTCCCCCTGACTGTAGGCAAGATCTGCAAAAGATGTTCTTCAAAAGAACCAAGACTTATACACCATAAGGGACCTTCCTATCACCAAAAGACTCAATACATACATCCATACTCCCAACCAAGAGGGGATACATCAGAAACAACAAATTATATTACATCATTCATCCCAGGCATAGTGGGGAAACCAACATAGGCCGTTACATGACCTTGACACCATAAAAAAATACATGACATAGAGACACAAATCTAGACCAAGACTTATGAAAGTCACAAGCAGCATCTGATAAACATCTTTTAGATCAGCAACCAAGATTTCCTTCTAAGCTCCTTCTCCTGAAACCAACAACAGTTGTGTACTAGAACCAAAAGCATCTAAATGCCAACAATGCTTTACGAGACTTTAAGTTGTTCCCCCTGAACCTGTGCCTGCTGCACCTCCTGAAACTGTGCCTGAAGAATTCTGGCATACCCATCTCAGACCTTCTCCAACCAGAGTCTGCCCTTGCTGTTCAGAACTCCATATACGCGACTTCTCCTGCATAAAACAGCGTATGTACGCGGATATACTTTCTACAACACGCGTACACTATACACGCGAATTTCCCTGCATAAATCTGCGTATATACGCGGATATCCCTTACGCAACTTGCGTATACCAACTTTTCTGTAGAACAGACAAGCTTCAACAGCAGGATGAAGCATCAACTACTCCCAGCTTTTGTCTGAGATATTCAAAAGTTTCCCTGGGCAGTGGTTTTGTGAGAATATCAGCAACTTGTTCCTTAGAAGGAACATACTCCAACTTGACCTTCTGCTCAAGCACTTGTTCCTGAAGAAAATGGTACTTGATTGGTATGTGCTTGGTCTTTGAGTGCATGACTGGATTCTTTGAAATGCTGATTGCACTTGTATTATCACATAAGATAGAGACTGGTGAAGTGCAAGTGATTTGAAAATCCTGCAAGGTCTGCATCATCCAAAGAAGTTGTGTGCAACAAGATGCCGCAGCCACATATTCTGCTTCAGCTGTAGATAAGGCAATCGAACTCTATTTCTTGCTGAACCAAGATACTAATCTGGAGCCCATCAAGAATGCACCACCACTTGTGCTCTTCCTGTCATCCACGCTTCCGGCCCAATCTGCATCTGTATAAGCATGAAGTGTGAGATCTGTATCTCTAGGATACCATAAGCCATAATTTTGTGTCCCTTGAAGATATTTGAAAATTCTCTTCACTGCCTGAAGATGAGTCTCTTTTGGATTTGCCTGAAATCTTCCAACTATTCCGACTGCATGCATGATGTCTGGTCGGGTACCTGTCAAATAAAGCAAACTCCCAATCATGGATCTATAAGTTGGTTGATGAACTGCTGCTGATTCATCATTTGCACTGAGGCTGCATCCTGTAACCATGGGTGTACATACTGGCTTTGAATCTTCCATGCCATACTTTTTCAAGATCTGCTTGAGGTACTTGGTTTGAGACAAGAAGATGCCTCCTTCATTTTGTTGGATTTGCAATCCAAGAAAGTATGTCAATTCTCCAAGTAGTGACATTTCGAATTCTTTCTGCATAACCAAGGCAAAGTTTTGACTCATAGTCTCTTCATTGCTGCCAAAGATAATATCATCTACATAAACAACAAGTATTAGAAATTTGTTATTTTCAACTTTTATATAGAGATTGCTATCTGCTGATCCTTTTGAAAAACCTTGTTGGTGAAGATATTTGTCCAATCGATAGTACCAAGCCCTTGGAGCTTGTTTGAGACCATAGAGAGCCTTTTTCAATCTGCATACAAGGTTTGGATCATTCCCAAGAATGAAACCATCTGGCTGCTCAATAAATACTTCTTCTTCTAAGTCTCCATTCAGAAAGGCTGATTTCACGTCCATTTGAAATACCTTGAAGTTTTGAAAGCTTGAGAGAGCAAGGAACATTCGGATGGCCTCAAGTCTTGCAACAGGAGCAAAGGTCTCTTCAAAATCTATTCCTTCTTGCTGCGCATACCCTTTATAGACAAGTCTGGCGTTGTTTCTAATTACTTCTCCATTTTCATTCAATTTATTTTTGAAGACCCATTTTGTCCCTATGACATTTTTATCTTTTGGTCTAGGAACCAATTCCCAAGTGTTGTTCTTTTCGATCTGCTCAAGTTCTTCATCCATTGCTTTGACCCAGCATTCATCTTTGCATGCCTCTTTCACATTTTGTGGTTCAGTGGAAGAGAGTAATGCCAAATAGCTTGAAGCTTCTGCAATTGTTCTTCTTGTTTGTACTCCTGCTTCTTTCTGCCCCACAATCTGAGATTCTGGATGATTCTTTTGAACATATCTGGATGGAGTCTTCTCTTCTATTCTTGTCTACTCCTCTGGTTCTTCTTGAGATTCTTCTTCTTCTTGAGGTTCTTCTTCTTCATCATTCTGCCTTTGAGGGTAGCCTTCATCTTCTTCAATGTCTTCATGATGAACTTGCCTAGGAATATATCCCTTCTCATCAACCACTACATCAATGCTGTCAACAATTCTGCCAAGTATTTTATTGTAGCACTTGTATGCTTTGCTATGTGGAGAATAACCAAGAAGAATGCCTTCATCTACTCTTGGTTCAAGTTTGCCAAGTTGCTCATCAGTATTCTTAATATAACATTTGCTCCCAAAGATTTTGAAGTGCTTCACCGAAGGAGTCTCACCACTCTAGAGTTCATGAGGTGTTTGAGTGCTGTTTACTCGGACATTTGTTTTGTTAAGAATAATAACCGTAGCATGTGCAGCTTCACCCCAGAAAGTTGTGGGAGTACCTGATTCATCAAGCATAGCACGAGCCATTCGTTGGATTGTTCTGTTCATTCTTTCCACAACCCCATTTTGCTGAGGAGTTCTAGCTGTAGAGAATTCTCTTCTTATCCCATGTTCTTCACAGAAATCGAAAAATTCGTTTGAGGTAAACTCCCCACCTCTGTCAGATCTGAGGCACTTAATTTTGTGTCCTGATTCATTTTCAACCAAGGCTTTGAAGGATTTGAATTTTTCGAATGCTTCATCTTTGTGCTTCATAAGCCCTAACCAGACAAACCTGGAGAAATCGTCAATGAATAATATCAAATATTCTTCTCCTCAAGGTGTCCTTTTCCTAAAAGGACCACATACATCTGTATGGACTAGCTCAAGAGGTATGCTGGCTGATCCTTCCTTCTCTGGAAAGTTAGTTCTAGTTTGCTTTCCAAACTGACAAGATTTGCATATAGTGTTGTCTGGAATTTTGATATCTGGAAGACCACGAACTGCCTGATATTTGCATGCTTTCCTTATTTGTGAAAAGCTTAGATGCCCCAACCTCCGATGCCATAGCCAGTGTTCATCATCCTTGCTCAAATAGCATTGTTGTGGTCTTTCTTCAAATATGTATAGATTATTTGGAGTCCTTCTTCCTTTGATCACTGTTTTACCTGTATCAAGATCACGAACACAACATCCATTTGATCTAAATATTACCTCTGTTCCTTGATCGCACATCTGACTGACACTCAGAAGATTATGCTTCAATCCATCAACATACAAAACATTTCCAGCTTTGACCTTCTCTTTCAATGGAGCAACACCTTTTCCTTTTATGGCTGCAGAGATATCGTTTCCAAAATAAACTTTCTTCCCCTTTTCTAATGCGGTATATGACTCAAGCTTTTCTTTGTCCCCTGTCATATGCTTCGAACATCCGCTGTCAATGTACCATAGACTTTCTTGACCTTCTGCATAAAAGGCTATCCCACATCTTTCTGGTTGCGGTTCCTTTATTCTCCATGTTCTGACATTTGAGGTTTGTTCCTTCTGATTTGTCTTCCGGAACCTGCTCCTGCATTCAGAGTCTTCATGACCAAAGTTATTACAAATAGAGCATTCAACTTCATTTTCAAGAACCGAAAAGTTGTTATAAGTCCTTTTCATGGTTCCAGTCATTCTCCCTTGCTTTTGAGCTTCTCTAGTCATGATTGTCTTGTAGGCAACACATTGAGCTGCTTTGTGACCGAAGTTATGGCAAGAAAAGCATTGGCCATTAAAGAAATTTCTCCGATAATCAGATCTATCATCCAACCGATTGTAGCTTCTATTGACATCCATTCTTGGGGCAAATTGGGAAGATTTTACCTGTGGCTGATTGTAGCTTCTGTTTGTCCTTAAGGCCGCTTGTCCCCGAACTTCTTGATAGTCTTTATTTGTTCTTGAGGTAAACTGTCCCTGATTCACCTAATGAATTTTATTTGGTCTTTGTTCGCTCCTCCTTGCTGCATCAAGATAACTTTTAGAGGTAGAAGCTTGAGATGTTTCTCCATTATATCCCAGACCTGTCTTGATTAGAGGAGAATGCTGCACATTGATAATCTCATTCAAGGTTTCAGATCCTTTAACAAATTTAAGATTAATTGCTTTTGTTTTCTCAATCTCCTTTCTAAGACAAACAATCTCACATTCCAATTTTTCAAGATGTTTTTCCTTTTCTGCCAGTTGACATTGTAGAGAATCAATAATAGCACTTTTCTCTTCTGAGCAAACTTTGAGATTATTCATTTCTTCATAAAAGCCTTCTACATCTATAGCATCCATGTAGTCATCATCTTCAAAAGCCATTAAAAGTTTATATCTATAACCCTGTTCATCTTCGTCACTATTTGAAAGACCATCACTATCTTCATGAGTGTAATAGCTTTTCTCCTTTTCATTCTGTTTCTTGTTCCATTTAACAGGTTCCTTTCCCTTGTCATTCTTATCTTTGTGAGGACATTTGGTAGCATAATGATCTACTCTTCCACAAGCAAAGCATTTAAAAGGTAACTTACCTCTGAACCTTCCAGAACCCCTTTGAAGATTTCTGACAAAATTTGATTCTTCTTCTTCATCTTCTGGCACGTGACTTGCTTCATAATAATCTTCTTTGCCTGAAGCCTTGAAAGCAGCTTCTCTTCTATCTGATGGACCTCCTTTTCTCATTTCATAAGCAGTTAGAATTCCATGAAGCTGAGACATAGTAAGAATCCGTAGATTTTCTTTTTCTTCTATTGCAGACACTTTAGATTCAAATTTGGGGGACAATGATCTTAAAACCTTTTCAACCACAATAGCCTCTTTTATTTCTTCACCCAAGTTTTTCATGCAATTAACAATCTCATCTACCCTAAAGAAATAGTTAGCCACACTTTCATCATTATACATTCTGAGAGTCTCATACTTAATCCTGAGAGTTTGAAGTTTAGCACGCTTTACCTGTTCGTCTCCTTCATAGCTCGTGACAATTTTGTCCCATATTTCTTTTGCGGATTTATAGTGCATTACCTTCATGAATTCCGATTGGGATATACATCCTAATAGGGTACTGACTACTTTCGCATTTGTTTCATACTTCTTTTTCTCGGCTGCATCTGTAGGAGTAGCTGAAGGAAAAGTGTAGCCTGTCTCTACGATGTCCCAAACTTCTGTACCAAGAGATTGAAGATAGGCAGTAACTCTTACCTTCCAATAATTGAAGTTTGTCCCATCAAAAACCGGTGGCCTGATTGATGCTTCTCTTTCGTAGTTGCTCATGATGAATGATCTACCTTCAAGTGATCAAGCTTCTCTGAAGGACCTGCTCTGATACCAATTGTTAGAAATAATACTAAGAGGGGGGGGGGTGAATCAGTATTATCAGAAAAACTTTTTCATTTTATGCTCAGAAACATATACGCTACTTCAGTCAAGTGAAACAGCGTGTACACGCTACTGTGTCTAGAGCAACCAGCGTATAACAAGAAAAACTTATGATTCAGTAGCTTATCTTCAGTAAATGCATCAGGACATTATTAACCATGATAGTAAAACAGGTGCAGTATAACAGAACAGATCATCACACAGAAAACACACACATGAACACCATGATATAAGGTGGAAACCCAATGTGGGTGAAAACCACCTGCTGCAAGTCGTCTCTATCTTTCTTTAATATGAAACTTCAGTTTACAATCTTTTGTACTGGTGCAGCCTTATACCAGTACGCAGGCTACAACTTGCAGAAGGCTACAACCTTCTCTCGTTTTCCAAACTCTCTTGGAAGGGAGCTCCAACCCCCTTTGCTCTTGTACTAGCTAAGATACTAGTATGTAGGTGCTGGCCTACAATCTTCTTTCCTTCAGGTACCACTTTTCATCAATTTTCAGACTGGATACTCCTAAAGCACAACATTTCAATCTGAAGACCACGATTCATTCACTTTTCATAGCAAATCATAGAAGCACAAAACAACCAATACTAGCATCATCAAACTTTGAATCACTGAACCACTGAAACCCTGTCAACACCAGTCACTAGAAACACAGAGCGGACTACAGAACTCTGCAATAGCAGTCAGACCCAACTGCAACCCCAAAAATCAAACTTCAAAAGATGTACGCTACTTCAATGAGAGAAACCCACGTATACACGTGCTTTTACCGAAGACAAACTGCGTACAGATCTAAAAATAAATTCTCTTAACTTGCAGTTATACCAGACATTAGTTAGACCCAGAACATAACATTGCATCAGTATGCAGATCTAGAAATACGCATAATCAACCATATCATAATAGTGCATTTCAAACCATTATATCCCGATCTGCCCTTAGATCTAGTCTTCCATCAACCGGTGTGATCTCTCCTTAGCTTAGATCAAGCAACCCAGAACCTACATACCAGATCTCTTTCTTTTTCAGATATTCAAGACTTTTCAATTGTACTTGCCTAATGATCTTCTTCTCCTTATATAGCCTTAGGCCTTGCTCAATACCAAGGGCCAAAACCATAGAAATCCAATACCTTCAAAACTAGGGATCAACACGTCTGTCGAGATACTTTGGTCCAAAGACATAGGTTCAAGTACCGAGGACTAACTACCACGGACCAAAGGGAAGCTTCTCGACATGTACGCACTTTTCTGTTCATGTAGTTGCGTGTATACGCGACTTCGTATATAGCGAACCTGCGTATCCGCGACTTAGTGTATAGAGGACCTGCGTGTATACGCAACTTGGGCTTAATGAACCTGCGTATATGAAATTTCTCTTCATACTTGTAGTCTGGACTGAGATCTGTC
The DNA here is from genome assembly GCA_031772625.1 of Pinus tabuliformis. Taxonomy (NCBI): domain Eukaryota; kingdom Viridiplantae; phylum Streptophyta; class Pinopsida; order Pinales; family Pinaceae; genus Pinus; species Pinus tabuliformis. The sequence continues at coordinate 61,423,586 of CM062804.1, read as the reverse complement.
ATCAAAGAGAGTTGCCATCAAGGACAACACCTGGATCGTAGCGCCACACCTGTGCCAAAATGCCAACACAAACCATAGCTTCTATTCGCCAATATTCCTTCCAATATAAAAAGTTGTTCTTATGCGTACCTGATCATCTGGCAGGTGTAGCTCTCAGCGCGATGTCTAGTGCTTGGAACCAATGTTCCTCCGGTACATCCCTTTCAAATTTATCCAGAAATAAATTGACATCTTCTAAACCATCATAATGTGGTAAATTATGTACCTTAGTGGATATACATCGAAGTGACTTTGTACGATAGTTGAATCATGGTGTTGATACCTCATGCAACCTGTTTTGCCAGTGTTTAATCTCCTCGTCTGAATCTGAATTGCAAGAGTTGTCCTTCTCCCACATAATTCGCCCATCCATCGTAGGGTTGATCCAATCTTCATCCCGCATAGTAAGCTTATATATTTTCTCGATATCATCCTCCTCATCATACTTGTGGACTTGTTCAATATATCACACACCCTCGGTTGGATCCAATGGAAAAATAACCCTTAGTTCTTTCTTTTCAAATGTCATGCTTCGCTTCTTAAGGTTGATGGTCGCATTCATATAAAATTCCCAATAAATTCCAAGCAGCACTGGATATGGGTTACTGTCATCCACTATTTTGATCACTTCAAAATTTGCTATGGTGCACACCCCTTCAATATCCACAGTCACTCCATGTAGGCGCCCCATAGGAATAATATTTTTCTAATTCACAATTCTTAGCTAAATCGGGGACCAATGTAGCACTGGTCTACCCATTATTTTCTAGGTTTTATTCAGCAGAACATTTGCATCAGACCCCAAATCAAGAATCACCTCCTCCATTTCGAATTCTCCAATCTAGGCAGTCAATCTCATTTCGCGACCGGTCCTTTTCTTGCTTTTTCCTACCTTATGTATCATGTGTTGTTCCGTCATTCGCTTATTCTTGCTAGTGAAGTTATCTATCAATTCTTATAGTCCTTCTACTACTTTCTTATCCCTTAGGAGCTTCATGCAGGTTTGTAAAAATGATGCTAATAATGAGGGGTTTGTCCCATGTGCAATATTGACATCTTCAAGCTCTCCCATACTTTGAGTCCTTCACGTAGAAGCTCCTACATCCATGAAGCTCCTTTTTGCTTCCATAAACATTTCCTTTACTTGATTTACATCAAATCCCACTTCCTTGTCAATAGCCTTGTGAACCCATACATTTTCCTCTAGTTTCTTCCTTTTATCCTCCCTGGTAGATATGCCACTTCGCGTGACAATATTAACACTAGGACCCTCTTCGCGCGGTTTAGATATCATCATCTGGATGTTATGGGTAGACTGTTGAGTCTGAGTCTTCTTTTCTTGCATATCCTCGATGAGCACTGGGAAATCTTCTATGACATGATCAAATTGGCAACAATATTGACATGAGGGGTGCATTGGATTCTGACAATCTCGCGCAAAGTGACCTGGTTCTCCACAATTGTAACAGATGATTTGGCCACAACCTCTTCCAACCCCTCCCCCTCTTCCTCTTCCTTAACCCTAAAATCCTCAGCATGTTGCAGTTGCACCTTGATCCTGAGGACATGCCTCCATTTGTACTCTATATGTGGTTTTTTTGTCCATCATCAATTCGTAACTTTGGAAATTGCGCTCATCATGACCCACATACTTACAGAAATTATAGAACAGTTACCAAGGAGTCTACACAAACTTCTTCAACAACTAACAATTTTCCATCATGTGTTTTCCTATAATTTGACAAATAGCGTACCACGGTACCACTCCTGTACTTGGCCCAATGGTGTTCTTTGGTTTCAAGGGGACAGGACCCCCTCGAACTAGATAATTTTGGTACACTAGGTAATGATCCTTATCATGAGCCTGGCCCTTACATTTCAAACACCATACTTCCATGTCAACCTCATTCTGGACTTCTTTTCCCTTATTTGGGCTCTGCAAATCCATATGCAGGCTAGCCAGCTATGACCAAATCTGCTGCACTCCTAGATTCGTATCCTGAATGGGTGAGGCTTCTAATTTCATAACAATCTCTAATGCCTCTACTTGTGTCCCAATCTTCTGTTGTGATAGTGGCTGTCTCAAATGGGGCAATAGTGAAGTAATGTACCAGTTCTTGTGGTTGTCATCTGTGATTTTCATATTAGCTTGCTGGAGTAGACATTTCAGCCTTTGATCAAAGTCCCATGTGGACTCGTTCACTTTTTTCTAGATCTCTTTAACCTTTGTTACTGACTAGGCTTGTGACTTAGGCTTCTTCAATTCATTATTGAGAGTTTTCTTCATGTCTTCCAGTGTTGAATTTGAATGAGCTGAACAATACTTAGTATACTAGCTTAGTGCTCAGTCTTGCAGTGTCGTAACCAGCTACACTTTCTAGAAATCATCATATGTAATCTGCTGTGACTTCCACACAACATCATCTACAAACTAGAATTGTTCAAGGTCTTCTGTCCCCAGGCCTCTGAATATGGGAATCTTCATAGTGTTGGCCATGTTGAATAGTGGAGGTGGAGGTGGAGGTGGAGGCAGAGGTGTAGGTGTAGGTGTGTGAGGCAGAGGTGATGGTGGAGGTGGAGTGGACGGATGTGGTATTCCTATGATACCCTGATTTAGCGTCTGTACCACACCTAGAGATGTTTTTAGAATACTAATTTCTTCATCACTATCAGATGCTCCCAATAGAGGGTTGTATTTAGCACCTGAATCTAGATCTCTTCTGAACGTTTTTCCACTTTGCATAGCTCCCATCAAATCTCTTCTAAACATTAATTCAATGACATAACCCTTTTCTCACACAATAGAATTTTAATCCAAGTTTTCAGGGACTTTAGATACTTACCTCTTGGTCCTTTGAAAAACCATCATTCAGCTTCACTATAACTGACAGATGTATCAAACGTGAACTTAGTGATGAATGCGCCCAAAATGCTATTGATCCAGTAATCAACAACCCTCATGATCTTGTTTTCTAAAGCTTCCAGGTGAATTAACAACTCTGGAGTCCACATAATATGGTTGTCCAACTTCTACGTACCTTGACTATCTACCAATTTAGACACCCACTAGTGTAATTCACATGGAAAGAGCATAAGAAAATTTCATGTTAATCTATATATAGGTATCTATTCAACCATTCTTCCTTTGATACACGTAGGTTCTTGTTTTCCTGAGCTGCAAATTCATGCAGCTTCTGATCTATCCACTTCTTGATTTCCTTATTAGTTGGGAACCATTTATTCGACATCACACATTCCTTAGACAGATCCCGGTCCTGGCAACAGAGCAATTTGTTGGCTTGAGGGAGTTTGGACCCAGGTTCAAAGTTAGTTGTGCCAACCAACAAAACCCTACACTGCCAGCCCTTTCGGAAACAACATAGATAGTGCAGGTTGCAGTCTCACCTAAGGTAGTATTGGGGGATGACAAAACCAGGTTTCTCCATCCATAGGTATGCGTGATGGGCTTCTATTACTTCTAGGAATTTTCCCTGACCTTCATGAACCCTAACCCTTGAAATGTGGAAATTATGATAACTTACAGATAACAACTTCTAACTCTGCGTTGATTTCTTTAAACATTCATATCATCAACTAAACTAATAGATCTACTACTTTTGCACATCAATTAAGTGTTTCTCAAGCTAATTGCAAAAAACAAAGTGAATTTATAGTAAACAAAGAAGTAAACACAGATGCATCGATAAATATATATTTCTCCCAAAATAGTATTTATTATGTTCAATCCTTCTGTTACAAACTCTTTCTTCCCTACACACACAATTACAGGGGCCCGTGCACTCAACTGCAGACTTACCAAGGTCTCCACGCACACAGTTGCAGGAGCCTTCCCTTTTGCCTAAGTACAGAAAATAGACTCTTCTAACTTAGATTACTTTTCCATACATGAATCTTCAATGATTTATTTCTTCCTATGACTCTCTATGACTCCTTTTTATAGCATCTTTATTTACAATACCATGGTTCACGAACCATGGGTAGGTCACAAAACATCTTAAGTTCTTACATTCTAAGGGGCTTTGACCTTCCTAAAAACCTTTTGAATTCTATGACCTTCGCGCTCTACTACTCAAAATGTGGAGACTTTACATAGATAACAAAAATTATCACAAAATTAACCCTAGGGGACCCTATCCCAACACCATGATGAGATAATTTTTGAAGTTATGACTTGATGATGGAGCTTACTGTCGAGGCTTATAGACTTCAAGTTGAAGGACATACACATAAAGAGCCAGGCTAGCATGCTATTTGAGGAGGTTTCCACGGATGAGGATGAGGATGAGGAGTTGGTCGAGGACGCGGCTATATTATCTGTTATAAATGTGGACAAGTAAGACGTTTCGTAAGGGATTGTTAGAACCCTATGATAACCTACAACTAATGTAAGTCTTTTGATCACGTGATAGAATAATGCCCCATCCTTATCGTGAAGATGCAGGAGAAAAGGAACCAAAAACCTGTAGCAAATATTCAAATGATGACCGCTGAGCCAAGGGAGGATGGATCACGCATCAATATTATAAAAAGAAGCGGATGATATAGGAGGATCTTGTCAAATCAGTTATATAGGTTTAGTTTTGTTGTCAACATTCAGTCCAGTGTCGTTAGCTTTGACAATGATGTTTATGGTTCAGGTTGTTCAATAATGTATATGGTTTTCATGGAGAGATGGTTTGATACCGGGTTGTCGACATGTTTTTTGTTGTCAGTTCCACCAGGATTTGAACGTCGAAATGGGTTTGTCGACCGCCTCGCAGGTTTTGGTGTCAACGAGTTTGTCGTCATGTGACGTTTATTTCTAATGTCGCATTGTGACATTTAGTTGTAAATGGGTTATTTTAAAATAAACCTAATACAAACCTAAAGAAAACTACACCATGCATTATCTTAAAACCCTAACCTAAACCATACATTAAATACATTATGTTAGAGTCGGTCTGGTCATCCCTCCGTCAGAGATCATTCCTCTTTTTTGCAATTCATTTTTAGGTGTCTCGCTCGACTCACTTCATTGCATTTCGCTAAGGGCATGGCATTGTCTGATGGAAGGGTTTGGTGTTCTTTTTTACCTCATGCTTGTACCTGCCCGGGCTAGTCAAAATTACTCTATGTTCATCAAAGTTCATTTCAGTCATTCATAGTCATTATGTTATTTTGGTCAAAAAGAGTTATTTTAAGAGTCTAGGTCTAGTGGTTGGTCTTCAAACATGTTGAATAATACCCACAGGACATGAGGATGGTTTTCAAAGAGGTTCCTAGTTCAAAAACTCATCATCAAACACATTTGAGGACATTTCTTGTTCAAAACTCTATTTTGAATAAGAAATTGTCGAATTCATTTTTTGTAATAATCATGTATTTTTTCGCCATGGAGTTTTCAAAGCAGGCTCTAGTTTTCCTTTGCCAAACATCAACGCCAGCATCCCTATAAAAAACAACCAAGTTCATCAGCTCAAAACTCAGAAAATCAATGAGACAGCCAAAAGACAGAGTTTCATTAAAAGACAAAGTGCCATAGTCAAAAACATTATGAAGTGGGTTTTTGAAGAAGCAAAAATTTAACCCATGACTCCCAATGTCTTTATAAAAGATTTTCACAAGCAAACAAAGTCATTGTGCAACTCAAGGTTATAGAGAAGCATTGAAAAGTCATTGTGAGAAGCTAGTGCGTGTTTGGAGTGAGATTGGAGGCGTTTTCCAGAGCGCGGCGCACACACAGAGGGGCGCGGCGCACATACAGAGCGCGGCGTACACAACATTACCCCACAGTGTTAAATTAACACAGGCGCGGCGCATATAAAGTGCGCAGTGCACTGGATCTGCTGCGCGGCGCATACAGCGTTACCCCACAGTGTTAAATTAACACGGGTGCGGCACACACCCACCAAGGCCCGAATTTGTGCCAAATTTGCATCAAATCTCCTTGAAACCCTTCAAATCGATAGGTAGGGTCTATCTCTTGGCTTGTTCATCCAATTTTGTGGATAGGATGATGGTTATGGCCATTTATAATTGCAATAAAAAAAAAGGCCTAAACCCTACCACTTGAAATCACCAAAGCTATTGCTCTAGGGTTGAAGACTTGTTGTGTTGATGCCAAGGTTCCTCTTTCACCTCTCAATTTTTCACTCTTTTCCATTGTTCCCTTCCCCCCTATCTCATTTTTCCTTATTTTCCCTACCCTAAAACATTACTAAACCCATATTCCCTATCCCTCCACACATTTGTCAACTATAAAATGCCCAAACCCTCCTACATATCCTTGAACAAAATTTCCCCCCATAACCCCTATTCCCATCATATTATTCCCCTTCCTAACACTCCCTTTTTACATTGTTCCCCTTGGTGGCAGATATCACAATAGCACCTAGTTTCACTACCATCATCAAAAGATGACAAATTTTTGGGCACAACACAGGTTTTTTCTCCCTGTGCGTCGCGCCACTGGCGCGGCACTTAGGATTGGGAGCTCCAAATCACAAATGGTTTGCATTTTTCAATTCAACATGAAAAATCATGCCTGCTAGTGCATGGACAAGAAGTTTGGGTAAGTTTTGAGTCCCCAGGAGGTCAAAAACACCCTAAAAATGACCTCTCTGCCCCTAATTTCACACACAGGAAGCAGTCTTGGGAGATTGAGGTTTTGGAGGGGAAAATGGGCACCAAATTCAGAAATTCCGCTTGGGTTGGAAAGTAGACAAGCAGGGCTTTCCAAAAAGTACACTTGGGCTCAATTTGGACTTCAGCAAGTGCCTCAAAATCAGCACCAAAGTAGCGCATCGCATATAGCAATTGGCGCGGTGCATAGAGGTTTTTTGCCTAATTTTTCATCTTCCAACTCAGAAATTCGGCCAGTTTGACTAGTTTTGCTTTGTGATGTAATTTTTGACTTATCTTGATTTAATTGAGTGAACATGATGTAATTTTGACACTTAGTTACTTGTTCTAGAATATTCATTCACCAAAGAGTGAAAATTTAATGAATGAATCAGTTTCCTACCTTATAGAGGCAAGTTGTTTTGACTGCCTAGATTTTAGTGCTTTGTTTAGAATTGGTTGAAACAGCTCCTAGAAGGATGAGCTCGACCCCTAGAGGCAAGGGAAGAGGTTGGCTTGTCTATATTATGTAATTTCTAAGTCATTTTCAGGGTTGGACTCTTGGGAAAAGCTTGGCACTCTATTGTACATTGTATCTCTGCATTTTTGGCAAAGGAAAGACCAGGGTTTTGCAGCACTGTTTGGGATCCATGTGGCTTTATGTTTTGATGGTGTGCTTCTCTAAGTAATTGTAAGTTTATCTAGTGTTTTGTGTATCATCTTCAAGCTTCTTCTTCTGAATTTGAAACAAATGAGTGATTAAGGTGGAATCCATAACTGTTATGCTCTGCCTTTGAATTTGTTTAAATTTTCATGTTTTCTTCAGTTTAAGGAGAATTCTTGAGTCTCTCTTGCTCTCCTTAGCTCCTCACCTATCTGATCTACCCATCTCACCTGCTTTAAAGCATCAAAACGATCGCCTTCCTTGCCCCAATCAGACCTCTACAGAAACTATGCCTCATCCCCGAGCCCAAATTTGCCTTTCCCATTTCTTCAACAAAACCCCTAAAAAACCAAATCAAATCCTTTGCACTTAATACCTAGCCTAAGATCAGTTGCAAATTTAGTCATCTTGAGCCCCATCGCTTGTCTTTTGCCGAGATTAACCCGGAGAGAGCCCTCTCCTGTCCTCGTAGGGCTAGCTACGAGGTTGAGCGTGGTTTGATGTGGACCTAGAACCTTGTATTTTCAGCCTGAGACAAATCTAGGCTCTAACACGGATGGTAGCCCATTTTGTTGTGGGGGAAAAAGTCTCCTCATAATCGACCCCTCCTTTCTGTGCAAAACCTTTTGCCACAAGCCTAGCTTTGTGCTTTTCAAGTGAGCCATCAGCTTTATACTTGTTCATGTAGACCCACTTGCAGCCAATTGGTTTGGTTCCAAATGGAGGATCAACTAGCTTCCAAGTGTTTTTCTTTATGAGGGCATCATACTCTTTTTGCATCGCTTCTTTCCATTCATCATGAGAAGCAGCTTCTTTGAAGGAAGTTGGTTCAAAATCTGTAGACAAGTTCAATTCACAATCATAAGAAACATCCATATCAATAGGTGAATTAGAGTCATCTACATCACCTCCATTTTGCCGGTTTGAATTTCGAGTTCCTGTCTTTCCAACCTCATCAGGATGAACACTTTAAAGTGTCTTTGTCAGCCACTTTGGAGGACCTTTCTCAGATGGTCCAGGCTGCTCTTTTGATTGAGTTGGACTGAATCAAGATTGATTCTCCCAATTCTATCAATTACATCACTTAAAGCATCATCCGTTGTTGGAGTTTCATGCGGGGGAGAGTGTTCTTCAAAAGAAGATTCCACATGTTGATCTAGTATAGGAATCCCCCCTTCAAGATGTGGAATCTGATTATCAAATTCTTGAAATGATTTTGCTTTTGTGAATCTATCCATGAAGCAAGTGAAGCATTAAATAAATCTTTGTTTACTCCAATATTACATTGTACCACATCATAGTGAGCGGATTCAGGTGCTTTACCTTTGTCTGTATCATCAGTTTTACCTTTCTGTTGGTTTCTTTTCTACTCAATTTTGTCCCATGGTAGCTTGCATGTAGAGGCATCATGTGATCCATTTCTTTTGCAGCGAATGTAGTGCAAATCTGCCTTTTCTCCTTGAGAATGTTAGCCTCCCCTACCTCTGGAATATCTTCCTCTTCCTCTTCTACCACCTCTTCCTCTTGTAGAATCTGGAGCAGGATGCTTTTCTTTATGAGCAAGGCACACAGCCTCTTTAGGAGATTCAGGGGCTATCTTCTTTCCAAAAGCTTTCTCTCTTTCAGCAAACTTTTTCACAAGAGAGTCAAAGGTTATATCTTTGAGATTTCCATTTGCTTGCAATGACTCAAGATAATTGGAGTAAGTAGGATAAAGTGCCTTGAGAAAAGCGATAAGAGGAATATCCAATTCAACCTTAGTGGATTTGATATCATGCATTATAGACTTTACTTCAGATGCAAGAGCAAGAGGATCATTATTTTGCAGTTCAAGAGTGAAGAGTTTAATCATTAGTTGAACAACTTCAAGTGCAGAATGTGAGTCATAGAGTTCTTTAAGCTTTTGTAAGGCTTCAAAGGAAGTTGAATATGAGGAAATATGGTGACTCACCTCTTCATTTATAGATGTAGCGATTAATGCATAAGATTTGTTGTTCTTCTTTTCCCAAATGACGAGCTCTTTGTCTGAGGTAAGATGTACTGGTTCATTGTCTCCTTCTTCGACACACACTCCTTTCCACAGCTCATTGAAAATGAGGATGTGTTTTATCATCCGGGACCATTCAGGATAGTTCTCCTTGCCAGTGAGAACTATTCCCACCATGGATATGATTGAATGCATACTGTAAAAAAAAATTACTTCTGCTGATAGAAAAATACTTCTGCTGGCAAATAATGTGCTTTTTTGGAGAAAAAAAGCTTCTTTTGCTAAAAAAATTGATTCTGATATCAAAGTGTATTCTGGCCCCAAACAATATATTAAACACAGTCAAATGCAGGAGCGTTAACTATGTTAGTCACTTTGAAAATAGTTTTATGAAAACAACATTATGGTAGCCCAACAACGTGGTATATATGGGATATAGTCTATATGAAAACAGTAGCCACACCAAACATTATCTATACCAGCGTATGTATGAAAACAACAGTGTATTAAAACCATCCAAAACCGCAGCAGGAATAGAATTCAGCTACGCCATTCATATACCATTTACCATTGAAAGGAACGCTACCACTGTCATAAAAAACTTCACCGCATATAACATTTTAATCCATTATATGCGTGTGTTTGTCGTGCGCTCTCTCCACTTCTGTGCGCTTCCCAGGTTTCAACGCAGATGCTTCTATTCTCGTTATCAGAAATAGACAAAAAGTAGGTTAAGTGGAAATTCAAACAACCCAACACCTCAATGCAGCCAAGCACGGAAGAAAAATTACGGAACTGGAACAACCCAAGTGCATTGAAATTTATGCGGATTTGGGTATATTGGATACCAATGGTTACTGCAGATCTAGGAACAGGCTCATTGCAAAGAAGTAAAATCTGATCTTGCGGGAGCTGGACCTTCTCAACAAAGCTAAGCTGTTGTCTGCCAGAAATAACACACATTACCTTAAATATGGGTGAACTGTTAGACACGGGGGTTCATGGCACACTCACAGATATGTGAAGAGGGCAGGCAGAAGTGCCGGTTAAAAGCGGAATAGTGGAGAGCCGAAAGGACAGGGAGGAGCAAAATTGGATGATGAGCGAGCGCTCAACAAGCACTTACGATCTTGTCAAGCAGACATAGTATCTGTATGTAAGGTTTGAGAAGGCCAAAGATCTCCCCACCATGGACATGTCGAGGTTCGCCTTGGTAACTATAAGGGTACCACGAAGTACTTTGAGAAGAAATCAAACACTGAATGGCACCAGGTCTATGCTTTCTCGTAGGATAGAATCTATTCGTCCATGGTGGAAGTGGTGGGGAAGGACAACGCTAAACTTATGAAACATTTATGGACAGTCAGGACAGCTAGAGAGCGCAGGCACTGTCAGGTAGCAGCGTTCAAGTGACAGTGTGGAGCAGGCTGCCAACATTTATGAACAGGCAACATTTTTGAATGGGGAGCAGAAGAGCAGAGGAGCAGAATAGGTAGTTACAAAGGGCATAAAAGCTAAAAAAAAGGAGTTGGCTCTAATACCATGTCAGGCCAGGCAGTAACTCCATAAGGCAGAAATAATTTGACTATATTATTCCATCAGGTAGGTCCTCATTATATACATGAGGGAGAGACTGTTCAGTTCGTCTCCCGATGACTGTTCATATTTCCTATTTATTATTTACAATAATTCACCCAATCACAAGGATTAGGTGTCAACAGATATAAATACAAGTCAAGTGACCCTCATTTGGAGATCATCATAAAGAATTCTCTTCTTCTCTCTTCTTTGATTTGGCTCGCATAAGTCTGAATTTGGTTCACTGAGATTGGTTCATATAGGTATGAGATTGTAGGGTCTGAAGATTTCACACTCGGATTAGGGTTTTAATCTGCAACCATATGGATGCTACGAAGAAATTTTGGCAGCATTCGCTTGCATGCAAGCTTGTGTGTGCAGCCAGGATGATTCAGCCACATGCATGATCATTGTTTGCATGTGTCCAAGACTCAGGGTTTCTTCTGACAGGTGACTATAGTTTTAGGTGACAATTGACCAATGTTAACCGAAGATGACCACGAGCTAGAAAAGTTATCTCTAATAAATATTATTGTTGGGCTCACATTTTTGGATATTGTTTGGTTGATTTTTCTGGATAGTTTTGTGATTGAAGATATCGAATATTGTACTCTCTCTTTTCTGAACATTTTATGACAATCTAATAAAAAGAAGAATTTGAAGGGTTTTCCCCCTTGTGGGGTTTTTCCCTAGTCTTTGACCAATCCTGGTGTCTTTGTATGTGAATGTTTTTCTTCTATTGTTCCTTTATGTTCCGCTGTATTGATGATGATAATATTCTTTCTGTATAATTAAATATGATGTAATGATGTTATGATGTTGTGGGGTGAATTTAATATATAAATGATGAAATGCAATTATCTAAAGCAGAGAACAATATATCCCTAAGAAAAAATAACATTTTTTAAGAGTCGGGCTGAAGAAAAGTCATTGAAGATCACCATTATGAAGACACCATTGATGGAAGCAATAGAAGATGGAGGAGACCTAAAAGAATGCTAGGGTTTGAAGGTAACCATAGGCAATCTGGTTATTATGGTTTGATAGATACCATGAGGTTATGGTTTGGAAGAAACCTTGGTGTATGATAAAAGCTTGAGTTATGCAATTTTGAAACCCTAGCATTATCTTTGAGAAGTTTTAGTAGTACTTTTGTGACCACAAAAAGTTTCTTTTGTTTTCTTAAAAAATAAATAAATAAATAAAACATTGCTTTTGTTTTGTTTTTCCAAGCTTTTGGTTTACGGTTTCTTTTGTTTTATTGTTGAAAAGAAAATTGTGATCTTTTGCAATTTTTTATGCTTGCTTTGAAGAGAGATTTGTGTTCAAATATTTTCCCTCTTCATTTTTAAGTTAGATTATTGTCTCTATAAAGAATTGCATTTGCTTATGAGTGTTGTTTAGGATCTTGCATCATCATTTTGACTTGCATTAGGTTAGTTTGCATCTTAAGGAATTCTTAGTCCTTTTCAGTTTTTGGGTGTGTGTGGATTGTTTCATAAAAGAAAAGAAAAATATTTTGCTTATATATAGGTTTTCGTAGAACCCAAGTAGAAATCACTCTTCATCGAAGAAAATGACTACATTCATATAGTTAGTTTTCTATTGGTTTCTTTTGCGTCATAAAAACATCATCAGTTTCCGGCATATAGCATACAGTTAACAGACTCACTACATTTCTTTTGTTATATTATCACATGGTTTCAGACAGTTTCTATTTTTGATATTGTATGGGGTTGTTTATCCTTTGTAGAAGGTGACCCCAGGTTTCATATGTCACGATCTATACTGACTTTACATCCTCCCGGGAGGAAGACTCTTACTGGTTTTTTACAATAGCAGAATAGCTCCCTATGGGTTGATCAGATTGGGATCTTTTGAGCCACTGCACGGCTTAAGATCAATTTGTATAAAAACTTTTTATAGTCATTAATAAAAAGTTTTGCTTTTTTCCTCGGAAAAAAAAAAAAACATCATCAGTTTCACTTTCGTAATTCCCCCTGACTTAAAGAACATCTATACAAAATCAAGCGATTAATAAAATGAACTAGAAATTTTATTGTTGTCATTAGCAAACACCAACAAGTGAAGGTTCATTAGGGCATTGGATTAGGTGAGTGGAGAGTTAACTCTTCAAGGCCGCTCAAATTATAAAACTTAGAAGTTGAATAAAGAGCAAAACCCAATATCGTTAGAAAGACTGGGAAAGCTCTGTGACTGGGAGTTAAGCACGAGGGAGAGTGAATACAAGGAAGAGAGATACCCCCTCTTCTACTTGTTGAATCCTGCCTCACGACTATTCCACCTGGCTTTTGATACGAGTTGGTATTCATAGTTTGCTTTCCTAGGGATAGAATAGCTAGTTGTGGAGGGGAATCCTGTGGCACCTGAGGCTGACGTTGCATCATGTTCAGCAATACTTCTAGAGGGTACCCTTGTGAAGCTTAGGTGCTTGCATCGGCAAGGCTGTTGTCTGGAGGTCAGCGTAACTACTTCTGATACCTTCGCTAATAGGCCTAGGGCATAATTACCCCAATCTGTTTTCAGAAGGCCCTTTATTTTGGCTTTCTTGTATTTTGGTGTCTGGTCCTAATTACCCGGAGTGGAAATACTTGAAATTTGTTTGATTTCTTGTATCTTTACGGACTTTTAGAGAGTGCTCTTTGCTCCTAGTTGGCCTATCTTTAAACTTTTTTGAGTCTTTGAATAGATTTCTTAAAAATAATTCAAAGTGGTTGATCGACCAGCTCGTCAGTCTAGGAGACTTTGTGGGCTATCACCTATGAGTCTTGAGCCTTCTCCTATAAGGCGTAAGGGCAATACTACCAATGGTTTTCAACCAGTGGTAGCAAGAGCATCAAAGATTGATCCACCAGTTGGAGTCATTGATTCACAAGATAGACCTGGTACAAGTAGAGAGTTAGAGAGGAACACTCCAGTTCTTTCTCAAGTCCTCTTCCAGTCACAAGACAATATTGAGGTTGAAGAGCTTTCAAAGTCTATTGCGGCTCCTAATTCTCCTCTTCCTCTTGATCATCCAAACGTTTTATTATATGTCAAAACTCTGACCAACAAGCCTTTGAGCCTAGGTTTACATCGATCTTTTCCTTCGATGACCACTGCTAGAAGCATGGCATCTGTTATCACTCAGGTTGTCCTTAAACTCCTAAAAGGATATGGCCGAGGTAACCACAAACCAATCTTTGGACTGCAGGTTCTAGCCCACCTGCAATCAAAGAGGGCTCTCTCTTTCTGATTTAGCTTTGTTGATGATGATTTTAGGCTAGTTATTGGGTTCAAGGGGTTTTGTTTGTGTTTTGGTGGGAAGATTGATGCTTTCAAGTAGAGAGGCAAAGCATAGTGTGGTAAGTTTCAAACCATTGGGCGTGGAGTCATGGAGTAAGACTGCTGGTGCGTTTTCTTGGTCACAAGAGAGAATATGGAGCAAGCTAGCTGCACATGAAACAATGATTCAAGGTAAAGAGATGGATTGAAAGGCTAAGGAATGAGAGGCAATTAAGAATCTCTCATTCAGGTTAGCAGGGGGAAGATAAATGAGCCCTATCTAGGAGCAGCTAAGAATTCCTAAATAACAGTCATTCATATGTGAAATAGATCAAACATGAGCCATAAAAGAATTCATATTTATGCCTAAATCAAGAGGAAAAACATTAAGAAGCCACAGAAACTGAGCATAGAGTGCAGCTAAGCAAATTCTAAACCAATCCTTCGTTCTGTAACTTGAGCATATATGAAATTGAAATAACAGAGGTGAGGAACACTTATTGATTCATATTGCAGCACAAGAATTCCAAATTCATCCTTCAGAAACCATTAACAACACATCAAACAGTCCATTCTCCAAGCTTTCAACAATCTTTGATTAAGAAAAACATATCAGATATACAGTGTGAGTCTCTCATGAGGATTATCAACCAACCAACCCTTTAAACAGTGAATTAGGGTTGTTTATATAAGCAAAATATCTACCCTAATCAGATCTCAGACAGATCTGCTGTAATAAATGTTTTAAACCTAACACATGTCTGAAATAAATGTGGGAAAATATCCTCGAGCTGCGCTGGGTGCAGCTGTAACAAAAAGGAATTAATGTGTTGTCTTTATGGCTCTGTGCTGATCACTTAGCCATAACTATGCTTTGGGTTTTGATCCACCGATCTCATGTGGCTTTAAATGCTTTAATCACTGATCCGAGAGCTTTAAATGGCTTAGCACCATTTCGTTGACTTTGCTGGGGGGCTCTTTAATGTTTTCCTGCTTCGGGCTGCTAACATATCTTCACTGATACACTTTGCCGCTTCCTGATACTCTTTGGCACTGAACCTGGCCTCTTTAACGTCTTCTGAGTGCTTCAGACTGTCTCATTGACTTTAATGGCTGTTGTTCGGCCCTTTGTTGCTTTAAAAACTGTGTTTGCCCCTTTCTGTATGCTTCACAAAGAAATTCTTTTCATTTTGCGCCTTTCGGGCTTGCTGAAGGCCGAGTCACGAAGGGGCTTTCCATTTTGGCCTATTTCCCATAGCCATGCGCGATTAATCGCACATGAAAAACTGCCTCAGATTCTGATTCTGGGCTTCCTAGGCTACGATTTACGCCTTTCACACTTTTTGACGGTGATGTCAGCATGACGTCAGCGGTGGGTCCTAGTACGGCGGTGACGTGGCGGGATGACATCAGCAGGGTGACGTCAGTAGTACGGTGGATGACATGGCAGTGACACGGTGGCAGAGACGTGGCAGGATGATTTGGCAGTACGGTGGTAGGAGGCCGACGCAGTTTGATGACGTGGCAGGATGACGTCACTCGGCGGAGGCGGTATCCGGTTTCATGGTGCACCACCCTTCCGCATAGGTGGTTTCGGCAGAGGGGGCTCCGCCACAGTCGAGAGGGCGACGCGTGGCGGGAGTACGATGGGAAAACCGCCGATCTCCCGGGTGTTAACCCTCGGCATGTCGGGCATGAAAACACCCACCCACCGTAGATCTGCGGCGCGCCAGATCTGACGGTCGGCGGCACAGATGAGGCAGCGGAGGGATAATGGACGGGGCCCAGGGCACATTTGAATAATTTATTAAATGGCGGGGGGGTTTAAACATTAGAAAAGTGGGTTTACGGGGTTATAACCGGGCGGGGTAGATATTTACATGTAAAACTTTAGGATAAGGGCGGGATATGGGTGCTGTAGGGTTGGGGTTAAGGGGGAATGGTTGTTAGCATGACCAGGTGTCAGACTAACTCCAGTTAGGACACGGATGGGTTAGCAGGAGCCCCAGATGGACTATTGCCTCCCGGACTTAGAAGAATATGGCTATAGTGCCAAGGGGAGGATTATTTAACATTTTTGGGATTTTATATATTTTTGCATAGTAGGGGATAGGAAAATGATTTAGGGAGCTAAATAATAGAGTTAGTAGTTAATATGGAAATGACAAGAAAGCGCTAAGTATGTGGATCTTAGGCTATCAAGAGGGGAAAAGTGATTCAAAGAGGAAGAATGGAAATCCTTGAGTGAAGCAGATCTTCACCAAGGCAAATGATATGGAAAATGATGAAACTAAGAGGTATCAAGCAGATCTTGACCTCTTCAGGAAATTAGTGAGTGATTTGGGGAATAAGAAGAAAGGGGAGTTAGCCATGCCTCGCTTGAGTTCTTCCAAATGAAAACTGCCTTGTACCTGTGATCTGAAGTACAATATCACTTTGAAACACAAAATTGATCACAAATCAGCATTCTGCAACCTCAAAAACTACCTACCTAGCCTACTTACCTAGCATTTTTTCTCCTTTTTGGTTTGGGTGCACTTAGGCTTGTAGACCCTGCTTATCCTTTTTTCTTTTGACTGCCCTCCTATCTAAATCTACACTTATTTCTTCCAAGGGCCCAGATTAAGCAGTTGGGCTCCTTTGATTCTCTACCTATCTACAAATCTGCCAAGATTAAACTGTTTGGACAGATATTCATTCTCTATATTCTAAAACGAGAAATTGAAACCTAGGGAAGCCAAGATTAAGCTGTTTTGACTTCCCTTAACAGAACACTCTTCAAAAATGGTTAACTCATCAAAATTTGGAATACAGCAGTGGCATTTAGACTGGCACACTTTCATGGTCTCTTTTTTGATCTCTTTTTGGAAATATGGAGCATTGCAGTATGCAAAGTATGACATAATGTAAAACTATCAATCATGAAAGATGAACACCTGTTGCAACAGGAGGCTAACAGCATCCACAAAAAGTGCCACGAGTATGCAGACTCATATATATGTACAAGGAGGAGGAACAATGTCTATACCTTATGTTACTCCTAACACTGCTATATTTGGTTCTACTTCCATTCCATCTTCGAGTGGAAGTTCTCAAGTTGTTGCCTCTGGCATTGGATTTTTCCCTCTTGGAATGTCGACTAGCACGATTCCATCGGTTCCATTGAGTATTCCATCAGCCGCCTCCACATCCATGGCAAGTGGATCAGATTCTTTTTAGGGTTTCCCATTTAGGGTTAGTCATATACCACATTCCAACCCAACTATGGGATCAATTCCTTTTTCCTTTACAGGTCAAAGTTATAATCCATTTCAAAGTTGGACAAACCCTGCGTTAGTGGGTTAGGAGTGGGGAATCAATCTTATTTCGGCCAATAAGCAAATATGTCATATTCCTTTGTCAATTCTTTCCAAAAAATTTCTCCCTATGCTAATGCATGGAATCCTTATCAAGGGCTCTCTGCCCCTTTTAACACTTCTTTAGGGAAAAATTTACTAGTTACGAAGGTTTTTTGGCAAGAGTTGGTCAAACTCTTAATTTTTCTAGACCATAAGGGGCTCCTTACAGTTTATTCAAGTCTATGATTTACTTTTGGCAACCTGGTGCCTTCACAAATCCAGTCCATTCTTTTCAGAATGTTGGGAGTTCTGCCCACACTGGGTGGAATCCTCAGGGTCCGCCACATCTCCCTTTTCTGGAAAAGTTAAGCTTTCCAAATCTCTCTAAATTGACTAATGATCCAATTAGGTATTGTTCGCTTGAGGAGGTCTGACCTAGGTTCAACATTAGTTAGCCAAACAAATCCCTACACTACTGGCCCTTTCGGCATCAGCCCGCGGAGCGCGGACTGAAATATCACCCAAAGCAATATGGGGGGATACTAGAACTAGGTTTCCTCACCCTTGAGATGGATGTGATGTCGGTTTATTCTAGCTATACCTACCTTCACGCAGGTTTTTTAGCCCTCTGTTCCACCCTTCAGTACCTTCGTGAAAGGGTACAATCAGCTTTCGCACAACCCTAACCAGGGGTTGATATACTCTTATTAATAGATCTTAGTTGGCTTCGCATAAACATATGTTCTTACTTGCATTCAATTAACCAACACAATTACATATATTCACACATCATATAAGCATCATAAGTGAAATTCATACCCAACATAACCAGATGCATAAACAGGAAATAAAGACGCAGAAATTATAGAATACTTCTCTTTATTGATAATTCCAAACAATTATAGACTCGACCCGCCCTGTGCACTCAATAGCAGGGGTCTGCACACTCAGCTGCGGACTTCTAGGCCTCTGTGCACTCAGCTGCAAAGCCTCTACCTATGTTACACCCCAAGACTTAGACTTCTACTTCAGAGCTATCTCTCATATATGTTCGATCTTGCTTGATTGATTGATTCTTCTAACTACTTAGAGCTTAGCTCTATTTATACAATCTCATGGTCCGCGGAGCATGGGTAAATCTTCTACAGCTGAAATTACATTTCCAAAATAAGGGCGGACAACCCTATGACTCTTTAACATCTATGCACTCCGCGACCACAAAATGCGGAGTCTTTACACTTGGATTACAAAATTATGACCAAAATATGGGCTTTTAGCCCCAAAACTACCCTTGGGGGATCCTGCGCCCAATAGGCCCCCAACACAAACATCATAACTCACCCTCAAGTCACTCTATAGGTGCGTAGATCTTAGCGTGAAGACCTCCTAGCTCTGTTTGGATCACTGTAACTTTGGCAGTGCACTGCTGCTTGGTGACTGCTGCTAATTTACTGCCCTGAATCTTCTTTTGAGTTGCCTACAGTTGCGCGAACTTCCTTCAATGGAGGCTATGATCAAATAAGCCTCGTCTATCCATGGTTGTAGGCATGCTTTTAAGACCGCTTCTTTATGCCAAGCAGCATCCACCTATTCCTTGAGCACCTTTGCCTCCTGCATCTGTGTGAGCCTCTATGTAAGGGAAACCACTTGCGCGGTCCCTTCGACCTCGTCATATTTTTTCTATAGTTCACACGCCTCTGTCTCTAGGTGCTCTACATTCGGGTCCTCCTGTAGGGTCGTTAAGACCTTGAATGATTGTTCAAAAAGCTACATGCAATCTTCTACTGCAATGTCGATCACCTCTATTATTGTTTTAATAGTGGTGGTACGTTGTTCCCTAACTTCTGGTAGAGTTGAAGGCTAAGCCCTCAACTTCAATTCTATGATCTATAGGTTCAGCTCCAACTGAACCCAAGCCATTTCTACTCAAGCATCAGGCACCCCTGTGGCTAACTTGCAGACATGCACCTCTATCTGTTCTTCTACCTGAATGTCCAACTCCGAGACCATTTAGCAGGCTTCCTCCACTACCTACATTATTTGCTTGTCCTGCTCCACTACCTCCTTGCACTGTAGGCCCAACTACTCAATGTTGATGCACAACTCGCTCATCACCTACAGAGCGCGACTCTCCCAGGCCCTGAGTTCCACGGTGACTCCATCTTGTAAGAGGTAGAGCATCTCCGGAGGGAGCACAACCATATTTAGTCATACCCTTTTCAGACTACTAACCATGGGCTTATCGGCCTCCTTTTCTGTAGTGAGTGCCCCATCTGGTAGCACTATCATGTTGGTCACCCTTGTGTGCAACATCTCCTCGACAGCTGAAGTTCTGATCATGAGGATGGTAGACATTGTGCCAACTTGTGGAGTGCGAACCTGCAACTCTTGCAGCTCTGTCCGAAGAGCCCCCAATACCAACTGTTGTTGTTCTTCGAACTGTTGGAGGGCCTCCGTGGTGACATCCCTCACTATTTCGCCAATGTCATGAAAATACCCCTTAGTGAGGGTGATTGGGTCCAAGGATGTCTTTGAAGCCCTGGTTTTCTTCCGCAAGGCTACCTTCTCTTGTGGGTGTTTACACTTTAGTTGGGTGGACGTCATCTGAGGGTTCGCACCACCTTTTTCTGTTTCTATTTCTGTCTCAACCCCGGGTGAAGGTGACTTCTTTCCTTCATGCTCTTCTCCTCCTATTTTTTGTTGTCCTGCCTATTTCGCAGCGTCATGTGCTACCTGGGCCTTATCCTCTGCTTCCTCTTTTCTGTGTTTCTCCACCGGCTGCACCATCCAGAGCTTTGTTTCTTCCTTCTTGCGCTGCATAGCAGACTTGTCTGTTTCCACCACGGAGCCAGCTAGAGCATGCCACTCTAACGGCCAAGACTCAAGGACTGCGAAAATTACATCATCAGTCACCAAATATGGTAGGTCATGCCATGTCTTCGTAGGGTCCTTCCATTCCCTGATAAAGAAACGGTGGAAATCCGCTTTGAACTCTACAAATCTCTGCAAACTGGCATACACTATGGGAAAAAACCATGGATTGAGATTGATCCCCATCCGAATATTCATCTCCATCAAGATCCAAAATATCTTTCTTTATTTTATATGTTGCACGTCCTTGGTTGCCCACAACGAAGCGTACTTCGTTGCCTATAGAAGGTCTGGCACAACTGAAGGGAATTGGCTATCTTTGGGCAGCTCCCATGCGACCAATATGACCGAGAGCAAAAGCCACGTGTAGTGGAATGTCTTGCCCTGCTTCTGTGCCTCGCAACAATTCGTAAGGAACTCGCCACATAGATAATTTTCCAAGTTGAACTGGACTCCTTTGGCACATTGGGCCGCTAGCGCAACCATAGGTGTGGGCACCTAATCTGTGCAGCACTTTTGCATCACTTCCCCTGCTAATATTTGTGTTGCGACCTTAACTGCAAGGTTGTTAATGCTGAAGATGGCATATCCTCGCTTTTTCTTCTCCAACTTGAGATTCTTCTTCATTGCTTCCACGAGGGCAAAATCGCCACCTTTTCCCTCTGATATATTGGCTGGATCCTCCCCTGAGTAAGGTAGCCGTGTGGTCTGATGAATCAAGTGATCTGTGATGGGAATGGGCTCCTCTAGCCATAAACACCCATCATGCACCAAGCACATCATCTCCCTAATGATGAAGACGGTCATTGGGGTGCGGTGGTATTGTGACACCTAGAGTAGGTTTAGCAACCCAACTTTCACTTACCCCTTGAGCCATGTGCATGGCTCCAATTCAATCATTCCAGCCGTCGCGTCAATTCTTTGGCACATTAGCTACTCAGTCGCTAAATGCGAGAATTTCTCTTAATCTGCAAGGTCCCAATCTTCAAACTTCAGTACAGGAACTCACCCTAACTATGGCCCCACAAAAACAAGGTCATCTAGGAGCAATGAAGTTTTCAAGGAGCTCTTGCTCTCATATATGTCCTTCAACACCTTGGCTTTGCCCTTGCACGAAGGAACATATTTGGGTAACCGGGTAATAGGGCCTGCACCCTAGGTTTCAACATCCATTTCCATGTCCTCCTCATCCACCAGGATTTCTTCATATTCCTCCTATCGGCCTCTAGATTAATGGCCTTCCCCTTTTCTTGCAAGGTGAGCTTGGTCCTCTGTGGGTTTCTTGGTGAGACGTGCACTAGGATCATAACCTGCTTATCCTTCTTATATCTCGGTGTTCTCGGGGATTTAGGGACTTCAACTATTACTCTAGCACTCTCTGGAGCTTCTACTACAGCAATTTCCTATGCGGCTTCCTCGGGTGTCAACATCATTCCAGTCAAGAGGTCCTGCGTCTCATTCGGCAATGTCGTAAACACTGAACATGCTCTCAAAGCCTCAAAATTTGTAAGGTCCATACACACCTGATAGCGCAACAGCTGGATTCTCAAAATGCTAAGTGTTTTTCACTAGACAGCCACTTGTAATTTATAGGTCATTTTGAATTCAAATTCGACCGTTCCCCCTAAATTCGGCCCATTAATGCTAGAGTGGCGGCATATTTTCAAGAATCCAAGCCATAAAGTTCACCTTAAATGCCTTCTGCCTGCTCCATTTGGCCTCAAACCAACCATCAAATCATGAATAGTGACTTTAATGGTCACTTTCCAATGGACTTGCGTGCTAGCGTACCTGTCTTTGCATTTTTGTGGACCCTGTGACACTTCGCTGCTTGCAGTTCTGAAATCATGAAGCTCCCCAACTCGGGCAGTGCAGTTTATAGTCTTGCGCCTCCTTTCAGCTGTCTGGAGTGTTAATATTTCTTTTGTCACCTAGTAAGATGGTCAGGCCATTTGTGTATGGCTTCAATGGACTGCCATTCACCTTTCCTAGGAAGGGATCACCATTCAACTTAACCAACTGGACCGCGCCACCGTCGGTAATCTACTTAATAACATAGGGCACAAGCCAATGCATTTTGAATTTCCTTGGAAATTTATCAAACTTACTGTCATACAACAGCCCCAAGTCATTCACCTTAAAGGTGTGTAGCTTAATATGTCAGTCATGCCATGCTTTTTCGCGTTGCTTTTGGACCTGCTGGTGAAATCCAGCGAAAAATCTCTCTTCTTCAAGCTCATCCAACTGCGCGAGCCTCTCTTCCAGGGCTCCACGATCCATCATACCTGTGAGCATTGTTATGCATAGACTAGGTACGATGTATTCCATAGGCATTACTACTTCAACCCTGTATACCAGCCTAAAAGATGTTTGTCCCGTTAACTTCTTGCACGTCATCTGATAAGCCTATAATACTACAGGTATGCGTATGTCCCAATCACTTCACTGAGCATTGTAAACCTTGTTCAACGTGGTTTCAAGCACTTTTATGAATTCCTCCACTGTCCCGTTAGCCTGTGAGTGATAAGGTGTGCTCTTTTGGTGATACACCTGAAATTCCTCTGTTAGTGCGCTGATCGTCTTATTCAAGAAGTGTGTACCACGCTCACTCATCAAGATCTTTGGACATCCAAATCACATCAATACATGTTCAAATATAAAATTCACAGCCGTCACGCCCATACGATTCTTCACCGGCTGCGCTTCTGCCCAACGAGTCAAGTACTCCGCCACAGTGATAATGTACCTCGCGCTTGTCTTTCCTTGGGGCTGAATAGGTCCTACAAAATCTATTGCCCACTTTTCAAAAGGTTGCAACGTCATGTGTGGATTCAAAGGCATTTCATCCCTTCATGATGTCTTGCATGTTCTTTGACATACGTCGCATGCCTTGCAATATGCTTTTGAATCCTAATGAAGGGTTGGCCACCATAACCCTGCACGTAGAATCTTCTGCGTGGTTACTCTCCTTGCATAATTTCCTCCCGCAGTGCCCCCATGAGCATCTGTGAGGATGATGCTTCTTTCAAACTCAGGTACATACTGGCGTAATATCTCATCAATCCCCATCTTGTATAGATGCCCAACAATGACGGAGAAATATGTCACGCACACAACTAATTCCCTCTTTTGGTGGACAGAGTATCCTTCCGGCGTAGTTCTTGTTGTTAGGAAGTGTATGATATCCTCAAAATGACCATCTGTGACGCACACAGCAAAGAGCTACACGTCAGGTAACCCCTCCTCCAAATTAGTAGGTTCCTTCCCTGTTTTGATGAGTGACGGATGGTCTGGTCTCGCATTCAATCATCTAGGCTTCACAACAACTTCAAAATCGTATTCTTGGAACAATAAGAGCCATCTGCAAATTCACCCTCCCAACACAGGCTTATTGACCAGGTCCTTTAGCTCTGAGTGATCCATATACATCTTAAAGTGACCTCCTAGCAAGTAGTGTCGATACTTCTGGAGTGCATACACCATAGCTAGCCACTCATGCTCAGTGGTGGAATAGTTCTTCTCTACTTTGGATAATCTGCAGCTTGTGAATGTAATAGGGTGGTCCAATCCTTCTCCTCCATCCTATGTTAGTACTGCCCCCAGCGCTATACATGACGCATCAACATGTACATGAAACTCTTTCTTCCAGTTCGGGAAGACTAGAATCCGCGCGATAACCATATTTTCTTTCAATATATCTAGGCTTTTCTTACAGTCATTGTTCCAGCAGAATAAGACATCCTTCTTCAAAAAATTTTCCATCAGCATAGTGATCTAGGCATAGCCTTTGATAAAATTTCTGTAATATCCCATATGTACCAGAGTAGTGCGCAACTGTTTCACACTCCTTGGTGTTTCCAAGTTTAGAATCACCGCGATCTTCGTGGGGTCTACCATCAGCCCTTGTTTGCAAACCACATGCCCCAATAAGTTCCCAAAAGGAATGCAAACAAAAACTTCTTGAGGTTGAGCACAATCTGGTAACTTCGATAGGTATCCAACATCAAGCGCAAGCTCACTACATGGTGCTTAACCAGCGCAAATACAGTGCATTCATCAAAATATACTTCCAGGAACTTATGAATGAATTCCTTGAATGTCACGACAACCATGTGCGAAAATATAGCAGGCGCATTCTTCAATCCAAACGGCATTATAGTGTATTGAAAACAACCCCACTTAGTCGCAAAGGTTGTCTTGCTCCTATCCTCTGGTGCAATTTTTATTTGGTGGTACCCAGAGAACCCATCAATGAAAGAGTATGCTTCCTAGCCACCTACATTGTCCAATACTTCATCTATGAATGTATTTGGGAAAGGATCATGCCCACAAGCGTCATTCAATTTTCTAAGATCCATGCATATCCTTATCTCATCCTTCTGCTTCTTCCCTTGCACCACCAATGGGCTTACCAAATCAGACTCTTCCATAGGCTCAGTGATGTCGGCCGCTAGCATCTTATCTAGCTCTAAGCATACTTTCTCCTTGTATTTCAAATTTAGGAGGTAAGGCCTCTACTTAACTGGCTTCACATCGTGCTTTAACGTGATCTTCATCACTCTTAGATCTCTGATTATTCCTTTCAAATCCGTAAACTTGGTAGGGAATAAGTCTTGCTATTCGCGGAGTAATTCAGTGACCTTATCCACCATCATGTCATCCTAGTAGTCTCCAATCTTTGAAAATTTAGGTTCTGTCTCTGTACCAATGTTCACCTGTTTAGTTCTCACCGGTGTAGTTATATCAGGGTTCTCAATATGTGGTCCTTGAACCTCGCGGTGGCCTTCTATTTTTGGAATGTTAATTTTCCATGGATCTTCATCTCTCTCTTTAGCAGTTACGTTAAAACATTCCAGTGCGCGACTCAGCTGAGTAGCCCATTCAAGTTGTGTCAGGTCTAAAGGATCCTACAATATCCTAAAGATGGTTTCTTTCACCTCTTGTAGTGCTTCATCAATACCGTTAGACTCGTACTCAAAACTAAATGTCATCATGAATCCTTCATGTAGGATATCCCATTCACCTTTCCCATGGAGGAGCTCTGTTTCTATATACCAATTCATTGGGATAACATACAGGGTAGGAGAGAATAGGTGCACCCATTCAGGTTATCGATTTTCTCCATAGGCCTGCATCCATTTGGCCAAATGTGCGCATAGATCATTCTGCCCATCATACTTGTCTGTCAGTCACATCTTAGGCTTCCCAAACTATGTTCTCATCATCCTCCTACATTCGCGCCAATCATCAAAACTTCCCTTGTATGTACCCCACCATCTTTCAAGCGTAGCGTGCAATGCCTAGTCCAAGGCCTGGAAGCGTTGTTTTTCTGGAAGCTCCCTTTAAAATGCATCGAAGAAGGTATCTACCTCATTTAGACCATCATAAATAAGCATATTTCTTACCTCTTACGACACACAGCGTAGCAACCGGGTCATCATGTTGCAATTCAACGTAGTTACTTCATGTAACCAATTCTGCCAGCATTCTATTTCTTCATCGGAGTCTGAAGTGCAATAACTCTCGCGCTCCCATGTAATCCACCCATCCATGGTGGGATTCACCCAGTCTTGGCATCACGTTGTTATCTTATAGATGTAGTCTAAATCATCATCACTCTCATAATCGGGGACCAGTTCCGTATAGCGCAATCCCTCAGCAGGATCCAAGGGTATTATTACACACAGTTATTTCTTCTCAAAGATCATCTTTTGCTTCTTCAAATTGATTACCCCATTCATATCAGTAGCCCAGTCAATTCCCAGGAGCGCAGGGTAGGGATTGCTATCATCAACAATCTCTATTACTTCAAAATCTACCAGCGCGCTCACTCCCTCAATATCCACGGTTACTCCCTACAGCTGCCCCATGGGTATGATTTTCTATTCATTCACCATCCTTATCTGAATTGGAGACCATTGCAACACAGGTCTCCCCATTCGCTCCCATGTCTATTTTGGTAAAACATTCACATCTGATCCCAAATCCAGAATGACTTGATCCATTTCGTATTCTCTGATCTGCACGATGAGTCTCATTTCACACCCCATCCTTGTATGATTCTTACCGATCTTTCGTACTACACAAGATTCACTTGGCGCAGTCCCAGCACATCTATTGATGAGTTCTTGTAATCCTTTCACAACCTTACTGTCGTGCAGTAACTTCATACAGGTTTCCAGGAAAGTTGTGAACATAGAGGGGTCCATCTCCGGCTCCAGTTTATCCTTGCTTCCTAAAGTGGAGGCCTCAGCAAAGCTCTTCTTAGCTTCCATGAATGCTTCATGAGCACACTCCAAATCAAACTCTGCCTCTTTTGCTAGGGCCTTGCAAACCCATGTACTGTCTTCTCGTTGTTTCCCCTTGTCATCTCTCATCATAATTCCACTTCGAAGCACTATATTTATGTTCGGATCTTCCTCGCCTGGCTCAAACCTCATCATCTATAGGTTCTGAGTCAGGAGAGGTGGTAGCGCCACTTTGTCACGTATCCTAGCTATGAGCGTAGGACAATCTTCTATTTCATGATCAAACAGTGTGCAATACTTGCACGATGGGCGCGTTGGATTAGTGCAATTGTGGGCATAGTGTCCTGGCCCTCCACAATTGTAGCAAATCAAATTTCCTAGACCTATACCAGGTCCTCCTCTGCCTCAGCCTCGTCTGCGCCCCTGAAATCCTATCCGCACCATCCCTCCATTCTGGTCAAGGGGCCGCATTTTGGCCTGAACCCTGTAGGTGGGAGTTCTATCCATCATTAATTCATAGCTCCTGCAAGTACACTCATCATGTCCTACCGACCTACAAAAGTTGCAGAACAATTGTTGTGATGTTTGCACATACTTCTGTAGCAAGTGACAGTTATCTGCAGCATGCTTTCTAGCTACCTGATAGATAGTGCACCATAAAGTAGGTGTCGCGCTAGGTCCTGCTTGAGCTTCCGGCCTTAAAGGTATCAATCCTCCTCTTGAAAGGTAATTTGTAAAGACCAGGCAGTGGTCTTTTTCATGACCCTAACTCTTGCATTTCAAGCACCATACCTCCTTGTGTACCTCTGGTCGAATCATCCTATCCTGCTTCAGACTTTGCATCTCAAAGAACAGATTTTGCAGCTGCGTGTGGATCTGCTCAACTCCTAGATTAGGAGCTTTCATCAGAGTCTCATGTAGTCTCATGGCAATCTCAAAGGCCTCTGCTTGAGTTGTTATGTTTTGCTACGATAGTGCACTCCTTAAGTGGGGTAGTAGCGAAGCCACAAACCACTCGCGATGTTGTCCATCTGTCAAATTCATATTGGCTTCATGAATTGACACTTAAATCTTTGATCCAATTCGCATGGCATCTAGCCTTGTTAGGCCCCTATAATACTAGTGATTCCCCCATTACTATTGTCATTATATCCTTAATTGTTACCATTGTGCCCCGACTGTCCCCATATTGTTATTATTATGCCCCAGAGAAACCCACTATTGTTATTTTTATGCCCTTATGTTATTATTGATATGTCGGCTTGATTATATTGTGACCCCTTAGACTCCTATATATAGAAGGGAGGTTTAGTCATTTGTATCATCCGAGAAATTTTCATCTGTGTAATGTAAAGGAGGTTGACCCCTCAAAGAGGCTGAATTCTAAGGCGTTGATCTATATTTTCTATCTTTTTGTGTGCTTGTTTCCTAACATTTGGTATTAGAGCTTTGGATTCTAGGGTTTCGCTGCACCAAACAGGTCATCGTGGAATTTTTGATACAACTTTTTTTCTACGACGTTTCAGAAGCTACAAAAAAAACCATTTGAGCAAAAATAGTTCTGAACTTTGGTCCCAAATTTCAAAGCTTGTCTCACTATATTTGTGGAGATATGATCTGAGGAAGTTAGGATTTTTGCAAACTCTTGAATTACATTCCAAACAGGTGACCTGGGGAAAATCATCATAACTTTTGTTTTGAGCATCAAATTGAAATTTCGTAAGAAGTTTCAGAAGGAGGATGGCTTATAGTTTTCTTTGTATCAGTTTCAGGTACTAAGGTCAAAACAGTGAGACGTGACACATCATACAAGTTCACTCTACTGAACTAGTCTATAATGAGGTCACCGTGGGGAAATTTGCACAACTCTTCCTTGGAGAATCCAATCTTGATCAGACTTGTAGGGTTAGAAAGAGGACTCAAAGGGCTACCACTGGACAAGAATTTAGATATTCGAGATCCACAGTTATAGAGACACAACAGATTCAATATCGAGATCTTAGAAAGTGAAAAAAAAGGTGTGTATTTTTTTTCAAATTTTGCATAAGATTGGTTTGAAAATTTAGTTTGAAGGAATTCTAAGGGAATAGTGAATGGCATGGAATGGAAGCTAAGATGAATGGCATGGATGATAAGATGGAAGAATTAAAGATAAATTTGAATAAGTTGCTACAAGAAATGGTCACTAATGGTGAAAGGGTAGTAAAGGAAACTCATGATGAGAACAAAAGAAATGTTAATCATGATTTCATAGACTCTAATGTTGGATTGAAGACCCACCATGTTCCAAAAGTCGATATGATGAAGTTTGATGGCAAGGATCCCGAAACATGGATACTACATATGGAGCAATTTTTCGATCTCCATAATGTGAAAAACACACAAAAGGTACGTATTGCAACTTTATATTTGGAACCAAATCAGTTTGTATGGTATCAATGGCTTTGCTCTTGTAAACAAATTATCACTTGTGCAATTTTTATGGAAGAAATGATAGCACATCATGAGGATACAAAAAGCAACACCTTTTTAGCCAATTGATAAATCTCAAACAAAAGGGTTCAATGATGGAGCACATTGAGGACTTCCAAAAATTGAACATAAGGGTAAAAGATATTCCAGAGGAGCATAGGATTGATGTGTTCATAGGGACTTTAAAGGATAATATCCAACATGAGGTCCGCCTTTGGGAACCTGATTCATTGGAGAAGGCATTCAAGTTAGCAAGAAAAATGGAAAGCAAAATTATGGCAACCAGGAAGCCTACCACTCACAACTATAAAGATGGAAGTGTTGTTTCCCCTAGCCTTCCACAACCTACAAGGTTGACACCACAAAAATTGGAAGAAAAAAGAGCAAAAGGACTTTGTTACAGTTGTGATAGAAAATACACTAAAGGTCATAAGTGTGCTGAGAAGAAATTATTCTACATAGATTGCAAAGAGGAGGAAGAAAAGGAACAAGAAATGTCAAAATAAGAGGATATACTCCAGGAACAAACCCTAGATAAAGAAGAAATGAATCCGACCATATCTTGTAATGCATTGGCTGGAATTACCACTCCTAAAAATATCAAGATAGAAGGACATATCAAGAAGAAAAAGGTAATAGTGTTGATTGATTTGGGAAGTACCCATAATTTTATTCATTGTAAGATAGAAAAGGAATTGAATTGATTCCTATATCCAGCACCAGAGTGTCAAGTGATGGTTGCAAGTGGAGGAACCATAAATTTCTCTAGAAAGTGCCATAATATTAAGCTATCCATGGGAGAATATGTATTGAATATCCCAATGCTTTCCATTCCAATGGGTGGTGCTGATGTTGTACTAGGAGTCCAATGGCTACAATCCTTGGGTACAATAGCTTTTAATTTTCAAGAACTTTTCATGAAATTTTGTCTGGAAGGAAAGGAAGTTGAATTAAGGTGTATTGCAGGGAAACTGGGAAAGATAATCAGCTCTAATGGTATGACAAAGCTTCTAAAGAAGGAACAACGAGGTGTAATTGCACAATTATGTTCGCTAGAGGTTCCCATATCGAAATCATCTATTTCTCCATATCTCCAAAAAGACTTGGACAATCATTCCAAGGTATTTGAGACTCCCAAAGGTCTCCCACCTATTCGTGATCATCATCATGCTATTCATTTGATTCCAGGAAGTGTTCCTCCAAACATCAGGCTATACAGATATCCCTATGGCCAAAAGAGTAAAATTGAACGTATGGTTGCAGAAATGCTAGAGGCTAGTATAATTCAACCTAGTCAAAATTCTTTCTTTGCTCCAGTAGTATTTGCACACAAGAAGGATGGATCATGGTGCATGTGTCCAGATTATAGGGAGCTCAACAAGCTCTATTAAAGATAAATTTCCCATTCCTGTCATTGATGAATTATTGGATGAATTGCATGGATCAATTTACTTCACCAAGTTGGATCTTCGTTCAGGATATCATCAAATCAGAATGAAGACTGAAGACATTCCGAAAACAACATTTAGAACTCATGAGGGTCATTATGAATTTTTGGTCATGCCTTTTGGCCTTACCAATTCACCTTCTACAATTCAAGGTTTGATGAATTTCATTTTCAAACCCTTCCTTAGAAAATTTTTGTTAGTATTTTTTGATGATATACTAATCTACAGCAAGTCCTGGAAGGATCATGTTTAACATGTTGACTACGTGCTCAAACTATTGGAGGAGAAACAATTATATGCAAAAAGCTCCAAATGTTTCTTTGGAGTACAAGAGGTGGAATATCTAGGTCATATTGTATCGAAGAAGTGTGGGCACTCATTCAAAAGTTACAACAAGATCCCAGTTCATCTGACACATTTAGCTGGAAAAATGATTCTTTATGTTACAAAGATCGCTTATACCTATGTAAGAATTCCCAACTTAAACAAAATATTCTTATGGAATTGCACACTTCTCTCTTAGGAGGGCACTCAGGATTTTTAAAAGCTTACCATAGGGTTAAGAAGGAATTTTTTTGGGATGGCCTTAAATCAGATATTCAAAAGTTTTTGGTGGAACGTTTGAAAAATAAAGTTGAAACAATTAAGACCCCAGGTCTATTACAACCTTTATCCATTCCAAGCCAATGTTGGGAGGAGGTTTCAATGGATTTTATCACAGGTTTACCCAAGTCCGAAGGAAAGAGTGTCATCATGGTGGTAGTTGACAAACTTACCAAGTATGCACACTTTTGTGCATTATCACATCCATTTAGAGCCAGTACAGTTTCTACTGCATTTATGGAAACAATTCAAAAGCTACATGGAAACCCAAATATTATTGTAAGCGACAGATATCCCATTTTCACTGGAAATTTTTGGACAGAATTATTTCTTGTCTCGGTACTCAGCTTGCTCATAGCTCATCTTATCATCCTCAATCTAATGCGCAAACTGAGATAGTAAACAAATGTTTGGAAGGATATATTTGTTGCTTTGTATCTTATAAACAAACACAATTTGTCAAATGGTTGCCTCTGGCTGAATGGTGGTATAACACTTCTTCCATACTGCAACAAAAATGACCCCATTTATCGAACTTTATGGATATCATCCACCATCCATCACATAATATTTAAGAGAAAATTCTAAGGTTCAAGCATTGGAACATCACATCGAGCATCAATAACAAGTTCTCCAACTCTTAAAGGATAACCTCACGTTGGCGCAGAATACAATGAAACAATAGGCAGATCAACATCGCAGCGAAATAAGTTTTGATGGGTATTCCTACGGCTACAACCATATAAACAAATGTCCCTCAAGAAAGCTAAGAAGGATAATAAATTATCACCAAAGTATTATGGTCCATACAAGGTGTTGCAAAAGATTGGTACTATGGCAAACAAATTGGAGCTTCCTGCAGCGTCTCGAGTGCACCTAATTTTTTGTGTTTCATGTTTAAAGAAGGTTATAGGTGACAAGATCCTAGTTCAAACAATATTTCCATAACTTGACGAGGAAGGAAAAATTATATTCGAACCGGAAGCAGTCACAGAAACAAGAACTTGACAGCTACGAAATCAATCAATTTCGAAGTATCTCATCAAGTGGAAGAACTTATCCATTGAAGATTCCACATGGGAGGATGAGAATTTTATACAGAAGCATCCAGAACTACTCAATTGTTGAGGACAACAATTTTCAGAAGGAGAGGGGCATGTTAGGCCCCTATAATACTAGTGATTCCCCCATTACTATTGTCATTGTATCCTTTATTGTTATCATTGTGCCCCTATTGTCCCCATATTGTTATTAGTATGCCCCATAGAAACCCACTATTGTTATTTTTGTGCCCTTATGTTATTACTGTTACGTCAACTTGATTATATTGTGACCCCTTAGACTCCTATATATAGAAGGGAGGTTTAGTCATTTGTATCATCCAAGAATTGTTCATTTGTGTAATGTGAAGGAGGTTGCCCCCTCAAAGAGGCTGAATTCTAAGGCGTTGATCTATATTTTCTATCTTTTTGTGAGCTGGTTTCCTAACACGCTTGGTTGCATTGTGATCTCTTTGAATCCCACAATTGACTGCGACTCGGAATTAGGCCTGCTAAATTCCCTATTTAGTGTTGCTTGGATGTCTGCTACTCTAGCATTCGGGTTATCGTTAGAATACTTAATGTACCAGGTTAGCACGCGATATTGTAGAGCACTAACCAGCGTCACCTTCTTTATATGATCATCTGTAAGACCTTGAGCTTCCCATACAGCCCTGACAACGAACCAGAATTGGGTCGGGTCCTCATTTTCCGAGCCTTTGAACAAAGGCAACTTCATTGTATTCGCCATACTGAATCATGATGGAGGTGGAGGTGGAATGGGTGATGTTGGAGGTGATGGTAGTGAAGACAGAGGTGGTGTGGATTGAGGTGGTATTCGCAGGTATCAACTGAATAGAACTTTGTGGAGATACCTTCGTTATCCCTTCTTCGTCCCCTCACGGAGGTGAAATCAAGGGGCTATACTCTGTACCCTTATTTCCTTCATTTTTATAACCTTTTCTGCTTCACATAGTCCCAAACATCAAGGTAGCTGCATAAGCTATTTGTTGCACAACAACATTTTAATCCAAGTATTCATAGACTTTACGTACTTACCTCATGGTCCTTTGAAAAAGCGTCGCTCTACTTTTCCATAGCTAACTGAGATGTCGACCGCGAATTCAGTAACAAACCCTCCTATGATGCGATCGAGCCAATGGTCGACGACGCGTGCGATCTTATCCTCTGATGCTTCCAACCTTTGCACTAGCTCTAGGGTCCACACAATAGGACTGACAAGTTTCCACCTTCCTTGGCTATCTACTAGCTTCGCGATCCACTCGTATAACTCAGTAGGAAATGAGGCGAAAAATATTTCGTGGATCTCCATCTACAGGTATCAGTCCAACCATTGTTCTTTTGATAGACGCGGGTTTTTGCTTTCTTATGCCATGAACTCATGAATCCTTTTGTCCAACCAGCCTTCAATTTCTTTTTTAGTTGGATTCCAGTGATATGACATCACACATCTCTTATGTAGATTCCGGTCCCAGAAACAAAACCATTTGTTGTCTTGAGGGGGCCTGAACCAGGTTCAGTGTTATTTAGCCAAACAAATCCCTACAATACTGGCCCTTTCGAAATCAGCCCGCGAAGCGCAAACTGAAGTCTCACTCGAAGCAGTATGGGGGGGGGTGGGATGTTGGAACCAAGTTTCCGCACCCTTGAGATGGATGTGATGTCAGTTTATTCCAGCTATACCTGCCTTCATGCAAGTTTCTTAGCCCTCTGTTCCACCCTTCAGTACCTTCGCAAAAGGGTACAATCAGTTTTCGTGCAGCGCTAACCAGGGGTTGATATATTTCTCAAACCAGGCTAAATGTCTTTACTTGTCTTATTAACAGATCTTAGTTGGCTTCACGTAAACATATGTTCTTACTTGCATTCACTTAACCAATAAAATTATATATATTCACGCATCATATAAGAATTATAAGTGAAATTCATACCCAACATAACCAGATGCATAAACAGGAAATAAAGACGCAAAAATTGTAGAATACTTCTCTTTATTGATAATTCCAAACAATCACAGACTCAACCCGCCTTGCGCACTCAGCTTTAGGGGTCCGCGCACTCAACTGTAGACTTCTATGCCTCTGCGCACTCAGCTACAAAGCCTCTACATATGCTACGACCCAATACTTAGACTTCTACTTCAAAGCTATCTCTCATACATGTTCGATCTTTCTTGATTGATTAATTCTTCTAACTACTTAGAGCTTGGCTCTGTTTATATAATCCCATGGTCCACAGACCATGGGTAGATCTTCTACAACTGACATTACATTTCCAAAATAAGGGCAGACAACCCTATGGCTCTTTAACATCTACATGCTCCACGACCACAAAATGCGGAGTCTTTACACTTGGATTACAAAATTATGACCAAAATATGGGCTTTTAGCCCCAAAACTGCCTTTGGGGTATCCCATGCCCAACAGGTATAACCTGATTTGGCCTCCAGTCCCAACCAAACTTCCCTCCGATATACAAAAATTTGAGGGGAAGGCTAGTGAAGATCTGAGTGACCATGTAACCACTTTCTACTTATGGTATTCGTCCAAATCCCTGATAGATAATTCAATCAGGTTGAGATTATTTCAATGAACCCTAACTGGAAATGTGGCTAAGTGGTACATAGAATTTCCAGGGGGCACCTTCACTTCTTTCGGTGATTTGGCTACTATCTTTTTAAACCATTTCCAATTGCTTATCTGATATGATGTCGAAACTGAGCTTCTGGCTAATTTCCAACAGGATTAGGCAACGCACATTTTGGATCATATCCAGGAATGGAGGAGAAGGAAGAGGCTCATTAAAGCTGATATCCCACAAGAATTCCTTCTTGAATGGTTTCTTAAATCATTAAAACCTAAGATCTCTAAGGACGTGTCCCTCTCCGATGTTTTCACTAAAGAGCAGGCTATTTTCAGGGCCCGACAGTTAGAATTGATCTATTCTCAATCTGGGGTTCTTCAAAAAATTCTACCTGACACTCCTCGATCTAAGGTGGATATAGCAAAACCGAAACCAGGTCCCCACATCGATGGGTTAGTCTCATCAATTGATGTTAACATGGTTAACCTTCTGAATCAATTGCAAAAATTGTCTTTACAAATTGCTTCCTCTATGGCATCACCATCTGTATATACACCCTCTCAACCTACATCTATAAACATCGTCCAAAATTCTAACCCCAAAGGAAACAAACAATCCGATGGGAAGAACAAAGGACAAGGTAGGAAGAAGAACCAAGATGGGAAGGGCAATGCAAACAAACCCGGCAATGATGTTGGAGGGGGTAGAAAAGAGTCCAAGAAAAAGGTAAAATTTCCATGCAAGTTATGCAATGGATATCATTTGACTTATCTCTGCCCTAAGATCCAAGACACTCAGCGCTTATTAGTGCAGCAAGGGTCTTCTAGCCCCCAAGTTGTTCTCACTAACCCTTTTCCCCAAGGGTAGTAATTACATGCTGGCGCGAACTCAAATGTTGGTACCCACACAGGGGCAACCAGTAAGGGAATAATTCGTCAAATGTCTTCATGATGAGCTCGCATATTGATGTCACTACATGATCGTGTGATTATGGTGAATCGAAATCATCTAAGGCTAAGTCTGCCTCTGATGCCTCAGAACTGCTCCATATTGATAGGCCCTCTATTGAGTCTACACCTCGGATGCCGAAAGGCTTCGCAATGCACTTGACCATCAACCCTAATGCTAGGGTAGCCTAGAACTACTCGATTATAGAAAATCTGGCTCAGAGTCCTTGTGCTATGTCAGTGTTAGAGGTACTCCAGTCGTGCCCTGCTCAGAGGAGTGCTTTACTCTCGGAAATCGAAGCAGTAGATCCAAAAAATTCTCTTGTGCTCACTTTTGATATGTCAAACATCAAAAAGAGACTTCCCCATCATATGGCTTTCTAGATAAAGTCTACATATCGAAAGTCTAACATCTTTCGAAGTGTCCTACATGAGGGAGCTTCCACATGTTTGATGTCCATGTCATGTTGGAAGGCCATTGGATTGCCTCAAGTTGTTCCTTGACCGACTCTATTGACGACATTTGATGGACATTCTCATAGGCAGCATGGGATTATTCCAGCCTTTCCCATCTATGTTGGGGGAATGGTAGTAAATATTGAGGTAGAAATAGTCGATGCCAGCTTGGATTACAACCTCCTCTTAGGAAGGAATTGGATATATCATATGGATGCCATAGTTTCATCATTATTTCGCATCATTTGTTTTCCTCATGAGGGAAGGATTATAAAAGTGGATCAAATGGGTTATTCTCCGGGTGACTCCCACGCATCTTCTGACTCTACTATTCCATTAGTGGACAATCTCCTGTAACCTATTAATAATTTAGGAGTTGGAATGTACTCTTCTTTAATGGGTATTTTTTATCTTCCTGCTCCTTCAGCAGGAATCAATGTCATTTCATCCTCCAAGGGACCTTCTCGAAGAGAGTTCTTTCGAACTCATTATTTTTCGAACCCTTGGCCTTTACCCTCATCTACCACCACATTAGATGGAGGACAGGTAGGTGGAATGGCATGTCCTATGTCTGCAGTGGAAATTTCTTATCAGTCTATTGTTAACTCTACAGACTCCCATCCTACTCCTTTCTCACATGAGGAGTTAGATGGAGATGTGGCTCTGGCCTGGACCCTCGATTCAACTTCAGCTCAGGATTGCTTAAATATAGTTTTACCATCTGAGGAATCAATTCTTGAAGCAATGATGGGTGTTGATAGACCATGGGATGATTTACATCATTGTTCATATTTCCTCCCTCATTTGGGAAAAATTGAGTCAAGTTTTTCCAATCCTTCTACTAGTGATGTTCATATAGTTTTAAACCATTTGGCCCCAGCATAGTTTTTTGTCGAAGGTAACATGTCTGTCATCTCACGAACTGTACCGGTGAAAATCTCTAGGAATCCTAACATAATCGAAAATTTCTTCATCGGAGCTAGCTGTTCCCCTAAAGAAATTCAAATTTATATCAATCTCTTCAAAGAGTTTCATGATGTGTTCTCTTAGTCTTATG
Source organism: Pinus tabuliformis (assembly GCA_031772625.1). Taxonomy (NCBI): domain Eukaryota; kingdom Viridiplantae; phylum Streptophyta; class Pinopsida; order Pinales; family Pinaceae; genus Pinus; species Pinus tabuliformis. The sequence goes on along the minus strand of CM062804.1, from coordinate 61,386,328 downwards.
AGGAAATGCCTAGAATTGATCCATCTATAGTCCATCAAGAGATCAAGACATACAAAAATGTTAAACCTATTTGTTAAAAGCTTCGACCCATCAATCCTAGAAAAGTAGCAGCTATTAAAGCTAAAGTTGAAAAGTTTCTCAAGGCGGGCTTTATATACCCCATTCCTCTAACAGAGTGGGTCTCTAATCCAGTCCCAGTAGACAAAAAGCAAAGAACGATCCGAGTATGTATTGACTTTAGGGACCTAAATAAGGCTTGTCTGAAAGACCATTATCCCACGCCCATTATTGATAAAATTATTGATGAATGTGTGGGTAATGAAACTTTTTCATTCATGGATGGATTCTCTGGTTACAATCAAATTACTATCCATCCAAAAGATCAGCACAAGGCAGCCTTTATTTGTCCTTGGGGTATGTTTGAATACAAAAAGATGCCTTTTGGCCTCAAAAATTCTGGAGCCACTTTTCAGTAGGCCATGTCTTATGCTTTTCATGACATCAAACATGTTATCGAAGCATACATGGATGATTTAGCTACTCGTTCTCGAAAGATAATTGATCATCCTAAGAATCTTCGCTTGGTTTTTTAGCGATGTCATTTTTATAAAATCCGGTTGAATTCGAATAAGTGAATTTTCGCAGTCACATCAGGTCGGTTGTTAGGATTCATCGTATCAATGGAGGGGATTCGTGTTGATCCCTTCAAGGTTGAGGCAATACTTCAGTGGCCTCCCCCATCTTCCATACGTCAACTTCAAAGTATCCAAGGAAAGGAAAATTTCTTGAGGAGATTCATAGCCAATTATGCCGAGATCACAAAAGGATTTATGTGTTTGCTTAAGAAAGGAGTCCCATTTTTATGGGATGATTTTGTGCAACGATATTTTGATGCGTTAAAAAAAGCATTAACCTTTGCTCCATTATTGAGTCCACCTGATTATAGTAGAGATTTCCTCTTGTATCTCACTACAACAGAATCAACCATCAGTATGATTCTGTTTCAAGAAGATGATGCCTTATCTGAGCATGTAGTCTACTATCTAAGTTGAGGCTTGGTAGGACCTGAGCTACGCTATTCTCCCATCGAGAAATTGGCTTTGGAAGCTATCCATGTTGTCCAGCGATTTCAATATTACATTCTGCTTCAAAAAATGTTCGTCTTAGCAGCCGTCAATCCATTTCAGTTTATTCTCAGTAGGCGAGTGATTGGGGGCAAATATAATAGATGGATTATCATTTTGCAAGAATTTTATCTCGAATTCATGTCAGCTAAATCTAAGAAATCTTTAGTATTTGCAGAGTTGATATCAGAGTTGCCTTGTGAGGAAGAAATTATTCACTAGGAAAATTTTCCCGATGAACATTTATTTCTTATTTCTTCACAAGATCCTCGGTATGTGGATATCATTATATATCTCCAAACTTTGAAGTTTCTGCCCGCTTTTTCCAAATATGAGCAGAGAAAGTTGCATCACCTCGCTAAGAATTATGTTATTATAGGTGACACATTATATCATCGCAGGATTCATTCAATCCTTAGGTGTTTTTTAACTTTGGAAGAAGTTGAGTCAGTTCTTAATGATTGCCACAGTGGAGCTTGTGGTGATCATCTATCTGGGCTTGCAACAGCCCAAAAAAATTTGTGAGCAGGCTAATTTTGGCCTTTGATTTTCAAAGATTGTGTTGAAGTGGTCAAAAGATTCCATCCTTGTCAAGTCTATACTCGAAAAATGTGTGCACATCTAGTTCTGCTTTTCCCTGTTATCACCGTCGGTCCTTTCATGAAGCGAGGCATTGATTTTCCTACTTCTAATCCGCCTTCGACAGGAAATCACAAGTACATCATTGTGGTCATAGACTACTTTACGAAGTGGGTTGAGGCCATGCCTACTTTTAAAAATGACAATGAAATAGCAGATTGTCACTGATCATGGCAATCATTTCCAAAATCAACTGATGTTTGAATTGGCTCTCAAGTTTGGTTTTCGGCAAGAGTATTCATCTCCGTATTATCCTCAGGCCAATGGGCAGGTTGAGTCCATGAACAAATCCCTTAAAATTATCCTGCAAAAGACAATTAACAAAGCTCGATCCAATTGGCACATCATGTTGTATCCGGCACTTTGGGCATACCGAACGTCAGTTAAGACTGCCACTGGCTTTACTCCTTTTCAACTGGTTTACGGGTTGGAATCTATCTTTCCTGTTGAATGTGAAATTCCTTCCCTTAAACTAGTTGTTGAACTTCTTCCAGAGACTTCTAGTCTCGAGGAGCGCCTCGTTCATTTGGAGCATCTTGATGAGTAGCGTCAAGATGCTTCCACAATAAATGAAGCCCATAAAAAGAGGGTAAAAACTCAATACGATAAAGTCATCCATCCTAGAAATTTTTCTAAAGGTGACCTTGTCCTGGTCTACGATCAAAACAAAGACGCCTTGGGGGCAGCCAAGTTTAAGTCTATGTGATACGATCCCTTTATAGTCAAGCAAGTTCTGAAAAAGGGAGATTATGAATTAATTGACTTTGAAGGAAACAAGGTGGGAGAGCCTAGAAACGGGCTCTAACTTAAGAAGTACTTTGCTTAGGCTTTGGCTGAGCACTTACTTGTTTGTGTATATTGTATGTTTGTACATATTTATCTATCAGTTTTAGTGATGTCGATATTTTTTTATCTACTTTGGCAGGTATTGATGGAAGATTCAGTATATCTAGGATTCATCGATGTTGTGAGTAGGCATACCAGGAACCTTGCTTCCGCAGCTTTGGTGACTTATTATCCATCTGGCCAGTTGATGGTTTCGAGAGGAGTATGTATTGGTCCTGCTTCAAATAATATTGTCGAATATACTGCCGTTATTAATTTGCTATCCAAAGTGATATCTCTTGATATTGATTCATTAGTGGTTTATTTAGACTCGCAATTGATGGTATCTTAGCTGAATAACATTTATCGGGTATGAGATCCATATTTGTATTGCCAATTTCTAAGAGTATGATTGTTGCAATGATCATTTATTTATATCACATATGTTCACATTCCACGATTAGAAAATTCCTTAGCTGATTCTATTCCTAATCAAGCCTTGGACTGGCATATAAATCATTCATCAAATTAAAAAACATCAAAAATAATTGAAGTATCATATGTATATATGATCATCATAAAATGGCATGTACATAGATAGAGTGTTTGTGTCCAAAATAATATACAAAAATTGGGACAAAATGCCCTACAAAATTTGGGCATATGCCCATCATCATGTCTAATCATAAAAAAGATCTGATCATCTATCTAACAGGCTTAGGATGAGCAGCTAGAAAATAAACAACGACATTGGCCACACTTCAAAAGAGCCATACCTAGTCTCGTGGTACTCCTACCACGCAATGCTGCATCTCCTCGAGCAAGTCCTCTATGGCTATCATGGGTACTTGGTGAGACAGTCTCACTAAGTTCCTCTGAACTGCATGGAGAACTCTCTCTTTCTCAACTCTAGCCCCTTCGGTGTCTCTTCCACGATGCCTATGTCGGGGAAATCCGTCAGGTCTCACTGACCCCAGATCTGAAACATGATCAATATATTCTGTAAATGTCTTGTCCCATCAAAAATATTTTTCAATTCATTTATATTAAAAATCCAAAAAATGTTAAGAAATTTAAAAATTAAAAAATTGTTACCTATGGTGCCCCATGCTACTTTCGGTGGTAATGCTAAATTTGGATCTCCTCAAAAATCCATCTCGGCATAGGGGTAGTCATCGACTGCAATGACTTGTTGATCCCACCATGTGAAAAACTCATCATCAAAAGTCGTCCTGGGGACATCACCACCCCCTAGGCGTTTCATCAGGTCAGCCCATCTGCCCATCCGTGGATCCCTTGGGATGTTGATAGTCAATAATACCTTGGGTTGAAGCCTAGCTACTTTCTCAAAGAAGAATGAGCATAAGAATGTGCCATACCCAAAATTCTTTGGCTGACCCTTTTGAATGGAGGTAAGTTGATTCTTCATACTGGTCAGTAGAGGTGTGCACCAATCAAACACAGTAGTGATACATTCCACTTCTAGGCTCATTGATACCCATGAGGCTTGATGTAAAGTAGCAGAACCATTTACCCTGGCAATGGTAAATAACAAAATTTTCAAGGACAAGCTCTCTACGTGCTTGATTGGAATCTGACTTCCAATCTTTTCAGGATGACCAGGACAATATATGTGGACATAGTCTTCTACACTAAGATTACCCCTCATCCTGCCAATAGAATGCACTACCTCCCCCCTTCGAGAAAGACCGATAATGAAATAAATATCTTCAATCTCAATCCTTAGGGGCATCTGATCGATCATGAATATATCATCCTCTACACTCCAGTAATGTATCAGCAACTCAAGAAAATGTGTGTTTGCTTTCATATTTGGCATTTTAAATAATTTTAGCAAGCCATAGCCTCTTAAAGCATCCAAGGCATTTTCGTCCTCTAGTACTTGGTTATCAATAGCACTATGCTCCCTTTCTCTCTAGGTGATGGTCATCCTACCCAAAAAATATGTTTCAAACCATTAGATTTATGTTTAAAATTTTTTACTCGCACACATGCAGGTTGCCTTTTTACACAGTCACATGTAGGGCCCTCGTATACGCGGGTTACCTGTATTCAACCCGCGTGTATGTAGAGTTGAAATTTTTGACATATTTTCCTATGGTCAAAACTTGGAAAAAACATCTAAAAAGTATCACAAATAATTAAAGGCATGATATAAGGGTTACCTAGAAGTTTTGGAACAATTTGAATGGTTCAATTGGTCATAGGAAGCTTGTTTGAGTTTGTCTCCACAGCTCCTTTCTCAAAACACAAATGACAAAACTGTGAGTCCAAAAGTCTTTATATAAGTTGAAAAATAAAAATTATTTTTTCAAAAGTTGCTTTTTATCTTATAAAATTTTTAACCTTTTGCTTGGAGTGTCAAGAATGGGTTGTCTTTACAGGAAATATTTCAAGAAATCATTTTGGTCCCATGACTGCAGACCCATCATGGAATTTATCATTTTCTTACTGGCATATAGGTTAGGGAATACCACTTTCCGCTACATTTTGCATACTAGCCTCCATACTGCGATATGATAGCCATAGGGTCAACCCCATCGTGTCTTGGTTCACAAACCATTTTCACTCACCGACTTTAAAAATCATGATGCGATGATAGAGCCAACATTTACATGGGCATCCTAGTTAGATCCTCGCTGACATTGGTTGTCCATGCTGCTATATTGAGTAGGCTCAAGATTCCTCTTTAGTCCCGCCATGACTTATACGTTGAAGACTCATTCTCATTCTTCTGCACTACTTTCTTGCCTTATACCCTAGAGGCTCCTTTGTGTTGAGTCGTACTACTGCATTGCCTATTGACTATTTTCACCTTTTGGCCTTGAGCCAGCTTCACTTGGACTCATGTTTAAGCCACTTTTTCGACCATGTCTTCTGTAAAATCAACCTTGAAATCACTTAGCCTCTGCAACTTGACACACCCTTTTACCCATGGAAAGAACGTTCCTTTGAGTGTCCTTGACCAGTTTCGTCTTCTTGCATTGAGCATAGGAATGTTCCCCTCCCAGGAACTAGACCGTCTGCTTTTTTGACACTTGTTCTTTCTACTGTACTATAGCATTATTTTATTCTTTTTCAAGCTTCATACAAAAGAAAAAGAAAAAAAATTATATATTCCAAAAAAGTGTAGGAACAGGACATTATTTCCATATTTGATGGCAGCTAGAGTCAATTGTGTCGCCCTTGAACAAAGCACTCAAAAATAAGTCTTTCCTCCATCAGGATGCACTTTAGTTTGTTAGAAGAGCTTTAACCTTGTTATTGAGTCGGTACTCCTCTGATTGGTTACCTCTTCCAATCATAGGGAGAGTTTTCTTATGCCTCCTGCATGACAAACTTATACAAAGTTATCATATACTACCATATAGTCACAGTTGAGTCATGCTTTTGTTCAAGGGAAGTAAACCTTAGTCGGCCTCTCTGCGGTGTCTCTTGACCTACTTTTTAGTTGGCCATCCCTAGTTTTCAGCGTCATGTTTGTAATTACATCATTTTTATTGGTCCTCTACTCCTACCGATTTGAGAAGGTCTCCATTGACTTCTTGCTAGCGGGTCTTTCTCTTATCGACTATGACAAATTGCTCTGAGGGCAGATCTAGATCCACACCCTGGCCCTATTTTCATTATTGATAGGTCACCTTGTGCTCAGCATTGATTCGTATCATGGGTCTTTGACTAAGTGGTTTCCCTTGTATTCGACATAATCTTTCATTATCACACATTGGGATTCGTGCAGTGCCTTGGTTTCCATTTCACCCTATTGGTTGATTCTTCGCTTCTGTGTCAGCTTTCATTATTGGTTGGTTCAGAGGGTTTATATTGCGTGCTAGCCACATCTTGTGTACACCAGAAACGTGCTTCGGTTGGGTTACTACATCTTTGTTCGTCTGATTCCTTCCACATTATTGGCCTACGGGTTACACTTGTGCTAGATTGATGAAGGATGCCTTAATGCTTTCCTTCTAGTGGATCTTTTCCCATCGACTTTAGCTCATTGCTTTTGGAAAGAGATCTAGAGTCCATTTGGAATTACCTTAGGGTTTGCAATCATTAGTGGAAGATTCCTTCGCTATCAACAGTGGGAAAACATCATTGTCTCCTAATTGATAGATTCTTTCAAGTGTTCGACTACAGCTCATTTATTCACACTTGTTAGATTGTACTAGGTACCTTGACTCTCATCATCATTACTGGTGAGTAGCCTCGCATTTGTTAACGGTATACATCAATGACCAGTAATCAAACGATTTCTCATGTGGTCAACTTCATATCATTCATTCCCATTGTGTAGAAATGTACCATGGCAATCGGTGAAGACCTCGGTTTTGCATCAACATGTCTTGGTTCACTTGTCAATTGCTCATGTTTCTGCTAGTTGACACCATTCACCTTATATGTTGCAGTTCTTTACAACGACATATTATATATTGGCACCTGAGTTGTGGTGTAGTACCATTTATTCCATCATGTTCACTTGGTACTATTTGGATCAGTTTCTTGACTTCAGTGATCAGCTTCATACTTCAGCATCATTTATCATCTCTTTATATGTCATACTCAGACATGTACTTTCTTGATTATGATCAGATGATCCATTATGTATTTTCAGTTCCTTTATAATTGTATGCATATTGGATATTCTTTTGTACTTGACATGTGGACATGCTTTACTATTTCTGAGCATGGGTATGCCCGCCTCAGACAACAATTTCTTTCTGATCTCTTTCGATGGCTTGGCAGGATGAATTCTGGTGAACTCCTCCTCGGTCTCGGCATGATTCCTTCTATACACTTAATACATTTCGGCCATCATATACCCCTTCTAATCTCATATATTAGGGGGCATATGTTATAGCACCATTTACCACTCTTGGTAGATCTGATGCTCTAATTATGGCCTAGGGCAACCCTTCCTTCCAGACTTGGTCCAAAATCTAAAAAATAGTGTTTTATTCCATATACGCTACTTTTCCCTGTGATAAAAGTGTGTACATGTGGGTCAGAAAATACCCAACCCGTGTACATATGTTAAAAAACAAAAAAAAAAAAAAACATTCCTTAATTTCGGGTGCAGTTCACAAGTTTTACCTATTACCCACCTCCTATTTCCCGTGGCCCAAATAAAAAAACTAATTTGGAGAAGTATAAATAAACCTCCATGGGAAGGCCTTAAGGGGGAAGATATGCAATATTGATACTATAGTGAGATTATCCCTAATCGAGTCTGATGAATCCTTGTGCCTCCTACACTCCTCAAAGCTTTAGGAAACACTTGTTTCCTTGTTATAGATATCCTTCATATTGCTTGATATATCCTTGTATTGGTGATGGAGGAAGATTGTTGAAGGCCAGGAAAGGACAAATCTGAAGGACGGTTCCACTTGGAGCCAAAGAAGAACTCAGGTCATATTTCTCCACTTTACTTGTAGCTAACTTCAATAAAAGGAATGTTGTTCTATTTCCGATATTAAATGTGTTTATGGATCAAGTTATGTTGTAATTTGTGTATGAATCTTATATTGGTGTATAAATGGTCATTCATTTATATGATTTAAGGTTAATATCATGAACATTATTTATGTTTCTACTGTTGTATATGTTCCATTTGAATAATTTTCAGGTTTCAAGAACATAAGGAGAAAATGAGGGTTTGCACCCTGTGGGATCTACCCAAATGTAGGACATCTGGGTAAGGACACTCCTGCACAACTCAGTAGAATAAGCATTTAGGTTGATTTCCTAAGCATTTCTTATTGTGGTTTTCCCTCTGCTCTATTGGGGTTCTCAACCCAAATCCCTAGGGTGGTTTCACCTGCAACAAGTGCCATGCTGGCCCTAGAAACTGCACAATGGAGTTTGCTGGTTTGCATGTCATTGTTGACTGAAATTGCGAATTACGCCGTCTCATTCCTCAGCGAGCCATGATGGACTATGCATTGCACAGTTCCAGTAGTCAGTCAACCTCTTAACAGCCCAAACTGTGCCTTCCATAGTTTTGGTAGTTAGTCTCCCAGCCTCCCGGTGAAAATTATGTAATCTTCACAGACAATAATAGGTATGTTGCATGTTAGTCCTCCATTTTGTTTTGGTTTTCAACTGACATATTTCTTTCCATGAGTGTTGCTATGTCTCCAGGTATCACAGGTTTTTGTCTGCCTCTCAGTAGTATAGGTACAATGGCCTCCAAGAGAGCAGGGTCAAAGGACACCGTTCAGAGCGCAACTAGAGATGTAGCTGAGCAAGTGTATATGAGATTTCCTATCTATGAAGACACCAAGATGCTAATAGACAAGGATATCAAGATGAAATGGCAGCAGCATCGCAAAGAGCAACACCATTAGCAGCAACAGAGGGTAGCACGCTTGAGCATGACCAAGGCAAGAGGAAGGTTGTTAACAGCGTAGAGGCGGAGCAAAGCTACAAGCTTAAAGAAGATTCACTTGTGATGAAAGCAACTTTGGAGATTAAGACTCAGAGGTGACAGCACAACAAGAGGATTGCGCAAAGGCCAAGAGAGAAACAGAGGATCGAGGAAACAAAGAAGGAGTTGCATGAGTTGAAGCGGCAATGTTGGGCATGGAATCCCCCCGCAGCATTTTTTTGGGCTCAAAGCCCAAGTTTTGGTCAAATATGGTGTAGAACTCCACGAATTTCGAGCGTGGAGCACAAAGTCTAGGATGAGTCATAGGGTTGTCCACCCTAAAATATTGTAATTTAATGTAAAGTTGTGTTGCCCTACCCATGGTCCGCGGACCATGGGATTGTATAAATAGAGCGAGGCTCTAAGTGTAAAGATAGTTAATGATAGATAGAATAGCGAAGGCATGGTTCGAGGTTAGAGTTGGAGCTGAAGTGTACTGGGTCATAGTAGTAGGAAGAGGCTCTACAGCTGAGTGCACAGAGGCCTAGTAGAGTCTGCAGCTAAGTGCGCATACCCCTGCAGCTGAGTGCGCGAACCCCTGCAGCTGAGTGTGCAGGGTGGAGTCGGGTCTATACTTGGAATTGAAAGTTAATAAAGAGAAGTTTACTCTGTGCACCTATTCTTGAATCCATATTTTGATGTTATACATTACTTTTACTATGTTTATTTACTGTGCACAATTGATGAATACTTGTATGAATGCTTATATATTAAAATAATCTAAGTAATCAGCTAACAGAGCCTAACTAAGGAAGACTTGGGTAAATAACACAGGTTGCACTGCGGATAGAACTGCAAAAAGATAGTATCACAGGGTGCGGGGTACTCGCTGGTGCGCGTAGCACAGTAAGTGCAAAGGTTGGATCGCGTACCAATCACTTCATATCAGACATCCCTAGGCTATGGAAACCTGGTTCTAGAACCCTCCCATACTACTTCAGGTGAGACCTCAGTCTGCGCTCCGCGGACTATTGCCAAAAGGGCCAGTAGTACCAGGATTTTCTTGGCTAAATCACTTCTGATCCTGGGTCAGGCCCCACCAAGCCAACAAATGGTTTTGTTGTCGGGACCAGGATCTGCATAAGGGACGTCTGATGTCGTGCCATTGGAACTCAACAAAGAAGGAAATTGAAGAGTGGTTGGACAAAAAGATTCACGAGTTCGCGACACAGGAAAACAGAACTCCACAAGTATCTGAGGAAAAGTGGTTGGAGTGCTATGTGTATACAGAAATCCACGATATTTTCTTCGCATCCTTTCCTTCTAAATTGTATGAGTGGATTGTGAGGTTAGTCGATAGCCAGGGAAGGTGTAGGCTCGACCAACCGATAGTGTGGACTTCGGAATTAGTGTGCATATTAGAAGCATCAGAAGATAAGATTGCATGAGCTGTGGACCATTGGCTCGACTGGATAATAGGGGGGTTTCTCACTGAGTTTGCGGTAGACACGAATGTGAGCTACAACGAGTCAGATCGACGCTTTCTCAAAGGACCATGAGGTAAGTATATTAAATCTTTGAAGACTTGGATTAAGATGTTATTGTGTGAAAAAAGGATCATGCGAATACATTAATGTTTGAGACTACGTGGAGCAGAAAGATATAAAAAAGTAGCTAAGAATTAGAAAAAAGTCCCTTAATTTCACCCTCCTGAGGGAGAGAGGAAGATTTTGCTAAGGTCTCTCCGAGAAGTGTGGTCAGTTTGATAAGACAGTGCATTCCGCGATTACCACCTCCACCTACACCGCCACCTGCTTCACCCCCCTCACCTCCATCTCCACCCATGCCATCTCCACCACCTCCACAGTGTAGTATGGTGAGTGCGATCAAACTACTAGTATTCAGAGGAGTAGGGAATGAAGATCCAGACCAATTCTGGTTCATGGTAAGAGCAGTATGGGAAGCACAAGGTGTCACGGACGACAATGTTAAGAAGGCTACATTAGTGAGCACGTTGCAAGATCATGCATTAACATGGTATATCAAGCACTCTAATGACCACCCAAATGTAGGGATAGAAGAGATCCAGAATGTGTTGAACAAGGAATTTATCAACCCAAAGTTAGAAACACAATCAATCATCAGGTTTAAAGAAATCACAATGCTCACGGGCGAGACTCCTTGGGATCTGGATCAATGGCTAAAGGGTATGATCCGTGAAGCCAATATGACATTGACAGATGGACAGCATTGCACATGGTTTGTAGCATCTCTGACACTGCACTTCAGGACGGCGCTATCACAGCAGAAACTTTCTACCCAGGCCGAAGCGTTTGAAATGGCAATGAGATTACATGAGACCTCGATACAAGACCCTGGGTTGGGAGTTCAACAAATCCACATGCAACTACAAAATCTGTGTTTGGAAATGCAAAGTCTGAAGTAGGGTAGGGCACCGCGGCCAGAGGCGCGCGAGGAAGTATGGTGAATAAAATACAAAGGCCAGGGCCATGACAAGGATCACTACCCAGTGTTCGCGAACTACTTAGCAGGAGGAGGGCCAATGCCGTTGAGACCGGAGGCACAAGAAGGGCCGAGTGCAACACCTGCTTTATGGTGCGTGATCTGCAAGATAGGAGGGAAACACATGACAGATAATTGTCATTTGTTGTAGAAATATACACAGACACCCCAACAATTGTTTTGTAATTTCTGCAGGTTGGTAAGCCACAACGAGCGTACTTGTTGTAGTTACAAGCTAATGATGGATTGGACCCCTACCTATAGGATTCAAACTGAAACACGAGCCCTCGACCCAGATGTAGGGATGGCACGCATTGGATTTCAAGGGCGAGGTCGAGGAAGAGGTGGAATGGGACCAAGAAGGGACCGTGGACAATTAATTTGTTACAATTGCGGAGGACCAGGGCATTATGCCCGCGATTGTACCAACCTAATGAGGATAGCCTATTTTTATTGTGATCAGTTTGATCATGAAACAATAAACTGTCCTACGTTGATCACAAGGATGCACGAAAAAGGGGTATTCCAGCCTCCCCTGACTCAGAATATACAAATGATGAGGTCTGAGCCACGTGAAGAGGACCCGAATGTAAACATGATGCTCAGAAGCGGTACGACCACAAGAGAGGATACGAGGAAGCAACCATAGGAAAGTACGTGGGTTTGCTAGGCTCCTGCAAAGGAACCCGAGTTTGACTTAGAATGCGCAAAGCAGACATTCATGGAAGCTAAGAAGAGATTCACGGAGGCCTCCACTTCAGGTAGTAAGGATCAACCAGAGCCAGGAATGGATCCTTCAATGCTCACTACCTTTCTGGAGACATGCATGAAACTGCTGCGCGACAGCAAGGCAGCTAAAGGACTACAGGAACTAATCACCAGGTGTGTGGAGTCAGGAGAACCACGTGTAGTCTGGAAATTGGGGAAGCATGCATTGCACACTGGAAGGGAAATGCAGTTGACTGCATATATTGGTGAGTATGAAATGGATCAGGTAATCCTAGGTATGGGTTTGGACACGAATGTATTACCAAAGAAAACATGGGAACGCATGGGCAGGCCCATGTTACAATGGTCCCCTATTCAATTACGAATGGCAAACCAACAGAAGATTTTTCCAATGGGGAGGTTACAAGGGGTAACAGTTGATATTGAAGGTACGAGCACGTAGGCAGATTTTTAAGTAGTAGAGATTGTCGATGACAGCAATACCTATCTCGCATTGTTAGGAATAGACTGGGCCATCGATGTGAATGAAGTCATCAACCTGAAGAATCACAAAATGATCTTCGAGAAGAATTCAATATGCGTAGTAGTCCCACTGGACACAGCTGAAGGAGCGCGCTACATTGAACCAATGTGCGATGATGATAGCGACAATGATCTTGATTGTATTTACAAGATAACTGCGCGAGACCAGGATTGGGTGAATCCAACTACAGATGGGAGGATCTCGTGGGAGCATGAAAGCTCCTGCACTTCAGATTCAGACAAAGAAGTAGAGCGATGGCAGAATCGGTTGCACAAAGTAACGACGTTGAATTGCAACATGATGGTTAGATCACTACGTTGTGTGACAACAGAGGCAAGAAAGCTACCGACATATGATGGATTGACAGCAGTGGATGAATTCCTGGGTAAATTTGAAAGCTCAGTACTGAAACGGCAGCGGTTCGATGCGTTGAAGGGGGCACTGCGCGCAACCCCCACATGATGGTGGGGTACACATCAAGGAAACTTTGAGGACTGGAGCGTATGTAGAAGGATGATGCACCTACAATTTGGAAGCCCCCCGCTTCGAGCAAGAGTTGGTCAGCAAGGACGGAGCAACTTGCGCGCACCTGTCTCGATTGGTATAGACATGTGCTATATAGCCCACACAAGCACACCCCAAACTCAAGATTGAAAATCAGAACAGGACGTAGCAGCAGGAAAGGCAATGCGCACAACAAACGTTCCATGTGGAAGCATTCAATAAGGCATGTGGAGTCCTGAACAACGTTCATCGGGCGAGACGAACTGATTGGGACCTGCATGTGCCAACGATTCAATGGGCCTATAGAACCGTGTGTAAAAACCTGAGCGCGGAGATGATTCTGAAGCTGAGGAGTAGAGTTGAGACCAAAATTTTGGAGGAAAGGAATCCTCAAGAAATAGCTCCCACAGTCGGGACAGTACGTGAGAACCAGGACGAAGGAATTATGTAGCTACATGAGGGCGAACATATGCAGATTCAGGAAGCCATTCGGCGAGGGAACCTTAAGCTTCACGAACTCAAAGAAGATTGGGTATGACTGAGGAGGAAAAGCATGTTAATGGATGCAGAGATCAAAAAACTGGAAAATGAAATCACGCAAGCATGTCGTTGTTGAGCCTCAGACCTGCACTTCTTTACACATCCTCTCAGCCTCCTTTTCCTATTCATTTCCTCCTTTTGTCACTCATTCCCTCCATCAAATTGCTTAAATCATTGTATTTTAGGACTTTTTACATGGTTTGCTAATTATGCTAATGACTTGTTGTTGGTTTAGAATTTTGGTTCAAAGTGCTGCGTTTCCACTGCTCACACAGGGTTTCCGCAGCTCACACAGGGTTTCCGCAGCTGTTTTCTTAAACGGTATGTTCCAGGTGTCCTCCAGGAAGAAGAGCCATATGGGCAAGTTCGTGGAACCAAGGACATGGTGTGTGTCCCTCCAGCTCACCCAAACTGGTCATAAAAACCCATAGTCAATGCAGAGGCAAATCCGGTCAACCAGAGGTCATTGGCGGTGGCACGGCTCTGCGTGTTCTGTTTTGGAGCACGTGGTACCTTCCTCAGCCATGAAGACAGTGGGAGACACGAATCCAACAGCGGATTGAATGCCCACAATGACCGTTGCCTAAATCCGAGGACGCAGCCAGATTACGTGTTTTGACACAGCTGCTTGAATAGCTGAAGTTTCGTTAAAGTAGTTTGATTTCCTCTGTATAAATAAAGCGTCTTTGAACGCTGGATAGTTAGTTGTTTTTGTAATCATTTTGAGCTCCCCACTGTATTTTTAAACTTGCAAATCAATACATGAGAAGACTGTTATGTTTCTAAGCGTGTAACTGTTCTTTGGATTGGCTGAAGTGGGCAGAGGGCCCCTGTTTACTACAACCACTGTACAGTAGTTTAATTCCTTGCATTTCGTTTTCTGATTTCATGTATAATAGTTGTATATATGTCTTTTTATTTGCTGCAATGTTATTTCTTTTCAAACATGTATAATGGCTGTACATAAACTTTGAATTCTGCTGATTTACATTTCTGCACTTTTGTCCATGACTGATCAGTGTGTTATGCAGGTTTCTTTGGCGAGCTCGGGATAGTTTTCTTGCTTTTCTTTTTACAACTAGTGGCATTTGTGATTGTCTTATCTAGACTGCTGATCTTTATTTTTGATTTTCATTAGTATCATTGCTTTAGTTTACACTTTACTTCCTGCTCATAGCTTATCAAGTTGTTCATCTTTTGATGGCCCTTTTTGTCATAATGAACTAACTTTAGTGGAGCCAGAATATCACTTAGTGCAGCTTGGTTTATTTTGTTTTAAGACTCGCATTGCTAACTTGCTCATAACTCTTTCTTATATGATCAATCCAGCTGAAGGCAAAAAGGTTAAGGGAAAATTAAGTAGTGTGATTTGTCACCTAGATTTTACATTGCTTAAGATTTAATTGAAGAGTTAAAGTAGTTGTTCTTGTTTTTAACTGAGTTAATGTAGATGTCATTTTCATTTTCATTTTCATCAGCAGTATAGGTACTGGGCCAATGCCATTGGTCTTTTATTTGATTCCTCTACTTTCCTTTAAAGCTTTGATTCCATTTCAGTTATTGTTCAAGCTTTCTTTAGAATACTCTTTAAGTTTCAAAAAATCATTTAGAACTCATCACAATCACACACACTTCACTCACTTTATTTCATTTCCATCACATCATTGTAGGAGAAATATATTTGAAAACAAACTTAAAAAGTTAAAAACGACAAAAACGTAAGAAACAGTTGCCTAAGTACATACAGTACATATCACTTCATCAGCTTACGAGCCCCGAGTTGACATTTAAAAGTTGCAATTTAGACATCACTAAATTGACCAAACATTTTGGCGTCGTTGCCGGGGAACTGAAATTAGGTAGCCAATTTCTAAAAAAATTAAGAAAATTTCAAGAAAGGGAAATTGATAACCTCTCGAAGTATGCTCTCCTCTTGCACCTAGAGTGATCTGGAGGATCAGAAAAGAGAAAGTTATTGGTTTAATAGTTTCTTGAGTATGCTCTCTTCTTGCACCTAGAGTGACCTGGAAGATCAGAAAGAGAATTATTAGCCTGACTTGAAGAAAAATAAAAAAAAATGACATGCATAGAGCAAGAGATTCTAGGGGAAGGTTTTTAGCTAGAGCTAAGAGTTCGATTTTTACAAGTCCATCTACTTCAAGGAATAGACAAGAGACACCTCCCTCATCTCCAACTGACACTCCTAGCCCTAGGATTCCTGGAATTCAAGAGGCAATAGTTGACTCTCCCACACCATCCATCGAATCTGAACAAGAAAGAGACCCTTTTCTTCCTTCCATAGGAGGACAAATTGTAATTGAAGAAGTAGAAACATCTGAAGAAGAGGGAGAAATTCCTTCTCGTTCACCCTTAGTAGAGGAACCAAAAAACTCTGAAGTCTCCAGGGGAACTATCATGACAGAGGAAGGATCAACTGGATTTGGTAGAGGTAGAGGTAGAGGAGGAGGAGGAAACAATGGAGGAGGTAGAGGTAACATTGGAGGAAATAGGGATGGAGATAACTCATTTGGATTTCCTATAGTCGATGAGGACTCTCGAGCCACCATGAAAAACATCTCACCATCTGTCCTCCCAAACTTCCATGGGTTAAGGAATGAGGACCCTGAAACATTTCTATTTGAGTTTGAAGTCGTATGTCGAACTTATGATTATCTGGATGACTCTCAAAAACTCAAATTGTTTCCTTCAACATTGAAAGGACAAGCTTTGAAATGGTTCATGGGATTACTCACTCAATCCATTAGGTCTTGGAATGATATGAAACAAACATTTTTGGATAGGTACCTAGACTATTGTATGCCCACCAATCACAAGGATGAAGTATTCAAAATGGTGCAAAGAGAAGATGAAAACTTGGAGGATTTACTTGAAAGATTTCAATACAACCTGAAAAGAGCAAAAATGAGTAACTTAGATGAGGAGACCTTGAAAGCCCTCCTATTAAAAGCCATTAGAGATGAATGGATAGATATTCTGAACATGATGGGGAAAGGAGATATATCTCAACTTTCACTCAATGATATAGCAGAGCTATGTGTCCATCTCTCAAGGGGGAAATCAAAAACTCAAAAAGGGCCTAGAGATCCTTCTCTCCTCAGAGCAAACAAATCTGCAACTGGATCAGTAAGTAGGGCTGAGATTGGCAGTATGCTTGATGAATTTAAAACTGACATCTTAGGGAGTCTTAGTGAACAACTAGACACTCTTAAGATTCACAATAAGCAGAAAGCAAAAGCTGAGGCTTTGGCCATCTTTTGCCCAAAGTGTAGAAAGAAACATGCTCTAAGGGAATGTCCCTTGGAAGCAAAAGTTGTAGAGACATGTGTAATTTGCTCAAAGAATCATGAGACCAAGGATTGTCCTTCAATCCCTGGGCTCAAAGCTGTTTTTCAAGAAGATCCAAGTACACGAATCTCTCTGTTTTGTTGCAAGGAGACCTTGGCAGGGGCAACAAAATCAAGGGTTTAACAACTCTATGAATTTTCAACCTCCACCAAATTGGAATCCTTGGCAACAACCTTGGCCCCAACCTCAAAATCCTTTTCAAGCATGGGTACAAGGTATGCAGAATCCTTATGGGAGATTTGCTCAGTTCTACCAATATCCTCCATTTTTTCAAAACCAACAAGCTCCACAACTTCCAAATCAAAATCCACAACTATCATTACCATTTCCACAACAACAACAACCTTCTCAACAGAATCCCAATTCTCAACTCTTGCTTCCATTCCAACAGAAGTCAAATCAACTTCCTTCTCAGCCATTGCCAAACCCCAACAATAAAAATCCTCAAAATGCTTACATGATGGAAGGACAACCTTTTCCTACCTATATGATTGTTCCTCTCAACGAAGTACAACTCAGATCAGGTAGAGTTTTAGACAAACCTTCTATAAAAGCTCAAGAGCAAAGCATTTTTGAGGAAGAATCTCTTGATGCCAATAAGGGTTCTGAAGCATCTCTTCAAAACCCAAACACTCAAAAAGGAAAAGAAAAAGAATTAACCCCCACAACTCCCATAGTTGAGCAACCTACATCTCTATCCACACCTCCTTTTCCTGAAAGATTACAAATTGACAAAGGAGTGGAAAAACAAATTTGGTTGCCTGACTATAATTTTCTAAATGAATTGAAGAATGTCTGTATCAAGATTCCCTTGTTACAAGCCATTAAAGAGATTCCTATTCTAGCAAAAACAATAAAGGAGTTGAGTCTTAAAAGACCAGGAAGGAAACCAAGAGATACCAGAAGGATCCACCTGGTGGGGAAAATTGCAGATATCATGATGGGAAAAATTACTATGCAGAAATATGTAGATCCCGGTAGTCCAATTGTGAAAACACATATCAATGGGGTAGAAATACCAAATACTTTGATTGATTTAGGGGCTGCTATCAACATTATGAGTAGACAGACTATGGAACAGCTAAAACTTCCTAATCTTCTTTTTACACCCACCTTGTTGCAACTTGCAGATCGATCCATTATTAAACCAGATGGTGTATTAGAAGACATTCCAGTCTCCTTAGACTCTTGGGAATATCCAGTGGATTTCATGATTTTAACTCCCAAGAGTAATCTAGGAGGACATCCTCTTATTTTAGGAAGACCTTGGCTAGCCACAGCTGATGCTTTCATAAGTTGTAGGTCTGGGGATATGTATATTTCTGATGGTAATTCGACAAAGAAGTTCAATCTGTATCCTCTAGCAAAAGCAATCACAGAAATAGGAGATAATGAGTGGGTTGATGATGAAGATACTATACAACCTGTCTTTACCATTTCTGAGATTAGTGAAGATAGTCAAATTCTGAACACATTAGAAAACTTTGAACCATCTTCAGAATATGACCACACACAATTTCAGTTGGATTCTGACATTGAGTGTCTATCATCTAGACAAATGTCTCTTTTCTTTATGGAAGAATTTGGTAGTTCTGCCATTGAGATCTTTCCACGAAAAACACTAAACATCAACAGAAACTTGGAAAAATCACAACAGGGAGAACTAACCAAAATCTTGCAAAAACATTCTACTGCATTTGCATGGGAGTATACTGATATGAAAGGCATTGACCCTAAGACTTGCATTCATCACATCTACATTAAGGAAAATAGTAGACCAATCAGACAACCTCAAAGAAGGATGAATCCAAACCTTAGGGAGATAGTGAAAGAAGAACTCCAAAAGTTACTCAATGTAAACTTCATTTACCCCATTTCAGATAGCCGGTGGGTTTCTCCTTTGGTTATAGTACCTAAAAAGAATGGTAAATGGAGGGTTTGCATTGATTATAGGGAATTGAACAAAGCAACTTTGAAGGATCACTTTCCTTTGCCCTTTATTGATCAAGTATTAGATACTTTAGCAGGTAAAAAGTATTTCTCATTTCTGGATGGTTTTAGTGGTTACAATCAGATTCAGGTAGCACCTGAAGATCAGGACAAAACCACATTTACCTGTCCATGGGGAACTTTTGCTTACCGAGTACTCCCTTTTGGATTATGTAATGCACCCGCAACATTTCAAAGGGCAGTATTAGGAATCTTTTCTGATCTAATTCATGATTGTGTAGAGGTCTATATGGATGATTTTACAGTTTATGGTAATTCATTTGAAGAGGCATTAGAAAATTTGGAAAAAGTCCTTATAAGATGTAAAGAAACAAATCTTTCATTAAGTCATGAAAAATGTTTTATGATGTTTACTGAAGGGATTGTTTTAGGACATCATATTTCAAGAGATGGAATTAAAGTTGATAGATCAAAAGTTGAAGTCATCTCCAAGTTACCTATTCCAAATTGTCAAAAGGATGTTAGAAGTTTTCTTGGGTTTACTGGATATTATAGAAGATTTATTGAAAACTTCACCAAGATAGCATCTCCGCTCTTCAAATTACTTACAAAAGACTGTGAATTCAAGTGGGATCCTGACTGTCAATCTGCATTTGAAACTTTAAAAACTAGAATATCTGAAGCACCCATTTTGAGAGGGCCAAATTGGAAACTTCCTTTCCATATTTCTATAGATGCTTCAGATACAGCTCTAGGAGCTGTCTTGGGACAAAAGGATTTGGTCCCTTATGCCATTTACTACACCAGTAAAAATTTGACTCCCACTGAGTTAAATTATAGTGTGACTGAAAAAGAGTTCTTAGCCGTTGTTCATGCAATCAACAAGTTTAGACATTATATAACTGGCTATGAAAATTTTGTCCATACTGATCATTCTGCAATTAGATATCTCATGAATAAACCTGTTACTAATGGCAAAGTTACAAGATGGCTTTTACTTTTACAAGAATTCAATATTACTGTGTTAGATAGACCAGGGAAACAAAATACAGTAGCTGATTTCTTGTCTAGAATCCAAAATACTAATGAAGATTCTCCTGTAGAGGATAAGTTTCCAGATGAATATTTGTTTGCAATAACTACTAAAACCCCTTGGTATGCAGACATTGCTAATTATTTGGTTACAGGGAAGCTACCTCCACACTTATTTCCTAATGAGAAAAGGAAAATCATTCAGGAAAGTTCAAAGTATTCATAGATTTCTAATGAATTGTTCAAAACAGGGCTAGATTGTGTGATCAGAAGATGTGTTCGGGAAGATGAAATGCCTGACATCCTTAAGGCATGTCATGATGAACTGTGCGGTGGACACTTTGCTGACAAGAGGACGGCCTATAAAATCCTTTCTTTAGGATATTATTGGCCTTCTCTCTTCAAAGATGCAAAACAATATGTCAAAAGGTGTGACAGCTGCCAAAGAGTTGGGAGACCAACTCCTTCAAATGAAATGCCATTACAGCCATAGGTATGCATCGAACCCTTTGAAAAATGGGCTTTAGATTTCATTGGACCCATTAACCCACCATCTAAGCAAAAGAAGTATATATTGGTTTGTACTGATTATGTTACTAAATGGGTAGAAGCAAAGGCATTGCCTTCTGCCACTGAAAATTCAGTTGTTCAATTTCTTTTTGAGGATATTTTTACTCGTTTTGGTGTCCCAAGAGAAATTGTGACAGATCAGGGAAGCCAATTTACATCTAACTTGATGGAGAAGCTGATGGAAGAATACAAAATCAAGCATAGAAAATCTACTCCATACCATCCGCAAGCAAATGGTCAAGTGGAATCCACAAACAAAGTTCTTGAGAGCATCATCACCAAAACTGTTCATCTCCACAGAAGAGATTGGGCAGAAAGGCTTCCTGAAGCCTTATGGGCCTATAGAACTACATGGAGGAACACAACAGGACATTCTACCTATGAACTTGTTTATGGGAAAGAAGTCTTGCTCCCCATTGAGTTTCAAATCAAGACCTACAAGATGGCAGTTCAGTTGGGGATGAATCTATCAGAAGCCCAAAAGCACAGAATGGAGCAGCTGAATGAGCTAGATGAGATAAGACAAGATGCAATTTTAAGGACTGATCTAGTTCAGCACCAAAGAACTAAGTGGCATGATCGACACATCAAAGAGAAAAAGTTTCAGAAGGGAGATTGGGCACTATTGTTTGATTCCAAGTTTAAGGACTTCAAAGGAAAATTTCAAACT
Organism: Pinus tabuliformis; assembly: GCA_031772625.1. Taxonomy (NCBI): domain Eukaryota; kingdom Viridiplantae; phylum Streptophyta; class Pinopsida; order Pinales; family Pinaceae; genus Pinus; species Pinus tabuliformis. The sequence goes on along the minus strand of CM062804.1, from coordinate 61,364,948 downwards.
CATTGGCTTGGACCATATGAGATTGATGAAGTCTTTAACAATGGAGCAGTTCGAGTAAAGACCATTGATGAGTTTCAAACTCCTCTCATTGTGAATGGCCACCGATTGAAAGTCTACCACAAGCCACTCTCAAAGGAGGAATTTGTTAAAATGTTCCAAGAAGATTCTGCAATGAGGCTGGTGGAGAAGAATTCTTCTCCTCCATCAGCCTAGTCTTTGTTTCTTTCAGTTGAAAAAAAAAAAAAAAAGAAAAAAAAAAGTCTCTTGTATAAGCCTGAAAACCAATCTTGAATTGGCAGTCTTATGCAGAAAATATAAGGTGAAAATCAGGGGCACCTGACACTTTGTGTTTTCCAAAAAAAATAAAAAATCTCTCTCTCTCTCTTTCCATCTCATTCGCCATTTCAGTTCATCCATCCCATCATCTCCATTCCACTTCATTTTCATTCCATTTCATTCATCTCACTCCATTTCATCAATAAAAGTCCCTCTCAGGACTATTTCATTCAGTTAAGTCTTCTCTAACTACTTCTTGGTATAGACAGAAGGGTGTTGTTTCAGTTTCCGCAGCTGAGAACTGTTTCCGCAGCTCGCACCAGTTTCCGCAGCCAGCATCACTCTGTCTCTACAGCAGCAGTACTCTGTTTTCAAAAATCACAGTCAAAGGTATCAACATCACCAAGGGCAACAAGGATGGGAGGCACCTGCAAGATAAGAAAGCAATAAGGGGTCAGCAACCTTAATCAACAAAAGGCAAATCTATGAAGGTATGATCAAATTTTTTTCCCAACAACAATTTAATGTCATTTTACGTATAGTTATTAAATCGTGGAAAGAGCCACTAAATGCAATGATTCGGCAAGATCATCCCACTCCTTCTCCACGATCATGCCTCATCCACCTCATACCTTTCTAACGGTTCCCTTATCATCATTAATTCAAAACTCGAGTTGGGGCTTCTCCTCCATTACTGTCCGTACCTCTGTGACGTAACCCCATGTACCACGGCTCTCCTTACCGTCATTTCCGCAGCCAATGTTTAAACATGTGCGTAAGCCACCCGACTCTCAAGGATTCGGCCATTAATCCGTTCACTTATCACTCCATCTCTGCATGCATCTAACTCATTTCTCGTGTTTGTCTTCTACTCTCTCGTATTCACACCATTTCCACTCTCATTTACGTTGCAAACTCCACATCTCTGTTCTCTGTTTCAAATCTCGACTACTGTTCTGCAATACGCCTCGCATTACGTTACGGCTACTCCACTTACAGCTGTAATCCACCTGTTTTTCCTGTGAGCATCCTCCTTGACCATTCACACGCAGTCAAAGCTTCAGTCGAAGTTGAAAAGCCGAAGATGGGGAAGCTGCTTAGAGCTGAACCTGAGGGTTCGAAGTATTTAGAAGGGTATCCACAGACGAAGGAAGCACTAAAGAAAGCACAATGGCTCAAGTTTATTCAGAAATTCAGAGGGTATAACAAGGAGGTAATGAAGGCATTTGCTCGATCATTCAATGGAAATACCGTGGAAGTGGGAGACCTGAAGTTCACAGTAACAGAGAACACCATAGCCACAGCAACCAGTCTACCTCAAAAAGGAGAAAGATGGTTTAAGAACAGAACAGTGGAAGACCAAGGATGGAAAGACATGCTTAAGAACCCAGGTATGGACACTTCAATATTCACTAAGGAAATTCCTGTACATGTCATTAAGGAAGAATGGACTGCATTGTTGTTACTTGTTCAAAAGTTTATCACATGTGAGGGCCGCTTTGGCACTATGTATATGTACCATGCAAGAATTATGATGAATTTCATGAATGACCATGCCCTCAATTTACCCTATTTTCTGTTAGCAAGCCTAAAGAAAATGAGTTTCACTGTCCAAAAGCATGTAGGCCATATTGAATCTCACTTGTATCATCACGGGTTAATTAGAATTCTCATAGAAGAACAGTTAAAGAGTAACAAGGATACATGGGAAAAGTTTCTAACCAAAAACCATTTCCAAGAGGTAACTGAAGCTTCTAGCAGTTCCCATAGAGTCCCAAAAAGAAGTAGGAGAAGAGAAAGAGGTGCTGTAGCCCAAGATCCTCCTACAGAAGAAACTGAGGAAACTGCTCAAGAAGAAGAGGAAAAGGGAGATAAAACTAAGAAACAGAAAAAGGATAAAGGGAAAACAATTGTTCAAGAATCATATCCATCACCTGAACCTTCAGTAGAAGAAGACTATCAAACCTTGGCTGATAGACTAGTACAACTCCAAGCTACTGCCCTCTCAAATAAGAAACAAAAAGAAAAACAGAGTAGTCAGCAAAAGAGCACTAATGTACAAGTGAGAAGAAGCGGTAGACTTAAAGAAAAAATGAGTGTGACTAAAGAAAAACAATCACATTTCATTGATTTGGGAGAAGGCACACCTGAAAAGACTCCAATTCAGCTAGTTATTGAGCCAAGTCCTCCACGAGAGGAAAGTCCCTTTCAGCAAGAAAGAGAAAACACTCCTCAAGAATTCGAGTTTAGGCCAAGAAGAACACCTGAAATTGACCCTGACCAGCAGGAGGCATACAATTATTTGGAGACCTTAGAGCAATCAGTTGCAGGTCCGAGCACTATATTGCCTCTTGATGAATAGGTCCAGTCTTTAAAACAAGAGGTGTTTGAGCTAGAAGTCTTGAACCAGCTTATTAAACAAGAAAACGAAGTATTGAAAGAACAAAGCAAGGTGGACAAAATTGTCCATGACAATACCATGCTTCACTTAGGACTTTGGCAGAAGAAGAAGAGAAAATGTAAGAAGCTAAGCAGAGCCTTGATCAATTTGAAATTCAAGTGTTTAGTCAGAAAACCAAGGACAATTTTGGCAGCAAGGAGAAAGAGAAGAAGGCTGGATGTTTTGGCAGAAGCATCTGAGCACATGGACTGAAAAACAATGACAAAGTTTTGGTTGCATGAGGACATGCAACACCTTCACAGTGGGGGTATGTTGAGCCTCAGACCTGCACTTCTTTACACATCCTCTCAGCCTCCTTTTCCTATTCATTTCCTCCTTTTGTCACTCATTCCCTCCATCAAATTGCTTAAATCATTGTATTTTAGGACTTTTTACATGGTTTGCTAATTATGCTAATGACTTGTTGTTGGTTTAGAATTTTGGTTCAAAGTGCTGCGTTTCCGCAGCTCACACAGGGTTTCCGCAGCTGTTTTCTTAAACGGTATGTTCCAGGTGTCCTCCAGGAAGAAGAGCCACATGGGCAAGTTCGTGGAACCAAGGACATGGTGTGTGTCCCTCCAGCTCACCCAAACTGGTCATAAAAACCCATAGTCAACGCAGAGGCAAATCCGGTCAACCAGAGGTCATTGGCGGTGGCACGGCTCTGCGTGTTCTGTTTTGGAGCACGTGGTACCTTCCTCAGCCATGAAGACAGTGGGAGACACGAATCCAATAGCGGATTGAATGCCCACAATGACCGTTGCCTAAATCCGAGGACGCAGCCAAATTACGTGTTTTGACACAGCTGCTTGAATAGCTGAAGTTTCGTTAAAGTAGTTTGATTTCCTCTGTATAAATAAAGCGTCTTTGAACGCTGGATAGTTAGTTGTTTTTGTAATCGTTTTGAGCTCCCCACTGTATTTTTAAACTTGCAAATCAATACATGAGAAGACTGTTCTGTTTCTAAGCGTGTAACTGTTCTTTGGATTGGCTGAAGTGGGCAGAGGGCCCCTGTTTACTACAGCCACTGTACAGTAGTTTAATTCCTTGCATTTCGTTTTCTGATTTCATGTATAATAGCTGTATATATGTCTTTTTATTTGCTGCAATGTTATTTCTTTTCAAACATGTATAATAGCTGTACATAAACTTTGAATTCTGCTGATTTACATTTCTGCACTTTTGTCCATGACTGATTAGTGTGTTATGCAGGTTTCTTAGGCGAGCTCGGGATAGTTTTCTTGCTTTTCTTTTTACAACTAGTGGCATTTGTGATCGTCTTATCTAGACTGCTGATCTTTATTTTTGATTTTCATTAGTATCATTGCTTTAGTTTACACTTTACTTCCTGCTCATAGCTTATCAAGTTGTTCATCTTTTGATGGCTCTTTTTGTCATAATGAACTAACTTTAGTGGAGCCAGAATATCACTTAGTGCAGCTTGGTTTATTTTGTTTTAAGACTCACATTGCTAACTTGCTCATAACTCTTTCTTATATGATCAATCCAGCTGAAGGCAAAAAGGTTAAGGGAAAATTAAGTAGTGTGATTTGTCACCTAGATTTTACATTGCTTAAGATTTAATTGAAGAGTTAAAGTAGTTGTTCTTGTTTTTAACTGAGTTAATGTAGATGTCATTTTCATTTTCATTTTCATCAGCAGTATAGGTACTGGGCCAATGCCATTGGTCTTTTATTTGATGCCTCTACTTTCCTTTAAAGCTTTGATTCCATTTCAGTTATTGTTCAAGCTTTCTTTAGAATACTCTTTAAGTTTCAAAAAATCATTTAGAACTCATCACAATCACACACACTTCACTCACTTTATTTCATTTCCATCACATCATTGTAGGAGAAATATATTTGAAAACAAACTTAAAAAGTTAAAAACGACAAAAACGTAAGAAACAGTTGCCTAAGTACATACAGTACATATCACTTCATCAGCTTACGAGCCCCGGTTTGACATTTAAAAGTTGCAATTTAGACATCACTAAATTGACCAAACAGTCGTGTCGATAAGCTATGAATGACAAGACAAGATATGAACTAACATACTACTGCATTAGAAGATTGTTGCCAAGAATTTGTGACTCTGCTACCATGGCTGCGACTGCACCTTACCAAACAAAGTGACCAGGGGAGCGCACCGCATAAGGAAGAACGCGCAGTGCTAACTGTCGCAATGGTAATTGAGGAGTGCCCGCGGACTAGGTTGGAAGGTGAATTGAAGTCTCGCACAGGTGGTGCGACCACTTGACTAACCGTAGGGAGCACAGTCTCAGCACTCTAACCAGTTGAAATAGAGCACGGGACTATAAAAGAGTCTGGGAGGTAGCTGTGCAATAAGGAGGTTGTGAGCAGGATTGGCATGTCACAAAGTTCGCGCCCACGCAGAGGGGGCTGCGCTGCCGCGCGAGTAGGCTAGGAAGTGACCGCTGGTGTCACTATTCATGACAAGATATCCAATTTAAGACAAAGAGGAGTGGGCAGCAGGAAATTAAGACACGAATTAAGAGCTGGATTTGGGACAATCTACCGCCAAGAAGGCATTAATGACTCGGAAGTGGGGGGAATCGTCGAATTCAAATTCAAAAGATGATATAAAACCGCTAGGGCTAGCCACAAGACAACACTTGGTTGTTTGAGATTTGAGCAGTTACAAAGCATTGAGTGTTGAGCACTCTTACCACCTTTGAGTATGTGACAAAACATATCTCATGTAAACACGATGACTGCTACCCAACCTGGAGTGCGATTCACTGAAGATACCGCTGGTGAGGCTGCGGAGCCCCATATGGTCCATGAAGAGCCCAGAGATGCGGCAGTTGTTCTAGAAGTTCCAAAATCGCCACGGACACCGCGACCGAAGAAAGATAAGCAAACTATGGGACTAGTCCATGTATCCCTAAGAAACCCACGGTTCGACAAATTGTTAATGGAAGAAAAAGGCAAAGATGTCACCATCGAATCAAATGAAGAGGAGGAAGACTTACAGGCTCTAATTGATCAAATAGAGGTGCAAGACAATGTGGAGGAGGATGTCCCACCAATGCCTTCTGCAACAAAGTTACCCACGTACATCCCTCCGTGGAAAGGGAAAGTTAGGGCGGCCAAAGACCTGGAGGCCACAAAGAGCGCGCTCCAGACCCCACTCCTCCCCAACGGCATTACTTTTGAAGGTCCGCCCCTCAGCCGGGTGCCTACCCTGAAATTCGAAGATTGGGACCTCGCAGACAACGAGAAGTTTCTGCACTTGACGATGGAAAGCTTGATGAAACAGAAGTTGGAGGGTCCAGTGATCACATTGGAGCCACGAAAATGGCTGCGCAGTGTGGAGAAGACCGGGTTACTTCATCTATGATGGATACCCCACTTTCACCGCGCGCCCATCACCATTTTCGTCATCAGACAGCTATTGTGCTTGGTGCATGATGGGTATCTATGGCTAGATGATCTTATTCCCAACGGCGGAACTTATTCATAGGATTTCTCGGCTTCCCTGTAAGGGAAGGGACCCTGGAGAAATAGTTGTTAAAAGCAGCAATTTGACTCTCAAGGAAGCCATGAAAACCAAGTACAAGCCGGAGAAGAAGAAGCACAGCTATGCAATTGCAAGTATCAAGGACAAAGGCGTGTGCGTAGCCACCTAGCTCCTGGCCGGAAAATTAATGCGGAAGTGTCATGCTGATGAAGTACCAGCGCCTGTGGTTACGTTGGCCGAGCAGTGCGTGTAGGGGGTCCAGTTCAACTAGGTTGAGTTCCTCTATGAGGAATTTTTGATAAACTACAAGAAGGCCCAAGAGTAGGGTAAGACCTTCCACTATGCATGGTTTTTCTTATCCATTGTACTGGTAGCAGGCAAACTACGGTAGATAGCCAATTCCCGCCTATCAACCAAGACCTTCTTGAGGCTGCGAAGCATGCTTTGGTCTAGGCCACGAAGGACACAAAGCGAATTCATGCGGTCAAGGTTTTTTAGGTGTTGATGGAGGCGAGCATACGAATATGGATCAATAGAAGGCCACGATTGTCTCCCACAGTGTACACCACTATGTAGAGCTTTGCAGAGTTTAAAGCAGACATGCACAACATTCATGTCCGAGCACAGAAGGATCCAGCAAAGGAATGGACAAAGCTTCCATTAATTGCTACTGATGACACCATCTTCATAGCATTGGAAACATGGCCTCCAGAGTGGCGCACCCCAGACTTGGCAGGAATGGAGAAGGCATTAGCCCAACAAAGGAAGAAGGACACCAAGCTACGCATCATGCAGCTGGCCGAAAAGAGGCGCTAGGAACAAGAAGCAGCCACACAGCAGAAGACGGCCGATGCAGCAGCAACGGTACAAATGACAAAAACAATGACAACGCCAGTAAAAGAGGCTAAAGGGGGCCATGAAATTTCCACAGGGTAGGGGGCTGAGGACATCGACCTAGATGAAGAGCGTGTAGATTTGGAAACTACCTCGCAACAACTAAAACGGTCACCCATCCCTGAGAAACTGGTCCCCAGAAAGAAGACAAAGGCATCCAAGACGTCCGTTGACCCAATCACGCTTACAAAAGGGATCTTTTTGACATTGGCGAAACGGTTCGTGATGTCACTAAGGATGCGCTCCAAGAAGTGATGGTGGAGCAGAACATTGTGTTGGGGGCACTACAAATGCAGTTATAGGGACTACAGGTGCAACCCCATCAAATAGGAATGATGGCCCCATATGTCGCAATAGGTACATCAGAGATGGAACAGATTCTATGCGCCTGCGTGACCAACACTTTTGTGTTCCCCGAGGGCACGTTAGCGGCAGAAAACGAAGTTGACCAAACTGCGATGGGCAGGATTAAGGGACTGATCTTAAACTTGGCTGCCCTTCCACGAGAAACACTGTACCAGTTATAGGATGAGGTCATAGCCAAGCTTCATGCCAGAGAAGGTTATGCGCTACAAGTATTGAGCAAGGAAAATATGAAATATCAATATGGAACAACTCAGCTGGCATCATGATGAACTCGTTGTGAAAACTCAAGGACTGATGCAGGCGATGGACGATGCTTATAGAACTGTCCCGGAATTGGCTGTCCTGGCAGATCTACCAGTAGAAGTGCGAATTCACAGATTTGCCAGTTGATTCTGTGAGGAAAAGGAGGAAGCAATGAGGATACAGCTTGACCTCAACCTTCATATTGCCAAACTGTGATTAAAGGTGTAGTCATCCACACCCCCGGAAGTTAGGGAACAATGCGCTGGCGCTATCCAAAAAGGGTTGGAGAAAATAGGACAGGCAGTGCAGAACTGTACGACTATGTTGGAAGAATCCTTCGCGGTCGTCACTTCCCTACAGGAGGACCCCACCATACAATGCCTGGAAACAAAGGTGCGGGAGCTTCAAGCGTAGTATGACAGTGTGTGTGGAACGGTGCAGATAGTTTCCCTGACCCAACGGTTTGCGCAGCTACAACAGGCGAATGCATTGAAGGAACAGGTGGATGTTGCACGAAAGAAAGAGGCATTACTTAAAGCATGCGTCCAACCTTGGATTGATGGGGCCTTCCTCATCACTACTGATATCGAAGAGAATCTCACACAAATGAAGGTGATGCATGCCTTAAGACATAAATTCACCCCTGACATCGAGCATTCGGCTGAAAGAGTAGAGCAGATCCAAAAAACGGTAGAAAAGTGCACTACGGACCTTCACACAACACAGGCACAATTGGAGGGGCTCCGTGCCAAGATCGCCGTACCAGTAGAGTGACTTAGGAAAAGTCACGATGATTTTGTTGGGGGCCTTTTGGGCATGGAATCCCCCCACAGCATGTTTTGGGGATCAAAGCCCAAGTTTTGGTCAAATATGGTGTAAAACTCTGCGAATTTTGGGCGCGAAGCGCGAAGTCTAGGATGAGTCATAGGGTTGTCCGCCCTAAAATAATGTAATTTAATGTAAAGTTGTGTCAGCCTACCCATGTTCTGCAACCCATGGGATTGTATAAATAGAGCGAGGCTCTAAGTGTAAAGATAGCTAAGGATATATAGAATAGCGAAGGCATCGTTCGAGGTTAGAGTTGGAGCTGAAGTGTACTGGATTATAGTTGTAGGAAGAGGCTCTGCAGCTAAGTGCACAGAGGCCTAGTAGAGTCCGTAGTTGAGTGCGTGGACCCCTGCAGTTGAGTGCACAGGGCGGAGTCGGGTCTGTACTTGGAATTAAAAATTAATAAAGAGAAGTTTACTCTGTGCACCTATTCTTGAATTTGTATTTTGTTGTTATACATTACTTTTACTCTTTTTATTTACTGCTCACAATTGATGAATACTTGTATGAATGCCTGTATATGAAAATAATCTAAGTAATCAACTAACAGAGCCTAACTAAGGAAGACTTGGGTAAATAACACGGGTCGCGCTACGGCTAGAACTACACGAAGACAGTATTGCAGGGCACGGGGTACCCGCTGGTGCGCGTAGTGCAATAAGTGCGAAGTTTGAATCGCATACCAATCACTTCATATCAGACATCCCCAGGGTGCAGAAACCAGGTTCTAGCACCCTCCCATACTACTTCTAGTGAGACCTCAGTCCGTGCTCTGCAGACTATTGCCGAAAGGGCCAGTAGTACCGGGATTTTCTTGGCTAAATCACTTCTGAACCTGGGTCAAGCCCCACCAAGCCAACAGGAAACTCAAGGGAAAACAGGAGTTGTGCAGCTGAGAGAAGGAAGCGAAATAGGAACAAGTACAGAAGGAGGCGCAACATGCACAAACTGATGAAACTATGCCCATATAGGATATAGACCCATCCCAGTAGCTAGCACAAACCGGACAGGGTGAGAAGTGTTATCGATCTCATGCACGAGTGTACAAGAGCATGGATATCATTATTTTCACGCAGGCGATCTCATCCATTGGCACACTATCTGAGGCAAATACAAAGAACAAAGTTCAACTGGATCTAGACATGTACTTCGACAAGTTGATGCGAACAGCCCTCAGCACACACTTGGAGATCAGTGCAGACACTATACATCAGTATGTTATTGGTCTGATTGTACTTAAGACTATGATGCGCATGTTGTCAGAGGAGTTGGACAGAGGAGCCAAATCAGTGTACCCAGATGCAACGAAGGTAAGAGTTCGCTTCAGAAGGATGTCACCACAGAGTACACGGACACCATCATGTACTACCAAGCTTGATATCAGTTCTCCACCGTTGATCATCATGAGGATGTCGAAGAGTTGGTCTTCCCACAGTTTTTGAGTCTTAGTGATGTCTTGCATGGGTTACTCAAGCCTATTTTGTCTCACATGGGTACATGTGTAGATTGTAATGTAACATCTTGTAAAAGTGAAAGACCAAGTGTCAATAGTACAATGTAATAGTCATGTAGTAGTTGAAGAGTCATGAGGGTATGTGAAGAGTCACAGAGGGGAATGTCAAGGGTCACCCCACCCTTTTCTATTTATATAACCTTATAACTCATTATACAAGATTTTGGGAGCCAAGCTTCCTATAGGTGTATATTAGAGAAATATTGGAGTGTATTGTAACGAGCCTTGGCTTCTCCACAGTGAAGAGCTAGTATATCTCTTTGGAGGAGAAGGTGGCAGTGACTGTAATGTTCTGTTGTCAGGACTAGTAGTTGGAGATGGTTGTATGTATGATTGGAACTTTCACTTTCCTAATATAACAAAGCCATCACGTTTCATGCATATGTTATTATTGTATTTCAGTTGTCTTGGTTACTCTAATGATATATGTAGTTGTTTGCTTACGCATGTATGTATGGACTCTTTCTATATATGTATTTATGAATCTTGTTGAGATGTGTTGTTGGTTTAACCATCACTTTGGATCGTTGGTTCACCTGCCTTTCTGCTTGTGATGTATCTTTTCTCGTGCATTATCTTCCAAGCTGCTTGTTTCCATAGGTTTCTAAGGGGCACACTCATTCCGATTTCCGTGTGTTAGAACCCTTCATGCACCTTCCTTGGCTTGCTACGCTGGTCACACCCTTGCTACCAACAAGGACATCATGCTTGCCTCTACACGCAACTGTGGTCAAGGTGATACCGTACGACCCACTGTTGGGACTCCACCAAACGGTCAGAGGTCTAGTCGAGACTTCTTACCAAGGAGATCCCCTGACATGTTGGTGTGTCTAGCACCATCAATGTATACTTAGTACACTTAATTTGTAACTCGACACTTTAAGCTTTAAAAAGAAACAAGAATAAGAACAGGCATCCCTTGTTATCTTTTTTCCCAAGATGTCAAAAGAAGCACCTAACAAAAGATCATTCTCTTGATGATGTTTCTATTTGTTCCATTTGTGTGTAAGAACATAATAATGATAGTTTTCCATCATTACCAAGGCTTAAAGTAGTGTATCAGGGAGACGATAAATCAGTGGAACAATTTTACTCATTGGCAACTAAAAATCCATGGAAACCTCAACCACAAGGTATGCCTTTTGATCCTTCTGCTACAAATTTTTTATATTTATATGGACAACAATATGTACCATGGAATAATGTTCTAGCACCATGGCAAGCATGGCCCCAACAATGAGCTTAAAATAAACCTTGGTAGTAGGGTTGGAGAGGGTTTGGTTATAGGAATCCACATCCTTATTATGCACAGCCTCAATATTTGATGCAACCATAGTAGTTTCCACAATATTATCCACCACAAATGGTTGCATCACAACAACAAGCCTTGAGCACGTAGCCTCAATATTTTTAGCTACCTCCACCCAACCTCCTCAGTCGAATTAGTTACCCATCCATCCCATTACTAACCCAAATAATAAGCCCGCCTAGCCTACTTTTCAATTTGAGTTATAGTCCTTCCCTACTTATACTATTACTCATGTAGAAGTATAGGACATCCATTTGAAATGTAGGAAGGTGTTGCAAGATTACAACCCCGTTATTATTGAAGAGGAAAGGGAAGAAGTGGTCCCCATTCCTATACCCTATAGTAGAATTCCTATTGATATTTTGCAATACAATATCCAATCAGAACAACCTTTCCCATTGAGAGATCCACCTTATCTAGAAAGGTTGAATGTGAGTAAGTCAATGGTCCTTCCCGAATATGACTTGGTTAATGAGCATAGGAATGTGTGCATTAGGATCCCTCTACTTCAAGTTATTAGGGACATACCTATTTATGCTAAAATAGTGAGGGATCTCTACATAAAAATACCTGGGAGGAAAAGGAAGGATCAACCTACCATACATATTGTTGGGGAGTTTGATGATTTGATTACTGGAAAAGATTTAGCCAAGAAGTATATAAATCTTGGTAATCCTATCATTTCTATGGACATCAATATTTTTTGCATACCAAATACATTGATCAACTTGGGTGCAGCCATTAATATTATGACTGCCCAGACTATGAAACAACTTGAGTTGTCAAACCTATGACCTACCCCAATTGTTCTACATTTGGAAGACATGTCTAGGGTTAAAAAAGAAGTTTTAGATGATATAATTGTCTCCTAAGACTCATGCGAGTATCCTGTAAATTTTATGGTTTTGTAGACTAAAACTTTAGCAAGAGGGAATCCCATAATATTCGAAAGACTATGGCCTGCTACCATCGACATCTTAATAGGATGCAGATCCAGTAGCATGTTTATCTCCCATGGAGGGGTTCTCAAACAAATAATATTGTACCCACCTACAAATTCTCTCTTGGAGTCAGAGGAAGTCTCATGGTTTGATGATCCAATAAGTGATGAGGAGATAGTTCAGTTGATGTGTATAATGGATTAGGTGAGGAATTTTAAAGAAGGTATAGAAGAAGATCAACTTAATTCTTTCCAGTGTAATTCTAATTGTTTCAATATTTCTAACGCTAATCCAATGGAATAGATCTTAAAATTTCATGTACAATAATTCAATAATTTAACAGTTTACAACACCACATTAGTTCCTTCACATAATATAAATCCATATTTTATTCCTGTTGAAACAAGTCCTGGGAGGTTTTTTTAATATTAGTAACAAAATGACTAATGATCAATGAACAAAATTAATTCAAGTATTACAGGAACAAATAAAGGCCTTTTCTTGGGACTACCTTGACATGAATGGAATCGACCCTTAGATATGTTTGCACCATATTTATACTTAGATCGATACCCGACCTTTCAGGCAACCCCAAAGGCACATTAACCCAGCACTCAACGAAGTAGTTAAAGAGGAGTTGCAGAAGATTCTTGATTCCAATCTAATCTACCCAAAATATGATAGTAAGTGGGTCTCCCCCTTAGTTTTAGTAATTAAATCCTCAGGGAAATGGTGTTTATGTGTGGATTTTCTGAGAACTAAAAAAAGTTACCATAAAGGATTATTTTAGTCTCCCTTTCATTAACCAAGTCTTCAATACCCTAGTGGAAAAAAATAGTTTTTTTTCTTAGATGGGTATAATGGATACAACCATATCCAAATAGTGCCCAATGACCAGGAGAAAAATATGTTTACCTGTCTTTGATGGATATTTTCCTATCGAGTGTTACCTTTTGGTCTGTGTAACACCCCTACTACCTTTCAAAGAGTTGTGAGGGATTTTATCAGACCTTATTCATGACCGTGTGGAGGTATATATGGATGATTTCACTGTTTATGTAGATTATTTTAAGGAAGCTTTGAGAAATATTGAGAAAGTGTTAATTAGATGTCAAGAAGCACATCTTACTCGGAGTAATGTAAAATGTCACATGCTACTAACTAAGGGTGTTGTGCTTGGTCATTTAGTTACAGGTACTGAGGTAGATCCAACTAAGATAGAATTTTTTTCCCAACTACCAATTCCTAAAACACAAAAAGAGGTGATAAGGTTTCCTGGTTTTGTTGGATACTACAGACAAATTATTGAGAACTTAACAAAGGTTGCCACACCTACACTTAAGTTGTTATCTAAAGATGTTTCTATTCTTTGGAAATATCATTACCAATGTGCATTTGAAACTTTGAAAGATAAATGTTTTGTTGCACCTATATTGAAGGGGCCTAATTGGTCCATACCTTTTCATATTTCCACAGGTGCCTTGGACACAGTTTTGGGAGTGGTCCTTGGGCAGAAACAAGACCAACATTATTATGCCATTTATGTTAAGTCCTATAATACTAGTGTAGCCCCCTTTTTGTTATTGGTGTGCCCAAGTATCCCACATATTGTAATTTTTGTGCCCCATAGAAGCCCACTATTTTTATTTTTTTTCCCTTACGTTGTTATTGTTACGTAGGCTCTGATTATATTGTGACCACTTAAACTACTATATATACCAAGGATGTCTTGTCATTTGTATAATACAAAAAAAATTCATTTATGTGATGTAAAGGAGGTTTCCCCCTTGAAGAGGCTAATTTTCAAGTCGTTGATCTATCTTTTCTTTTGTTTTGTGATATTGTTGCATAACATTTGGTATCAAAGCTTGGATTATACGGTTTCGCTGTTTGAAATAGGTCATCTTGGAATTTCCACTATAAAAATTTTCTATGAGGCTTAAAAAGTTAAAATTTAAATCACGTGGATCTAAAATCTTGGTGAACTTTGTCTAAAAATTTCAAATCTTGGTTCGCTATATTTTCTACGATATGGTCTGAATAAGTTAGGGTTTTCGCATGCTCCAAAATTCAGTCTCAAATAGGTGACTTAGGGAAAATTGTCATAAATTTCTCTGAAAGCATCAAATTTGAATTTCGTCAAAAGTGACTAAAATTGCATGGACTGTAGTTTGTTGTGTATCATTTTCAGGCCTAAAAGTTGAAACATTGACATGTGGAATTCTGTAAAAGTTTTCTTTACTAAACCAGTCCATAATCAAGTCATCGTGGGAGATTGGGAATAACTTTATCTTGAAGAATCCAGTATTGGTATTACTTTTTGAATTGGAAATAAGACTCAGAGGGCTACCAAAGGATGAAATTTTAGACCTTGAAGAGCCAAAATTACAAAGATACAACAATTTCAAGATCAAGAACAAAAAACAAGAAAAAATATGTGTATTTTTTAAAATTTGCATAATTTTTTGTTTGAAAATTTAGTTTGAAGTGATTCAAAGGGCATAGTGAAGCATAGATATAATTATTTAGTTCCAATATGCCTTGGAAAAAAAAATGGATCCACCTAGTAAGCAACTAGAAATCTCTACGATGACGCATGAAGAAGAAGAAGAAGAAATGCAACATGATATATCAAATTTACAGGACCAAGTGCAACAAATTTCACTCTCACAAAGAGAAGAAAAAATGATTTGGGAGTGATGAATGTTAATATGGATGGCTTAGAAGAAAAAATAAAAAGTGACATGGAAGGTTTAAACGAATACATGAAAGGTTTGACAAAATTGTTGCAGGAAAGGCTTCTTAATGGTGACAAGGTAGTCCATGAAACTCTTGATGAGAACAAAACAAATGTGAATAATGATTTTAGAGACTCTAAACCGGGGATGGATATCAAACATATTCAAAATATCGATATGATAAAGTTTGATGGCAAATATCAAGTAACATGGATACTAAAAATGGAGCAATTATTTGATCTACTTGACGTGTCACACACACAAAAGGTATGAATTGCATCTTTATATTTAGAACAAAATTTGTTTGTATGGTATCGATGGTTTTTTTCATGTAAATCAATTGTCACTTGGACAATTTTTATGGAAGAATTGGTAGCACATCATGAGGATACAAATAGAAATACCCTCTTTAGCCAATTCACAAATCTCAAACAAAAGGGTTCAATGGTGGAGCACATTGAGGACTTCCAAAGATTGAATATCAAGGTAAATGATTTTCTAGAGGATCATAGGATTGATGTCTTCATAGGGACTTTAAAGGATAACAAACAACATGAGGGTTTCCTTTGGGAACCTAATTCATTGGGGAAGGCATTCCAAGTGGCAAGAAAATTTGAAAGCAAAATTATGGCAACAAGGAAGTCTACTTATTACACAGTAGTTTGTCACACCTCCTACACTTCCCCGTGACATACCCCGAAGTTCCTGAAACATGACCATAATGCAGTGTATTCATTCATATATGTAGTTCAGAGCCTTCCTAAGACATTCATTAGAAAATGCCTTGAGCTTCCCCTAAAGGAAATAGCTCTTAAACCCTAATTTGAGAATCATTGCCCTTATGAGGCTAGAAACTGTGATGGTCTCATGTTGCACTATACCAAACCTGCGATGGCATCACTCTGTTTGCTCATATACCCACGATCATCCCAGAAAGGAAATTTTCCCAAAAAGGATGAGAAGATTTGTGATCTAGAAGCTTCGAGAGTGGCGAGTTGGAGGTTGTTCGGTGTAGATGAGGTCGAATTATCCCAACTTGGCCTCTTGGTCTTATCCCTATGAGATACCTCCTTGAGATAAGGGCCTACTCCTATCTTTGGAGAGATCTTAACTCCCTCTCCCAACCTATATATTCATCCTCTCTCATTCCCAAATGGTTGGTTAGGTTAGAGGTTCGGTTGGTCTATGTCTATTTTAAACCTTATGCTAAACTTGTGCCTAGAGGCTATTCATTTGACTTGGAGGAGTGCTTGGAGAGTTCTTGGCTTGGATTTGGATTACCACTCAAGGAGAACCTTTCAACATCAAGGCTTTGGTTTTAAGCTTCCCTTTATTTCCTAATTATACACAATTGTTGGTTCATCTTCCCAAAATGTATATGTTAATGTATCATTTAGCTTAACATTCCTTGATCAGTTAAGTAGGTTGTTATTGGATTTGCTATTTTTTTGGCATGATTTGTTGTGTCTTGATCACTTGTGTAGGTGCATAAACACTAAGAGAAGAAGAAATAAGGTCGTGACACAAGCGATTTAGGGTCCTCAAAAAAGGAATTCGGAATAGCATCAGAACGAGGTAGGACATCTCCTTCGTTCTTCTTTTCAATTATAACCTAGGAAGATATCTAGTTGATTGTCACTTCAGTTGTTAGACCCACTCACTGGGCTAGAGGGATCATCTTTTTCTGCAGAGAGGATTAACCTTGTCAAAAAAATGGTGACTCCACTGGGGAGCCTATGATCCTTTCCATCGAATCCTTCACCCTGATCTTTTGACTAGTTTGACCAACTGTCGATTTTTCAGCTCCTCTGCATCACTCTAGGTTTATACCATCATTGATTATTGCCTTAGAGTGCTAAGTCTGGATTATTTATTGGAATATTTTTAGTTTTTTCCCATATTCCTCGCCCATTGCGGGTTTAGCCTTAATAGTTGCGATGTCATCGTGGTTTTTACCTTTACAGTTGTGATGAAAAAAAATTCTTCTTTATTTGGTCGCACTGAAATCACACTACCTTTGCTATAAAAAGTAGTGATGCCATCGCGAGTTTTCTATGCAAAGTAGCGGTAATCGCGGGTTTGGTATATAAGTAGCAATGATCCTTTAATGTGAGAATTTTTTAGGTTTCTTCCTAATAATCCAGTGTGTCTTTGGCCCCTAAGGTATTTTCCCATCCTATGTGCTTGGATTTTAAAGTTTTTTGATAGATTTCCTTGATTAATTTGCAAAATTTGTCACATTGGCTTCGAAGTGAAATCTGACTGAGTTCTAGAGTTTCTAGTCAATTGGTCATCACTTGTTGCTTGTTGGTGTCATTGAGATGCTTGTTTTGTTGATTGATTGGGTGTTTTTTTTCTATGGAAATCATTGAAAACATTATTTTGCATTTGTTTTAGCTTCTATTTCAATATTTACTTTTCGTGAAAATGCGTTAGATTAGTTTCATTGAAAAGTTATCTTTTGAGATTCATCATTGAAAATAAATCACATTTTTAGTGATCAAAAGCTAAAAATTGTATTAGGTGCATCAAATCATTCAAAACAAAAAGAAAAACATAATTCATATAAGTGCATCTTTGTAAAGTAAACTCATTTTTATTTTGAAAAGTTGCATTTAGGATAGTGAAAAGTGAAAATATTTTTTACTTTTGGCATTGCATTTGGAAGATGAAAGTGAAATTTAGTGGAAGGAATTTTGCGTGATGCATTTTGTTTGATGCATTATTGATTGAAATTCCTTCCCTTGATTATTCGAGCTTTTATTGAAACTGAAAGTTTTCCTTTTCTCATATAGTTGCATCATAGGTGTTTAGGTGACATCGTTTTGAGCCTCAAAATTGAAACATAATTGAATATTAACTTAAAATTTATCTCAATTAATCTAAGGAGCATTTGAAACATTAAAGCTTCATACTTAGTGGTCTAGGCTAGAGACGTGTTTCAGCGTCTATAAAACTCAGCAACTGTCGTTCACTCTTGCATTAGATAGTGCTAGCACAGACTTGTGCTCCTTGTACCATCAAGTATATAAAGGGAGACCCTCATAGGTTGCAAACCTTTATCCATAGGAAGCCGAGTCTGCCACCCTATAAACGTGATACACCGAACACAGCATTCAGGGAGATTTCCTACACGTACATCAAGTCCTTGGTAAATTTATTTGTTGAGGTGTATATTGCAGTTCATAGTTACTTGGTAATCCTTTTTGCCTAGAGTATCCTGAGTAGTCATTTCGATCTTTTTTTACTCCTTAAATTTGAAAAGATCATCGAGCACTTGTCCTTTCGAGATCACTAAACCAACAAAAGCAATTAGAGTCACCTTTTCGTCCTTTTCTCGGCTCTTAAAACATGAAAAGGAAAAAAATTTATTTCAAATTCTAAAATTAATTAGTTGCGGAACAACATCCTTCTTAGTATGGGGGATTTACGCAGTGCATTCTATTAGATATCATTTTTGGGATTCAACTGCGTTAAGTAAGTCATTCAAACGTATGACCATTTCCATGAGAGGTAGTCGTAACTGACTAATTTCTCATGATTTTTGAATAGTTCACTTAGCACTCATTGCATCGGGTGATGCTCACAGGGGTGAAGAAGTGGGATTGAAACTAGTGAAATGTGGAGAACGAATCACATAGCATCAATCATCACTTCCGGGGCTTGCACCCGGTAACCAGGACTTCCCAGGAGGTCACCCATCCCAGAACTCCTCTGGCTCAAGCGCGCTTAACTGTGGAGTTTTTCCCCACAATCAAGCCCACTTAGCTTGCTACCCCATTTGCAAAACCTTAGCAAGTATTGTGCCTCATGAACCATTCAAGTAGAGATCCCTTGACTCTTTTTGAATTTAAGTATGGGGGATTTACGCAGTGCATTCTATTAGATATCATTTTTGGGATTCAACTGCGTTAAGTAAGTCATTCAAACGTATGACCATTTCCATGAGAGGTAGTCATAACTGACTAATTTCTCATGATTTTTGAATAGTTCACTTAGCACTCATTGCATCGGGTGATGCTCACAGGGGTGAAGAAGTGGGATTGAAACTAGTGAAATGTGGAGAACGAATCACATAGCATCAATCATCACTTCCGGGGCTTGCACCCGATAACCAGGACTTCCCAGGAGGTCACCCATCCCAGAACTCCTCTGGCTCAAGCGCGCTTAACTGTGGAGTTTTTCCCCACAATCAAGCCCACTTAGCTTGCTACTCCGAGATCTCACACGGGATCTATTTAGGTTAATACCAATGGAAACATTTCATGAGTCTACCTGTCAAGGAAACCCCTCTGACGGGAATCCTTGTCCTTTTCCTTCTTTTGGAAATACTGGTGCTCCCTATATGGCGATGTTTTCCCTTCCTAGATTAACCATTAGTCTGCTAGTTTGGTTATTTTTGACCTCAGTGGTTCCGAATGTCCAAAATTCTTTTCAACCGAGTTCTCCTTCACCTGAACAACATCAACATCATGTTGATCCTAAAGTTGACCCCTTCCCTTCTTCACCTCGTTCTGACTCTTTTCCTGGTGAAAGTCTAGATTCTAGTAACCAGGAAGCTAAGAAGAAGAAGAAGAGGATGAAGAAGAAGAAGCAAAATAAGCAAGGGGGCAACCAAGAAACCATTGTTATGGATGAAACTAATGAAGAAAAACCTTCCAATGAGCCCCAGAAAGTAAAATTCTCTTGCATGTTATGTAAGGGTGACCACCTTCTTCGTAATTGTCCTGGTATTCCCAAGGTCTTAGAAGTGTGGTCTATAGGTTCACATCAACCTTTGTCATTAGCCTCTAGCGATCATGCTAGTGATAAACCTTCAACTAGTAATCCCATGGGAAAAAGGGAGAATTCAAATTTCCCTGTAAGTTGTGTGAAGGTAATCATCCCATTCACCTTTGTCCTTTAATGGATGAAGCTTCCAAATAGTTTGAAAACCTTACTGCTTTCCAACCTCATCCTCCGGCTAGTTATCGAAAGCTTTCCCTTGATCCTTCACTAGTTTATCTAGTGATTGATCGAAATTCATCTTTGGTCAACCCCACTCTCTCTGAAAACGAGTCTCGTGAGTCCATTCTCGACCAACCATTGGTTGAGAAAATGGTATAACTGACTCCACCTTTAGTTAATCGTACCTTTCCGGTGGAGAGTGAACCCCATACCACTCAAGTTCTTCTAGTTACTTTAGTTTCGAATGAACTAGAGGGAAATACTCCTGTTCCTGAGGTGCATGAGAGAATTTCTCCTATTCCCATCGAGGATGAGGGTAGCTCTCCTATTCCTACGACACCCCCTCCAAGTTTGGTCACTACTTTTGATTGGAGTCAACTAGCAGTATATCATCTTCCATCTTATGTGCCTTTTCAGATTATAGTGCAGGCTTACCATATGGTCGTACCTAGCACAGTCATAGATGAGGGTGCATATGTTAGCATTTTTTCCTTAAATGCTTGGCAAGATTTAGGTTCTCCTCAGCTTGTCCCTATCACCCAGAATATGTTAGCTTTTAATAGAGGAACTACTCAACTGTTAGGGATCCTTCCTAAGTTACCTATTACTTTGGGAGGAAACACTATCTATATAGATGTGATGGTTGTCCAAGGACCTTTAGATTTTATTCTACTCCTTGGTCCTCACTATGTTTATTTCATGGGAGCTCTTGTCTCTTCCCTCTTTCAAGTGATGTGTTTCCTGCATGAGGGGAGCATTGTGATCATTGATCAGCTTACATTCCTTGGTCCTGAATCAACTCCCACTCAACCATCATCCCTAAATGGTTCTAATGTGCAAGCAGTATTACCCCCGGCACAGGTTAATTATGTGGCCACCTGTTCCATGCCCATATCTACTGATGATCTAGTAGATGATTGCTATGGGGTAAAATGCACGGTGTATGGAGAATGAAAACTACCCTCAAAGGCCTTCCCAGGACCTTCGACAGACTATAGGATTATCGTCATAAGCTACCAAGTTATACACATGTTCATCTATCAAATATAAGTTAACAAAGTATGGAAGGAGGATTACCTCAAGTCTCCTTCTAGATTTGTTTGGAGATCGCTATGCAGCAAAGAACAACTCCCTCAAAGCTGACTCCAAATCAATTCATTCACAAAGGAAAGGAAAACACAATCACAGCATACAATCTTGAAAACTAATATAAGAATGCACAATGAACATCTCTTAGCATACAACTAAACCACTCATCTAAACAAGTATTGAAATGAACAACTCAACGAACAATGTTACCGAAACTATGAAGTAGGGAACACAACTGCAATTCTGTATTAATAATGGAAGAGTGATTACAACCATCCATTGTATCAGTCTTCCCTTACCCCTTCTTCTTCTCTCTCTCTCTCTTTCAGCTCACTTCTTCAAGTGTATGACAGTTCACAACAGCTTAGTGGGCTATCCTTTCAAATGCTCTGACCCCTTTCACAATAACCCTCACTTTGCTTATATAGCAATCGAGTTAGGGTTGCCAATCTCCTCCTAGAGTTCACTAGGGCAAAAGCAATGAACTTGCTCCACTTTTCAGCTCTTTCCCATTTGCCTTTTTTTCTTAGATTAGAAATCCTCCAAATATCTCGATTTTGGATGTTTCCTTGCTTTTCTTGAGAAAATTTAGGG
The DNA here is from genome assembly GCA_031772625.1 of Pinus tabuliformis. NCBI lineage: Eukaryota > Viridiplantae > Streptophyta > Pinopsida > Pinales > Pinaceae > Pinus > Pinus tabuliformis. The sequence goes on along the minus strand of CM062804.1, from coordinate 61,343,287 downwards.
ATAAATATCTAGATATTTGTAAGTCAATTCATTGGCTTGACCCATTGAACTTCCCTTAGTTTCACTAATGCTGCCCCTTCACTAGTAACATGAGTTAGTGGGGTCACTAATGCTTCCTTAGGCTTGGTAACAAGCTTTATAAAGTAGGTTTTCAGTGTGAAACCAGTGTTAGTGTGGAATCAAGGCCTGCAATTGTGGTCTTTGCTTCATTGGCACTTGTTGAAGGTATGCAGTGTGGCACCATAGGGGTGGAACCTGGCATCTGCTGGGTTCCACTCATAGAGGAGGTTGTGTGAGTGGTTGTACCTGGGACAAACGAGATAGCAGGATTTGCCATTACCGTTGTTGTGGAGACTATCGACTGGGGGAGTGGTGAAGGAACAAAAGTGTCCCTAAAGTTCCACAACCTGTTAGTCGTCTACTTGATAGATGGAAATGTTTCAACTACCGAAGCAGGAAGTACTGGTGCCACCGGAATCAAGAGTGGGTCTAACTGACTTGTGAGTGGAGGGTTAAAATGAGGAAGAAATCCTTCTGTGAAGAAATCCTCTGGAAAACTTCAATCATCAGTTGTCTAAATAGATCCCGTGTGAGATCTCGGAGACTGATTCCCCGAATATGGGGAATCCGGTTCACTGGAGCTCGGCAGATCCTCCACAATGAGTGGAGGAAGTCCTAACAATCTTCTAGAGTGACGACGAGGGCTAGATGTAGCCACGGTGACTGTTAATTTTATCAATAAATTTTATCATGATGTTCGTTAAAGTCTCAAAATGATAACACTCGGGTACCTAATATAAAAAATACACTAAGTCTATCAATCAGCAAACAAAGGGAAAATACCTCGTCTGATAAGCACTGATCACCAGAGATGAAACCTGGTATCTCAATGAATAACAGAGAAGGATGGCCAGATGTACAATTACGGTTACTTTAGAGCTTCGCTTGAACCTCAGATTGAGGGGCCAAGTACTCTCGTGAAGATGAGCACCCTCCCAAAAACTAAAGAAAAAGTAGGTCTGTCTGTGTTAGGTACCAGGACAGCCCATCCCAGTCACCTTGTGTAAATCCCTATAAGTTTGGCCACTAGAGATACCTTAGATCACACACATCACAAGGGGGAACATAGTCATAGACAACATGTTGTGTGGGCAGGATACCTGAGTCCCCGACTCAGTTTTGAAATCCCTGAAGGGACCCCCAGTACACAGAATGCCCAAAGGATTTGTAAGAGAAGGCGGGCTACCTTCAATTACAGTCCGATGTTGTCTCGTATTTTTCTCTATTGTTAGTGGAGTGGTCCCAGTAATATGAGTGCAAAAGGAATTTTTCGCTCGTTAATGACACTAGTTTTGGTTTTCAACCTTGGGCAGTTCACTCACATGCTTATCCCAAGATCCTAGCCTAGCTAATGTTGGTTTCCTCAAAAGAGTAACTGATTGATTTTAATGTAAATTTTATGTGTACTTTATTATTTGTCTTTGGTAGGGGTGTTGACGTATGAAATATGGTGAGACTCTTGACTCAATAAATCATGCAGAAACAATGCTTTGAAAAAAAAATTCAATTTGATGCAAACAAGCTTTATTCTACATATTCATAGTTTTGTCTGTGCATCTATAGTCTTTCAACACATGCATAACCAAAATATTCTTTTCCAATATTTCCTAACAACTACTGAAAACCAAAATGAAGCAACTCACAACTATTTAAACAAAAGGATGAATACAAAATATCAGTCTTTCTTTCAGAAAAAATGTTTTTTAAGAGAGAAAAACCAAAACTTTTTCCTAAAAATAAATTTCTAGGACACCAATTTTGCTGACATAATATAGTTACAGATCTTATTTCAGCCCATGAGAAGATTTTCCATCCCTTTTGGTCCACAGATACTACTGGAAATGAAGACAAAGGGAGACTAACGCTCTGTAACAGTGGTTACAGAGAGTTAGTAGGGTCACTAACACTCCCTATACACAGGCACAATGCTTTATAAAGCTCTGTGTAGCCTAGTAAGCTGCGTTAGTGTGGGAAATATTGCACAAAAATGGTTTCCAAGATCAGTTTCTGAGATGAATGTACACTAGTAGGATGCAGCAAGATATTTGGTGGATCAGAAAAAGGATGCATAAGAATAGGGAGCTCTTAGAAAGAAGAGAGAACAGAGAAGAGTCTGGGTAAACTAGGAACTAGATGTATAGTCCTTAGCGGAATAACCAATTCTGCTATGGGGTAAAATGCACAGTGTATGGATAATGAAAACTACCCTCAAAGGCCTTCCTGGGACCTTCGACAAACTGTAAGATTATCTGTAGAAGCTACCAAGTTAAACACATGTTCATCTATCAAATATAAGTTAACAAAGTATGGAAAGAGGATTACCTCAAGTCTCCTTCTAGATTTGTTTGGAGATCGCTATGCAGCCAAGAAGAACTCCCTCAAAGCCAGCTCCAAATCAATTCCTGCACAAAGGAAAGGCAAACACAATCACAGCATACAATCTTGAAAACTAATATAAGAATGCACAATGAACATCTATTAGCATACAACTAAACCACTCATCTAAACAAGTATCGAAATGAACAACTCAATGAACAATGTTACCGACACTATGGAGTAGGGAACACAACTGTAGTTCTGTATTAATAATGGAAGAGTGATTAAAACCATCCGTTGTATCAATATTCCCTTGCCCCTTCTTCTTCTCTCTCTCTCTCTCTCTCTTTCATCTCACTTCTTCAAGTGTATGACAATTCACAACAGCTTAGTGGGCTATCCTTTCAAATGCTCTGACCCCTTTCACAATAACCCTCACTTTGCTTATATAGCAATCAAGTTAGGGTTTCCAAGCTCCTCCTAGAGTTCACTAGGGCAAAAGCAATGAACTTGCTCCGCTTTTCAACTCTTTCCCATTTGCCTTCTTTTCTTAGATTAGAAATCCTCCAAATATCTTGATTTTGGATGTTTCCTTGCTTTTCTTGAGCAAATTTAGGGATAAATATCTAGATATTTGTGAGTCAATTCATTGGCTTGACCCATTGAACTTCCCTTAGTTTCACTAACACTGCCCCTTCACTAGTAACATGAGTTAGTGGGGTCACTAACGCTCCCTTAGGCTTGGTAACAAGATTTATAAAGTAGGTTTTCAGTGTGCAACCAGCGTTAGTGTGGAATCAAGGCCTGCAATTGTGGTCTTTGCTTCAATCATCCTATCTTTCACCTCTGAGTTGATGAGGAGGTCATTTTTTTGTATAATAGTGATGTAGTACACCATTTACTGTGGGCATTGGAGCCTGATTTTTCATTTGGATCCCTGGACATGTATCCCTTCCAAAGAGTTGTTCTCCCATCTGAAGAGAACCTCTTGGAAGCCATGGCCTCTTTTGGTCTGTGATGAAAGGTCATATGGAGCAGAGTTCCTTATCTTTTGTCAAGCTGCTTAAAAAATGAAACAAAGGATATGGAGCAGAGTTCCTTATATTGTATCAAGCTCATTAAAAAATGAAACAAGGACCATGGAGTAGAGTTCCTTGTCTTGTGTCAAGCTCCTTAAAAAAAATGAAACAAAGGATATGAGGATAGTTCTTTTGCTATGTCAACCTCATTAAAAAATGAAATAGATCCCCATGAGGATAGTTCTCTCACTATGTCAACCTCGTTTAAAAATGAAACAAGGTGTCATGAGCATGGTTCTTTTCTTGTGTCAAGCTCATTAAAAAATGAAACAAATCCCCTTCCAATTCGAGTCTTTGATCAAATCTCGTAAAATCACAGTCGAATCTTTCACTTGATCTTGTAAGTGAATCTTCATTCCATCCACTTAGGTGACTGACATGAAACTTGGGGGGCACGTACCTTGAATTGAGTCATTATGCTGGGGGCATGCAAAATTATCTGAAGCATAGTTTATCTTTCTTTCAAGCTTGTGTAAAAAATAAAACCAAACCCAAGCATAGTTTTTTTCCATTTCAAGCTTGTGTAAAAATGAAACCAAACCTAAGCATAGTTTGTTTCCATTTCAAGCTTGTGAAAAAATGAAACAATCCTCAAGTATACTGAAGCATAGTTTCTCATGTTTCAAGCTTGTATAAAAATGAAACCATTCCCATTTTAAATCTCGTGATTGCCATTTTTATCAGCGGATTTTTGCCAGATGAGCCTTGGTTCTTTCATTCCATCGTCACCATCTCTTTGGCCGATCATATGCTTTCACTTGGTTGTTTTACCCTTGCCTGAGGAACATCTGTGATAAGTGGTCTTATTATCCAGCCTCTTGACCATTACATGTTTTGAGCAGTTCCACCATCACCAAAACCAGTTTCTATCCTTTTTCTACCACTCGTTCCTCTAGGTGGAGTTTCCTTTCAGCGCTTTTCAAACTCCAAAAATATGAAAAGATTATCGAGTACTTGTCTTTTCGAACTTGTTAAAGTAAATGAATCGACATCTACTCAATATAAGTTTAACCCTTTTCCGGACTGAGATAGACTATTAATGAAAAAGGTACACCTTGAGTGACATGGTCAAGAGGTTCTCTCGGATATTGTTTTCTACCTTTTTAGATTCGAGAGACAAATTATGAAAAGGGACATGATGGATTTTTCTTTTTCGTTTCTTTTTTAAACTCTCTAAACATGAAAAAGACATTGAGTTTGTCTTACATCAGACTCGTTAAAATTTTATGACGAAAGAATCATCACCATGATGAGACCGAGTTTCTCCTTCCTAGGGCTCGTAAAGCTTACTAGGATGGATTCATTCGAAGAATGAATTTATACGACAAGAATATGGTATTCTATTCAAGCTTGTGTAAAAATAAAAAGGTACTTGCTAGAAATAGTCAGGGAAAAGTGAAGATGAAATATCCTTCGTATAGGCGGCATGTCGTTCTTGAACATGATACTCTTTTTCTCTTGTTTCAGGTTTGGGATATCCTCACTCAATCACTTGTCCTCTCGGGTTTGGGTGATCCATTTTTTCCTCTCATTTGACTATTCCATTTTTTCATCATGCCCTTTAGTCCTATGTTGAGTCAGATTTCCCCACTCCAGAGTTGTGTCGCCAGTGTTCAAGAGAAGTTCAATCTGCATTAGTTTACCTATACAATTTTTGATTCATTGTTACAGCCTTGAAAATTATTCCACTTTATTCCTTGTTTCATGTTGATGATGGGGGATTCATCGTTTCCCTCCTTCGATGGGTCGCTTCTTGTCGACTTCAGCTCATTATCCAAGAAGATGACTTAGAAACTCCCTTTCAGTACCTTAGAGTTGGCATGCCCTAATGGCCAGTTCTTCACATTCGACAATAGGTCTTCATCATTGGATTTCAATTGGGTGATTCCACGAGTGTTCGACTTCAGCTTCATTATCACATTCATGGATTATATTGTTGTACCTTGAGATCCATTGTCATTATTGGTGGTTTCTCGCGTACTTGTTAATGGTCCACATCATTGGCTGGTAATCAGGTGGTTTTCTAGCATGTTTGACTTCAACACATTCATTCAAATATTAGAATTTGTACTTTGATTGGGTCATGATGGAGCGCAAGACCCTAAGTCTTATCTAATATGACTCAGGTTACGTGGAGTTATATGTTATTCATGATTGTACACATGTTTCTTTTATACGAATGGCTGTGACCATACCGTGGGACTTTATATTTATGATGATGATCCTTATATATCGGACGGTTGTGTCCATACCTTGGATCTTAGATTTACATATGATCCTTCTTATTTGGATGGTTGTGCCCATGTCATGGATCCTTCCATATAATCCTTATTATCTGGATGGCTGCGGCCATACGGTGGATTCATGTTTGACATCAGATATGTATATGTATATGCATCCTTGATTTGCAGGTCTCCTGACAGTGATTGTCCTCGTCCTTACAAAATCTTGTAAAGCATCGCAGCCATCACTTCTCGTTTTTCCTTCATGCTTTAGGGAGCATCTGTTACACAGTGTTTTGTCACACCTCCTACACTTCCCTGTGACATACCTTGAAGTGCCTGAAACATGAACATAATGCTGTGTACTCATTCATATATGTATTTCAGAGCCTTCCTAAGACATTTATTGGAAAATTCCTTGAGATTCCCCTAAAGGAAATAGTTCTTAAACCCTAATTTGAGAATCATCACCCTTATGAGGCTAAAAACTGTGATGGTCACATGTTGCACTATACCAGACCCATGATGGCATTGCTCTGTTTCATCATATACCTGTGATGATCCCAAAAAGGTAATTTTCCCAAAGAGGAGGAGAAGCTTTGTGATCTAGAAGCTTACAGAGCGGCGAGATGGAGGTTTTTTGGCATAGATGAGGTCGAATTCTCCCAAATTGGCCTATTGGTCTTTTCCCTATGAGCTACCTCCTTAAGATAAGGGCCTACTCCTATCTTTGTAGAGATCCTAACTGTTATAGACATTTTTGTGCCTTACAGCTATAAGCATGAAATGTCCATAAACAAAGGGATCCTAAGTCCCTAAAGATGTTGTTCCAGCTCCTAAAGAAACAAGGTCAACAAATTACAGCTTCTCCCAGAAGTTCTCCACCAGAAACTGCTCAAAACTAGTCAAATCAGGATCAATTCAGATGCTCCACTAGCTGCCTGCGTTGCAAAGCACCCAAATACACTGGCTAGGTGTGTTGCAACGCAGGTGAATGCACTACCAGGGTGTGTTGAGCGGGAAATGACAAATGGCGAAGTCATTCAACGAGGTGGAAAGATAATGGAAGCTTCCAGAATCTTCTCCAATGACACTTGCCTCACTGAATTCAACAAGTGATGAGTAAGATGCTCTTAGTCTCCAAGTGGAAGCAAGAACTGACAGAGAGAAGCCACAAGTCAAAACATAAGCTGACTCATCCTCTTTGCATACATCTATATATGGATCCCTCATCCCAGAGATCTAGAGGCTGGAATTTTGTACTTTGCAGAGAATTGTTGTTGGTTTGAGATTGAGATTAGTGCATTGGGTGATTTATACTTTGTTGGAGGTGAGGAAGGGATTCCTTTGCTGGGAGGTAGATACTAGATCGGGACTCACTTGGTTGTATCTCTTCCTGGATCTTCTTATTGCATTAATAAAACTATTTGAGTTTCTTCTACATGCTTGTGTATCAGTGATGTTTTGTTATATTTGCATGTTTAGCTTAATCTGATCCTGAGCTTTTTATGAATGTAAATCTATATCTTCGTGTAGTTTCTCTCTTCTGTGATCTTGCAGGAATTTGGTGAAGCTGGGCCAGTAAGGGAGTAGGGAGCTGGAAGCTGTTGAAGAGGAGAGCGATTGGATCAACAAACTAGCGCAAGACACAGGTTAGTTTATCCTTCCTCTTCGTTTACATTTCATAAAGAAGAATACACAAGTAGTTTTCCTTGTTTGTTGCTAAGGCACTGTCACACCTTAGAGTGGGATGGGGGCGTTCTAAATAGATACTTTTCCCAACAACAAAATGGCGACTCCACTGGGGAGCGTGTCTAGTTAGTTTATTTGTGTTTCTATTGTTGTTCATCTCATAAACTCAGGAGTGGCGAATAGAACTGCGTTTGCCATTTACAAATGCAAAGTAGAGATCTGCTACTCTAGTCCATTCACTGGGCCTGTTTATGATCTGAACAATTGATCCACAAATGCTCTAATTTCCCTTTGTGATAGCTCTTAGTACTCCTTTAAATCATCCCTCTGATTGTACCTTACTGATAGCTTTTATCCGGCCAAAAACCATAGATTAAACTAAAAACCGTGACCCAGAACCCAGAGAAAATTCTTGTTTTTTCTTCAGCGCAGGCTCTGTGAAGAGACTCTGCATTTCAACGCAGTTCTCGAGAGGGCTACCTGCGCTGCAATTCAGTTTCTCTGTGTAGCAGGTGCGTTGATCAGCCTAGCCCTGCCTAGCTGAGGTTCTTTGCTCACTTTTTCCAGTTTTGCCTCTGATTTTTGCAGCCTATTATCAGTGTGTGTACCTATCTGAAAACCCCTTTTCTTTGCCTTAATTCCGCCTCAGTTGTATAAAAGAAACTGTATTTGTTTTTGTGTATTTGTTACGTCATTTACAGTTTCCCATTGCAAAAGTAAACTGATCATACTGTCGCCCTTAGATCTAGATCTGTCGTAAGTGTCGTTTTGATCTTAGGAGAAAGTTTATTTGCTGTTGACAGTTGATTGCGCTTTTACTTTTGCCTTTTGGTTTGAATTTGTGAATTTCTAGTGTCGAAACAAGTTTTTACTTCAAAATCATAAAGTGTCGTAATCGTCTCTACTTTTTGATTTCGAAAAGAAGCTTGTTTGTGTTTTTCACTTGAAATCGAATTCAAATTTGTACAACAGCTTTCTTTTTAGGCATCAATATTAAGAAAGTGAAAAACAAATACATGCATATGTGCATTTGCATTTTGACAGTTTGTATGGCTTGATTTAGGAAAAGTGCATTTACAGTGTGCTCTTTGCTCTTTGAGAAAAGATTGTGTCTTTCTTTTCCCCTTGTAGCTAGGATTTTCATTGTTGAAAAGAGATAAAAGCTTGCTTATCATCTTTAGACTACATTTAGGAATTACATCTACATCTCGTGGTGATCCAAAAAGGCAAACTTCTAAGAAAGATCAACCTAAAATAAATTGAATGAACTTAACAACGCTTTGTAACTTAACGCACAACATAGAGGTCTAGGCTAGAGACGTGTTCTAGCGTCGTAAAGCCTGGTAACTGTTGTCCTCACTGTTGGTTGGGTGATTCCTCCACTGTGAGACGATAAGTGCCAGTACGGATTGTGCTCCCACGTACCGTCGCGTATATATTGGGAGACCCCTATAGGCATAAAACCTTTATCCATAGGAAGCCGTGTCGGCCGCCCTACTGATCGCAATGCACTGAACACAGCATTCTAGAAGATTGACCGCCCGTACCCTAAAAAGTATTCTGCGGTTTTGCGATTGGTTTGGCACACCCTCTACCTAGATCTCCAAAGCAGTCCCTTTCGTTCCTTTTCAGACTCCTTAACAGAAAAGGTCCATCTGAGCACTTGTCACTTCAGGCTCATTAAAAATCGAAGGAGACTAGAGTCATCTTTTGTTTTTTCTCGACTCTTTAAAATTGAAAAAACAAGTTGTGTCAAAGCGTGTTAAAATTTATTTTAAACGGAATATTCATACCCTTTTTCCTGCGTTGATCTTTAGGTTAAGAAAATGGAGCCTACCAACCAAGGAATTCCCCTTGGTGGAAATCCCAGTCCCTTCTCCTCTTGGGGAGATGTTGGTGCGCCCCATATGGCCACATTTTTGCTTCCAGGACTGACAATTGGCTTGCCAATTTGGCTCTTCTCAACCAATGTCGTTCAGAACACCACTATTCCTGAATAGTCGAATCAGCAGTTAGACGAGTCCAGAATTTCCCACCAACCTTCTACTTCCTCTAATTCTTCCTCTCTTCCTTCCTCTTCGCTTGACGGGACTGGTAAAGCTAAAAACCAAGTTCCTAAGGAGAAGAAGAAGAAGAAGAAGAAAGAGAAGAAGAAGAAAGAGAAGAAGAAGAAGGAGCCAAAGGCAAATAAGGGAAAACAAGTGTCGTCTAATGAAAATCCACACACAGCACCGACCAAGCCTAAATCGCCATGTGTCATTTGTAGAGGAGACCACTTTCACAGAGATTGTCCTTGCATCCCCTGGATACTAAGGGACTGGTCTCCTCGTTTGCACAATCCGGTGTCATCAACCTCTGGAGATCATGTTGAAAGTACACCGTCAACTAGTGAAAGTGAAGCCCCAGGACAAAAAGGGAAAGCTAGATTTCCCTGTAGACTGTGCGAAGGCGACCATGCCCTCCACCGTTGTCCCTTCTTAGACGAGGCTAAAAGAGTTTTGGATGATCGTCCGGTTTCACCGTTGCGACTTCCTCCTGGATACAAAAAACTCTTGCCAAGTCCGTCACTAGTTGAGAATCCAGCTGGCCCGCTCAAGTGGTCGACTGAAGCATCTATCATTGAAGATAAACCAACTGAATCCATACCAGACGAAATTCAAAAGGTCGAGGTGGCAGTTGACCCGGTCTTGCCTTCAGAGGTTTTATCTTCGAATGATACAGTCACTGAAGAAGATAAGGATGACACCGTCCAAATTCTCTTCATCAACACAGACTCCAACGAACACGGGGGCAATCCACCCATTCCTTTATCGCAGGAAGGAAGTTAGTCAGAGCCATACCCGGCCGTCTACTTGATCCCGCCTCCAAGCAACCTAGTTGTATCCTTCGACTGGAACCAACTAGGCAGACCCCGTTTTCCAGCAAGCATACCATTCCGAATTATCGTTCAAATATACAGAATGGTCATGGCTGGTACCATCATTGACGAGGGGGCTTCTGTGAGTATCCTTTCCTCTATTTCTTGGAAAGTGCTTGGTTCGCCATCGCTTTTGCCTGAAATGAGAAATCTGACAGGCTTTGATAAAGGAACCATTCGACCTTTAGGGATCCTCCCTAATGTGCCCATAACATTGAAAGGGAAGACAGTTCAAATGAACGTAATGGTCGTTCAAGGACCCTTGGATTATAACCTACTCCTTGGACGAGACTATATTTATTGCATGGGAGCCATCGTCTCCTCAATCTTTACAGTAATGTGTTTTCCGCACGAAGGAAGAGTGGTCAAGCTCGTGGACCAGCTTTCATTTCCTGGATCACGCATAGCAAATAGTCATATACCGTCCCTAAATGGTCTCTTCATGCAAGAAATGTCTCAAGTCCCAGTCTGTCCTCCCGATGAACGCGAGTAATTCGGAGGGATATGACTGAAACCCAGGGGGCATGCATCCTGGTCTACTTCAGCAGGAAAACTTTGGGTATAGAGTGGGTTTCCGCGGGAGAATATGACTAGTCTGTACCTCGTCCGTGATTGGAAGAGGGGTTATTCTAGAATAAGATTCTTTTGTCAAAGTTATGTGAGTTGGCGGGCTTCGTCGCTCACCTTTGTTTATCTCGGTAGACATCGCTGAAGAAGTGTTTTGTTTGCTGCGCGAATAGAACAATCTTTGGGTAACCTGTAAGAGGTAGTACCCTTCCTGATAAAACGAAAGTTTTGTCAGCTCGAATAAAGGGTGACCCTTCCTAATAAAACAAATGTTTTGTCAGCTCGAATAGAGGGAGACCTCGAAACTCTATTTTATACCTGGGGGCATGCAAACCTTTTGGAGTGCAAGCGAGGGGCGGCTATTTATTTTTTTAAATTTTTAGGTCCTCCCTTTAAACCCGTAGGCTAACCCTTTAAACTCGTAGGATTAGTCATTTCCTAACTTGCATAAAGAAAGGATGTGGGGCAAAAATCTAAATGTTTCCGTTTTATATGAGACATTCTTATCATATGACTGGATTATCGAGCAGTTTTAGCACATAGTTCAAGCTCGTTAAAAAATAAACATAAGATCGAGCAAGTGTTTCCACCCGCGTTTAAGCTCGTTAAAAAATGAACTATCCTCCGGTAAATAACCGTCGTGAATGTAGCACTTCAGCCATTAAAGCCTTGGTCGTGTTTGCATCGTCACCTCCACTTTTCCATTGGCCGATCATTCACCTCCATTTGATTGTTTACCCATTTTGAGGAACAGCTGCGAAGAGTGATTTCACTAGCCATCCTTGTGACACTGCCGTGATTGGAAAATTCCAACCATTACCTGGAATCAGTTGCTACCCATTATATCACTCGTTCCTCAAAAGACGAGTCTTCTTTAAGCTCTTTTCATCTGACTTGTAAAATATGAAAAGATTGCCGAGTTTTGGCCTTCCAGCTCGTTAAAGCGACCGGAAGCGCTATCCCTCCTCTAGATTTTAATCTTTTTGGACCTGAGGGATTATTGCACAAAAAGATCGAGCGCTTGTTTTATTCGGCTCGTTAAAATTATCGAAAATTCATCCCTTCTGTATTATTTTATACTTTTTCGGACTTAAGGGATTAGATGACGAAAAAGGAATTCCGGAGTTAACTTTACGTACCTTTTCAGACTCCCTAAAAAGGAAAAGGACTGAGTTATCTTTGTCGTTAGACTCGTTAAAAAGATTAATAGCGACAAACTTGTCTTTAGACGAGAACGAGTTTCACTATCGCTAGGCTCGTTAAAACATAGCGATGGGTTTGCCCGAAGGGCAAATTATAGAACAAGCATATGTTATCCTCCTCAAGCTTGACAAAAATAAAGAGGTACTGGTCAGCAATGACTGGGGAAAAATTGGGAAGAAACTCAAAGAATCTTTATTGGTAGCAAGTTGCTCTTGAACATGACACTTCCACTCCGTGCCTGAGTCAGGTTGGGTTGTTTCATTCACCGGTCACATCACCATGGTCTCGCCATACCATCCACTTTTTGGGGTAAATGCTACCAATCCATCATATAAGTGTCGCCGACATGTTCAAGAGAAGTCATCCAGAGAAGTCACCCGTGTCCCATCCACTACCATACATTATACTTCATTCTTTCATGACCGCCACCCTGAACCATATATCATCAGATCGTTTTCACCTCCATCAAAATCATTTGCTCCGTTTCGTGTCATTGATGTGGGATACATCAAGGCCCTCCTTTGATGGATCGCTTCTTGTCGACATCAACTCATTATCCAAGAAGTTGATCTAGGAACACCCCTTCAGTACTTTGAAGCTTGCATGCCTCAATGGCAAGTTTCTCACTTCCGGCAACAGGTATACATCAATGACCTTCGACCGAAAGATTTTGCGTGGTGTTCAACGCCAAGTCCTTTATTCACACCACGTGAATTGTACTGCAGTACCTTGAGGGTCATTATCATTATCGGTGATTCCTCTCGCGCTTGTTAACAGTTTACATCATTGACTGGTAATCAAGTGATGTCTTTCCATGTTCGACTTCGAAACAATTCTCACATGGATCGACTTGTACTTCGAGTGAAGATCGGACGAGACTGAAGACCCCGGATCTAGTTTCATCCATCTAGGCTGCGATATATATTCAGGAAAAATAAAGACATTGACATGTACAGCATTGCAGCACAGATAATCATCCTACCAAAAGTATGATGACTTCATCAGAATCATCAGTCTACCATCAGACGATTGTCTGTCCTATGTACATAAAAATGGATTTATAAAGCTGAGCATGGGAATTCCCACCTCAGCTAGATCATGAAAAAAGTATGAAGATGATGTATTGTATTGTATCTTATTACAGGTCTCCTCCCAGCATTGAAAGAACTTCGGATCCTCCTAATAAAGCATTTCACCCGATAAACGGCCTCATACTTTAGGGGGCAACTGTTATAGACATTTTTGTGCCTTACATCTATAAGCATGAAATGTCCATAAACCAAGGGATCCTAAGTCCCTAAAGATGTTATTCCAACTCCTAAAGAAACAAGGTCAACAAATTACAGCTTCTCCCAGAAGTTCTCCACCAGAAACTGCTCAAAACTAGTCAAATCAGGATCAATTTAGATGCTCCACTAGCTGCCTGCGTTGCAAAGCACCCAAATACACTGGCTAGGTGCGTTGCAACGCAGGTGAATGCACTACCAGGGTGCGTTGAGTGGGAAATGACAAATGGTGAAGTCATTCAACGAGGTGGAAAGACAATGGAAGCTTCCAGAATCTTCTCCAATGACACTTGCCTCACTGAATTCAACCAGTGATGAGTAAGAGGCTCTCAGTCTCCAAGTGGAAGCAAGAACTGACAGAGAGAAGCCACAAGTCAAAACATAAGCTGACTCATCCTCTTTGCATACATCTATATATGGATCCCTCATCCCAGAGATCCAGAGGCTGGAATTTTGTACTTTGCAGAGAATTGCTGTTGGTTTGAGATTGAGATTAGTGCATTGGGTGATTTATGCTTTGTTGGAGGTGAGGAAGGGATTCCTTTGCTGGGAGGTAGATGCTGGATCGGGACTCACTTAGTTGTATCTCTTCCTGGATCTTCTTATTGCATTAATAAAACTATTTGAGTTTCTTCTACATGCTTGTGTATCAGTGATGTTTTGTTATATTTGCATGTTTAGCTTAATCTGATCCTGAGCTTTTTATGAATGTAAATCTATATCTTCGTGTAGTTTCTCTCTTCTGTGATCTTGCAGGAATTTGGTGAAGCTGGGCCAGTAAGGGAGTAGGGAGCTGGAAGCTGTTGAAGAGGAGAGCGATTGGATCAACAAACTAGCGCAAGACACAGGTTAGTTTATCCTTCCTCTTCATTTACATTTCATAAAGAAGAATACACAAGTAGTTTTCCTTGTTTGTTGCTAAGGCACTGTCACACCTTAGAGTGGGATAGGGGTGTTCTGAATAGATACTTTTCCCAACAACACTAACTCCCTTTCCCATCCTATATATTCATCTTCTCCCATTCCCAAATGGCTGGTGAGGTTAGAGGCTGGGTTGGTCTATGTCTATTTGCACCCTTATGCTAAGCTTGTGCCTAGAGGCTATTCATTTGACTTGGAGAAGGAGTGCTTGGAGAGTTCTTGGCTTGGACTTGGATTACCACTCAAGGAGAGCCTTTCTACATCAAGCCTTTGGTTGTAAGCTTCCCTTTATTTCCTAATAATACACAATCGTTGGTTCATCTTCCCAAAATGTATATGTTCATGTATCATTTAGCTTGACATTCCTTGATTAGTTAGGTAGGTTTTTATTGGATTTGCTATTTATTTTGGCATGCTTTGTTGTGTCTTGATAACTTGTGCAAGTGCATAAACACTAAGAGAAGTAGGAACAAGCTTGTGACACAAGCAATTTAGGGTCCTCAACAAAGGAAATCGGAATAGCATCAGAACGAGGTAGGCCATCTCCTTCGTTATTATTTTCAATTGTAACATAGGAAGATGTCTAGTTGATTGTCATTTCAATTGCTAGACCCACTCATTGGGCTAGAGGGATCATCTATGTCCGCAGAGAGGATTAACCTTGTCAACACTACCACTCACAAATAAAAATATGGAAGTGTTGTTGCTCCTAGCCTCCCACAACATACAATGTTGACAGGACAACAACTGGAGGAGAAAAGAGCAAAAGGGCTTTGTTACAGTTGTGATATAAAATACACTAAGGGTCATAAGTTTTCCTGAGAAGAAATTATTTTACATAGATTGTGAAGAGGGGGAAGAAAAGGAACAACAAAAATCAAAGAAGAAGATATACACCAGGAACCAACCCCAAAGAAAGAAGAAATGAATCTAATATTAAATTCTAATGCATTGGCAAGAATTGCTATGCCTAAAATTCTCAAGATAGAAGGATATATCAAGAAAAGAAAAGGCAATAGTGTTGATCGATTCTAGTAGTACCCATAATTTTATACATTGTAAGATAGCCAAGGAATTAAATTTCTTTCTATATCCAGTACCAGAGTGTCAAGTGATGGTTGCAAATGGAGGAACTATAAATTGCTCAGGGAAGTGTCATATTATCAATCTAACCATGGGGGAATATGTATTAAATATTCCAATGCTTTGTGTTCCAATGGGTGGTGTTGATGTTGTATTAGGACTCCAATGGTTACAATCTTTGGGGATGATAGCTTTTAATTTTCACTAACTTTTCTTGAAATTTTCCTGGGAATGAAAGGAAATTGAATTAAGGGGCATCACAGGGAAACCATGGAAGATAATTAGTTGTAGTTGCATGACAAATCATTTGAAGAAAGAAAAATGAGGCATATGTGCACAATTATTCTCACTAGATGTTCAAACATCAAAATCATTTGTTTCTCCAGATCTCCACAGAATATTGGATAGTCATTCCAAGGTATTTGATTCTCCTAAAGGCCTCCCACCTATTCATGATCATGATCATGTTGTTCACTTGATTCCAAGAAGCATTCCTCCAAACATCAGACCTTATAGATATCCATATGCCCAAAAGAGTGAAATTGAATGTATGGTTGCAGAAATGTTAGAGGCAGATATTATTCAACCTAACCAAAGATCTTTCTCTACTCCAATAATATTGGTACATGAAAAGGATGGATCATGGCATATGTGTCTGAATTATAGAGAAATCAGCACCCCCACTATTAAAGAAAAATTTTCCATTCTTGACATTAATTAATTGTTGGATGAATTGCACGGAGAAATTTACTTCACCAAGCTATATCTTCATTCAGTATATCAAATTAGATTGAAGATTGAAGACATTTTGAAAACATCATTCAGAACTCATGAAGGTCATTATGAATTTTTGGTCATGCCTTTTGGCCTTACTAATGCACCTTCCACATTTCAAGGTTTGATGAATTCCATTTTCAAATCCTTCCTTAGAAAATTTTTGTTAGTATTTTTTGATGATGTAATAACCTATAGCAAGTCTTGGAAGGATCATGTTCAACATGTTGACAGGGTGCAAAAAAACTCCAATTGTTTCTTTTGGGTATAGGAGGTGGAATATTTGGGTCATATTATATCTCATGAGGGTTTTAAGGTGGATCCTAACAAAATTAAATCCATCAAGGAATGGAAAATCCCCACATCCCTAAAGCATCTTCAAGGGTTTCTTAGGTTGACAAGGTATTATCACAAGTTTGTTAAGAATTATGGGAAAATAGAAAAACCTGTAACAACGTTACTGAAGAAAGATGCATTTTTTTGGACTTCAAAAGCAACTAAGTCCTTTGAACATCTTAAAGAGGAAATGTGCCAAGCTCCAGTTTTAGCTACTCTGGACATCAAAAAAACCTTTATGGTCAAATGTGATGCCTCAGGAAATGGAATTAGTGTTGTTTTAATGAAAGAATGAATAACCATTGCTTTTGAAAGTCATCCAATCAAGGGAAATTATTTACACAAACCTATTTATGAGAAGGAAATGTTGGCAATACTACATGCCCTAAATCAATGGCACCCTTACCTAATGGGAGGACACTTTAAGGTAAAAACATATCATGATAGTCTTAAATACTTTTTGGAACAAAGATTATCTTTAGAAGAGCAGTAAAAATGGGTGAATAATGTGTTGGGTTATGACTTTGAAATCATCTACAAAAAATGGAATCAAAATTTTTTTGTCGATGCACTCTCAAGAAGGGATGAGGATGTGGATGCATTGCTTTATGCAATTTCTATTATCCAACCTGATTGTATAATTGAAACGAGGAATGGAAGAATGGTGAAGAGGTGTGGATATTCATTCAAAAGTTGCAGCAAGATCCCAATACATCTGATACATTTATCTAGAAAAATGACTCATTATGGTACAAAGAACACTTATATCTATGTAATAATTCCCAACTCAAACAAAAGATTCTTTTGGAATGGCACACCTCTCCTTTAGGAGGGCACTTGGGGTTTTTAAACACTTACCATGGGGTAAAGTAGGAATTTTTTTGGATGGCCTTAAATCTAATATTCAGAAGTTTGTGGCAGAATGTTTGGTTTTCCAACAAAATAAAGTTGATACAATTAAGACCCCAGGTCTGTTACAACCTTTATCCATTCCAAATCAGTGTTGGGAGGAGGTATCAATGGATTTTATCACAATTTTACCCAATTCCGAAGAAAAGAGTGTCATCATGGTGTTAGTTGATAGACTTACCAAGTATGAACACTTTTTTGCATTATCTCATTCTTTTAAATCCAGTACAGTTGCTATTGCATTTATGGAAACAATTCAAAAGCTACATGGAAACCCAAAGATTATTATAAGTGACAGAGATCCCATTTTCACTAGAAATTTTTCAATGGAATTATTTTCTTATCTTGATACTCAAATAGCTCATAGCTCACATTATCATCCTCAATCTAACAAGAAAACTGAGATAGTGAACAAATGTTTGGAAGGATATATCCATTGCTTTATATCTGATAAATAAACACAATGGGTCAAGTGGCTACCTCTAGTTGAATGGTAGTATAACACTACCTTCCATCCTGCAACAAAATGACCACACTTATGGAACTTTATGGATATCATCCACCATCCATCACATCATCTTTAAGGGAAAATTATAAGGTTCAAGCAGTGGAAGATCACATCGAGCATCAACAACAAGTTTTCCAACTCTTAAAGGATAACCTGACTCTGGTGCAAAATCGAATGAGAAAACATGCAGAATAGAATCACAGTGAAAGAAGTTTTCATGTAGGAAACTAGGTATTTTTACGGCTATAACCATACAAACAAACGTCCCTCAATCAAGCTAAGAAGGATAATAAATTATCACCCAAGTGCTATGGTCCTTGCAAGGTGTTGAAAAATATTGGTACTATGGCATACAAATTGGATTTTCTTGCATCTTCCTGAGTATACCCAGTTTTCCATGTTTCGTGCTTAAAGAAGGTTATCGATGACCAGCTCTCAGTTCAAGCAATATTTCTAGAACTTGATGAGGAAGGAAAAATCATATTGGAATCTAAAGAAATCACGGAAACAAGAACTCGACAACTACAGAATCGATCAATTTCATAGTATCTCATTAAGTGGAAGAATTACCCGCTAAAGATTCCACATGGGAGGATGAGAATTTTATATAGAATCATCCATAACTACTTAAGCATTGAGGACAACACTTTTTTGAAGGAGAGGGGCGTGTTATGTCCCTATAATATTAGTGTAGCCCCCTTATTTTTATTGCTAGTTTAACCCTCTTATTGTTATTATTGTGCCCATGTAACCCCATATTTTTATTATTGTTCCCTTACATTATTATTGATATGTAGGCTCTGATTATATTGTGACCCCTTAGACTTATATATATCAGGGAGGTCTTGTCATTTTTATCATCTAATAATTGTTCATTTACGTGATGTTTCCCCTAGAAGAGGCTAATTTTCAAGTCGTTGATCTATTTTTTCTTTTGTTTAATGATATCGCTGCATAACAATTTACTATATTAGTAAGAATCTAAACCCCATTGAGCTAAACTATGATGTGACAAAGGAGGAGTTCTTAGTATTAGAAAATTATATAAATAAATTCAAGCATTATATTAATGGTTATGAAGTATTCATCCATATTGAAAATTTATCCATACGATACCTAATGAACAAACATGCAACTAATGGAAGGATCACGAGGTGGCTTTTTCTATTATGCGAATTTAATGTCACAATTTTGGATTGGCCTAGTAAAGAAAATTTGGTTGTTGGTTTCTTTTCTAGATTGCAGAATGAAGGTCATATTGTTCCTACAGATGTCAATTTACCTTATGAACAGTTGTTTGTAGTGTCTACTCAGTTTCCTTAGTTTGTAGACATCACAAATTATCTAGCAACAGGAAAGTTTCCTCCACAGTTACCATCTCATGAGAAGTGAACAATTATAAGCAAAAGTGCCTCATATTCTTGGATTAATGGTTACTTGTTCCATTTGTGAGTGGACCTTGCCATTCTGAGGTGCGTCCTAGAGGACGAGATGCTTGAAATTTTAAAGGCTTGTTGCAATGATCCCTGCAAGGGTCATTTCTCTAACAAGCACACAACTTATAAGATACTATAGTCTGGATATTATTGGCCCATCCTTTTCAAAGATGCTAAGAAATATCTACAATAGTGTGATGATTGTCAAACAATGGGACTGTCAGTGCAAGCTAATTAAATTCCATTACATCCATAGGTGTTCATCAAACCATTCCAGAAGTGGGCCTTGGATTTTGTAGGCCTAATCACACCATGGTCAAAGAATAAGAAATTTATTCTCCTATGCACTAATGATGTCATAAAATGGGTTGAGGCCAAGGCTTTACCCCGAGATAATGAGAAGGTAGTGGCAGACTTCCTTTATGAATAATTTTTTTCTATATTTCATGTGCCTAGGGAAATTTTCATGGATTTGGGGGCACAATTTACATCCAGGCTCATTAAATATATCATCGATCAGTGTAAATTAGGCACATAACTTCTGCCACATACCATTCTCAAGAAAATGGTCAAGTGGAGTCCACTAATAAGATACTAGAAGCCATTCTCATAAAAATAGTGCAGACTTATCACAAGGATTGGGTAGAATTTTTGACTAAAGAACTTTATGCTTACAAGACGAATTGGTGGAGCACTATAGGATATACTCCATACGAATTATTTTATGGGAAACAAGTCCTTCTTCCCATATAATTTTAAGTTAATACTTTTTGAACTAGTGCCCAACTGGGAATGAATTTTACCAAGGCACAAGAACATAGGTTACTATTGGCTTAAAGGAGGATTGACCTAGGTTTCGTGTGTACTGCACACCAACAAAACCCTCAACCACTGGCCCTTTCAACAATGACCTGCAAGCAGATCACAATCTCACCCGAAGCAGTTATGGGAGGTTGTACAACTAGTTTTCTATAGCCAGAGGGATACTACGTTGTGGAATCTGTGTATTCTCTTATGTTTTATGATTATCTACAACTTTTCATATATAAAAGACTTCGTGTTGATGCTTTACTTCACAGATTTTAACTTATTATATAAACATATCAGAGAATAATATAACATGTATTCTTTCGCATAAATAAGTAAAAAGCAAGGCTCATACTAGTACATATAAACACAAATTATGAATACAGATACAAAAGAATTCACCAAAAATTCTTCTTCTTTATTAACATAGATATTTCAGTACATATAAATCCTCGACCTACACACCTAGCTACAGGCGGTTTGCACACTCAGTTTTAGACTCTTCCAAGGCCTCCGCACACTCAGCTATGAAGCCTTTCCTTAAGAACAAAAGATTCGATCACTTGTTCTCTCTCGAGCTGATCTAATGATTCTATGGATTCTATGATCTTCAACAAAGCATTGCATGTCCTTAAATACATTTCATTGCTACAAAAACCATGGTCCACATACCATGGACTCAACAAAACAATGAACTAAAACCCTGATACCCGTTACAAAATGAGGGGCTTCAACCCACCCCGAAGCCCCTAGACACTTGCACGATAAATACAACTTTGCAGACTCTGTGCACTCCACTCCTCAAAATGCAGAGTCTTTGACCAAAACTGGACCAAGTTGGGCCATGACCAACAGGCCCCCAACACTCACATGTGACTCGTCCCGAGTCACTCAGATGTGGTGCTCTCTGTCTCCATCTGAGGCATCTCGGCTTCCTCCTCCTCGTCATGGATTTCCTCTGGTTCTTCCTGTTGTACTTGATTCTTCACCTTCTCCTTATGTTTCTTAGCTTGCTTGGGCTTCTTCTACTACTCTTTTGTTGTCTTCTTCCTTAGGGACATTCATAGCTCTACTCTAGAGGCTTCATCTGGCCTCTTTTCGCGTCTTTTATTAGGTTGTTCTCCTATAAGAACTTGTTTTCATGACAACATCGTGCGCCTTAGGGATAGGGGTACAGTCAATGCTTCAAATTGACCAGCCTGGGCTTCCATGACTCTTGCTAGCCCTTTCTTTGTAAATGCTTGAGAAATTTCTTCAAACCTCCTCTCAGACATACAATAATACTCTTGAATTCCAATTCTCAGACTGAATTCTTCAAATAGAAAAGTGTAAAATGTGGAGCGGGACATATCTTATATAGCGAATTTAAATTTTGAACCTCATGATTAGCTTAGATATTGCTCATTTAATATAGGTATGGTGCTAGATCCAACCAGCTATTCTTCATAAATGTGTTTCTCCTGCACCTTTTAACGACAACTTCTTGTTCACGGAAACTTTTTCCTTCCAACGATCATATTTTTTGGTTATCTTTGACAATCACGTATTAATCTACCTCCGTCATGGTTCCTCCAAACTTCGATGTACTTCTAAATATTGTGTAGTAATCCTCCTTTTGTGCAGTTCTTTCTGAATTTGACATACTTTTGAATACTACACAAGTAATCTCTTCAGTGAAGTCCCCTTCTGCAGAGTAGTTTATAGTCCAGTTCCTACTTTCAACTGTAGGTGTCACTAAGACTCTCTTCCTTCCATATTTTAGTGCAAAGCTCCAGCGACAAAGTCATCCCTATATACCTTCAATCTGCTACCATTCACTTGTCTTGGAATCAACTAACCTTTTAACTTTGCGAGCTGAACTGCACCACCATCAAAGATATGTTTGATGATATACGGTCCTAGCCATTTTGTCTTAAATTTTCCTAGGAAATTCACGAATTTTCTATCATATAAGAGTACAAAATCTCCTTTCCAGAATATCCTTTTCTTGATTTGTCTGTCATGCCAGGCTTTCTCCCTTGATTTTTGTACTTGTGTATGAAATCTTGCTATAAACCTGTCCTCTTCTAAAGAAAACAATTGTG
Organism: Pinus tabuliformis; assembly: GCA_031772625.1. NCBI lineage: Eukaryota > Viridiplantae > Streptophyta > Pinopsida > Pinales > Pinaceae > Pinus > Pinus tabuliformis. Next base: position 61,321,087 of record CM062804.1, on the reverse strand, counting down.
TCATCCTCTCCTCCATTATATCATAATATTCCATGTCTGTGAAGGCTGCAATTCTTAAAATGAGCACAATGTACTCCATAGGCATGGCTGCTTCTTATCCATATACTAACCTAAAGGGTGTCTGACCTGTCAATTTCTTGCATGTTGTCTTATATGCCCACAACACTGTTGGAATTCTTAGATCCCACTCATTTATGTTCACATTGTACACTTTTTTGAGTGCATTCTCTAGAATTTTGTTGAAAGCTTCGATTGTCCCATTCGCTTGAGGGTGATATATGGTACTCTTCTGATGTTGTATTTGAAACTCTTCAGTCAGTTCCTCAATAGTCTAATTCAAGAAATGTGAGCCTTGGTCACTCATTAATATCTTCGGACACCCAAATCAGAATAGAATGTATTCAAAAATGAACTTCGCGGCATTATCTACGTTGCAATCCTTCACTGGCTATGTTATATCCAGTATTTTTGGTTCTGGTCCAACAACTTCACGATGTCCTTCTGATTCTGGCATATCAATATTGTGTAGATCTTCATATTATTCGGAAGTGATATTATAACATTCCAATGTATTTTGAAACTGCAGAGCCCAATCATGCTGCCAAGTTAATGGAGCTTCATTCTCAAAAACGTTTCCTCTAATTACCTGAAGAGTCGAGTCTATACACAGACAATCATCTTCAAAACTAAATGTTAGCATGAACCCTTCAACCAAATCTATCAAATTTGTAGTTCCATGTCGCAGTTTTGTTTCAAGTTACCAATTCATAGCAATCATTTCTAGTGTGTGGATAAACCCATGTACCCACTTGTGTTCTAGAAATTCTTTCCAAACCAAAATGCAGCGATGAATATGCTCCCCGGGGTCAACCTTACCATCATACTTTACTTTTATTTTCATGTCGATTGAGCCAAACCTGATCCACATTAATCTTCGACACTGCTGCCAATCTGCTATATTTCTTTTATGAGTACCCCACCATCTAGCAGGTGTAGCCTTTAGGGCTACATCCAAATCTTGCAACCTCTATTCTTCTGGTATTTCTCTTTCATATTCATCAAGAAACAGGCTTACATCTCTGATCCCATCATAATAAGGCAAATCACATACCTCAGAAGTTATGCAGCGAAGTGATTTTGTGGTAGAAACTTCATATAACTTGTTCTGCCAATTTTCCATTTCTTCCTCAGAATCTGAAGTACAAGAATTGTCTTGTTCCCAACCCAATTTTCCATCTACAATGGGATTAATCCAATATTCTTCCTTAGTTATTATCTAGTAAATGTTTCCGACATCTGCGTCGCGGTACTCATCCTGGACAGGCTTTGTATAGTGCACTTCTTCTGAGGGATCTAGAGAGACAATGACCCTCATATCGTCTTTTTCGAACACCATTTGTCTCTTCTTAAAATTGATTATCACCAAATTATCGAAAGTGCAATCTAATCCAAGCAGCGCTTGATAAGGGTTGTTATCATCTAAATTTCAATCACTTTGAAGTATACAATGGTTCGGACTCCTTCGATGTCTATTATCAAGTTGGGTAACCTTCTGATAGGGACAATCTTTCGTTGGTTAACCATCCTCAACTGTATTGGCGACCATTGAAACTTCAGTCTTCCCATTGACTCCCAAGTTTGGTTAGGTAACACATTGGTATTAGATCCTAAATGCCAGATTACCTGATCCATATCATATTCCTCGATTTATGCAGTTAATCTCATTTCCTTACCCGTTATCTTCTTGTGTCGATGTAAATCGTTCACTACGCGTAGATCACTTCGCGGTATCTCTTTATCAATGTAGGAGTCTATCAACTCCCCGAGTCCTTTGAAAACCCTCTGATTCCTTAAAAACTTCATGCAATTCAATAAAAATGACTTCAAAATACTTGGATCTAATTCTTGCATCAGAGTAGACACCTTTTCATAGTCCTTCTTTGGAATTAACTTTGGTTGTGCACTATATGTTGAAGCCCCAACATACATGAAGCTCTGCTTCGCTCCCATGAACATTTCTTTTTCCTTTTGGATACTAAACTAAGGGGCCTTTTCTGTGCTCTTTCTTACCCATATCTCTTCTACTTTCTTCTTACCTTTATTGTCTCCCATCGCATCTCCACTTCTTGTTATGATGTTGATGCATGGCTCATCCCTCCCTTCGCTCAACAGTCATCATTTGAATATTGGTTGCGGGTTGCTAATTTCTTTTCTCCTACACCTTCCTGATAAGGACGGGGCATTCTTCTATCACATGATCAAAATATTTGTAGTATCTGCAGGTTGTAGTAGGGTTCTGACAACCTCTTGCAAAGTTTCATGCATATCCCCAGTTATAACAGATAATCTAGTCACATCCTCAACCATCTCCTCCTCCTCATCCTTGTCCACGTCCTTGGAAGCGTCCTCGACCAGCATGTTGGCCTAGCTCCTTATGTGTATGTCCTTCAACTTGCAGTCTATAAGCTTCAATAGTGCGCTCCATCATAGGGTCATAACTTCGACAATTTCTCTCATCATGGCCTACTTATTAACAAAAGTTGCAAAATAGTTACTTTGGGGTCTGCATGTGCTTTTGTAATAAATAGAAATCTTCATAGTGATGTTGACCTCTTGTTCTACAAATCTCGCACCAAAAACTTGATCCTGGGTTTACTGGATTAGGTGCTCCACTTTCCAAGTAATCTCTAAACACAGGGCAGTGATCCTTATAGTGGCCCTCTACTTTACATTTTGTACAATACATTTCTGATCTGGTTTCTTTACTTTTCTTGAGATCTTGCAATTCCAAGGTCAAATTTGCTAGCTGACTCTAAATTTTTTCTACTTTTGCATGAGTATCTTCAATTAGCGAGGCTTCCAACTTCATTGCAATCTCCAATGCTTCAGTTTGAGTTGCTATATTTTGTTGCATCAAGGGTAACCTCATATGTGGCAGCAACGCAACTATAAACCATTCTTTATGTTGTTCTGGGGGTATGTTAAAGCTTACTTGTCCAATGAAGACCTTGAATTATTAATCCAACTCCCACACAGACTCAGTAGTCGTCTGTTTCATTTCCTTCAGCTCTATGATGCACTGTGATTCTGATTTCATCTTCTTGAATTTTAATATTAGCGATTCCTTAATATCATCCAACGAAGTAGCCTGATTAGTCATAAAATACTTCATGTACCATGTCAGTTCTCTTTCTCGCAGCCTCATGATGAGTTGCGCCTTATTTACATATTCATCAGTGATTTGTATTGTTTTCCATACTACATCAGCTACAAACAAGAATTGCTTAGGATCCTCAAATCCAAGTCTTCTAAATATAGGCAACTTAATTTCATTGCCCATTTTTCATCTTGGGGGGTTAGGGGGAGGGGGAGGGGGAGGGTGTGTAGGGAAAATATGGGGAGGGGCATGGGGGGTAAGGGGAGTAGATGGGTGGGGAATCCAAAAGATTCCCTTATTTTTCTCAGCTCCTAAATTCGACGCACTTTCAATATGGGAGGGGGAATACTGCGGGGTTGTGGGGTTACATCCTTCTTCTTCACTCTCAGACCCACCTAACAAGGGACTATCGTCAGTCTAAATAAAATTCTTTTCTTCACGTAGACCCTGATCCTAGTTCAGACTTATTCCCTCTTTGTCCAAACATTAAATTGACTGCATTCGTAGTAAGCCCTTTTCACACAAAAGAATTTTAATCCACAGATTCAAATAATTTAGATACTTACTTCACAGACCCTTGAAAAATATTCACTCATCTTTGCTGTAAGATATAGTCATGATCCTCCAAGGATACTGTTAATACAAAAATCAACCACTCTTGAGATACTATTTTTAGTATTCTTGAGTCGGTGTATCAATTCATGGCTCCATGCAGTAGGCTTGTCATTTTTTAAACAAGTCTTATGCTCGGTCAACTTTGATACCCATTCATATAGTTCATTAGAAAACATCACGAAGAATATCTCATGTTATTCTATAAAGAGATACTTCTACAACCAGGCTTTAGTTGACAATCGTGGATTTATGTTTTCCTGAACTGAAAATTCTCGCTCTTTTTGTTCAACCCACTCCTGGATTTCCTTCTTTGACGGATGCCAAAACATATCCCAGTCTTGACAATGGAACCATTTGTTGGCTTAAAGAGGGCTTGACCCATGTTCCGTGTGTACTGCACACCAACAAAACCCTCAACCACTGGCTCTTTCGGCAACGACCTGCAAGCAGATCACAGTCTCACCCAAAGCGGTTATGGAAGGTTGCAGAACCAGGTTTCTGCATCCAAAGGGATATTGCGTTGTGGCATCTGTGTATTCTCTTATGTTTTATACTTATCTACAACTTTGCATATATAAAATACTTCGCATTGATGCTTTACTTCACAGATTTTCACTTATTATATAAACATATGAGAGAATAATATAACATGTATTATTTTGCATAGATAAGTAAAAAGGAAGCATAACAGTACATATGAACACATATTATGAATATAGATACAAAAGACTTCACCAAAACTTCTCCTTCTTTATTAAGATAGACCTTTTAGTACATACAACTCCTCAACCTATGCACCCAACTGCAGGCGGTCTGCACACTCAACTGCAAACTCTTCCAAGGCCTCCGTGCACTCAACTACGGAGCCTTTCCTTAAGAACAAAATATTCAATCATTTGTTCTCTCTCTAGTTGATCTAATAATTCTATGGATTCTATGATCTTCAACAAATAATTTTATGTCCTTTAATACCTTTCATTGCTACAAAAACCATGGTCCACATACCATGGACTCAACAAAACAATGAATTAAAACCCTGATACCCGTTACGAAATGAGGGGCTTTAACCCACCCTAAAACCCCTAGACACTTGCGTGGTAAATAAAACTTCACGAACTCTACACACTTCGCTCCTCAAAATGCAGAGTCTTCGACCAAAACTGGACCAAGTTGGGCTGCACCCAATAGTTACTACAATTAAATTAACTCAATGATGTCAGGGAAGATACAATACAACAAACTATGTTGGTGCATGAATAGAGGAAGAAATGGCATGAAAAAATTATCCACAAGAAGTAATTTCATTCGGGAGATTAGGCTCTCCTTTTCGACTCAAGGTTTAAATATTTCAAAGGAAAATTCACAACTTGATGGCTACGGCATTACAAAACAGATTCTATTTTTGAAAATGGATCAATCAAAATTAAACCATTGATGAAGGCCAAACATGATTTCTTGTGAATGGGCATATGTTGAAGCTCTATTGAAAGTCAATGTCTAAAGCAGAATTCATATAAGATATTCATCAGGATGATGGGATGGTAACAAAAGGAAAGGAAGATCATCTTCCTACCCTTGCTCTCTCTTCTTGAAACTTTTTTTTCCATTCAATAATAATAATAATAAATATGGGGCCTAATTTTGAAAACCACATTATGGCATCGTTGGGCCAAAATTCTTCCTAAAAACCAGTTTATGGCGGGAAGAGTTCATTGTTTATGTAAGTTGCTAATTTTATTTTCCAAATCATAATTCTTTAATTTTTTTATTGTTCTCATGTTAGCTGGTGAGGGATTCCTTAAGTCCCTCCTTCTAATGACCTTCCTCCCATCAACTTCAGCACCTTATCTGGAAAATGTTAGAGACTATTTGTAGTTCTTAGAGGCTTGTATACATTAATGGCAAGTTCTCTCGCTGGCAATTAGTGAGAATACATCAATGTCTCTTGTTCGTTGGATATTACAGGTGACTCTACTTGAGCACATTCATTCGTACCTCATAATATGTACTGGAGTACCTTGGCACTCATCATCATTAAAAGTGAGTAGCCTCACCTCAATTAATGGCATACATCAATGGTTGGTAATCTAGTGATTCCTTCACATGCTCGACTTCGACACCTTCATTTGCATGTTGAAGGATTGTACCTATATCGGACGGGACACAACAAGGCCTATGATTTCATCTCACAATAACAACTGTAGGTTTCAGGGTTGGTGATGAATATTACTGGAATGAAGTGGATCTGATATTTTTTATGACCAATCCCTATTTTATTAGAAATAGTATATTTTCTCATGCATTAATATGGAAAGAATGTTGAGGAATCGAGATTAGTAATTGGATGAGAAATAGTTAGCAAAATTGTGATGCATTTCATAGCACAGGGTATGAAAATCGCTCAGTCATCTACAAAATAAGGTACTACTATTTTTCTGGTAGCTAGACTAATATTTTTGTAATACAGGACTTATCGGATTATGATGTCCATCTTGATAGAAAAATTGTTGTGGGCCCCTTTCATTCTGTAACTATTGAAGCATAGAAACACATCATGGGACTCTAGATTCTTGTAACAACTTAGTAGGTGTCAAGCAAGTGGAATAGTGAGATCAAATGGTTTTGAAAACAAATGGTTAGTATTTTTGACTAGCACAAGAATCAAGCTCTAACACTTTCATAAGTTCAAAAGATGCTTAAAGGTAATCATAGTAAAAGGAAAATCACACTTTTAAATGCATGACTAACTTGTGATAAATGTACAGGACAATCATTATCACTGTATAAGTTTAATGAATATCTGTTAATGCACCATATCCCTCTCCCTCCATCTTATCAAATCATTCTCATTCTAAAATATGTTCATATGTGTCCACTCCCCCATATTTTGAACTGTTTCAAATCAACATAACCCTCGCCAACTCACCAATAATATCAACATGGTATTTTGTATTGTTCACCACCTTTCTTTATTCAATCTTGCACAATGATGAGAAGTTGAAGATGAGTTGATTCCCCACATAGCAAGCCAACATTCCAAAGACTCCAATGCCACATCAAGAACCCAAAGGGATCGAGTTTCTAAATAATTTTCCTCAGAGAAGGAAATATTTTGAAGTAGGGTGGATCCCATTTTGTGAAATGTTTCAGGGCCACAATTTCAAGGTAACGTGAGGCTTTGCAAATAATTTTGATTGGAATGTAGCTCAATTTAATCAGTAGGAGTTGGTCATTTTGAAAGACGCCATAGCCCTAAGAATTGGTCTTTCACAAGGTGGGGAATGTTGGTTCAAAATTCCATTAAGGAATTTGGATGTAACTAGTTTTTGGTTTCGGAAATATGGAACCCAAATTAGAGCAAGGGAGTTCCATGCTCATGGATCAAGGAAAAGTGGCATGAAGCTCTCTTTCTAGTGTAGAAGTACATCACTTGCGAGGGTAGGTATGTTGTCACATTTAGATACCATTTGAGGTTCCTCTCGTTAAAGAACTTGACAAAAATCGCCAAGAATGTCAAAGTTCATTTTCAACATGCCAAGACTAGCTTGATCCATCAAGGATTAATTAAGATACTGGTAGAAAAGGAGTTGAGGAAGAAAAACTAGACCTAGAGTCACTTTCTATTCAAGAGAGGGTTTGAAAGAAATCCTTCATTAGTCATCATAACCCATAAAATGAGAGAATTATGGGAGAAAGGGTGATCCATTTCACTTAAACATAAAAATGAAGGACTTGGAAGAGGAATCTTCTCATGAAGATTATATAATAGAGGAATACATGCAATTTTCTGTTGAAGTTGAAGGCATATCTCATTCTAGGAAAAATAAACTCCCTCGGAAGACCAAGGAGGTTCTAACTATTTAGGAAATAGAATTTTATGAGACGAGTGAATTTTTTGTGCACAAGAAAATTGTGCATGAAAAGAAGGACTACCACAAAAAGAAGAAGAATAAGGTTGTATTGGAGAAAGGATAAGACCATGACACATCTACAGAAACTCTTTCTAGGGTTACTCATGGAAGTAAAAAAAAATGGAAGGAATTGAACCAAATAATGATTCAGACGAAGTGGTTATTGTCAAAAGCACACTTCCTAGAACCTAAACGTGCTCTCTGGATGATAGGAGTATGATTTTGGAGGAAACATACAAATTGGTAATTTTTTATTCAAACCCAGTAGCAAATTCATTTCTAGTGGAGACTATTGTGTCTGAGGTGTGCAAAGAAATAAATCAAAATCTGCCTAAACTTCCTTAGTTTGACTTTGATGTGGAGGAATTCATAGATTCTATATAGACTACAGAACAAAGGTACCTAATGTTGTTGGATTTTAAGGGATTGGAGCAATAAAAGAAGTGCAGGTGGTTGATTCTCTAGAGGCATTATAACAAGAAATTGGATTTGGGTAGGTTAAGGAATTTGAGATACCCAATGTTCCTGAATTGAAATCATTTAAGACATTTGAAGGGCTTGAAATGACTAAAGGAGCACCAGCTACATTACAATAAGCTCCTAAGCCTAAATAATTTAAGTCAACTAAAGAAGTATAGGAGGCATTAGATTATAGAAATCACCTAAGGATAAAGAACCTTAAGAAACAAGTTAGAAAATTATAGGTGTTAAACAGACGAATAGGAAAACCAAACCTTAAAGGAGAGGATTGCCTGAACTAGAGAAGTAAGGGATAAGCCAGCCGCCTGAAACTGTTTTCTAGCCAAAATGGGAAAGCACTAGTATATGAAATTGAGTAGGTCAGTGAATCATTGCAAATATTTAAAGTTAAAGCTTTTTTAGGAAAAACAGAAGGAATGGTCAAAGTATCTTGATCTTTTTCTTCAAGATGCAGAGGGTGTGGTGCACGAGAACATGCAATAGTCTGGTTTGGGGGATGATGATTCTTAACTTTAACCCATCTATTGCATACATTCGAAAGCCTTTTTTCCTATCATCTTTTGTTTTTCCCCTTTTTATTACATTTTGTTGCTATATCTGTCAATTTTATGGCTCTAGAGGTTATGAGCTTAATAAGGTGATTATCTATCATTAGACACATTTTCTCATCAATTAAGTCATTTTTATTGTATTTTCTTTGCTTGGTTAACCTTGGATACTACAACTCTTATATAGGTTACAAGACCAACAACTATTGATGAGTTACTAGAAGCACATTAGTTATGCACATTAATTTGAACTACCAGAAGCAGTTGAACTATCGGAAGTTGCTACACAGATAATTATGTCAATTTTGGTGACATACCCAACTACCGGTTCAAACATGAGGATCAAAATAGGTCAGGACCCTTTTTTTAATAGAAAAATATCCTTATCCTGGGAATGTAATTTTAATGTAATAATTTTATTAGACAATTATATGAACCACATGATATTTTTGCATCAATTTTTAGCCTAGATGTAACATTGGGATATTTTGGGAATTAATGAGGTTAAGGTACTCAATTTGGGTCTTTTGGTCCAAGTTATTGTATATTCAAACTCTACATATATATGTAAATAACACTATATGGCTTAGCCACTATAATAGAGGATTGTTGTAGCAACCATAGTTTGTGAACGAAGACTCTATAATCTGCAGCTTATTTTTTATTGTTAATAAATTCCCTGTTTCTTATTCAACTATGAGTTAATCTCTTAATCTTATAATGCTCTCAGTCAGGAAGGGTGCCCTGATCTAAGATGCACTTGTAGTGTTATTGGTATTTATTAGGATGAATGTTTTGGTTCATTTGAATTTATTCTTGTAAAACAAATTTACTTATTTCCAATATTGTTCCTGAACTTCTTTTGTTGATATCTCTTTTGTGGAATGGTGTGAGAGGGCCCTTAGTGTGGATATTTAACAACCCAGAGAATTTATGGGAAGTCCAAAGACCCCGGGACTTAAACTAGTAACTCTCAGTGGATTTCTTTTCATTCTATGTAAATGGTTCTTTCTAGCTCATTGTGATCTTTGCATTTAATTGTTAAGTTGTAGGAATCATTGAACATGTTGGACACCTCTAGGATGTTAATGAATGAGATAATATTTTCAAATTATTATAAATTCTTTTGTTCATGTGGCATGTAAGTGGTGAATATATGTTTAATGTAATTCCTGAAAAGTTTATAGCAAATTGTTGTAATTTTTATTGATTTAGATCCAGTCATGCCTCTTTCTACATATATTTTTCTGGCACCTCGTCATTCTATGGGCCTTGGTTGATAATTTAATAAGTGTCAATTTAAGCAATTAAATTTCTCAACAAGTATTGTATCCATTTTTGTTTACTATGTGAATGAATGTAAAGATTTTTGTATATATAAATATCACCGATGTATTTTGTGTTCAATTTATAAAACACCAAGGATAGTGTTACTTTAAGGGGGTGGGGTATGTAACAACCCTTTTTGCTACCCCTCATGTAAATATCACCATGTTAAATTATTGATGTACATAAATATAAAAATACAAATATGGTTGAGTTGGAGGAGTGGACTAGATTCAAAGGTCTAAGGAGGAATTGCTTGTGCAAGTGATTACTTAACACCACGACCACTTCATTTGTTTTTCCCCATCTATCTCCCTGACAAATTAATGATATATTTAGAAGGGATTGAAGTTGTGTATGGGTCTTCTAAAGTGAAGGATAAGGCCCATGTGGCTTCCCTTCTCATGGGACATGTTCGGAGGAAGACAAAAACATGCAAAGTATGAGACAAAAAAAGACAAACGAACAAGATAAAGTATGAGAACATGCAAGCAAAGAAGTGGTGAGTAAACACAGTACATAAGAGATGAAAATAAAAGAAGGCTACGATCCAATGCTCTATATTGGGACATTGTGCCCTATAAATTTGGTGTGGCCAGTGGTTATATGTAGGTGTTATATTGGCCAATGAAAACTTAATGGATACATTAACTCACTTAGTGCTTGTTGAGTAAGTTGATAAACCTCTAAGTGCTTACTAGAGAGTTGATAACCACTTAGAGCTTGTTAAATAGGATAATAAACAACCAAGGTGCTTGTTGGAAGGCTAATAAACAACTTGGCAAGCTAAGACACTCAGGTGCTTGTTGAAATGGGTTGATAAACCACTAAATGCTTTCCGTGGAGGTTGATAGACCACCTGGATTGTGGGATCTATACTCCTATAGTTCTTGCATTGAAAATACAACTAATAATCCACCCTTAAGGTCATAACATTCTCCTAAACTGAGTAAAACTTCATTAAGCCTTGGATGAATCTCTATGATTGATTTTTATAGAGACAGAAGAGTCATTGTGGTGCTTATTGCATGAGGCAGTTGATAAGCCACCTAGATAGTGCACTCCCTATCTTGTTCATTTTACTTGATATCGATGTGAAATTTCCTTGAGAAATTAGCTTCTTATACTCTAAATCCATATCAGTGGTGGCCAACTGCATGAAAGACTGCAATGTAGTTGCCCTAAGGTTGGGTGGAGAGTTGAAGTCCCTCCCTCAGTTTCCAACCATTCAAGTTAATAAGATAAGTGCATTTACTTGTGTATATACATATTCCATAGATGACTAATAATGTCTAATATGTGATATGAAAGTGTGTGGATTAACACTAGAAATGGAGGAACTTTGATATTCCTATATGTTGAGATGAATGCTTTCTTATAATTTCTCATGGTTATGTTGGTTTCATATCACTGTATTGTTGTCATTGATATAAGCCATGGAGTTAGATACACGAAAAAACATGGTTGTTTGAATGATTTTAACAATAGACCATTATGGTTTGAGTAAACTGGTGTATCTCCCTTGCAAAGTGAATTTGGTGTTGGGCCTTTTCCCCTTTCCTGTCCTAAAAATTATTGTTTTCTAGTGTTTAGAGGTACTTAACCTGCGTTATTAATCACACACCATTAGAGGCCTCTTGACCTCGGTCCTTTGTGCCATAAGCTTAGAGAAGAAGAGTTTAAGCGATTCCCCCTTTGTATTCATTTTCTCGCAAAATGTAGTTGATATGGCCTATGGACCTGCGGCCACCAGGCTCTCCAAATAGACTTGTATTGGGGTGTAATCTAAAGGAGTTGGGGCCAAGATGATGTTTGCACGGGGAATTTCCAATGGGTTCTTTTCCTTATGGTCTATTGGAAGGAACTACAGTTGGGATGATGTATGTGCAGGAGAAAAGCCTTCCACATTATTTTTGCTACAAGTAGTTTAGAAGGACCATGTTCGGGATGACATATGTGGGGGGGGGGGGTGTGGGGGGGGTAATCTACTGGGCTATTTTTCCTACAAGTTTTTGGATGGAGTTGTGACCATGATAATTTGTTTAGGTGTATCAACTTTCACTAAGACTAGTTGTGAAACCCTATAGGGTTGGGCCTTGTGGAACCACAACCCTAAGTCCATGTGGAAGGTGTCAATGAGATAAGAAATGTTTATGTAGATTCTATGTAGGAGTCATGAGAGGTAAGAAACTGTCAGGGGTGACATGGTAGGTCCACATGGCAGTTCTTTGCTGACATGGTGCTATTTTGTTGGTCAAACTTAAAATGGACATAACTTTCAATACAAGAGTTGGATTGAGGTAAAACTTATGTCGTCAGAAAGCTCTCGACAAGCCAAATGCAATGGTGATATTAGAATTTAATTATGCTAAATTTGGAGTAGAAGGATTTGTGTAACCCTATACTCATAATGGACCATTGAGGTTGGTTTAATTAATAATTAACACCTCCCACATCATGAGATGGTTTAAGGGGTGGGAGGGAGTGCCTCATTTGCTTTGATCAGTCTAAAATCCTAGCTTCTATCACTTTTTATAACTCTTGAATTATTCAGGAAGCTTTTGATATCTATCTATCTATATATATATATATATAGATATATATATATATATATATATATATATATATATATATATATATATATATATATATATATATATATATATATATATATATATATATATATATATATATATATCTATATAGATATATATATATATATATATATATATATATATATATATATATATATATATATATATAAGGGGTGGGAAGGAGTGTTACACCTCATTTGCTTTGATCAGTCTAAAGTCCTAGCTTCTATCACATTTTATAACTCTTTAATTATTCAGGAAGCTCTTGATATGTATATGTCTATTAGTTATGGTTTTTCCCCCCATTTTAATATTGTTGATCCTCGTGCCCCTTTAATAATAATCCTTAATGCCCCAATTTATTCCGTCAATTTTATTTTATTTTATTTAGTATATATTTGTTCAACTTCTTATTCAAATATTTGCTTTGACCCCTTAACCTAATTAATTTAATTTCCTTTAATAGCTAGTTTGATTAATTATTAACTCCTTAACAACTACTTTGTGTTCTTCTCTATTTAAGGAATCCCTAGCACTCATTTGATATCATTATGCATTTTGGTCCCTAATGATGGGTGGAGTGTCCACCCAAAACATCAGACAAATTAAAATTCCTTTGCCACATTTTCTTTCAAACATTTTCTATGTAGGTTTTAACCCCATATAGAAATTACCTGCATACGAATTCTAAAACACAGAAAATAAACAATGCGAGAGCATAACACATATACATAGAGATTTTCCCCTGGATCCCAAAACCGGGACTACCAGCTTGATTTTTCATTATGTTCCTTTCAATGTTATAATACATATTTATACATGTCAAAGCATCAAATACCATGGACCGAAAACCATCGCATCCAATACCATGGACCGAAAACCATCGCATCCAAAAACATGTGCGAAAATCATGCACAAAACGATAGGTGGGTTCGCCCATCCTAACATAGGGTCCAAAACCAAAATTTTCTGGGGCGCTGCCTTGAGCGCCATAAAGTGGGGTTACAGTTATGCCTTAAACCCCTTCTGATCCCCCTTTGCTACACAATCGGCACAACAAAGGGGGGCTCCGCCCCACCTCTAACCCCCCAGTTAACTATGTGGGCTAGTCGTGGAAAGAATATAAGACAACCTAATGTTCTCCCACTTGTTGTTTCCTTTCCATAGGGGGCCACAACAGAGCTTAGTTATTTTTCCAGCCCTGAAATGCCCGTTGTCTCTCTACACCAAGAGAACTTCTTAGAGCTCACAGATTTTGTCAATGCATCTATAGTATTCTTCAAAGTGTCCACCTTTACCAACAACACCTTTTTGTCTTCTATCATATCCATCACAAAGTGATACTGAACATAAATGTGATTTGTCTTTGAATGATATGCGGGGTTCTCTACCAAGAAAATTACACTTTGGCTGTCACAGTTTATCCTTATAGCTCCCTGTACTAACCCCATACTTGAACACAATCTCTGCAACCAAACTGCTTCCTTGCTTGCATGAGTGGTTGCCATGTATTCTGCCTCTGTAGTTGATAGTGCCACTACAAATTGTTTCTTACTCATCCAACTGACTGCACCTCCAAATAAGTTAAACACATACCCACTTGTAGATCTTCTTTGATCCAGATCTCTAGCCCAGTCTGCATCAACAAAGCCATGAATATCCAACATTTTGTCCAATCCTGATCTTCCTTGGTAGCACAAACCATAATCACTAGTGCCACGCAAATACTTGAAAACCCGCTTCACTATTGTCCAATGCTCCTTCCCTGGTTCTGACATAAACCTGCTCAATACTTCCACTGCATGTGCTATGTCTGGTCTAGTACAGACCATTGCATACATCAAGCTACCAACTGCACTTGCATATGGAACACAGGACATGTCCTCTTCCTCTTCTTGTGTCTTGGGACACTGTTCAGCAGATAACATCACACCTACAGGAATAGGAACCTTCACCGGTTTACTATCCTGCATATTAAACCTCTGCAGTATTGTCTCGACATACTTCCTCTAGTTTAACCAGAGCTTCCTCTTTGCCCGATCTCTTTTACTTTCCATGCCCAAAATATAGTTTGCAGCACCAAGATCTTTCATGTTGAATTTGGAGGACAATTGGGTCTTCAAATCCTGGATAATTTCTTTGTCATTTCTAACCAGCAACATATCATCCACATACAAGACCAGATAAATAACACAGTCACCAATTAATTTAAAATACACACAGTGATCTGCTTTGCTTCTGGTGAAGCCAAGTCCCCGTATAAATGTATCAAATTTCTGATACCGCATCCTTGGTGACTATTTTAACCCATAAAGAGACTTCTTTAACTTGCATACCAGTGCTTTCTTACCCTTCACCGCAAAGCCTTCAGGTTGCTTCATGTATATTTCCTCTTCCAGATCCCCATGAAGAAATGTTGTCTTCACATCCATCTGTTCTACCTCAAAATCAAAAGCAACAACAACAAATAAAAGTAACCTAATAGAAGTTACCTTGGCAACAGGAGAAAAAATATCACCAAAATCAATTCCCGGCACCTGGGAATAACCTTTTGCTACCAACCGAGCTTTGTATTTCTCCACCTTTCCTTCTACATTTGTCTTCTTCTTGAACACCCATTTGCTACCAATGGGTTTCCTTCCAGCCGGCAACTCCACCAGATCCCAAGCCTCATTTTTGTGCAAAGATGCCATTTCATCAACCATGGCCTCTTTCTAGAGTTTTCCATCCTCTCAATCTACTACTTCCTTCACAGTTCTGGGATCATCATCAGTAATAGATAAAGAAAAATTTGAATAGAAAGTAGATGGACTATACCTTTCTGGCTACCTTCTTTCTCGAATTGATCTTCTCACACCCGGAGTTTGTGGCTCTTCATCTTCTGATTCCTCCTCTGTTGTAGAGTCTGATTCGTCCTCCTTAAGCTCAAACTCTATCTTTTTAGGTTCCTTTGGTTGGACTTCATGTTTAATACCATATTTTACCTCTCTAAACACCACATCTCGGTTTTACACAACCTTTCGTGTGACTGGGTTCCAAAGCTTATAACCCTTTAAAACATCCTTATACCCAATAAAGATGCACTTTTCAGATTTACTATCCAACTTGGTTCGTTTCTCCTTTGGAACATGTACATATGCATCACATCCAAATACCCTCAAATGTGAAAGAGAGGGTTTCTTACCAGTCCATACCTCTTGTGGAGTCTTATTCTCCAACGCTAATGAAGGTGACCTGTTGACCAGGTAACATGTAGTATCCACTGCCTCTACCCAGAATTCTTGTCCTAACCCGACACCATTGAGCATGCTTCTTGCCCTTTCCATCAATGTTTTATTCATTCTTTCTACAACTCCATTTTGTTGAGGTGTATATGGAGTAGTCTCCTGTCATTCTATACCACACTTCTTATAGAATTCTTCAAATTCCTTATTGCAAAACTCTCCACCATTATCTATCCTTAGCACCTTTATCTTCTTCTCTGTCTGATTTTCCACGAGAGCCTTAAATTCTTTAAACCTGTCAAAGGTTTCAGATTTCTTCTTAAGGAAATATATCCATGTATTCCTTGAGAAGTCATGTATAAATGATACATAGTACACAGACTTACCAAGTGATGGAACCTTCATAGGTCCAAACACATCATTGTGCACAAGTTCTAATATCTATTTCGCCCTCTTACTACCATAGGGGAAACTCACCGGGTTCTGCTTCCCATATACACAATTTTCACAGAAATCAAAATCCAGAGATCTATTACTCATACCTTATACCATACCTTTACCATGAAGTATTCGAAGGCCCTTCTCTCCAATATGTCCAAGCCTTTGATGCCACAACATGGTCTTCTCTCCAAAGACCACTAGATTTTCTGCTCCACTTTCAGGAACCACAGAACTGTTGCACCCATCAATAACAATCCTACCTTGCAGCTTGTACAGAGTTCCAATCCGAACTCCCTGCATCAATACCACTACTCCCTGAACCATCTTGCAGGTATCTTTCTCGAACACTATCTTTACACCTACATCATCCAGCTTGCTTACAGAAATCAAATTTCTAGCCAATGCAGGAATATGTAGAACACCCAAAAGTGTTATAACCCTTCCACCTTGCAACTTCAACTTTACTTTTCCGCAACCAATGATTCTAGCCTTCCTATCATCCCCCAAGAAGACATCACCACCATCGTATTTCTCATACTCGCAAAACCACTCTCTATGGGGAGTGAAGTGAAAGGATGCACCTGAGTCAATCAACCATGCCTCATGATCTACATGTGTACTTGAAGAAGCCAAGTACACATCCCCACCTTCATCTGAGGTGGTTTTCGCCTCTACAGAAGGAGCATCATCAAATCCCTTTCCTTTATCAGGAGCTTTAGATTTACAGTCCCTTTTGAAGTGCCCTTCCTTTCCACATTTCCAGCACACCACCTTTACAGGTTTTCCTGGAGATTTAGATCTCCCTCTAGATTTAGATCTCCCACTCAATGACTTATTTTTGTTTCTGTTCTGGGACCGTCCTCGTACAGACAAGGCATCACCATTCTGGCTCTCCATATTTTTCCATCTCATCTCCTCCGTCAGCAAGGATGAGACTATTTCATCAAAATGCAAGGCAGTTGCATTGCTACCTATTGTAATAACCAGACTATCCCACGAATCTGGTAGAGAACAAAACAAACTGATGCACTTATCTTCATCTGAAATTTTAATATCAACAGATGCTAACTGACTTACCACAGTATTAAATGCGTTCAGATGCTCTGACACTAAGTCTTAATCTTTCATCCTCAGGTTATACAACTTTTTCTGCAAGAACAGTTTATTCACCAGAGACTTAGATTGGTACAAAGTCCCTAACTTGTCCCACAAAGCCTTCGTCGTAGCTTCCCCTAATACATTCAGCAATACTGAATCTGAGACACACAATCGTATTGTGCTCTTTGCCTTCCGATCAAACTTCTTCCATTCTTCATCAGACACTCCCGTTGGTTTAGTACCCAGATCTACCGCGATCCACTGATCTTTATCCACCAACAAATCCTCCATATTGAGTTTCCACAACTCAAAACTCTAACCATTAAATTTATCGATCTCTATCTTTCCACTGCTCGCTATCTTCTTTCACCACCAGAATCGATCTCGCAAATCTCCCACTAAACAGGGTTCACCACAGGCCCAAGCGAAACCCCTCAGCGACAAAGGCGTCCCCTTGAAGCCAAAACAGCTCTGATACCAAATGTAGGTTTTAACCCCGTACAGAAATTACTTGCACATGAATTCTAAAACACAAAAAATAAACAATGCGAGAGCATAACACATAAAACACATATACACAAAGATTTTCCCCTGGATCCCAAAACCGGGACTACCAGCTTGATTTTTCATTATGTTCCTTTCAATGTTATAATACATATTTATACATGCCAAAGCATCCAATACCATGGATCGAAAACCATCGCGTCCAATACCATGGACCGAAAACCATCGCGTCCAAAAACATGTGCGAAAATCATGCACAAAACCATAGGTGGGTTCGCCCATCCTAACATAGGGTCCAAAACCAAAATTTTCCGAGGCGCTGCCCCGGACCCCATAAAGTGGGGTTACGAGTACGCCTCAAACCCCCTATGACCCCCCCTTGCTACATAATCGGTGCAACGAAGGGGGGCTCCGCCCCCCCTCTAACCCACCGGTTAACTACGTGCGCTAGTCATGGAAAGAATATAACACAACCCAACATTCTACAACATGAACAACGATGAACTACACTCACTTATAAGATGGAAATTACTAGGCTACATCTTCTTTTTTCGTTGAATTTGGTTTTTCCACTGGTATGGTTTCCCAAGTGGAAAACCAAACAGACCAAAACTTGTTAATATGTTTCATCTTAATGCATGAATAGAACTTGATTCTACAAATCATATATATATATATGGAAATTTGATTGTTTCCTAAATGGGGTGTCATTTAGCTAGCCTCATGCATTCATGATATTCAACCATTGTCTTCCTTTAGCATACTCTTCGAAGCCAAGATAGATGGCATCAAATAAAACTTCCTCTGCATGCAATACACTCTAGTTTTAATTGGGGTTGTACAAGGTTTAATGCCTTCACAGTGGGTTTTTTTTTCTCTTGGATTGTTTCATGATTACAAGCAGCCCTCACCACCACAACCATCCACAATGGTGATCAACACAACCATTTATTCTTCCTACATAAAGGATTTGATACCTTGGTGTTGGAGAGGTAAATCCCCTCTACGGATAGAGGCGATCCCTACTAGCCCAGAACGGGTCTAGCAACAATCAATCAATGCTACTGTGCAAGTTCCTAATTGCAAATAAAAGAGAGGCATTGAACACCTACTTGGATTCCAACACTATTGTTTGATGAAGAGATGCCGCTCTCGCTCCTTCGCTCTGGTCGGTCACGATCCTCCACGATCTCCATGAATAGATACCTGCACACACGAAGGGAAAGACAAACGCAAGCGTGAAATCTAATAAAAGCAATTATACATCAGTCAGAAAGGATGTAATTCACATTAACCATTGCAAAGACAAATGAGAATGGAACCATAATAGTAGTCATCTATTATTAATCAATAACAGAGAAGAGTACAACCAAATGTTCTGACGTCGATATCCTTCTCAAGAGGGTCCAGCCAGCGAGTCTCTCAAGCATTCACCCTTGGAGGTAGATTCTCCCAAAACAAAGCTCTCTCTCACACAAGCAACACTCACAACCTTCTTTAAGCTTCCTCTAGCAAATCCACACTTGTCACACCAACTACCTACTAGCAGCAGCAGTCTAAGCACTATGAATTCCACACTATCCAAAAACTAGCTGCTCATGACAATGGTAGAGGTTTAAATAGGAGAAGGAGTCTCCACAAATGGTGGGAGGATGAGCTTATCTTCAAGGGAGGTGGTTTCAAATGATGAACATACATGCCATAGAAGGGAGGCGATACTCACAAGGCCAACAACCAAGCCTGTAGTTATCTGGAAGGCTGGATGTTGGAACAAATTCGCCCAAACTGGATCAGCGCGGGTGCAAAACTGGTATGGCACGCTGACATTGCAAGGTAATAATAGGCAGGGCCATGTCAGCGCGACTTAATACAAACAGAGGCTGCGATGGTCATGAAATTCGACCAGCGCGGGAAAGTCGTGTGCTTCCGCGCTGGTAGCGCATGCGGTCTGTTATGAAGCTCCAGTCAGCGCGGTTATTTTAATAACAGTCGCGCTAATGATGAAAACTTTGGAAAAGTGGGTTATTTGACCAGTTCAGAGGGCATGAACTTGATTATTGTGAATTCCTGACACAGTAGGGTGACTAACAGGGAGACAGTGAGAAATTACTATGTAACAGATGCCCCCTAAAGCATGAAGACCAAGAGAGTGGGAGGGGTGAAATGCTTTACAAAACTTGCCGAACTGGAACACCACCAGGAAGGACCGAATATCTCTGATAATCAAGTACATGTAGTCTAGGCATGGACGCAGCCATCCAAAAGACATGAAGAAGGTCTGTGGAATGGACGCAGCCATCCAGCTAAAGAGACCATAGTAATGATAAGGTATGGTCGCAGCCATCCATGAAGACTCAGGTATGGGCGCAGCCATCCATCAATGAGTCATGTAATGATCATCCACAAAATCGCAGCCCGGATCATAACAGACAGGGATCCAGGGTCTTGCACTCCGTCCCGACCCGAACAAAGTACAAGTCCAAGCATGTGAATACATGAGCTGAAGTCGAACATGCGTGAACATCGTCTGATTACCAGTCAATGATGAAAACTGTTAACAGACGCGAGAGGTACCACCAATAATGACAATGGTCCTCAAGGTACTATAGGTACAATCCGCGGCGTGTGAATCAATGAGTTGGTGTCGAACACCCGCAGAATCATTCGATCGGAGGCCAATGATGAAAACCTCGCGTCGAACACGAAGAACCTACCATTGAGGCATGCAGGCTCCAAGGCACCTGAAGGGAGTCTGTAAGTCACCTTCCTGGATAATGAGCTGAAGTCGACAGGAAGTGACCTTGATCGAAGCTGGGCCATAATGTTTCCCACATCATCGATGCGAGACAGAAGTAAAAATGATTTGTGTGAGACATCAGATGAGGTTGCACTGTTGCAGAGGTCAACTTCTCTTGAACATATCGGCGGCACGACAGTGGATTTGGCAATATCTGACATCAAATGAGCAGAGGGTATGATGACAAGGCAATGAGCAAATGAGAGGTCAAATAGGATAACCCAAACCCACGGAGGCTAGTGTGAAACAAGATGATAAATCCCCACCCGACACGAACGGAGACCAGTGCCATGTTCAAGAGCGACATACTGCCGACACGACAATTATTACAGTTCCATTTTCCCCACCATTTCTGGCAGGTACCCCGATTATTTTTGGATGACAAGCTTGACGGGGATAGCATATGCTTGGAGAGTGTCATTTCGACAATGCCCGATGTCATCAAGTTTTAACGAGTCTGACAAAGGAAAAACTCGGCGTCTTTTCTTGTTTAGAGAGTCTGAAAAGACAGCGAAAAAGAAAACTCCAGGGGGGTCCTTTTTCGTAAAGTTGTGTCTCCCGAGCCCGAAAAAGTATAAAACGATGCTTGAAAGAACCGCCCGACCAGTATGATCGAGGAGTACTTTTCGTAAGTAGTGACTTTGACCTGAAAAAGTAGAAAAGCGGTCAGAAGTACGTCGTTTTGGAGCCAATAACGAGTTTGAAACGACAAACACCCGGCAATCTTTTTAGTTTAAACGGTCGAAAAAAGAGCTTTAAAGGCGACCGCCTCTCGCTTTTTTTTTTAACGAGTTGAGAGGGAGACTCGGCTATCTTTTCGTCTTTAAACGGTCGGAAAAGAGCTGAAAGCAGACCTCCATTTTTATTCTCTTTTAACGAGTCAAAAAGGGAAAAATACTCGACAATCTTTTCACATTTTACAAGTCAGAAAAGAGCTTAAAGGTGACTCGTCCTAGAGGAACGAGTGGTATAAAAGGTAGCAACTGGTTCCAGCAATGGTGGAACTGCTCAAAACATGTAATGGTCAAGAGGCTGGCTAATAAAACCACTCATCGCTGCGGTTCCTCAGGAAAGGATAAACAACCAAGTGAGAGCATATGATTGGCCAAAGAGATGGTAGCAATGGAATGAAACAACCAAGGCTCATCTAACAGAAATTAGCAGATAAAAATGGCAATCACAAGATGTAAATCGAGTATGGGTTCATTTTTACACAAGCTTGAACCATGGAGAACTTTGCTTGGATTCGGTTTCATGTTTACACAAGCTTGAAACGAAAAACTATGCTTGTTATAAGCTCGCATGCCCCCAGCATAATGATGCAAATCGAGGTACATGCCCCCCAAGCTTCATTGCATTCAACAAAGTGGATGGAATGAAGGTTCACTCTCGAGATCGATGAAAGACTCGACTTGTATTTTACGAGATCTTAATCAAAAGACTCGATTTGGAAAGGGAGGTGTTTCATTTTTTAATGAGGTTGACACAGTAAAAGAACTATCCTCATAACCCTTGTTTCATTTTTTAACGAGCTTGACACAAGATCAGGAACTATGCTCCAACCAAGCCTAGTTTCATTTTTTAAGGAGCTTGACATAGGAAAGGAACTATGCTCCGCCAAACCTAGTTTCATTTTTTAAGGAGCTTGACACCGGAAAGGAACTATGCTCTGACAAACCTAGTTTCATTTTTTAAGGAGCTTGACACCGGAAAGGAACTATGCTCCGACCCGAACTGCATCATAATGAACAGGAAGTCGGGGCTTCCAAGAGTGTTACTCCTGGTGAAAGGACCACATCTTGGAAGTCAGGACCTAATGCCCCCAGGACACTATGCACGACGATGTCATCGCTGGATACAAGCACGGGGTAGGTGGCCACGTAGTTGATCTGCGGTGGGGTAGATACAACTGGTGGATAAAAACTAGAAGGGGACGACAACTGCGCAGGAGGCATTGGGGGACTAACGAACGACAATTGATCAATAATCACAATTCTTCCATCGTGTGGAAAGCAAACCACACGGAAAAGCGAAGAAACAAGTGCCCCCATGGCGTAAACATAGTCGCGACCAAGGAGAAGACTAAAGTCTAAAACACCTTGGGTAACCAAGATGTCTATATAGACGGTTTTTCCTCCCAAAGTAATAGGGAACTTCGGGAGAACTCCTAGAGATGGACAGGATCCTCCGTCGAACGCCAACAGATTCTGAGTGACTGGCCCAAGCTGCGGGGAACCTAAAGCTTGCCAAGTAGTGTACGGCATAAGACTGACAGATGCCCCTTCATCCAAAACAGTGCCAGGTACTACCTTAGCACAGGCATGTACTGTGATCTGGAAAGGCAAGTGGGATGGAAGGCGGCCAGCGATCAAGAGATTCCAATCAAAGGAAGCGACCAGACTACTTGGTGGAGGAATCATATGATTGCCCCCACGTGTTAAAGGGAACGAAGGAGAACCTTTGGGAGCAGCTGGGTTAGGAGAGTCATTTCGGGACTCTGGGGAATCTGAAGAGACGAGAAGAACGTGAGCATGATTCTCTTCCGAAACAGAGTGAGCAAGCGGCGGACTCGAGTCGACACTCTTTCCGACCAATGGTTGGTCTGGAACAGGCTGGGCAGAGCCGGGTTCAGGAAGAGGGGCCTGGACAAGAGAAGAATGTGAACCAATCTCATTGTCGGGAGGCGGATGATCTGCAACTGCAGAAAGACGTTGATATCCAATGGGAAGTTGGGGTGAGGGAGCTGGGAGACTTTCCAAGACACTGGAGGCTTTATCCATGAGTGGAAAAAGGTGAAGGGGATGATTTCCCTCACAAAGTCTACAAGGGATTCGAATCTTCCCTTTTCCCTTACCATTCCCAACTAATAAGGTAGCATCGCCGTGAGCTCCAGAGGACGATGAGGGGTGGGTCGGATCGCGAGACCATATTTCTAATACCCTGGGAATGCCAGGACAATCGCGAAGAAGATGGTCCTCCTTGCATAATCGACAAGGAAACTTAACCTTCCGCGGAGGAGCAGAAGGGGGCCCGACTTTAGGTGTACTCGAGGGAGTAACAATTATACTTGTAGCCTCCCCCTTAGGAGACTTCTTCTTCTTCTTAGCCACCTGGTTATTTGAATCGAGACTTTCACCAGGCGAAGTACAAGAGGAAGACGTAGAAGTAGGCGTCGAAGGGGAGAGATCCACCTTAGGATCAACATGATGTTGTTCAGGTGGAGGGACTGATGGACTAGCAGCCGATACGGCAGGGACCAAAGAGGTTGAAAACAACCAAACAGGCAACCCGACAGTTAACCCCGGAAGGGATAACGTTGCCATATAAGGAGCACCAACATTCCCGAGAGGAGGGAAATGACCAGGACTCCCGTCAGGAGGGGAACTTGGGTTGGTGAACCCTGGAAAAGTTGCCATGGCAAACAAAAAGAAACCTATTCAAGCTAACACAAGATTTAACCAGGTGATGTTAACGTGGCCGAATAAATTTTTAAGACACAGGAACTAAACTTGACCTTTTCATGTTTCAAGAGTCGAGAAAAGGATGAAAAGATGACTCTAGTCTCCTTCGAATGTTTAATGAGCACGAAGTGACAAGACGCTCACTGGCACCTTTTCTTTTAGGGAGTCCGAAAAGGATCAAAAGTGACTGCTCTGGAGACTCTAGGTAAAGGGTTTACCAAGTAATCCGTAAAACTGCTTATACACCTTGGCAATCATATGAGAACCAAGGACTTTCCGTACTGCAGTCAATCTTCCCGAATGTTGTGTCCGGTGCGTTACGGTTCACAAGGCGGCAGACTCGGCTTCCTATGGATCAAGGATAAAAGCCTAGTGGGGTCTCCCTATATACACGACGGTACGTGGGAGCACAGTTCGTGTTAGACCACTATCGAGTCACAGAAGGAGGAATCACCCAACCATAATGTGAAACAATAGTGACTATGTTTAAAGACGTCGGAACACGTCTCTAACCTAGACCTCTAGATGTTTGCGTTAAGTTCCAATGCGTTTTTAGGTTTATTCAGTTTATTTTATGGTTTATCTTGAATTAAGTTTCGGTTTCAGGCCCTATCGTGTGATCTCTCACAATTACCTAGATGCAAACTACATGCCAAAGAATACCATTTTGTTCGATGAATTCTAACTATGAGAGGGTTAAGAGTTTTCAATCAAACAAAATGAACTCAATCAATCAAACAATCTAATGCAGCTAATGGCAAAGAAATGAAATTTTTCTTTTGAGAACACAAATCAATGAAATGCTCTTTTTCCATTAACTATTGAACGCAAAAGATATTAGTTCGATTTCTTTTTCCAATGGCACAATGCACTTAAAATGAATTTTGAGAGACAGCAACACTGAGTAAAGAGAAATAAAATCACTCAATGAAACACACAACAAATGTGAAAAGAACCGGTTGAGCCCAAACAACTATAATCTGTGTCCGGGTAGTGAAAAGTAATCGAAACAATACGAAGACTGGTTCAATAACAATCACCTAAACAACCAAGCAAAGAAAGCAAAGAGGAAGGTTTTCGCAAAAGCAAAAGCAAGTAGTAACGAATCTTTGTGAACGAGTAACAAAGCCAATCCAACGAAAACGGGATGATAACACCAGGTTACAGGACACAAAAACAAGATCCGCCCAACAAGACTTCGCAAGCAAGTGCTTCAATGTTCAGACAATAGAAATCAAGTCATAAACCAGGTGGAAAGAGCAGGGGATAGTCAAACCAACAGGCTCAGGAGGCAAAATTGAAAAAAAATTCAATTCTACAGGATCAGCGCAAATTTTACACAGACAACCCGAGATGATCACTATATCAGCGCAAATTTTACACAGACAACCCGAGATGTCAGCGCAATTTTTACACAGACCACCCGCGCTGATCCGATTTCAGGAGTCGTCGCGGGAATTAAGCTAGCAACCCAGGGTCAGCGCGGGTAAAAAGCATACCAAGTGGCGCTGACATCGCGACTGTACACGTCTTTTCCGCGTTGATCCAATTTCCAGGATCGTCGCGACTGTTAGGCGTAATTACGCGATGACCACGAAGTCAAAAAAACAGCTATGCGCTGTCAGTGCGACTGTTTTGATATAAACCGCGCTGAGGCTAAAAAACAAGCACAAACAAGCAAAAAGCTCCCAAACCAAGGCAAGAACTCTTTAAACAATTAAGTCACCTCCCAGATCGAACCAGGAAGGTTAAAAGCAGAGGACTAACCCCTGATCTTTGAAAAGAGAGGAACAAATCAAACTCAAACAAGAATGAATGAAAAGGGACAAAGGCCAGCTCCCCAGCAGAGTCGCCAAATTGTTGGAGAGGTAAATCCCCTCTACGGATAGAGGCGATCCCTACTAGCCCAGAACGGGTCTAGCAACAATCAATCAATGCTACTGTGCAAGTTCCTAATTGCAAATAAAAGAGAGGCATTGAACACCTACTTGGATTCCAACGCTATTGTTTGATGAAGAGATGCCGCTCTCGCTCCTTCGCTCTGGCCGGTCACGATCCTCCACGATCTCCGTGAATAGATACCTGCACACACTAAGGGAAAGACAAACACAAGCGTGAAATCTAATAAAAGCAATTATACATCAGTCAGAAAGGATGTAATTCACATTAACCATTGCAAAGATAAATGAGAATGGAACCATAATAGTAGTCATCTATTATTAATCAATAACAGAGAAGAGTACAACCAAATGTTCTGACGTCGATATCCTTCTCAAGAGGGTCCAGCCAGCGAGTCTCTCAAGCATTCACCCTTGGAGGTAGATTCTCCCAAAACAAAGCTCTCTCTCACACAAGCAACACTCACAACCTTCTTTAAGCTTCCTCTAGCAAATCCACACTTGTCACACCAACTACCTACTAGCAACAGCAGTCTAAGCACTATGAATTCCACACTATCCAAAAACTAGCTGCTCATGACAATGGTAGAGGTTTAAATAGGAGAAGGAGTCTCCACAAATGGTGGGAGGATGAGCTTATCTTCAAGGGAGGTGGTTTCAAATGACGAACAGACATGCCATAGAAGGGAGGCGATACTCACAAGGCCAACAACCAAGCCTGTAGTTATCTGGAAGGCTGGCTGTTGGAACAAATTCGCCCAAACTGGATCAGCGCGGGTGCAAAACTGGTATGGCGCGCTGACATCGCAAGGTAATAATAGGCAGGGCCATGTCAGCGCGACTTAATACAAACAGAGGCTGCGATGGTCATGAAATTCGACCAGCGCGGGAAAGTCGTGTGCTTCCGCGCTGGCAGCGCATGCGGTCTGTTATGAAGCGCCAGTCAGCGCGGTTATTTTAATAACAGTCGCGCTGATGATGAAAACTTTGGAAAAGTGGGTTATTTGACCAGTTCAGAGGGCATGAACTTGATTATTGTGAATTCCTGACACAGTAGGGTGACTGACAGGGAGACAGTGAGAAATTACTGTGTAACACTTGGCACACCCTACATCACTCTCATCATTCTAGGTAAGTAGATATTATAGGTTCACTTTGGTATATTTTATTGTTTTGATATTTCTCTTAGTCTCTCTATCACTGGCCTAAGAAAATTAGTGCTCCATCCTAGTCTCTTCCTTCTTGTTCCTCAATAGGTTATATGTCTTGGTTGGTTCCTTTCATTTTCTCTACATCTGATTCTATGGAATTTTAGTTTTTTGGCTAACCACCTATGGCTCCTTTCCTCGTGGGAGCATCAGCCTGCCTTCTTGATATTTTCACTCTCACACATTCATCTTCCCACATTCACACTATACCATTCTCTGTAGAAGTTTGGTCTCACTTTTAATCCTCTTCAACTCCATTCCCCCTAGTTGGGCCACTTCCTCATTCCCATTGTCTATCTGCCTCCTACCATGCCTCACATTGAAACTAGTTAGGGTCATTGGTGAAACCATGGGCATTAGAGTCACTCATGAACTTAAGCACAATAGAATGCAAAGAAACATACAAGCATATATTGGGAATAGAGTCCACAAGTAGCAAGGAATGAAACTAACATCATAGAAATAAATAAAGGGTGGAGAGACAATTCATCTAGGATGAAGAAATCAAAGAAAATGTGGGACAATGGGTCCCCAATACTAGTATTAGTTAATGTCACTGTAACAAGTATCTTTAAATGGTTGATCTTTACTAGCAATTAAAGATAAATATGGGAAAGGTGTTGGTGGAGATAAGTGAAGCTCAGTAACAAATTATGCTCTTCATCAATGCTTTGCAATTACAAGTCAAAAAACTGAACAACAAGGTGTCTCTATTGGCCAAAAAAAATCATAAACCCAAACTTCCTAGACTCTGAAGAAGAAGTAAAGAATCCATATACAATTTGAGTGAACTCACCCTCTCGTTAACATATTTAGATTTATGTTTTTTATTTTACTCTCATTAAGCAGTGAACCTGCCAGCCTAGTTAGTTATAGATAGATGTGAAGTAGATGTTGATAGTAATATTTATGAACCTATTTTATTGTGTTATTTTTTATAGTATCGTTACATGGACAAAATCTTTATACCTGTGTTTCTAGTTTGGTTTCCCTAGGGGCAAACCAATAAATGGGAAACTACATTTTTTTTGTTAATTGAAATATAATATGGATGCACAACTTATTAAAAAAATAAGGAAGTAGATTATGTCTAATCCAAGTAGTGGTGTGTCATTCTCTCTAATAGGGTTGTATTCCCATATGTTATATTTTTGTAATGCCTTTAAACCCTATTATTAACTTTTACTTCTACCTTAAAGAATTTAGGGTTTACCCCATATTTACACTATATATATATCTATATATATATATATATATATATATATATATATATATATGGGTTGGCATGTTATTCTCCCCATTTGAGTTATATTTCCATAAGTGGTATTGTTGTGACAACTTTGAGCCTTGTTAGAGGTGGCAGGTGGGGTAGGAAGTTTTCACAATCCTAGAGGAAACAAGGTTGATCAGTGTGCCTAGGGATTAGGAAGTGTCTCCACTAATCTAAGAGATTCATATTTGCTTTGGAAATACCTCTCCATTGCCAAGGATAAGGGCATAAAATCCTCAATAGTTCTAGGATACTCAATGCTAATAATAAAATATATGTAGGGTAGAGCCTCCCCATGTAGAAATCAACTCAAATATCTCATTTTAATGATCAAAATTCTGTCTATTCAATTTGAAAGAATATTGTTTTTCACATAAAGCACAAGTTGAATAATGATGTCAATATTAGGCTAAAGTAGTCTCCAACCTTCAACCATGGGCCTTGATAATAAAAAATTGGGATTAATTGTATCTTAATCCCTTAATCTAATGGAATTAGAAGCCCTAACCTTCCCATGTTTTAAGTGGCATAGTTTTCAACCTAATATGTGGTATCAATTCAAATTTAGAGGTGAGACGTGGGTTTCCCATCTCCTTCACTCATTTGAATTTTCCTCATGCTCCCACCATTATTTGGGATAATGGATTTTCCTCGGTGTATCTAATATTATTCCTTGATTGTGGATATCTAGGCATTGAGGAGTCTGGTTCCAAGGGATGCAACCTTTACTGGAGTGAGCATGGATTTGGATTGTTTGAGCTTGGACTTCAAGCCTCTCCTTCGGCTCATTCAACAGTCCTCAAATTTCACAAGGCCCTCCATGAGGGTTTATGTTCTCATGTTGGCCAAACATTCCTTGGCATCTTGGATTTCCCCTATGACTTTTACTATCCAAGATGGTATTATTTTTTATTTTGTTTCCTTATTGAAGTGCTTTGGTTTCTCAGTAATTATTTTATTAGTTTCAACTCTATTTAGTTAATTTTTTCTTATAGTTGTCTTCCCAGTTCTATTTTTCTGGTTATCACTCTATGATAGGTCTAAAATGGATAAGAATGAAGTTAAAGAGGTTCTTAATGTGCTCCATAGGAAAGTAGAGATAATTTGGGCTAACAAAAATGCTTTGATGAAAAATTATGCCAAGCTTGGAGATCAAGAACAAACTAATGCCAATCACAATGAAAATGTGATGAATATTTTTCACGTGAAGAATCAATAAATTGAATCTCTAGAAGCTTAATGCAATCAACTAAGAACCCTATCACCTAGTGAATGGATGCCCTTTCTCTTGCATCCAATAATAATGAATTTGTACATTCTATGTTAGTCATCCATGTGAAGGAGGAAATTGTGTAACAAAATAAATATCCACTGAAGATTGAGGAGCCAAGCTCCCCTCATTGTGAAGGGTAGGAATCCTAGGATATTTCCCCCCACGATTTGTTGAACCTTTTTTTTCAAATAGTATGTGTTTTGTCTCAATTTGTAAAGCAATCCACGTCTAGGAAAACTTGGAACTCCTATGTGGTAAGGAATCTAGAGCATATGCTATGGATGATAGAAGATTATTCAGTTTTTTTCATAGTCCTAGAATTGTTTGTATGTAATGTTGCTAGCTCTTGCATAACATTTTTAATATAATAAAAATTTTGTATTAGTAAAAAAAATTAAAATTAAAAAATGAACTTTGAGCCTTGTTGTTGACTTGGCTTTCTACCTTAAAGGATTTAGAGTTTATACCAAGCACTAATTTCAAAATTAAGAGAAGTACCCTAGATTTTTCTTTGGAATATGTATGTGCAAATCAATTGAATATAACTCAATTAATTGTGAGGAAAATGGTATCAATTTCAGTTAAATTCAAATTCCATTTTGTAAAATATTGATTTATAAAATGTCTTTCAATTTATGTTACTAATAAATATATATTTAATTTTATTTATTTATTTATATTAATATTTTTTTAATTTATAAAATAGGAAAATATGTATTTAATTAAATTCATCCATTCATATCTATAATTTTTTTTGTATTTTATAAATAAAATTAAAATTACATTTGTTCTTCGAAAACAATTCCTTATTAAAACTCAAATCTCAAAATCCCAAAAGCTATATAATTAAAGTGCATTAGAATAAAAAAATAAAGATCAATCTTTAGCAACTACCCATGCAAACTTTAAGCATGAAAATATATAGCCCAATAGAAACATAATGCAATTATAACTTCAAGAGAATCATGAATAGATGTAATGATAAGGGTTACAAGGACTTGTAATTATAAAGTAAATGTAAGACTACTTTTAAAAGAAGGTATGAAAATTGAAAAAACCATGAGACCAACATGTTCCCATTGGATATTTTATAAGTTCCATCACCATTATTGCAATTTTATTATATTAAATCAATAAGACAAGTTTACATGCGATTAGATTACACATTGATTTAAGGTTTAATGTTCCATAATTTAATATTTTATAAATATAATTAAAAAATAAAAGTATGATCATATTACAAAAAAAACGGATATAGGTCCGCTTCTTTATATTACTTTGATATGCATTGAAAACTCTGCTCACTTCTTTGCATGACTGATATGCACCGAAAGCTCTTGTCTCTAGTTATTGCAAAACATTGATTAGTGATGGATATGGAATTTAATATATCATTTATTAATCAAAATGTGACAGTGAATTGAGTTGAGATATAGAAAATAATAATTTAAGAAAAATATATCTATATTAATTTTTTTAAATTTCAAAATTAATTTTAAAATATCCAATTTTAAATTAATTTGATAATATATTTTAATTTATATTTGATATTATTACAAGCACTTAGGAATTGATATTTATCACAAGCTCAACTGGAACCATAACATTGAGAAAAGGATTAATGGGGTGGAAAGCTTATTTTGGTCTTGAAAATAATTGTAAAACAGCAAACCTCGTAATGTGGGATAAAAAGAAGTTCCTTTTTGAAACTTTAGTCACTCCTGTTATCTTATATGGCTGTGAAGTTTGGGGTTGCAGCATCTCCAAAGAATCATGGAGAAAGATTGAGAAAATCCATAAGCGTTTTATAACTTATAACCTGAAAATTAAAAGTAATACACCCTATCCTATTCTCCTTATAGAAGCAGGTCTTTCCCCTATTGAGAGCCTAGCTATGATTAGGTTCCTGTTGTACAAGCACAAACTCAATAACATAAACGATCATAGACTTCCTAAGCTAGCTTTAAATTCCAACCAAAACCACCTAAGGCTCAATCGGGGGTGGCATAAAGACACAAGACCGTGGTAAAACTATTGGGAGATCAACGAGAATGATGCATTGCAAAATATTAATAACATTAAAGATATTGTTACTTCTAAGTTCAAAGAAAAAATGTGGTGTGAGAAAGATTTAGCGGCTAAAAGAAAATTAAGTTATTATAAGAAGGTCATCAACCCCACCCTAGAAGATCAAAAGTATCTCTCTATTTTAACTAGCTCAAAGAAGAAAATTAATATAGCAAAGATTAGAACGAATTCTCATGAGCTCCATAGTGAAACAGGTCGTTGGGCAGTTCCTAAATCACCATGGATGGAAAGGATCTGCCATATATGTGACAATAGGAACATCGAGGATGAAAACCACTTCCTCTTAGAGTGCCCCGCATACAACCACATTAGATCTTAGTTTCACAATCTTTGTTACAACACTAACCTTCCTAGCCTTTTACAATGTCAAAATTATAGTGAGCTCAAGAGGCTTCTCTCCAAGATTTTTGAGCATAGGAATAAAATATTAAATCAAAATAAATAATGTTTCTTTAGGTCCGATAGACCAATGTTTGGTCTCAGCAGATGTTAACCACCACCATCATCATCATCATTATCACTTTGATAATATATTTTAATTTATATTTGATATTAGTGTTCATATATGTTGACGCTTAATCTTTGGGATTAAGTAAATCTATGTAAATATTGTAAATAGAAAATAAGGAGAATTAGAAGATGAAGAGATACGAGGAGATGAAACTCAAGAGCCTTTTCCTCCATGTATATATCTATGATCAATCTTAATGCAAAAATACTATTCGCTTTGAGGAGTTACCTCTTGGCCTTACAATATCAAAGATAATTAAACAGATTTAAAAATAGTTTATAATTTACAATCTCAATATTAAAGGAAATACTCCCTACCATATCCTCTTAATTGAGGCAAGTTTTTCCCCAATAAAAACATGAGATGTTGATCTAGTTTTACACAAAACCCTTTTCTTTTCCGTTTACTCTTGAAATCTGAAGTCCGGAATTACAAACCTCCAGATCAGGGTTGCATTCCACTATAACCAGGGCAAAGCCGGATTTCACTTACAATGGGTTAAAACCTTATTATAATATGAATTTTATATAACCCGCATGATTTTTATTTAAGGCGCAAATACACAAAAACAAAATATTGAATTTTATTCAGGGGTCTAATATGTCGAGATTGGGTCCCGCACCAGTCTAGGTAATTCAGGGGTCCAGAGGATTTTGCGGCTTGCAAATTTAATAACGGTCGAATGACTGAATTGGATCCCGGACCAAAAGGTCTTTAATGTTTGTTTAACTCGTCAATCCAAGGTTTAAATTGTTTGCGAAGGTAAAAAATTTACAAGCTTCGATCTTGCCAAAGTCCATACTTTATATTCTTCAATTCTTTCACTATAATTTTGATGTTCGCTTGACTCTCTCGATAAACCTGAACTACACTACAATTGAAGCAAATGACTAACCAACCCTGCAGATGACGAATCCCCTCTCTGTAACAATAAATTTAATCTCCACTCTGTAACAATAAATTTAATCTATAGCCATTAATGGGCTAAAACATGTGGAGGTTTGCCGTTACACCAAAACCCGCAGGTATTGGTAAACATTACAAACCAGTAACCAGGATCCCCAGGGTGGAAATTACGGATTCCATAGAGGTGTGGAGATTCTTCCAACAGCCCCCCTCAAATGCAACTCGGGG
The DNA here is from genome assembly GCA_031772625.1 of Pinus tabuliformis. Taxonomy (NCBI): domain Eukaryota; kingdom Viridiplantae; phylum Streptophyta; class Pinopsida; order Pinales; family Pinaceae; genus Pinus; species Pinus tabuliformis. The sequence goes on along the minus strand of CM062804.1, from coordinate 61,287,549 downwards.
GAATCAAACCTGGGTCCAAGCTCTGATACCATGTGTAGGTTTGTCGTTACACCAAAACTCGCAGGTATTGGTAAACATTACAAACCAGTAACTAGGATCCCCAGGGTGGAAATTACGGATTCCATAGAGGTGCGGAGATTCTTCCAACAAAACAAACAAATCACAAGATCAATGATTTTACGCTTTGATTTGTTCCTTCAACAAGATAATGAACGAAAACAAACATTGGACATAAATGTTAATATAAATTCTGGAAACGAAGAGAGAAAACAGAAATATTCTGATCTGCTCAATATCTCATCCAATACACACAAGAAAACTCAAAACCTCAAAATCTTCGGTTCTCTAAACCCTTTTCTTGATTTACAGGTTCTACTTAAATACGAAAAGGATAGTTTGTTAAGTTCCATTGGTTATGGATTTGGTTCCTAACTATAGGAAAATATATAATCTATTAAAACTAATTACAATATCTCTCATATATCAGCTACAATAGTTTCCTATTCTAACCACTAATTTTCTAAATATTACAAATAAATAAACCATTAATCACTAATTTTATTTAACCACTAATTCTCCTAAATATTACAAATAAATAAACTATATTCAGGAAACCCACTTCTTGTAGTAAATGAAATTTATGAACATTGTGGTCAAAATGAATTGACTAGCGATGATGCTCCTACATTAGACTCTCGGGGAAGAAAATTCTTCATGAGAGTCTCCACAGTGGTACCATACTTTGAGAGTTATGATTCTGTTATTCAAGGAGAACCCTCAATAGGTTGATTCTGTTATGCTCTTAACCTGCAAAATGATACCCAAATACAGAATATGCGAAGAAAAGATACCCAGAACACAGAATAGCAATGATTTTATTATTCAGAGAGTAATGTTCACTTACCTCTTCGAGGGGGCAACCTCCAATAGAGCAAAGCTCGACTACAAAATAAGACACGATGCTCCTCGTAGGGAGTCTCTATCCTTTATATATGACTCATACATGCAATACCACGGGCCAATACCGTGGGTTTTATTAATACCATCTATCTAATACTACAGCCCATTTGCAACTAATTGTGGTCCCGTCATTAATTGCGGGTTAACCATTTACAAATATTAATATGGGCTTTATTGACTCTTGACTATGACGTGATCCCATGACATAAATAAGGGGGTTAGGGTGGGACCCTAACATGCCCTCCCCCTTAAGACTAGCCTTGTCCTCAAGGCTGAAGTTGCAGAAACTGCTGAAGAATAGTGGCTGGTTCCCAAGTTGCATCTTCCAGAGAGGTGTCTTTCCATTTGACGAGGACTTCCTTAATCATGCAGCCACGCAGGTGCTTGTCTCGTGTGTCTAGAACCTGTTCGGGTTGAAGCCAGATTGACCCTTCTTCGTCCAATTCAGGTAGACTGGTTTGAACTCGGCAATTGTTCCCAATCACTTTCTTGAGGCACGATACATGGAAAACTGGATGGATTTTTGCAGTAGGTGGCAAAGCCAACTTGTAAGCCACTTCTCCAATGCACTGAAGTACTTGGTATGGTCCGTAGAATTTTGGAGAGAGCTTTTGACAACCCTTGTCTTTAAGTGATGTTTGCTTATATGGTTGCAGCCTCAAAAAGACCTGATCCCCTTCTTGAAATTGGCACTCTGAGCGATGCTGGTCGACCTGTTGCTTCATGCGGTTCTGAGCTTGATGAAGATTCTCTCTAATATGGGCGAGCATGGTTGCGCGGTGTTGTAGGAGTTGATCCACTGCTTGTACTTTGGAGCACCCCTTGAGATAAGAAGTATGGGAAGGCGGAAGTTGACCATATACTGCTTCATAGGGAGTCATTTTGGTGGTGGCATGATAGTTGGTGTTATACCACCATTCAGCCAGAGGTAACCACTGTACCCAAAGGTGTTGCTTTTCTGAAGTGAAACACCTAAGATAGGTTTCTAGACATTTGTTGACGGCTTCAGTTTGACCATCCGTTTGCGGATGATAGGAAGTACTGAGTTTTAGTTGAGTGCCTTGTATCCTGAAAAGTTCCTGCCAAAAATTACTGGTGAAGATCGGGTCGCAATCAGACACAATAGAAGTGGGCATGCCATGCAATTTGAAAATCTGATCCATGAAAGATTGAGCGACCAAAGTTGGTGTAAACGGATGGGGTAGGGCGCAGAAATGAGCATACTTCGACAGTCGGTCCACAACCACCATCATGACTGACTTGTTCCCGGTCTTTGGAAGACCTGTAATGAAATCCATAGAAACCTCCGTCCAAATTGATGTCGGAATGGGCAATGGTTGTAATGTGCCTGGTGTGTTGACGGTTTCCCCTTTGTGGCGTTGACAGACATCGCATTCTGCTACAAAAGTAAGGATGTCCTTTTTCATGCCTATCCAAAAAAATGATCTTCTAGTGCGAGCATACGTCTTCTGAAAGCCCGAATGTCCTGCAATGGGAGATGAGTGCAATTCTGCCAAAATGCGACTTTTGAGGGTGGATGTTGGTGCTATTACGACTCTGTCCCTGTAGCGAAGAATATCATCCTACCACGAGTAGCCCTTGGTGGAATTTGGATCTACTTGCAATTGAGAAATGATTTGGGATAGCCCGGGGTGTGAAAACCATTCCTTACGAGCCTCTTCAATCCACTCTGGAATGGGGAGGGAAATTGCTAGTAGAGTACTTTCTTCCTCAAATTGGCGAGATAACGCATCTGCTACACTATTGTCTTTCCCTTTCTTGTAAATGATCTCATAATCATATCCCAGCATTTTGGCGAGCCATTTATTTTGTTGTGGGGAGGATAGGCGTTGCTCCAAAAAATATTTAAGACTGTGATGATCTGTGCGGATTTGAAAACGTCGCCCCAATAAGTAAGGTCGCCAGGTCTCGACTGCATGTAAGATGGCCATCATTTCTTTTTCGTAGGTAGATTGGCCCAGATTCCTCCCACTTAGTTGTTGGCTTGTGAAGGCCAAAGGTCACCCTTCCTGCATTAAGACCGCCCCAATACCTGTCCCCGAAGCATCACATTCAATGACAAAGGATTTGGTGAAGTCAGGTAGTGCTAAGACTGGAGTGGAACACATGGCGTTTTTTAGAGCGGTAAATGCCTGTTGTGCTTCCTCGTTCCAGAAGAAGGAATTTTTCTTTAGGATTTGAGTGAGGGGCTTCGCTATGCGGCCATAGTTGCAGACAAATTTATGATAATAGCCTGTGAGACCCAAAAATCCTCTCAAGCTCTTCAAGGTCTTAGGTTGAGGCCATTCTTGCATTGCCTGGATCTTTTTGGGGTCCACCTTGACACCTTCACGCCCCACAATGTGGCCCAAATACTCAACTTCTTCCATGCCAAACGAACACTTGGACATCTTGACAAATAATTTATGCTTGCGGAGCAGTTGCAAGAGTAGATCTACATAATGAAGATGTGAAGCCCAAGTGCCACTATAGATGAGCATGTCATTGAAGAAGACAAGGACAAATTTCCTGAGCTATGGTTTGAGAATGTGATTCATAAGGCTCTGAAAAGTAGAGGGGGCATTACAAAGACCAAATGGCATGACCAGGAACTCATAATGGCCTTCATGAGTTCTGAAAGCAGTCTTGGGAATGTCGACTTCCTTCATGCGAATTTGGTGGTAGCCTGAGCGAAGATCCAACTTAGTGAAGAATTGAGCCCCATTGAGTTCGTCCAGCAAATCGTCAACCACCGGGATGGGAAATTTATCTTTGACTGTCAGTTTATTGAGGGCCCTGAAGTCGGGACACATCCGCCACTCCCCATCTTTCTTGAGCACCATGACCACTAGGGATGAATAAGGACTAATGCTGGGACGAATGACACCTGCTTCCAAAAGTTCCTTGATTATTTTTTCTATTTCATTCTTTTGGGTGAACGGATATCTGTATGGCCGCACATTTGGGGTTGGGCCCCTGGAACCAAGGTGATGCTATGATCATGTTCCCCTCGCGAGGGTGGAAGCTCATGAGGCTTGTCAAAGACCGGCAGATGGTTATTTAAAATCTGTTGCATCTCAGGATGAATTTGCAGAGACTTGGTGTCGATTACCTGGATGGCATTAAATTGAGCTACCACTCCATGATGGCCCTTTTTTAATAATTTTTCCATCCTATGCGAGCTGATGATAGAGGGGGCTCTTGCCTGGAGTCCACAGAGGGTATGTGTGGAGTTGTTCTACTTAAAACTCATATATAACTCCTGGAAATCCATTGTGATTGGCCCAAGAGTGCGGAGCCATTCAGCGCCGAGGACAATGTCGCAACCCCCCATGTGTATGGCAAACATGTGAGTTTTCAACTGATAATCCCCCATTTGAAGTTTGACATTTTCACAGTGGCCTTCACATTTCATTATGCCCCCATCCGCAATTTGGACTTGGAAGTTAGAAACTGCTTGTACAAAACAATGCACGGCTTCTGCGACTTTTTGATGGATGAAATTATGTGTACTTCCACTATCAATCAAGACTACTATTGGGCAATGTTTAAGAAAACCTCTGATTTTGAGAGTTTGAGGGGAAGAAATCCCTGCCAACACATGCAACGAAATAACTGGTTCGTCAGAGACATTGTCCTTTTGGTTGTCTTCTTCTAGAGCCTCATGTTCCTCAAGTGGTGGATCTTCCTCTGTTGAGCTGTAGTCAGTGGCATCTATTTGAAAAAATTTAGGCTCCTTGCATTTATGACCTGGGGAGTATTTTTCATCACAGTAGTAACATAGTCCTTGCTTTCTTCTTTTGGCCATTTCCGCAGGTGACACCTTTTGGACCTTAAGTGTTTGAGTCGTGTTGTGAGCTTGTGGGGGGCGACCTTTAGTGGAGAAATTTGGGCGACTGTATTGGGCTGCTCATGCACGTTCCACGTTACGAGCTACCTTGCAAGCCTCTGTCCATGTGGGAGGGTGGTGCAGTAAGACTTGAGCTTTGATGGCTTCTTTAAGACCGCTGATAAAACATTCCGTGTAGAACACATCTGAGAGACCCCAAGTGCGGAAGGCTAAGGCTTCAAAGGCTGTAATATATTCCTCCACTGTACCCGTCTGTCGGAGCTTAGTAAGACGACCCAAAAAAGAGTCCTCCTGTTCAAAGCGGCTTTGAAGAGCTTTTGTAAATTGGTTCCAAGTATGCCATTCCCACCATTGCCACCTTTCATTGATCAAGTACATGCTCCCCAACATAAGCTGAGTCGCATCATCTAAGATACGATTCAGTTTGAAATACTGGTCCATTTGTGCTATCCATGCCGACGGGTGTGAACCGTCAAATTTATGCATATCCAACTTGGGAGGTCGCTGACTGGGTGGTTGGTGGGTGTGCCAGACATGAGGAGAGTGGCTAGACTCACCCTCATTGTATTCATGGCCATTATACGCCTCCTCGTGGGCTTGCTCCTTGCCCTTCGGGATTAATTGCTGGACCTGGATACATAGTCCGTTAAGCTGATTGTTGAGGGTTTGCATGGATTCTTCAAGTTTGTCCATCCTTTCATTGGCCATCGCTTGGGCTCTAGTTTCTACCATACACCAACCTTATGAACAATTGGGACCGCCGAAAAAAATTTCACTAATAATTGAATGGTACCACCGTGCTCAGCTCGTCGTCCTGATTCTGATGGGCTAGATCACCAATAAGCGCCCCGGAAGATCTCAGACTTTTTTTTTTTTTTTTGAAAACTCCTAACGGAGTTTTACTCCTTCCTGATCAATACTGTAGTTGCCAAATCCTCAAAATGTCAATGCGGCCAAAAGTCCTGCGAAAATTATACCCCGGTATAGGAACCCTTCACAACAACTCTGATTTGGTGGATCTGAGAGATCTGAATGGCGGATCGGATAGCTCTGGGCTGCGGAACAGGCTGCTGCTGCAGATCGGCTGGATCGAATAGATCAGAATGACTGATCTGCGAACTCGAGACTGTGGGACTGATGTCTGCTGCTGCTACTGCACTCCTTTGCACAAGAGGATCTGATATAGATGATGTGCGATCCCCCGATAGAAAAGGGAACTATGGTCTTGAGGAGTGTCAGGTGCTACAGATTGCAATATACATAAGGGTCTGGCAGTAGTACTCGGCCCAATGTTTCAGGGCTCTAACTAAGGAGGATCTACCGTACCCTTAGCCGTACAACCCAACTACCCTATCATACGGGCGAGTAATCTCTCCGAGTGCTATTCTCGGTGTACTGTAGCCACAAGACGGCCGACGGTTTATCTATGGCGAGGTTTCAAGGGAGCCTAGGGGGCTTCCGATATACCTAGAGGGTACGTGGAAGACAGTCCGTGTGCGGTTCTGTCTAATGCGCTACTACTCGAAGGGGTACCCACAGGGGTTACAAGGGAGTCCAACAGACGTGACCACCTCTTGTATTTCCTGCGTGCATGCCTCCCCAAATCCGCAGGTTTATGCGCTCAACGATAGATCCCGTGGTTTAAAGACGCCGGAACACGTCTCTAGCCGAAATTTTTTTTTGCTAAGAATTGGAGATCCCACCGGCCCTGGAAAGTGCTTTGATACCACTTGTTATGCTCTTAACCTGCAAAATGATACCCAAATACAAAATATGCGAAGAAAAGATACCCAGAACACAGAATAGCAATGATTTTATTATTCAGAGAGTAATGTTCACTTGCCTCTTCGAGGGGGCAACCTCCAATAGAGCAGAGCTCGACTACAAAATAAGACACGATGCTCCTCGCAAGGAGTCTCTATCCTTTATATATGACTCATACATGCAATACCACGGGCCAATACCGTGGGTTTTATTAATACTATCTATCTAATACTACGGCCCATTTGCAACTAACTGTGGTCCCGTCATTAATTGCGGGTTAACCATTTACAAATATTAATATGGGCTTTATTGACTCTTGACTATGACATGATCCCATGACATAAATAAGGGGGTTAGGGTGGGACCCTAGCAGATTCTTCCACTTGATTAGGTATTGGAAATACTCTTTTTCTCTCGTTTTCTTCATCAATCACTAGTCTAATACCGCTATGCTCTCCTTTGGGAGTACTTTTGGCAGTCGTTTCTCCCATCCACTAGTCTGATCCCCATCACTTACAGGTGTGTCAGTTGTAGTTATGTATGTTTCCTTAAAGGGATATAAGTCTACCACCTTAAAAATTGGTGAAATTCCAATATCTTGAGGAAGTTCTAGTTCATAAGCATTTGAGGAAAACTTCCTTAGAATTTTACAAGGACCAATTTTCTTAAGTTTGATTTTATTATATGTTCCCACAAGAAAACTTTCCTTTCTCAAATATGACATGAATAAGTCACCAATTTGGAAATCGTGTTGTCTCATTTTCATATATATTTGTTGTTTATATTTTACACTACTTTCTTGCATTTGTTATTTTACCCTTTCCTACAATTCCTGCATACTCGCCGTGAAATCTTCTCCTACTACACTTCTGAATTCTTGATTTCCCAAGTTCCTTAACTCATATACTCCCCTAGGGTGCATTCCATATAAAATTTGAAATTGATTCATACCTATACTCTTGTTGGGTGAATCATTATAGGTGAACTCAGCTTGGGCAAGCACTTGATCCCATTGTTTGGAATGTGCATTCACTAAGCTCCTTAGAATATCTCCCAGACTTCGATTTACTACCTTTGTTTGACCATTAGTTTGTGGGTAATATGTTGAATTAAAATTTAAATTGGTGCCTAGCTTTTTCCATAAAGTTCTCCAAAAATGGTCTAAAAACGCAGTGTCCTTGTTTTACACAATAATACGAGGCAACCCATGTAGTGTTACAATTTCTTTGAAAAATAGACTTGCCACATTAGTTTTGTCAGTAGTTTTAGTACATGAAATAAAATGTGCCATTTTTAAAAATCTATTCAGAGAAACAAAAACAAAGTCATTACCTTGTTGTGTTCAAGGTAACCCTAAAACAAAATCCATGTTGATTAAATCCCAAGGCCTATTAAGAATGGGCAGTGGCTGATAGAATCCAGTATTTTGACTGCTCCCTTTTTCCTATTGAAAAATCCCGCATCCTTCGACAAATATTTTCACATTATCTTGCATATCTGGCCAATAGTAAAATGTATTTAACACGAAAAAGGTTTTGTAAACTCCAAAATGTCCAACTAGTCCTCCACTATGCTTTTCCTGTATTAAAGTATCCCTCATAGAATATCTAGGAATAAAAAGTTTGTTGTCTTTGAGCAGTGAGCCCTCTTGAATCATGTATCTAGACCACTATGTTGTATTTGTGCTTACTGGATTTTCACAGGATGCATAAGCTTCCTTGAAATATACATCTCTTTTAGAAATCTCTCTAAGTTCATCAAACCTTGTAACATGAAATTAAAACTCTTGTAGAATTAAATTAATCCTACTTAAATCATTTGTTATTTTGTTTGACAATCCACTGTTATGTTTAATTACAAAAGTGAAATTTTGTAAACATTGAACCAACTTAACATGCCTTTGATTTAGTTTTGGCTGGTTGTTATAAATTGCAGTGCATGATTGTCAATAAACAAGATAAATCAGTTAGGTATAAGATAATCTCGCCATTTCTTCAAAGCCTACATAACAAGATAAAACTCCTTATCATATGAAGAATACTTATGTTTGGTTTCTTTTAACTTTTTGTTGAAGCAGGTAATTGGGCATCTCTCCTAACTTAAAACTACTCCAATAGCAATACTGCTAGCATTTGCCTCAACTTGAAATGATTTTCTAAAATCTAGCAGTGCTTAAACTGGTTGTTCTATTTTCCTCTATTTGAGTAATTTGAAATTACGATATGTTGCTACGATCCACTTAAAAGGTGGATTATTCTCCTTGATGGTTTCAATAATGGGTGCACACAAACTACTGAAACCTTTAATAAACCTTCTATAAAAACTTGTAAGTCTGTGAAAACTTCTTATCTTGAATATATTTCATGGAACTGGCCAATTTAGAATTGCTTCCACTTTATGTGGGTCCATCTTTAGTCCATCCTTGGAGATTACGAACCCAAAATAAACCAACTTGTCCTTCATAAAATTGCATTTTATTTAATTTATCAGCAACTTTTCTTTTTGTAGTGTGCCCAAAATGAACTTCAGGTGTTGTAGATGTTCATCTCTCATCATGATGTACACTAAAATATCATCCAGGTAAACTATGACAAATTTCCTTGTGAATTATTTTAAAACTTCATTCATTAGTCACATAAAAGTGTTGGGCGCATTTGTAGACCAAATGGCATCACAAGCCATTCGCACAACCCATGATTAGTTTTAAATGTCATTTTCCACTCATCTTCTTCTCTGATGTGAATTTGATGATATCCACTTTTTAAATCAATTTTTGAAAAAAAAAATAACATCGCTTAGGCTGCCAATTAAATCATCAATTCATGGGAGTGGAAACTAATACCTGGCAATAATTTTATTGATATCCCTCAATTCAATACACATCCTCCAACCACCATATCTTTTTGGAGTTAGCATTGTAGGTATAGCACAGGGACTCATACTTTCTTTAATGAGGCCTTTATCTAGTAATTCTTGAACCTATTTTTTCACCTCTTCATTTTCCTGTAGTGTCATTTGATATGTTGCTTTATTTGGTAGAGTGGATCCTATAATCAAATTAATGTGATGGATGATACTTATAACAAGAGAAAAATGGCTTGGTAGCTGATCCACAATAACGTGATAAAATTTATCTAACATGCTTCTAATTTCTTTAGGCAGGTCATTTAAATTGGTGCTAGTAAGAATTACCTATGGTTTCCCAATTAGATAAAAATGTACCTCCTTTTTTTGCTTCTTGCAATAGATCCTTCCCACTCATAAGCATTACACTAGTACCTACTTCATCCTCAACTCTTCATCTAGTAAAGGCAACAAAACATGATCTTGGTCATCCTTTTTAAGAGTGTATGTATTTTTTCCTACCATCATGGATGGTTTTCTCGTCGTATTGTCATGGCTTCCCCAATAGCACACAGAAAATGTCCATCAGCATTACATTCCAAACAACTTGATCTTATACCTTCCAATTAGGAACTATACTCTGCAATGTTCATTAACTAAAACTTGGTGGCAATTTTGTAACCAACACACTTTTTAAGGATGAGGGTGTGCTATTTTTTTCAAATTCATTTTTTTCTAAAATTTCAACATAAACCAAGTTATTATTATTTCCACTATCAATTACAAACTTGCAATACTTACCTTTGGATTTTCACATAGTTCTTAATAGACTTCTCCTTTGATATGGCTCTTTAACTTCCTTTTTTTCTTTAATCATCAGTCTTTTCATTAGCATTGACTCCCTTGCTTCAGGAACTTTTTTTAATAATAGTTATATGTTCATAATATTCCACTACTTCCACAACATGAGCACCTCTCTAACCTACTGGTGCATTCTCGGGACATTCCCAAGACATATGTCCTAGTTTCCCACATCTGAAACATCTAGGTTGATAGTCTCTTCCTCGATATCTGCCTCTGGAGAATGATCTTCTCCCTCTCATATCACCTCCCCTTAGTGATTGACTACCGGAAATTCCTCCATATTCTCTTATAGATTGGACTTTTCATCTTCCACTATGTTTCCCTTTGCCTCTTGCAGGACTCCTTCCTCGAATAATCTGACTTTGCTTCCAAGCAAGCTTCACTTCTACCTTCAAGGCAGCTTGATATGCATCCTCAACAATTTTCAAAGACAAGAGGTTGATTTCATCTTTAATATCAAATATCAAACCATTTATGTATCTAGAAACTTTCTTAGCATCATATTTTACATGACCAACACTAATATTTTACTTCTATAACTCCTTAGAAGCATCTGTGTGAAGAATGGCTGGTTTTATGACAGTTCTTACATGGATGAAGATCAAAACAGTGATCTTTCAGATGGCCAACTCGATCACAGTGTTGGCATTTCTCAATCTGTTGTTGTTGTTGTTGATGTGGAAGAGGGGCAGAATCTGGAACCGCTGGAGGTGCACTGTCATGAGGAACAGCTGAACTGTCATGAATGAATCCAGCACTCTGAAACTGAATGGGCTTGGCATAGTCTGGAATATGAAAGGACAAGTCCTTGTCATATCCAAGACCAGTTCTGTGCTTGTTGTGGACAAGCTGTTCCCAAGGTCTGATGATGGGCTTGGGAAGTGCAGACTGAGTTTCTGCATCTGCATGTACAATTTCTGCTTTATTTGAATGAACAGTAACATTATTGACTTGCTGTTTATGGGAGTCTATTTCAATCTTCTGAACAGAAACAGGTTCAGAATGATGACTCCACTTGTGTAATTCTTCCTGCTGTAGCTTTGTCTCAAGCTACAAAAACTCTATCTTTTCTTGTGCATTTTGTATACATTTTTGAATGTCAGCAATAATGTCTTTATTGAATATGATTGCGCTGTCAGCAGTGGATACGATTAGAGTTCTCAATAACTCTAATATTCTTTCAAGCTTAGCCATTTTTCTACACCTTAAAAATCCTCCAAAATCCCGCAAAAAAATGTCAGCTGCTAAATATCTTCAAGTTACACAAGAAAGCCCTGTAGCTTAAAGGGAAAAAAAAACCAACCAACAAATTACTTCAAGAAATTTAGTAGCTGATAGTTCAAGGTATCTTCAATAAGTTGCTTAAGTTCTGCACCAATCAATTCTTCAAGTGCTTCACAATGTGCTCTAGGATGATACTCCAAGGTCTGCTCAAAATGGCTTTGAGAGACTTTCTCAAGACTGTTGTAAATTCTTCTTCAAGGCTTCATCAAGTGCCTTAAAGGATGTATCTATATTACCTCAAAATAGCTTCAACAAATGCTTCAATGATGCTCACCTACAGGACACAATTCAAGTTTCAAGGTACCTGATCCGAGCCTTAATACTTCATTGTTCTTGCAGGTCTTGTCCAAGATCCGAGCTCCTCAAATACCTCTCCACACACTGATCCAAGTGACTGTAATATAGTCCAAGCTCCTCACAACACAGGTCCAAGGTATATAGGACTGTTCTAAGGTTCTGAGCTTCACAACTGATCTCCCACAGGCAGACTACCTGAGCCACCACAGATTTATATCTTCAGTTCTCCACAGGTTAGGTCTGAGACACAACTGCAATAAGTCCGAGATGTAATCTTCTTCACTGGCTAACAGTCTGAGGTCTTTAATTGGTGGATGATCTCAAAGTTCAAGGTGAGGTCTATGTAAGTTGTTATTCCTCCAAAACTATCACTGATCTGAGGTAGAATACAAGACTATAATTCCAGAAGCCTTCTTTTTTTTTTACTGATTCGATTTTAGCTTCAAACATAGGGAGTCTGCAATTCTCATACAATACTGAGGCAGTTGTCCACACTTCCTTGTGCTATATGACTGTCCACTGCATGAACTGTAATGCGAGTTCCACACCAACACAGATCTGAGCCTTAAATGAGCTCCCACAGGTGGCTGCCACAGATCCGTCCTCCTTCAGGTGACTTTTCACAAGGTCTGTTCTTCTATCCTTAAGTCTGAGCTGTTTGTGATCCTTGACAATCTTCCTTCCTCAACCTCCTTTGAAAGAAAAAATGAATGTCTTCCACAATCTACAGTTGAAGTACAAACAGTTCGAGCACTCCTGAAGGTAGAACCAGCACGCTAGTGAAGAATGAGTTCAGCTCACTTACATAATGCACAATTCATGTTGTTAACTTCACCATCTGATGCAGCCCAGGCCGCTCCTACCAGGATCCTCCGACCACCATGCATTATTCCCCTGATCAAACCTAATGCTTCTGGGGCTTGTTGAAGTTTATCTCGGATCATCAATCTTGATGAAAAACCCTGAACTTACTGATGCGCAAATCAAGCTACAGCACAAGCTGGATGTCTTTGACACTTGGTTTCTCTCCCAGCAATTATGAATCCTCTTTCAATTGCAGGAGGATTGATCAACGGCCGGGTTGAATAGTTCGTGCGTGAAATGTTATGTCAGCACAAATGCACAGGCGTGTGCGACCTGGTCTTCCAGATGACCTTGCTATTGCTTGCTTAATTCGGGTTCCACGTGTCTTCCATCGGAAACTCAGGCTCGTATGTAAAAGGTGGTACCGTCTTTTGGCTGGAAATTTCTTCTATTCTCTAAGAAAAAACCTTGGCATAGCAGAAGAGTGGATCTATGTATTCAAACAGGACCGTGATGGTCGCATTTCATGGCATGCATTTGATCCTAGGTACCGATTATGGCAGCCCGCATTCTTGAGCGATTGGACGGGAGTGAGGCCGACTTAGTGATGTGAACCTCTGAGCAACGGAATAGAGATATGAAAGCTACTTTCAACTGAATTAGAATACAAGTTCTTTTAGGGCATGGTTACTTTCAACACCAAGTTTGTTTATTCATATAACAAAAGCACTCTGTCAGTGCATGATTATTTATTCTGCGGCAAGTTTGTTTGTTTTAACAAACGCTTCACCATAATAGACGTAAACAATGGGTATATACATTTCAAATCTATATAGCAATGAGTGGCTATTTCAAATCATACGCACGCTGCCTCGTCTCTAATTCGCGATTTGAATCCAGGCTGCGAAGCCGGGGATGCCCCGTGTCAGCAAAAACAACATGTAATACGCTGGTGGTGCAATATGCCTGTTGGGAGGAGCCGTGACAGCGACGAATAAGTATTGGTTCCCACACGAATAGGCTGTATATCAAACCAGAGAGGCCACCACTCTTTCCTTCTGCTTGAGCGATGGAGATGGACCTGGAACAGCCTCAAGGATCGAGGGATCCAACCTCCCCTCCTCCTCCTCTCACTCAGCTCAAGGATGAAATGTCATCTAGAATGTTGAAGGACCTCTCAAAAACAGACCTCATTTTTTGATACCATTGAGTCTCGGAATATCTTCTTCGATGGTCGCTGGACTTGGACGCAGTGGATTCTATGCAAAGATGAAGGGGGTCACTGGTCTTGCACGAGCAAGGTCCGCGTGCTGGACATGAAACTCTGGCACCCCAAATTCCTAACCAATTGGAATGGGTTCACGCGGTTGGGGCGTATGCTCGTTTGCTCCAAGGTCATATCAACAGCAGCGTTAAACAACGTTCAAAATTCCAAAACGTTCAACACAAAGCCACAATTTTCAATTGAATCCGCACTGAGATAGTATGCAACAGGCGCAGTTACCAGGTCAGAGACGTTTATGTCAGAGACGTTTATGAATGAGTGAGAGAGCTGAACAGTCAGAGACGTTTTATGAATGAGTGAGAGAGCTGAACAGTCAGAGACGTTTTATGAATCAGTGAGAGAGCATGAAACGCTTATGGACAGAGAGCGCAGGTAAAAATATGGCAGACAGACATGTCAGAAGAACCGCTTGGACAGTGCTGGCAGTCTCAGGAACAGCTAAAATTTAGCTAAAGAAATATTCATGAGAAAATATTCATGAAGTTTATGGCAGAAATAAACTGCACAGAAAGGTCATAAGACAAATGGCTCACATTAATTATGCAGGGCAGGAATACGCCTGCTCTGATACCATGTTAAACACACATGGGCAGCCAGAAAGATATGAAAGATAAAACATGCAATTCATTTTTTATTAACATGAGATATACATTTATAGTACAACATATGACTCTTGGGTTTCAGATCCCAAGGTCTCTTGGACTGCTTTGGTCTATTCGGCTTCCACACTAACCCATTTAGGATTAGGTGTCCAACAGTATATTATGTGACTGACAAGGAATTTTTTCTGAGATTTTGTAATTGTCTCGAAAGGTTAATTTGATAATCTTAGGTAAAAATTTACCTTTGATTTTTTCTACCATTATGTACTCCCAATATTTAATCACATATTTTCCTTTCCTCTTTCACTCAATTTGTACCTCATCTCACCATAGCACAGTGTGGCCTTTGAGTTTAGTCATTGCGTACTTGACTCGCTTATCTCCTTCAACATCCTCATAATCAAAATATTTATCAAGAGCATTTATCCAATCCATTAACTCATTAGTGTTTAAATTTCCTTCACGTAGCAATACCTCCATTTTTCATATGGCAGCCATTAGTGTTTAAATTTCCTTCATGTTACTATTTATTTTATTCTACTCTAATACTTATTATGAAAGAAGTCTATAGTACCTTGAAAACAAATTCATATTCAAGATCTCAATCTTCATAGTTTTGAAAGAAGGTGATATCCATCCTAAGTACTTATTTGATGTATAAACCAACCTAGATCCATCTTAACTCCAGATTGTTATGAAACCAGCTCACAAAAAGATAGACAAGAGAGATCAACGCCTTAGAATTTAGCGTCTTCGAGGGGGCAACCTCGTTAACATACACAAATGAAAAATTCTTGGATGATACAAATGAAAAGACCTCCTTTATATATATAGGAGTCTAAGGGGTCATAACATAATCAGAGCCGACATAACAATAATAATGTAAGTGCACAATAATAACAATAGTGGGCTTCTATGGGGCACAATAGTAACAATATGGGCACTACATGGGTACATCAATATAATAAGTGGGTTGTACTAATAACAATAAGGGGTTACACTAGTAGTATAGGGGCCTAAAATGCCCCTCTCCTTCAAAAAGCGTTGTCCTCAACGCTTGAGTCTCTCTTGATGCTTCTGTATAAAATTCTTGTCCTCCCATGTGGAATCTTCAGCGAGTAAGTTCTTCCACTTAATGAGATACTCTGAAATTGATCAATTTTGTAGATGTCGGGTTCTTGTTTCTGTGACTGCTCCAGGTTCCAATATGATTTTTCCTTCCTCTTCAATTTCTGGCAATATTGTTTGAATTGGGATATTTTGTAACTTTTGAATAAGTGGCCATACTTCTTCGTCCTTCTTCCATTCATCCCTTTCTTCGTTTATCCAATCTGGTTGGATAATAGAAATAGCACAAAACAATGCTTCCACATCCTCATCCTTGAAGAGTCTTCCCATTCGGCAAGGTCACCATTTTTTAAGTGCATGTAGTATTGCCAACATTTCCTTCTCATAAATAGCTTGCTTGAGATGTAGCAGTAAAAATACCCAATCACCTACATCAAAACATTTTTCACTACAATGTTGATCTACCTGTTGTTTTGTTTGATTTTGCACCGAAGTGGCGTTATCCTTTAAAAGTTGGACAACTTGTTGTTGATGCTCGATGTGATATTTCACTGCTTGAACCTTTTTCTTCTTGATATGTCCTTCCATCTCTAGAGTTTGAGGAGTAGTAATTTCTTCCAATCCTTTACAAGATATGGTCGGATTCATTTCTTGATGCTCGATGTGATCTTTCACTTCTTGAACATTTTTCTTCTTGATATGTCCTTCTATCTTGATAGTTTGAGGAGTGGTAATTTTGACCAATGAATTACAAGATATGGTTGGATTCATTTTTTCTTTCTCGGTGTCATCTTTCACTTCTTGCACCTTTTTCTTCTTGATATGTCCTTCTATCTAGAGAGTTTAAGGAGTGGTAATTCTTGCCAATGCTTTACAAGATATCGTCTAATTCATTTCTTCTTTCTCTGGGGTGGGGTCCTAGCGTATATCTTCTTCTTTTGATTTTTCTTGATCCTTTTCTTCCTCCTCTTCATATTCTATGTAAAATTATTTCTTCTCAGCACACTTATGACCTTTAATGCATTTGCTATTACAATTGTAACAAAGCCCTTTTTCTCTTTTTTCTTCCAATTGTTGTGGTGTAACCCTTGTAGGTTGTGGAAGGCTGGGAGAAACAACACTTCCATCTTTATAGTTGTGAGGGGTATGCTTCCTGGTTTCCATAATTTTTCTTTCCACTATGTCACAAAGCCCTTTTACTCTTTCCAATTGTTGTGGTGTTGCTCTAAAGAAGGTGTTGCTCTTCGTATCCTCATAATGTGCTATCATTTCCTTCGTGAAAATTGACCACGTAACAAGTTGTTTACGAGAACAAAGCCCTTCATACCATAAAAATTGATCCGGTTCTAAATATGAAGATGCAATACATACCTTTTGTAACAGTGGTACACCATGTAAATCAAAATATTTCTCCATATGAAGTATCCAATTTACCGGATCCTTGCCATCAAACTTCCTCATCTTGCTTTTTCTTGATTTTAGGAGCTCGATCTTGAAACGACTGTAACTCTGTACTTTCAAATCTTTAAGTTCTAAAATTGCGACCTGTAGTAGCCCTCTGTGTCCTCTTTCCAATGCCACCAGTTTGATCCAAATTGGATTCTCCAAGAAAGAGTTATGCACAATCTCCCAAGATGACCTAATTATAAACCTTTCTAGAAGAGCGAACTTGTATAAAGTGCCACGTGTCACTGTTTCGACCTTTGGCTCTAAAGAATATATAAAAGAAACTACAATCCATAATCTTTCTGCACCTTCTTACGAAATTTCAATCTGATGCTCAGAGAGAAAGTTATGATGATTTTCCCCAGGTCACCTGTTTGGAATGTAATTTAGGAGTCTGCAAAAAGACCAAGTTCCTTAGATCATATCTCCGCAAATATAGCGCGAAAAGCTCTGAAATTCAGACCCAAGATTCAGCATGAATTCTTCTCAAATGGGTTTTTTTTTAGCTTCTGAAATGTCACAGAAAAAAAAAGTTATAGCGAAAATGCCACGATGACCTGTTTGGAGCAGTGAAACCCTAGAATCCAAAGCTCTGATACCAAATGTTATGAAACCAGCTCACAAAAAGATAGAAAAGAGATATCAACACCTTAGAATTCAGCCTCTTCGAGGGGGCAACCTCCTTAACATTACACAAATGAACAATTCTTGGATGATACAAATGAAAATACCTCCTTTCTATATATAGGAGTCCAAGGGGTCATAACATAATCAAAGCCGACATAACAATAATAATGTAAGGGCACAATAATAACAATAGTGGGCTTCTATGGGGCACAATAGTAACAATATGGGCACTACATGGGTACATCAATATAATAAGTGGGTTGTACTAATAACAATAAGGGGTTACACTAGTAGTATAGGGGCCTAACACAGATCTATCAAGTGTTGAGAGGGATCAAATCTTTCAAGATGTAAATCTATTTTTGGGTGCAAAACTTGGGGAAAGATTTGCACCCTTCCCCGAGTTTTGCACCCTTAGATATTTGATCCCTCTCGGTACTTGATAAATTTGGAGTTAATATGGATCTAGGTTAGTTTCAGTGTTGCACGGCCACACAAAATGTTTCAAGCATATGATTAATATAATCATTTTAAATATGTTAAATATGTCTAATATTAATATAATAAGTTCCTTCTCTTCTACATCTCATGCACATTGGACTTGTATTTGTATTAAATACCTAAATTCCAGCATATGACTCCTCACACACATGAAAAAATTGAACTTGAGCTAATCAATAAATCCTATCACAACTTTTTTGATGTGCAATATTCATATCAGCGAGAGCTACAAGTTTACCTTCGGCATATATATCTCATAAACATATTTTTTTCATATGGTTTTCTTCTGCATCTTGTACCATTTCTAAGTTGGTTGAATATTACTTTCTTTGAATAAGCGCTTCGTTGTTCATCTTTTTGTTTCATTTGTTCTTTGTGCTCTTTTGTTGTCATTTTCTATAGTATTTTTTGTCAATTTCCTCTTCATTGTGCATCTTATTTTATTCTTTTCTCTTGAC
This sequence comes from Pinus tabuliformis, assembly GCA_031772625.1. Classification (NCBI taxonomy): domain Eukaryota; kingdom Viridiplantae; phylum Streptophyta; class Pinopsida; order Pinales; family Pinaceae; genus Pinus; species Pinus tabuliformis. Next base: position 61,268,895 of record CM062804.1, on the reverse strand, counting down.
ACTCTTCAACTGTCATTTGTTGTTCCCTTCTTTGTCAATATGCTCTTTGAAATTCTCTTTGATATACTCTTTATCGTTGATTTTTTCTTTCATTTATTCTTATTATTGTTCAGTTGTCATTTGTTGCAATTGTCTTCGTTGATCTTCTCCGTGCTTCTCCCTTTGTTGTTGACACTCCTCAGTTGTAATTCTTTATCGACTTGCTCTATGTTGTTCATTTTTGTTTAATATGAATCTAACCTCCTTGTTTTATATTTCTATTTAATATGGATATAGTTTGATGATTACGATAACACACAAATCAACGCACATTGTCAAAAATTACTTGTGCATGCACAAATATCAATACACACTATTAATCTAATTATTTTGAAAGCAATGCACATCATCCATCTAGTTACATTAAATAAAAAATTAGCATCTACACTATCGTCGTTGCATCTAATACAAACAATCAAATAGGATTAGAAATCAACTACACTGAAATCAATGCATCGTTAGTTATCATTTCTTGTGCCCTTCTCTATCAAATTGATTTTTGTTGTTCATTTTTATTTAAGATGGATATATGTTGATGATTGAGATGGATCTAGGATCTTTTTTGTTCGTTTCGATTTAATATGGATCTAGGATGATGATTATTGTAACACAAAAGTCATGACTTCGATAATTACTTCATGAATACATTGAAATCAATGCAAACTAATAATCTAATTACTTTGAAAGCAATGCACATCATCCATCTAGTTACATCAAATCAGAAATTAACATCTACATTGAAATCAATGCATCTAGTGAAAACAATCAAATAGGATTAAAAATCAACATCTACATTGAAATCAACACATCAAGTGCAATCAATCAAATAGAATTAGAAATCAACATCTATATTGAAATCAATACATCAAGTGCACTCAATGAAATAAGATTAGAATTACCATATATACTTAAATCAATGTATCTATTTCAATTTAAAAGAAAAATATTAATGGCAAAATAATATAAACTCAAGTTAAGACCTTACATATGCATTTAACCCTTTAATTTAGTGCAATTTCAATCATTTTCAATATCTTATTTTTCAATCTAATTTTGAGAATTTGATAGCTTGCTAAGTTGAACTTCTTTTACCTTTTATAAACCCCTTATATCCAACTTAATGCATTAATATATATATTATGATATATTAAGCCTAATATTATATTAACACAAATATTATATTAAATCTATTCACCCTAATGCATTAATATTACATTATAATATATTAAATCTAATATTAAAAAAAATAATCAAATAAGTTATTTTTTATTATTTTATTTTCATTAAAACAAAATTTAAATATTTATGCTCATTTACAACCATCACAGCATCTTCCCCATATTATACTATAAAATACTCTGAATACAATAATTTTAATTATGTATCATTTGTATAATAATAATATATTAATATATTCTTAAATGTAAAATAATTTTTTAAAATACTTTTTATTTCAAATAAGACAAATTTCCTGTTTATATAATTATAATAATTTTATATAAATTTATTTTTTCAAATATATATATACTTACTTTCCAAAAAGCCAAAAACACTTTTTCAACTTTACGAAATAGTCAAAAGCCTAATATCATTTTAATGCACTCTACATTAAAGCCTAATATCATTTCTCTACATTAATATTGTATTTCTAATTATTAAAAAATTCATCAAATTGAATAAAATATTTTCTATAATTTATCCAAATTATATGCCAAACCTTTTTTATGATTCTACCTAGATTATATATCAAGATGAGTGAAAAATTTTAAATATAAAATATGTTAAAGTTTTGAAAAATTAATGTAAAAATGTAAAAATCCACTGTAACAATGTATATATTTAAATATTTTTTTTTAATATAAAAAAGTCGTGTTTAATCTTTACAAATTTTAAAATAAGAAAATAATAATAAGAATTTAATTTTAAGGTTATGGTTAAGTTAGATATTACATTTTAATTAAAATATATAAAAAATGTATATATTTCATGCAATTTTGAAGAAAAAATATAGATTTTTAATTATTAAGTCTATATCAACATATATTTATAAAAATAGTTATAAATACATATAGTATTAATATTAATATATATTCACAATCAAAATAATATATAATGAGTGATGTCGAAGATGGAGGCGAAGATGGCTAGGGTTTTTTCTTTTGCATTCAATCATGTCGTTGGCGTTGAGCATCATATTGCCCATGGTGCAATCAAAGCTTGCATTCCTAGAGATCAAAGTCCCCATTGTGTGACTAAGGATGTTTTTACAATTTCTAAAGTTCTCATGCAAAATTTATGGTTGTCTTCTCTTTGCCTAGAAGGCAGATCTATTGTCAAATCTATACATTAGAGGAAGGGTCCCTATCAGGTTATGCGGGAACTATTTTTTGTTATCCCGCTTCCAAATCTACTGATGTGACCCAGCCCACGCTTCCACGTAGCCTTGGCTTTACACCTGTTTCGGGCTTTATGACGTGGTGTGTTTATTTGTTGTTTCCGTCGGTTATATGTAATATGGATAACAGATATTTTATTTTGGAAAGTGGGAATGATTTAATGTGTTATTCAATGCCCATCTATGGTCCTCGGGCCCGATTCCCTCCGTTTGGTCTTTGCCCAAAATGGTTCTGCTTCCCGGTCATTCGCGATGGTTCTGTTCTGTTAAGTGACTCTGCAAGGGTTTGTTTGTCACTCTGTGGTTTTTGCTCCGACGCATATGGAAATCTCTGGTTTCACTTTGGGTATGGTTGTAAATGAATGCTGGCCTTCCAAACTTGTTGATGCGATTGTCTGTGGACTTCTCCTGTGGCACGAGCCTGTCTTGGCTCTAGAGGTGCGCCTGCTCAAACTCTTTTCACACAGTAAGTTTCTTGATCTCGTGCTCTCGTTCTTCTGTGGTTTGGTTATGGGATAAGGTCTCTCGTCCGATGATTGTCACTTGCTGTTATTGTTATCACCTTTGTCTCTGCTCGGTATGCAAATCGGTTAACTTCTGGTGTCCATGAACTCAGGTAACAGGGTGATGGTCTTCCGCAGCTACAAACAGGTAAATAGTCCTCTCCTTGATTTACTTTGACCTTCCTCTGGCATTGACACTAACCAAGCCTGCTCCTTCTGTCTCAAGCTCCTTCGATTCGTCAACGGCTTTGTTCCGCAAACCCCTTGGTCTGGTCGCACTCAGGTAAGTTATATATCCCTTCTGCTTCTATTCTGCTTCGATTTTCAGGTCTCACTATACAGGTATGCTGACTGAGCTCTGTTTGGTATGTGCAGGTCAATGGCTCGACCTGGGTACGCAGATTCCTTATGGGTTCGGTCTCCAAATGTGGCAACCCTCTACCGGTAGGCTCTGGCTCTTAAAGTCTGTTAATTTATAGTTAGGGTCTTTAAGTTTTCTGTAGGGTTTGTTGCTCACCATTTTGCATTCGTGTTCAATCTGAATCACTTTCGAAGATGAAGCTTAAGTCTGGCTTCAGTTTCTGTTCTAGTTGGTTGTTCGTTTGAGTTAAGGGTGTTCACTGTTATCAAACCCTAGGCTAGGGTTTGTCCACTCTGTGGACGCTGGCACTTGTTTTTGTTTATAAACGAATGTAATACATCTATATTTCTCAGATCAACAGCAATGTGAACATAATTTTGTTATCTCTGTTTACTTATGAAAATATGAAGATTCATTCGAAAGTACCTCTGCTATGGTTTGTTTCCTCGGCACTCTGTTTCCGGTTTTATCCTCTCAGTCGACTTGTTGTGCTTTACTGTTCTGGCCGTGGGCTCGATTCGTTGGTTCTTCGCTCTAATTCTGGACGTATGTATGAATTTGATGTTGTTTGTTGTTCGATGAGAACACAAGGAAACACGACCTACAGTGGTCGTTCTCTGTCTGCTAGCATTGTTATTAACAATTCAATGAATGGAAATATAATAGTACAGTAAGTAGGCAATGACACAGATGGACAGTTTAGAAAAAATGATCTGTCTCTGTTTTATTTCTTGATTCCGAAACTGCTGAACCTTTTTCCTGTTTTACATTGCTACATTTATACATTTTTTTTGTTTACAGTTAATTGAAACTGTAATTGCTTTCAGTTGAACGGAAATAATATAGTTGTGTAACTTCTAGCTCTCAGTTCGGTTTACATGACAAGATCTTCATGTAGACAATTTTGTCTTTTCCTCCTTAAGTTGACAGAACAATTATTAAACTGTTGTTTATTTCTGTCGGACAAATAACAACCCTAACCGATTATTAACTTTGACTAACACAGCAATTAACAGTAACACAAAATAAAATCCTATCCCATGTCCTGATAAACTAAACATAAGAAAAAAAACAATCCAAATACTCAAACAACTTTCCAACCTGGAAAAGACTTCACCCGGTCATGGTGAGCTGGATGCTCCTGCATCATCTACACATTTAAAGACTTAGTCAAGTTTTTTCCCCTGTCTAATAAATATTTGCTCCATCACCTTTCAAATCGGGGAGTTAGTTTGGCGAATCCTCTGCTATATGGCACATTCATGGCTCTTCTATCAGATCTGAGTCAAAGGCTTGATAAAATCTCAAAATCAGGAGTCGCAAACCTTTGCTTCACCACCAAATTGTTCAAGGACAACGTTTTGAGGCTTATCTCACCCCCATGGCTCCCAAGCCCTTTTCCTCTTGTAGATCAGGTTAAGGAACAATTTGGAAAACCAAATCTAGCAAGCTTCTCATCGGAGCTAGAGCCACATCAAACTTTGACTTTGCCCTTCCAAATTTTTGCAAGATCCCCAACCAGAAAATTGTTTCTCATTGATGTACGGGATGTGGCTACAACAAAGGATCTAAAAACAAAGTGCAGAGTTGCTTGCGTTATCCGGAAAATTTTCAGAGCTTGATCCATGAAGGAAAGATTTTACAAGATGACATTTGCTTGCAGGAATATGAAATCTCCCATAATTTAACCATTAATATAAATATGATATTGTGAGGGGGAAATCCAGGACTGGGAGGGCCTTCGAGTAACTCAAAAAGTCCAGCTTCTTTCAAGGATGCAGTAAAAGGAAGGGCTAAATCACATAACAAATCTCATCAACTTTCCTCTTTCCCCGTCTCCTATATTGTAGAATAAATTAATCAACCATCGGTTTTGTTAGTAAATTTGCCAGAGATCAATGAACTCTATTCTGATTTCCACTCAAGAGAAATCATATGCATATTTAATGGTTTATGGCCCAAGACAAGGACCTATTTCAATGGATCTACTCCACTTGGACAGAAAACTGTGATATTCATCTATGTGTTAGAGGTTTTTTTACTGTAAAATTTGAACAGCAAAATATCTGGATTATGTTCTAAAATAGAGACCTTGGTTTTGGGGTAGTGCAGGCCTTTTATTTACCCCATGGATCGCAGGTTTTGATGATAATTCAATGGTGGTGTTATTTTTTGTAGCATTAGATGTGTTCTAGCCACGAAATTTTGTGGAGAGGCTAGAATACATGTATTCCCCAAAGCCCATAAATTGTTTCTGAAAAATTCCACCTAGAGATGACCTAATTAAAATAATTAATTAGTTTTTAATGTTTCCTAAGTCTAAACTTAGGGAGTATGATTAATTAAAGTGTATTAATTAAGTCATGGTGAGAATCTTCTAGAAAAAGACTTAGATTGAGTTCCAGTTAATCTTAGCGATCAATTATGTTTTAATCTTGGTCGTTGATGTCTCAATGAGATATTATAAGTAGAAACTTAATGGGGCTTGGAGAAGACACAATAGCAATTCAATTTCACTAGCAAATCAATTTCCAGAGTAGCAGTGCTGAGTTGCCGAAGAGAGAGATAGTGAGCTCAAAGTAGTGAGAGAGGGGCAGGGATAGTAAGGCTGGAGGAATTTTTTCCAATTCCGGTGAGTGCACTATAAAGAGACAATAAGTGCGACAGAGAGGCAGTGCAGTGCTTTAGAGGGGATTCTATATTTTGTTGGGGAGAAGCAGTGATTCAGTGCTAGAAGTCAGAGAGAGAGTCTGGAGACCAGGAGGATCCATCTCCTGGACAACAGTTGATCAAATAGCAAAGAGGGAAGTAGTTCCGAGTTGTGGGACACAATATTGTGTAGGCTGATGCAGTGACTGCGAATATGCAGCAAAGAGCAACTCGACTTGAGCCAAGTTTAGTGTTAGATTGCGAGTGAGAGTGAGAACTTTCTCACTAGATTTATTGTTAGTCATTTCTCCATATGGATTGCTAGATTTGAGCATCCATAGTCTTGTACTCCTATTTACTACCAAATAATATTAAAACCCTTAGTTGTTGCACCAGTTTTCTCGAGTTGGGTTTTTCCGAGGACTTTAGTCCAAAAATAAATGTGCATTTGTGTGTGTGTGCATCTATTATTACAACATTTTTATTTTTCCGTAGTATTTATTTTGTGAAGGTTTCAGTGTATTTAATTCAATATTTGTCGTAGCACACAACAAGTAAATTGTTTAATCAAATTAACAATTAGAAGAATTAACATCAGTTGTTGCAATAGGATTCAAGGTTTGCCGAATTTTCACATGGTATTAGAGCACAGGTTGAAGCCGAAGAGCTCAGTTGCAAGCTGGAAGAAGGAGCTTCGAAGCACTATGTAACCAGTTATTCGAAACCCTTAGGAGATGCGCAATCCCTTTGGCCAGGAGGGTTAATTTTTGAGGAAAAGTTTATTTCTCTGAGAGAGTCAACAACGAATAAATTTTCCAAATCAAAGATTACCAAAGGTAGAGGGAGAAGTAGTATTTTCCTTACAAAGCATATCTTCAGCTGGGACGCAGTTATTTTGCAGCAGTTTACTAGTGAAAAATAGCGTAAGGAAGAAGGAACAACACACACTGAGGGAATTATTTCTTAAGGAAACTTCTAGTTCATAAGTTTAATTTTTCACTGCAAAGCAGTAGCAGTTTTGAGCAGATTTTCCTACTCCAGCAAAGAGTGCGTAGATTCAGTCAGCGACTGTGTAGAGGAGAAGAGAAGGAGTTTGAAGTTTTGCAAAGATGGCATCAGCAGGGCTGAGAGATCAGGATTGGTTGGACGGAGCCTCCAACTACGTGATCTGGAAGGCAAGAATTTATTGTCTTCTAGATGATACGATCTCAAACCCTACATCGATAGCATGGTAGCTATACCCATGAATGCAAATTAGATGAAGACTTACAAGAAGAAGATGGAGAAAGCAAAGAGGTTGATTCTCGATGGGGTTCGAGATCACGTGGTGTCTCACATAGCCATCAAATATACTGCAAGGTAGATGTGGGAAGTTCTCACTATGCTATACCAAGGATATTCCAAGCAATGGAAGATGTATCTTGAGGAGAAGTTGAGGTGTATAAGGATGCAGAAAGGGGAACGCATAGACCCCTTCATCACTAGGATTTAGGATGTCTGAGATCAGTTGTTTGCAGTAGGGTTAGCACCCCAGCCTACATAATTGTTGTTGTTAGCTATAAATAGTGTTTCCAAAGAATGGTGGGTATTCGTCTAGATTATTCTGGGCAGAGACAAGTTGCTAGATTGGGATCGAATGTGGGCTGATCTACAATAAGAGGAGATGAGGCGATATTTGGTGAAGAGCACCATCAGTGGAAGTAGCAGTAGCAGTGGGACGAAGCAAGTGAAAGAAGAGGAGAATGTGGCCCTCACATCAAAGGAGCAGCGCAAGAGGAGGAAGGACATTTCTAAGGTCAAATTCTTTAGATGTGGTGAGATTGGCCACTACAACACCCAGTGTCCTCTCAGGAAAAAGGACAAGGAGGAGAAGCAATACCAGGCAGCAGCTCATGTAGAGATCGATAGGTTATCCTCCAAATTGGAGAAAGAGTTTTCCATGATTACTGATATACCTCCAGGAGTGAGGTGGGGTGACTTGGTTTTGTACTCTAGGGGAAGGATTCTTGAGGAGGTCTACCTCTTGAATAAGAACCTTGTTATGGGAACCCACAGTATTTCAGTAGTAATATGGATCAATGGAAGATGGTGTATTCAGATGCTAGAGTGACATATGCAGTGGCTAGTAGCGGTCAGATACTGGGCTGCGTAGTGCAGAGTTGGCAGCAGTGTTGTTGGCACAGAGTAGAGTCAACAACAGAACAATTAATTCAATGACATCGCAGAGACTAGGAGTCAAATAATCGGGAGACATATGCATCATACTAATCACAATTGATTTAGTATTTTAGATGATTTTCCTTTTCAGTTGTTGCAATTGCAGCAACAACAGATGGAGACAGAGTTGTAGTGCATATGTAGTGTTGGCAGCAGTTTAGCAGGGCCAGCAACATCATAGATGCAACATATATCAGATTTGCGCAGTAGTTGGTGGACAGCAGCAGCGAGACATTAGCAGCATGATAGGAGGTGGTGAAGAAACAGGGGGTTTATTTAGTGGGTTGCAGCACTAGAACACATTCCTCGCTAAGAGGGAGTTTTAGTTTTTGTAGCATCAGATTTTTTCTAGTGATAAAATTTGGTGGAGAGGCAAGAATACATGTATTCTACGAAAACCAGAAATCATTTCTGGAACTTCCATCTAGAGACGACTTAGTTAAAATAATTAATTAGTTTTTAATGTTTTCTAAGTCTAAACTTAGGGACTATGATTAATTAAAGGGTATTAATTAAGTCATGGTGAGAATCTTCTAGAAAAATGCTTGGATCGAGTTCCAATTAACCTTATCCATCGATTATGTTTGAATCTTGGTTGTTGATATCTCAATGAGAGATTATAAGTAGAAACTCGATGGGGATTGGAGAAGACACACTAGAATTCAATTTCATTGGCAGATCGATTTCCAAAGTAGCAGCATTGAGTTGTTGGAGAGAGAGCTAGTGAGCTCGAAGCAGTGAGAGAGGGGCGGGGATAGTAAGGCCAAAGGAAGTTTTTCCAGTTCTGGTGAGTGCACTGCAGAGAGACAGTAAGTGCCATAGAGAGGCAATGCAGAGCCACATAGAGGCATCACAATGCTTTAGAGAGGATTTCATATTTTGTTGGGGAGAAGAAGTGATTTAGTGTTAGAAGCCAAAGAGAGAGTCTAGAGGCTAGGAGGATCCGTCTTCCTGACAGCAGTTGATCAGATAGAAAAGGGGGAATAAATTCTGAGTCGTGTGATGCAGTACTGTGTAGGTTGATGCAGTGACTGCGCAGAGGAAACAAAGAGAAGCTCAACTTGAGCCAAGGTCATTGTCAAATAGCGAGTGGGAGAGAGATTTTTCTCACTAGATTTATTGTTAGTCATTTCTTTGTATGGATTTCTAGATTTGAGCATCCATAGTCTTGTACTCAGATTTACTACTACATAATATTAAAACCCTTAGATGTTGCGCCGGTTTTCGGAGTTGGGTTTTTCCGTGGACTTTAGTCCAAAAATAATTGTGTATCTGTGTGTGTGTGCATCTATTCTTCCAGCATTTTTATTTCTTTTGAAGTATTTCATTTGTGAAGGTTGTAGTGTATTTAATTCGATATCTTTCTGTTACACTAAAAATTGTCACCATGACTATTTGCAGTTAGTATGACTCCATCAACTGTCATACTATCCTCCTTGGCAAGTCCCATACCTCTGCTCTCCATGTCAAACTCCAAGAATGAGAGAAAGTCTTTAAAAATCTATATATCTCTGGGTACGCAGTTTCTCTTAGCCTTACCTGCGTGTACGCAACCCAAGTTCACAATACCTGTGTACTTGTACGCTCTGTCTGTAAAGCAATGGGTGCGTACTCCTGTAAAGGTCAAAAGGCGCAAGTTTCACTCCAAAAAAGTTACTTGTGGTCATTTCTAGAGCATTCTAGAAGCTTGTTTGACGTGTATGGAGTGCCTCCAAATGGTTCATGTATCCCTATGAAAGAGGAACTTATCCCATCAAGAGGGGAGCTAACCCATCCAAAGAGGGGCTTATCCCATTGATGGTGGACCTGATAACTTCCTCTAGAGCACTATAAATACAGGCATTGTGCCAGAGGGAGGAGAGGTTGAAAGCTGAACATTCCTAAGGGTAGATGCTGCTGGAATTAGGACTCCCTTGTAAAGCTTGAGAGGAGAGATTCCCATCCTTTCCTAGCCTTATTTGAGAGTGGGTGAGCTGATCAAAGTAAAGGAAAACTCTTGCTAGACCCTAGGAGGGACCTGCACAACACCAAGGCTCAGGTTGTAATGGTTTTTTTTGTTTCCACTTAATACAAATGAACTCATTTTTCTCAACAGATTGTTATTCATGATTTGTTTCATATACTCCTTGGTTTGTATGATGGATATGTATTACTTTATGAGTTTATCAGGTGCCATTTAATCTTTTGGCTTGTTAGTGAATGCAGGTTTCGAGGAGAAGGAGGAGCTCATCCGGATCGGCGAGGCTGGATTACTACAAAGCGTTGGACTAAAGGTATGTTAAAATCACCTGATTACTTGTATTCTAAATGCATGTTTAGAGAAAGGTAGTGTTTATTTGTCTTGTTTGTCACTAGAAAGCCTTTGCTTCTAGGGAGGTCGGTTTTGTCTGCATTATCGACTCTTTCTGCATGACAAAATGGCGACTCCACTGGGGAATCCATTGATGTGAATGATTTTTCCTTTGTATGAAACTTTGGTTTGAGAAAAGTCGTTTGTTTTCTGGTTTTTGGCTGTCTAACTGTGTTTTTGGGTGGGCTAGCTTAGGGTTAAATTAGATTTTAGTTTTTCTTAGTTTTTCTAGAAGTACGCAGCCTCTGCGTTGAGCACAGTGCGTACCTGTACGCACTGCAGCTTTGTGCACAGAGCATACACGCACCTGTGCAAACAGGTCGCCTGCGTACCTTGTCAAAATTGAGAAAATTTCAATTTTCTCCTTTTTTGCCTTTTAGATTTTAGTTTTAATTTGTTTTTTCTTCCCAGATCCACTGGTTTTCTGCCATAAATCTTCACCTAAGCTTGTTTCGTCAATGTCGAGAGTTTTAGTGAAATTCATAGAGATTTTGCCTTAGGGTTTGATTTTTGCACTGGTCCTGTAGTGACTTTGGCTTTAGAGGTCGTCAAACTTTGGATCTCCCTGGTTTTGTTCAGTCCTCTTAGGAGTCGGGCTTTTCATAGAATTCACCCTTGTGAGAAACCTACCTTTGTGTCCTCTCTTTGCCGAATCTCGAAAAAGTTTGTTGATTGAACTTTGAATTTTATTCTTGAGAAAAAGAACAAAAGATTTTGATTTTTGTTTTTGACTGGTTTTTGGTTCTGCATTAACTAGTCCTTAGTTACATTTTGACTGAGTAAAACATCCTGGAATCATCTTTAGTAGGCTTTTGCCTCGTTCGTTTTAGTTTATAGGTGCATTTCTCTTGGATTTGTTTTTGAGTGAAATTGAGTTGATTTGATTGTCATAGCTTTTTTAACTTTGATTTTTGTTAAAGTAAGTTTTACATGCTTTGTTAATTAGGGAAAAATACAAAAAATATCTTTTGAAGGAAAGTTTGCTTTGGTAGCATTTGAGTCTTTGAAAGAAAAAGGAATTTTTGTGAAGTAATTAGTGGTCATGTGTTGTATGTTTTGAAAAGATAAAGAGTTTGTTTCTTTGATTTTCATTGCCAAGAAAGTTGTCTTTATATCAATTTTGCATTCTCCAACTCTCTTAGCTAGGGAATTCATTGAAAAAGGAAATTTAGTATAAATCATCCTAAGTGCATCTTTTTAGTGGTTTGAGTCGAGTCTACACACCATCAGTTTCATCTCCCCTACCTTTTGTCTTAAAGAAAAGACATAAAAAATTAACGCTTAAAGTAAAATCAACTTAGTAACTTTTTATTTACTAGGGCTCTAAAACGCCAATATAGATCAGGCTAGTGTCTTGGAGTAGGAGAGTAATTAACTCTCCAAGACAGTAAAACCAAACAAGTAGCTCATCTTGTGGTAGGATAAATCCAATTGTTTCATTTGTACTCTGGGAAAGCTCCTCTTAAAGGAGAAGCACAAGACCGTGTCTGAACCAGTGAGGGGATCAATCCTCCTTCATTGGGAAAGATGCCAGATACGCACGTACTACAAACGGTAAACCTCAGATTATTGTCGAGGAGCCTGGGGTCACTTGTCGGTAAACCTTGGATTATTGTCAAGGAACCGGCAAGGGGATTGAGCTTGTTACTCTGCCCTTGCGTGCTATCGGCTCGTAGACTGTTCCCCCAGGTATATTTGTTGCTGTTGGTAACCTTAGTGACCATTATCTTTAAGATTCTACCGAGGTGACGGTGGAGGGAAGATCCCACTGTACCTGGAGCAGACGTCGGCTAGACTCACTTGGATTTTCTTGGGGGTTCACTTCACTCGAGACGGTTAAAGTGGAGGAACTTGTGCCGGTCTATTCATTAAGCAGGTTGCCGGGGTAACTGTTCCACCCACCACTTCTGTACTGAATTCGGCGATGTTGGGCTTCATCACCAACTAGTGTTTTCGGTCTGGAAGGCTACTGTTTGTGTATGGTTTGACGCCCTAGATTCTTTAGGCATGTGATTCAAATTTGTTTGGTTCTTTAGAGACTTTAGGTGGCTTGCTTTGAGATTTTACTTTGTTTGTGTGTGCAGTAGTTAAAAGTTTTTAACTGTGGCGGAATTACCGAGACAGTCCCGTAGACTTCGGGGCCAGTCTCCTGAGATTGTTACCGTGGCCGATTTGTTGAGGAAGTCCCGTAGACTTCGGGGTGAACCTCCTGAAGACGTCCCGGGTCATTACGAAGGTTTGAAAGTCCTTGTAACTCCTCCTAGTGGCAGTAAAGTAGGTTCACCTGAAGAAGGAGAATCTTTGTTGGTAGTCCATCCAGATTACCAAAGTCTAGAAACAGGTTATAATCCTGAAGCTGTTGCAGTTTCCGAGCTTGCTGGTAGTTTTTCATCTACTAGTGATATAGGCGAAGAACCTGAAATATCTGAACCTGTTACTCCAACTTCTAGTGCTCCTGATTCACCTAGGGTAGAAAGAGTCATCACCGAAAATCTTCCTGCTGGTTTGATAGCTATTGAAGAACTTGCTCCAGAAGAAGAAATAGGCGTCTCTATCCTTGAAGATCAACCTACTATTGATCTAAGGGAGCGTGAATCTATCTTTTACAGTCCTCCTAGAAGTACTACTTGGTACCTTTCGTTAACTAATTATTTAGACAACTCAGGGATAATTTTTTCTCCACCTCGTACTCCTTTTCCACCTGGAGGTATTTATACTCCTGTAAATATGTCTGGTCAGTCGTCCGTGTTCACTCAATCTCCTGAATCTTTCTTGTACGGCGGTCCTTCTGTTCCCTCTGGGTATCAGTCACTTTCTGGTACTTTTGTGGGAGCATCTCCTCAACCCATTGAACATGGGTTATCAGCTGGAAACAATGGTAATAAACCGTTAGGTGTAGGAGACATTTATATGATGTCAGGTTCAGTTCCCGGTTCTCAACCTCAAGGTGGCCAATTACCGCCTGGGGGGCAGCCTCAATTAACGCCTGGGGGGCAATCTCAAGGTAGACAAATTGCGTCTGGGGGTCAACCTCAAGGACAATATGTACCCATAGTACAATACGTTCCTCAAGGTCAACCCCAGCCTCAATATGTACCCCAAGGTCAACCTCAGTATCAATTTATAGCTCAAGGTCAACCCCAGTATCAGTATTTACCTCAAGGGTATCTACCTCAAGGTCAGTACTCGAGTCAAGGTTATCAACCACCCCAAGGTCAATCTTATGTTCAAGGTATGGGAACTGTGCCTTTCAATTATCAATCCTACCCTCAATCCGGTTATGGATCTCAATATCCTCAACCTGTCATGGGTCAATACCCCGGAATGAACATAGTGGGATCCATCGCAAGTTCAATAGGTATTGCAGCCAAGCGTACAGTTGTCATCTCAAGCTGGACAACCCTTAGTTGCTGGTTCACCCCAACAACCAGTCCAGTCTAATGTTCAAACTTTTGTACCTTCGGTAGTTACTCAGTCGCCCATTGAACCTAGTACTCCATCTCAAAAGACTGCTGCAACTACCGCAACATCTGTTCCTTCCACCACACTTACTTCCGGAGTATCGACAACTCCGGTTTCTACTGTCTCTGCAACTACTCCTCAGACATCTTTACCATTGTCTGGATCTACGATTCAAACTACGGTTCAGATGCCTGTAGGACAACCTGGTTTAAGTACGGTTGTCACTAGTCAACCACAATTCGCTTATCAATCATACCAGGGACAGTACCAATACGGGCCTGCTGTCCAACAACCAGTTTACCAGTATCAACCATATCCTGGGTACACTTATCAACAACCACAACAACCCCAGTACAGTCCGGTTAATCCTGGTTTTCCAGGAGGATATAATATCCCGAATGCGATACCTATTCCAAGTTATCCTGGATATCCTCCTCCTGGGACTGGTCTTGTGACCTAGAGTTTTAGGGATCCTAATTAGCAATTACCATTTATAGCAACTTTGGATTTACCAGACTTGTCGCGCCTAATGAACGATCCAATAAATTATCTTCCGTTCTGGCCGCCAATGCCAAATAAGTTGCCCAGTGATATTCCCAAGTTCGAAGGTAAGTCTGGAGAGGATCCGACCAATCATGTGATGACTTACCACCTCTAGTGTGCTTCAAATTCCATCTCGGATGATTCGATCCGCTTACGTCTTTTCCAGCGTACGCTCATTGGTCTCGCGGCCAAGTGGTACATTGAGTTACCACGGGCCTCTTTTTACAATTTTAGTCAGTTAGCTACCTCGTTCCTAACTCATTTTCAGTTGCCGGTTAGATATGATAATGGCACGGAGCTACTAACTTCATTAAAATAGTCAACGTCCACTTATATTTCTGATCATATACATGAATGGAGACGTCGACGGCGATTAGTGAAAGTTTTTATCCGGGACCAAATCTTAGCTGAATGGTTTGTTAAATCATTATTACCGAAGATTACTGAAGACGTAGCTAAGGCCGGAGTAGTTACTGAGGAGCAAGTAATTGCTCAAGCGCAGTACCTTGACTTAGTTTACACTCAGTCAGGTACGTTACACGAAAGGATCCCAGATCTTCCAAAGTCAAATCAAATCGCTGCTACTCCTTCGGGATCTCATGCTGCTGATGGCATGATTGGTACGGTAAATACTAAAAGCAAGAAGAAGTCTTCAAAGAATTCTTCGCCCATTATAACCTTACCAGATTCCCTGACAGGAGAATCTTCTCCTGAAATTTCCGCTGATATTCACGCTGTAAAGTCATCTACGGCTAAATCAAAAAACGGTGGGAAGAAGAAAGGTAAGAAGAAGAGTAAAGCAGACAAGACTCCAAAGGAGAAAACAGAAAAGTCGTAAACCAGTGACGAAAAGCGCAAACCTCGATATCCTTGTCTTATTTGAGAAGAGGATCATTTTACAAGAGATTGCCCACATCGGGCCGAGGTTGTAAAAATCGTCAAAGGTTCCCCAACTCCTGCTGTTTTGAAAGATCCATTTCCAAAGCAGGAGAGTAAGATGATAGGTTCTTCCTCGAATGCCAGTGAAGAACCCATATTGATGATGTCTCATGTAAGGATTGCGACTCGATCACAAGATTATGGTAGTAAAAGTCCTGTTGATGGATCGAAAGAAGCAGAATCTTCTCAGCCAAATCCATCAACCTCAGCTCCCGGTTCCGATCCACTACAGATCGAGAAACCTAACCCTGACTTAGTAATTAAACCGCCCGCCAAGGGTGTACTTCGAAGGTCTGCTTTCAATCCACATGCAAGAGCGGCCCAGAATTACAACATTGTTGAGGATTTAGTTGTTTCACCCTCAGCAATGTCGGCTTTAGAAGTGCTGCAATCATGCCCAGCACAACAAAAATTACTTTTGTCGGCTATAGGAGCTGTTGACGTTCAGGACCCGAACCTAATAATCTTTGATCTAGAAAATAGTACACCGCGTTTACCTCATCAGATGGCTTTCCAGATTCCAGTGATAGTCAAAAACAGGCCTATTCATCGGAATGTAATTGATGAGGGAGCTTCCACGTGTATTATGTCGATACAGTGTTGGAGATCGCTTGGTTCTCCATCACTAAATCAATTCCCGACAATTCTTAAGGCCTTTGATGGCTGTGGGTTCCATCCGTTTGGCATTCTACAGGATTTGCCTATAGGGGTTGAAGGAAAAACCGTTAGTCTGGATGTGGAGGTGGTTGATGCCCCTCTAGACTACAACCTTCTCTTGGGTCGAAGTTGGTCTTACGCTATGACAGCGGTCGTTTCATTGGTCTTCAGAGTAATAAAATTTCCACATAATGGCAAGATCGTGACCATAGACCAGTTGGCTTACTTTTCATCCGACCTAGCCTCTTCAGAGAGTATCCAGCATGTCGGTAAAACGACTATCCCTTATAAGGATGTTGGCGTAGGATTAGTTAAAGATTCCGGTTTACTGGGAACTTTTCCTTTTCCTCCAATCAACGCAGACCCTTCATTTGCATTTATTCATATGATTACATCAGACACCATTATTTACGATGATCCTTGGATTGTCCCATCTGAATCTGAGATAGACTCATTCGGTGATGCTATGCCTTTGAGTCCATATGAAATTGCCTATGAAGCTGTGCAGTCTTTTACCGACCTGAGTTCAACCCAAATCGACCAAATGAATGTGGTCCGTGAGGAGTCACTTTTCACTTCAACCTCGGAGTTAATAGCATTTCCCGAAGTTGTGTCATCTGACGAACAACTTTGTGAAGTCCTGTGTGTAGACGATTTACCATGGGAAGATCTCCATCATAGATCTTCGTTTTTGCCCGAGGATGATCGTTTTGAAAACGATTTCTCATCAGTTTTTACAGCTGAATATGTCAAGGAAGCTCAGAGTCCAATGAAACATCCTGATTCAGAGCTGAATTTGGGAAACATCTCTCGCACTGTTCCCATTGACATTTCAGTCAAGCCCGGAATCATTGAAAACATTCATATAGGTGCCTCGTGTTCAGATGATGAGATTCAGACATACAAGGCCCTATTTCAAGAATTCTGCGACGTGTTTGCCTGGTCCTATGAGGAAATGCCAGGCGTTGATCCCGCAATTGTTGTCCATGAGATTAAGACTTACCCGGATGCTAAACCCGTCCGGCAACGTTTGCGTCAGATTCACCCACGAAAAGCGGCTGCGATTAAAGCAGAAGTTGAGAAGCTGTTGAAAGCAGGTTTCATTTATCCGATCCCGTTAACGGATTGGGTATCGAATATTGTTCCAGTTAACAAAAAACAAGGAACAATAAGAATATGTATCGACTATAGGGATATCAATCGTGCTTGTCCCAAGGACAACTATCCAACAGCCTATATCGATCAAATAATTGATGATTGTGCCAGCATTGAAATATTTTCCTTTATGGACGGTTTTTCCGGTTACAACCAAATCAATATTCTACCTGCCGATCAACCAAAAATGGCTTTCATTTGTCCATGGGGGACATTTGCTTATTGCAAATTACCTTTTGGGCTTAAGAATGCCGGAGCCACTTTTCAAAGGGCGATGTCTTATGCATTTCATGACATCAAGCACATTGTGCAACCGTATCTCAATGATTTGCCCGCTCACTCCTTACATCGAGCTGATCACCTTGTCCATTTACGAGCAATCTTCATGAATTGTAGGCATTATCGTATACATTTGAACCCACACAAATGTGTCTTCTGTATAGAAGTGGGACGATTGCTAGGGTTTGTAGTTTCAAAAGCTGGCATTCGCGTCGATCCCTCGAAGGTAGAAGCTATCATCAAGTTGCCTCCTCCTTCGAGTCTTCGCCAACTCCAAAGTTTGCAGGGGAAAGCAAACTTTCTACGCCGATTCATTCCTAACTACGCCGAGGTTACAAAAGGTTTTACACGGTTGTTGAAACAAAATGCTCAATTCTCTTGGGATGAGATAGCTCAGAAATCTTTTGATGCGCTAAAGCACGCGTTGACCCATGCACCGTTGCTGCATCCTCCCAACTACAACCAAGACTACTTTTTGTACCTCGCTGCCTCTCATTCCACTATTGGAATGGTGTTAGTTCAGGAAGACGAATTCGCAATGGAACATGTGATATATTATCTTAGTCGGACGTTAAATCCCACTGAGCTAAAATATTCGCATGTGGAGAAATTGGCCCTGGCAGCCGTTCAGGCTGTCCAACGTTTTCGTCATTACATTCTTCTCCGTAAAACTACAGTCATTTCGGATTGCAACCCTATGATCTACATTTTGACTAAACAATTTCTAGGGGGCAAGTACTCTAAATGGATCGTTATCCTGCAAGAGTTCGACTTGGAATTTGAAAAGTCTAAGTCTAAGAAATCTTTAGTTTTTGCAGAGTTGATGTGTGATTTCCCACGTGCTGACACGAAAACTGTGGCAGAGGAACCAATTGCGGACGAATCTCTATTTCTCATCAGCACTTTAGATCCGTGGTATGGAGATATAATTGTCTATCTCCAAACCCAATCCTTTCGGCCCGAAGCTTAAAAGTCGGAACGTCGGAAAATTCGATTCCAGTCCCAACAGTACAAAATTATTGGAGATACTCTTTATTGTCGTGGGGCAGACTTGGTTTTCCGACGTTGCTTAACTCACGAAGAGGCAGAAAGGGTTTTGAATGACTGTCACTCTGGGGCGTGTGGCGGTCATATGTCTGGGTATGCCACAGCTCAGAAGGTGTTGCGTGCTGGCTACTTCTAGCCGTCCATGTTTAAAGATTGTATCATTGCGGTCTGGAAATGCCACAACTGTCAAGTGTTTGATCGCAAGATGCGCGCACCACCTGCTCCTCTCCACCCTATAATTGTCGTTGGTCCTTTTTCCAAATGGGGTATCGATTTTATTACATGTAACCCTCACTCGGCCGGGGGGCATGCGTATATCATCCTTGCGATTCATTATTTTACTAAGTGGGCCGAGGCGATGCCTACATTCGAGGCAGACGGCAAGACAGCTGCGATTTTCGTATTCAATCACATTATTGCTAGGTTTGGTGTCCCACAAGCGATAATCACTGACCATGGGCGCCATTTTCGAAACATTATGATGACAGAACTGACAGGCCAGCTTGGTTTGCGTCATGATAGCTCAACTCCTTATTATCCACAAGCCAACGGTCTGGTTGAGTCCATCAACAAAGTTTTGGTTATCATGATCCGACGAATCATTGGGATTCATTGGTCGAATTGGCACAACATGTTATTTTCCGCGCTTTGGGCATAACGAACTTCAGTGAAAACATCAACAGGGTTCACTCCTTTCCAACTAGTTTATGGTTTGGAAGCCGTGCTACCCATTGAATGTGAAATCCCATCACTTCAAATGGTTGTTGAATTACTTCCAGCTACTTCCGAAGAGGAGAAGCGTTTATTATACTTAGCTCAATTAGATGAGACTCGAGGCGATGCTGCACTGGCAATCGAGACTCATACAAAACGAATGAAAGCTCAATATGATCGAAACGTGACCCCTCAAAATTTTTCGGAAGGAGACCTAGTGCTATTATATGATCAAGCTAACAATAAATTAGGTGCTGGAAAATTCGTTCCTATGTGGCATGGGCCCTACATTGTCAAGCGAAAGCTAGCAAAAGGGGCCTATGAGCTGGTAGATTTTGATGGGGACTCTTTGGGTAAGCCCAGAAATGGACTTTACCTAAAGAGGTATTATGCTTAAATGATGGTTATGGAGATTTAGTTAGGTTAGTTTTTCTTTCTAGCTAGTGTGTTTGTTAGTATAGACGGTGTGCTTAGCTTAGAGAGTGTGTTTTCGTCGTTATTCTGGCTTATCTTGGTTTTACTCTTGATATTGCAGATGTCGACGCCTCTCCAAACGTACATTGGATTCGCTGATGGTGCTTATCGTAGTACACGGAATATCTCTTCCACAGCTTGGGTTATCTATTCGCCCTCTGACGAGTTAGTTTCTATGCATGGGGTGAGCCTCGGTCAAACAACAAACAACATTGCAGAATACAGTGCAGTGATTGAGTTATTGTCTGAATCTATTTCGTTTGGGATTCGGAGTTTGATAGTGAGGTTAGATTCTAAACTCGTTGTATTACAGCTTAATAAAGTTTATGCCATTAGAAATCCAGTGTTATTAAGGTTATTTTTGAGAGTGCGCCTCTTGGAATGTGAATTTGATTACATTGAATATCAGCATATTCCAAGGTCTTTAAATACATTAGCAGATGCAATTGCTTCTCGAATGTTAGACAGACATTTGCGATAATCATACATGTAAATTTAAAAACATTTCATCACACATGTTTAACAAGATAAGCCGGTAATAATGATATATATAGATAGGAGTGTGTCAAAATATACATCGTCTTCGATCATAGGTTGAAAAACACCTTATGATCGGCAAAAATGATAAGTACAAAAAACCAAAATGTCACATGTGTCTACAAAAGTGACTAGCCAATCACTGGTGGTGCTCTCTATACGACACCACTGCACGTGCTACCCTACACAAGAACCTCCTAAAAGGTCCTGGGAATGCGAACACATAGCGCTGAAGTCTGATAGGAATATCATCTATAGTCGTCTCTGGTATGTCTGCCGTAAGACGCTCTAGGTCTTGTTCCAACTCAGCTAAGGTCTCTACGGCCGCGTCCTGTGGGGCCGGTGCCGGTGCAACTGGTACTCTCCTCTCGAAAGGCCAGAGATTGGTCGGACGCTGTGGACCTACATCTGCATTTTGAAAATTGTCACTGTCAGTTTTGAGACGATATAAAAACAAAAAAAAGTAAATAATTTAAAAAAAAAACTTGTGGAAAATGAAGTACCTGTGTCATCCCACTGTTCTCCCACTGGAAGAATCATGTCCGAATCTCCACGAAAATCAACTCCGGCATATGAAAAATCCTGAATCGAGAAGACCTGGTTCTCTAACCAGTGAAAATACTCTGGTCTGAATCGGACAACCTCCGTGCCCTCGTCAGGATGACAGGCCATCACCGCAACCCATCGCATCAACTTAGGCTCTCGGGGAAGCCCAGCCTCAACAGTGAGCTGCTGCGGGATCAACATCGGAACCCTCTCTAGAGCAAAACTCACGACTAAAGGCCCATAACCAAAAGTCTTCAGTTGCCCGTTTTTTGCCCTAGTCAGTTGGCCCTTTAAATTGGCCAACACAGCATCACACCAGTTGAAAATGGTGCCCCGATAGCAGTCAATCGCCATCCGCATTTGGGACCCGGTGGCAATGTGCAAAGCGGCAGTGCCGCAAAGTCTGGTAACTGTAAAGGCAATTACCATAAGTTCAGTTCGGGATATCTTTTTGATCTCTATCCCCTTCTCCTGGTTCTGGTTATTGCACCACTCTAGTCGGAGACTAGCAATGGACTGGCCACCCAGCCTAGTCCCGGACAGAGTCAATTGTTCGCCCCTCTTGGGCAAACCAGTGAGAAAGTATATGTCTGAGGGCTCTATCTCGAGCTGGTGCCCTCCGATGTAAAATCACTGATCCTGAACGTTCCACCTTTCGACCAGCCACTCTAGAAAGCGCACCTGGGCCCTCATGCCAGGTATGGCCCAGTATTTGTAAAGACCGCATGCCTTCAAAGCATCAATGGAAGGTTGATGATTAATCACGGCCAAATCAACATCTTCGTGCTCCCTCTCGCGCCAATCAAGCATGGTGGGCAATCTACACACCATAAAACATCTGTTAGAGTCCATAAAAATGAAAGTTTTTGGTTCATTTTGGAGAATTTGGAGGTTAAAAATCCACTCCGCGGTGTACGCAGCCCGCCTTTAGAAACAGGGCGTATGTACGCACCTGCTCTTAAGGCAAGCTGCGTACTCCCGGCATTTTCCCAATGGAGAAAATGTCGGGGTACGCAGGTCACCCATGGGGCACCTGCGTACCCCGAAAAGCGGACCTTGAAACCCCCAAGGCCTCCAAAAAATAAATCTAAAGCCTAAAAACAAATTCTAAACGGATGGAAATGCAAGGGAGGATGTTGTAGAATACCTGATGAGACGGCGTTCGATTCTGACGGTCGGATTCTCCGCAATGACCACGGGAAGTTTCTTGCCAAAA
Organism: Pinus tabuliformis; assembly: GCA_031772625.1. Classification (NCBI taxonomy): domain Eukaryota; kingdom Viridiplantae; phylum Streptophyta; class Pinopsida; order Pinales; family Pinaceae; genus Pinus; species Pinus tabuliformis. The sequence goes on along the minus strand of CM062804.1, from coordinate 61,246,812 downwards.
GCCCTTTTTCTCTCCTCAACAGTGAAATGGTAAAAGCCCTTTTTATAGGTTTTTTGAGTAAATGAATGTTAAATTTGTTTATTTTCCACCATGAAAAGGTATTTTTCAAAGTATTTTTATCTATATTAAACAGGTATGAGTAATGTGTTGGTTTTTGTGCAGGATAAAAGGATTTTCAGGGAAAATTGTCATTTTTCACATACAAAAACATCAGAGTCATCTTTTAAGCCCTTTTCTGACTCCTAAAACATGAAAAGATTGCCGAGCGTTTCTTTTACACTCGTTAAAACAGAATTAAAAGACGGTCCCCTTATAGCCCTTTTCTGACCGTAAAAACAGGAAAAGATTGCCGGATTTTTGTCGTTTCAAATTCGATACTGGAAATAAAACGACGTGTCCTTGATCGCTTTTTACTTTTCAGGTCAAAGACACTAATCATGAAAGTACTCCTTGGTCGTAAGATCAAGCGGTTCTCTCAAGTATTATTTTATACTTTTTCGGGCTTGGGAGACACAAATTTACGAAAAAGTTCAACCCTGGAGTCTTCTTAAGTTTTTCAGACTCTCTAAAATTGAAAAAAGCCGAGTTTCTCCTATACTGGACTCGTTAAAATTTCACAGTAAAGGACCTGTTCGATTACAAACAGGAATGGACCACTCCTTCTTAGGGTTCGAATCAAAACTAAGTTGGACTCATCCGAAGGATGAGCTTATAATCAAGCATATGTTATCCTCCTCAAGCTTGTAAAAAATAAAGAGGTACTTGCCAGAAATGGTGGGGGAAAAGAGAGAAAAATGAGCCTATTTGTTATCCTTTGTCTCAGAAGAAGCCTTATCACCACTCTTGAACACGACACTTTCCATTCACCTGGGTTGGGAAATCCTTTGCCTCACAGTTGATCAAACCACATTGAAAGTCTTCAGCCGGGTATTAACTTTGGATCAAATGTCACCAAGCCATCTGTTGTGTCATTATGTGTTCAAGAGGTCACTGCAAATAAACCATTCATCTGCAAAATACCCGTCATCCATCTCGACCATCCCTGAGTCAGTCCTTACAGCTACATTTCTTCAGCTTGATCTATGATTTCGTGTTGTGGGCTTGCCTGCAACGGGTCGCTTTCTATCGACATCAGTACATTATCTAGAAATATGACCTAGAAATCGTCAGTACCTTGAAATCTGCATGCATCAATGGCAGGTCTCTCGCCTTTGACGACGGTTTACATCATTGACTTGCGATCAAAGGATTCTGTGAAATGTTCGACGTCAACTCATTCATTCACATCTCATGGATTGTACTGGGTACTTTAAGAACCATTGACATCACTGGTGGTCTCTCTCACACTTGTTAACAGTTTACATCATTGACTGGTAATCAAGTGGTTTCTACCATGCTCGACATCAACTCATTTATTCGCATGGATAGAATCGTACTATTTCGGGAAGTAGAAATGAAGACCCTGGATCTAGTTTCCACTATCCAGGCTGCGAGGAGTTTTGTATTCATTATACAGTAGACTAATCATAAACAGATGGCTGCGTCCATACTGTGTCTACACAAGTCTATGATTATGATGTATTGCAAAATCATTCCTGTATCAGAGCAGTAGTTAGTTTGCTAGTTAAAGTTTTTGATCTGAGTATGGGAATGCCTACCTCAGCGATGATATGATCTTATATATGTATTTTGTGTTGAATACTTGCAGGTTCCGACTGGGCTCTCCACAAGATAATCCTTGAAATGATAAAGTACTTCACCCTTCCTAGATGATATGAAACCCTAATCTACTACAGGCTTCGCACTTTAGGGGGCAATCTGTTACACTAAAAATTGTCACCATGACTATTTGCAGTTAGTATGACTCCATCAACTGTCATACTATCCTCCTTGGCAAGTCTCATACCTCTGCTCTCCATGTCAAACTCCAAGAATGAGAGAAAGTCTTTAAAAATCTATATATCTCTGGGTACGCAGTTTCTCTTAGCCTTACCTGCGTGTACGCAACCCAAGTTCACAATACCTGCGTACTTGTACGCTCTGTCTGTAAAGCAATGGGTGCGTACTCCTGTAAAGGTCAAAAGGCGCAAGTTTCACTCCAAAAAAGTTACTTGTGGTCATTTCTAGAGCATTCTAAAAGCTTGTTTGACGTGTATGGAGCGCCTCCAGATGGTTCATGTATCCCTATGAAAGAGGAACTTATCCCATCAAGAGGGGAGCTAACCCATCCAAAGAGGGGCTTATCCCATTGATGGTGGACCTGAATAACTTCCTCTAGAGCACTATAAATACAGGCATTGGGCCAGAGGGAGGAGAGGTTGAAAGCTAAACATTCCGAAGGGTAGATGCTGCTGGAATTAGGACTCCCTTGTAAAGCTTGAGAGGAGAGATTCCCATCCTTTCCTAGCCTTATTTGAGAGTGGGTGAGCTGATCAAAGTAAAGGAAAACTCTTGCTGGACCCTAGGAGGGACCTGCACAACACCAAGGCTCAGGTTGTAATGGTTTCTTTTGTTTCCACTTAATACAAATGAACTCATTTTTCTCAACAGATTGTTATTCATGATTTGTTTCATATACTCCTTGGTCTGTATGATGGATATGTATTACTTTATGAGTTTATCAGGTGCTATTTAATCTTTTGGCTTGTTAGTGAATGCAGGTTTCGAGGAGAAGGAGGAGCTCATCCGGATCGGCGAGGCTGGACTACTACAAAGCGTTGGACTAAAGGTATGTTAAAATCACCTGATTACTTGTATTCTAAATGCATGTTTAGAGAAAGGTAGTGTTTATTTGTCTTGTTTGTCACTAGAAAGCCTTTGCTTCTAGGGAGGTCGGTTTTGTCCGCATTATCAACTCTTTCCGCATGACACTTTCATAGCACACAACAAGTAAATTGTTTAATCGAAATAATAATTAGAAGAATTAACATCAGTTGTTGCAATAGGATTCGGGGTTTGCCGAATTTTCATAGGTGGTTTCCAAAATGCCATTGGGGGTCAGATTACATAATCTCCCTTTGCATTTTTGGCATCACAAAGTGTTAGACAGAATAGGAAATTATTTGGGGAAGTTCTTAAAGGTGGACTCAGACAGAGTGACAAAAGGAATATTCACCTTTTCCAGGATATGCGTAGAATTAGATCTAAGCAAAGGCTTACCAAACCATGTTATCCTAATTCATAATAATATGTTGTGGTCCTAGTCTCTAGATTTTTAAAATATGGCATTCAAATTTTGTATTTTCCTTCAAACTGGACACTTACAAAATTTGTGTCCTTGGTCCAAAAAATATCCCAAAGATAAAATAGTCAAACCCAAAAGCCAAAGGGTTGGGAGTTCTCAGATTCCCATGATATTGCAGCAGATGAAGAAGAAAACCCAATGAATGCTACAAATATTTTTGAACAAAACTCTCAAGAAATCATAGGGAAAAGGGGGGTGGAGAAGGTGGGTTTGATGGTTCAAACATCCAAAGTAACTTTGGAGTCATATCTCTAGTAGTAGATCGAAAAGACCATATGTGAAAGAGAGGAAGTGATACTAAAAGAACTCATGAATCAGAGAATTCAGACTCTAATAAATAAATCCTTGTAAACGTAATAGATAATCGAAAAGCCCCAAGGGTTAGCTCAATCGGTCAAGTCGGGGCCTCGCCAGATGGGAGGTCACAGGATCAATTCCTGAAAGCTCTTGGGGTCAGGTTTTGCAGTAGACCGAGGGGCATCAGCGCAGATTTTTCCAGTGGACGTAATAGATAATCGAATGGCTATTGTATCTTCCACTCCCAACTTCGATGGTTGGCAAAAAGTGGAGAAAAAAAGAGTGGGAAAGAATAGTGTTTTTTCTTATTCTTTATTTATTTTTTTTCATTTTGGGTACTATATAAAGCAAGTATGATGGAATGATTTTAAGCATCTACAAAATTTAGTTTTGTTCTTTTGAATAAAATTGCAACTTTTCCTTGGGGAAAAAATATTAGAGAAAATATATAACAATTCACTTAATAAAGATGAAATTGAAAAACAAAAATAAATGTATACTAAAGTTTTGAGGATTATTGTTATAGGAAATTTTATTTACTGAGATATTATTAAGAAAAACTATTATAAAATATTTAACATGATTTATGATACAAATCACAATCATTATATTAGATATACTCCTAGTTATGGATCTAATCTCAAGGCATAATTCTTTGCACTATTTATGTTGGTCCACTTTGTAATATCTTGCGGATATTATTGTATTTTGATGTTATGGGATCCTAGGTCATCACAGACTAGGTTGTAGGTTAATCCCAAGTCGATGCAACCCACACTAATTTAGTATTGTCTCAAATTCATAACCTCAATCAAAAGATCATTTGGTCCATCTTTTGTTAGTTAGTAGATTCCCCGGTTGGCATAGAGTAGGTTATTGATAAATCCAAAGTGGATGCAGCCCACCTTCATTTTATTGTCTCTATTTTGAAATCTCATTCACAAGTTGGTTTAGTCATCCTTCTCTCATATCTTCTTAGAATTAAACCAAAATCCTAACAAGATATCAAAAGAATCTTTGGAATGTCCTTTGGGTTCCTTTTCTATTTATGAGTTATATGATGGGCAAGATATCAGGAGAATGGAGTCCCTTTCCTTGTCTTTCTTCTTTAATCAACAAGGGAAACATTGTTGTTGTGTTTTTATTTTGTTGATATGTTTTAATCGTGATGTATGCATTCTAAGGCTACCTAATATATATCACTAGTGTAGGGTAGTAAATTAAGTGATTGGTTGGTAAGCTCATATCAAAGAGATATAATGAATTAGTTTGAATTTGTAGGGAAGAAATTTTTATGTGTCTATATATTTTTTGGGGGGAAATCTAAAGATTCATTTCGATGAAAAAAAAAGACCTATGATACAAATATTTATATAAATGCTCAAATATTTGGGAGAAAAAATGTTTTTCTTCCATAATTGTTATGGGTGGCAATTGTTGCTCCAAACTATTGGGGTACATATAAAATGTTGAAATATATGTACACAGAGATGGAACTTGGTGCATAACCTAGAGTTAGGTGCACATGGTGTTGATGAGAGGTCATTAGGAACATTGACCCTTGAACTTGGTTGGTACTCTCAATGTATGGTGTCTAGATGTTAGGGCACAAGGTTGGCACATGCAAATGGAGAAATTGAGGTGATCCATGCTTGATAATCAATGTCTATACCAAGGTCGACACTTTTCCTAATGTGAAAATTTATTACAATGTATTAACAAAATATTGAATGTGTTACTCCATTGTGATATAATATATATATTCTATCAAATTCATTTAAAATCTTCACTTAATCATATAAATCATCATATTTATATAAATAAAATAATATATATATATAAATTGTTTTAAAAATTACATCTGCAATCCCCTACACTCCCCTCTCCTCTCTAATTAATTAAACAAATTTTATATAACATTTTTTTATTATTTCAAAATCTTAAACACAATTTTACTTTATAATAAAATACTTCTTGTTATCACTCTTGAAATTTCTTAAACTTCTTTAGTTAAACATGATGACAAACACCTTAAAATTTATTTATGAAAGCAAGGCAGCGGTAAGGGACCACCTTCTTTTCATGTGGCCATAATATATGAAATTATTAAAGGGTGACTCTGCAAATGATGGAGACCTATGTGCCCCATTAGCATACATAACTATGCAATTAAGACTTTCAAATGAAGACGTGACTTGAAAAGAGTAAATAATGAGGGACCAAAACCAAAAGCCCATATGCAACCATCACAACTAGAGGGAACACAATCTACACATAAGAGGATACTCATATTTTTAATCTCAGTTTGACCCACATAACAAGTATACAATTTGTTAAGTGCGATGGTTTCCATTCTTTAGGGAGGCCACTGGTTTTTAAATAAGATTCTTTGAAAAGTAATTGGTTTTTAAAATAATATTGGTTTATTAACTAGCTCCATTCTTAAGAAAGTAACTGATTTCTAAAATAAGATTGGTTTATTAACAAACTCCATTTTTTAAGAAAAGGAAAGCAATTGGTTTTTAAAATAATATTGATTCTCATATTCTTATTGTCACTTCCCAACCTAACAAGTATATATTTTTTTCTTTATGGTAATGGCATTTTTGTGGAAATAGGAAACAACTACCTTATCAACAAAATCTAAATCAATCGTTAAAAAAATATTGTTTTATTAGACTTTATTTAAAAAAAAAATTAAAAATGTGTATTTTTTTAATTATATATATATATATATATATATATATATATATATATATAATTTATTTAATAATAAAATAATAATTAATACTTATTAAACATAAGCTTTTTCTTTTGAAATGAATATTTATATTAAATTAATATAAAATTAGAATTTGTAACATTTTTTTCATTAATTAATTTAGTATTTACATATATCTAATAATCTTCCTCTCATCTTTATTACTTAATAATAGAGTAATGAGTAGACATATTTATCAATTACACTTTCACATTATTGTAAGGGTTAAAGTATTTAAAATGTGCATTTTGCATCGAAATATTTTTATTTTATTTTAGGGAATTTTATGTTTTTATTGTACGAAAATAACAACATCCCCAAATTTTGATATTGATCATATCAAATTTTTACGACTCATCTTTATTAGTTATCACACCTAATCTAGCATTCACACCACCTGTTTGATACTTATCACATCATTGAACCACTTATAAAACTTTGTCCGCATGGCACCAACTCAACATACAAATTAGTGGGTGATTTGAAAATTGACTTAACAAACATCGCATAAATTTTTGATAGTAACATATTATAACTCAAGAGTTTCATGCACCCAACTATGTGAGTTATCAAAGTTGATTTGGTCAAATATCAATTATACTCCAATGTCAAATTGGACCAAGTCAAGGCACACACTAATTTCGCTATCTATGGGAGAAACGATCCTTGTGCATTTGTGCTCGAAAATAAATGTTATGAGCTACCTTCATTAATTATTTTTTTGAACTAGCATTTTTTACCGACACATGTAATTGACATTATCCTACATAGGATACTCCATTAAAGTAAAGTCTTACAAGTAATTGAAGACACCCTTGGTCAAGATGTTAAAACTAGTGTGAATTCCCAATGACTTTTGCCTGCCCCAATTATATACAATGGTCCATTAAGAAGATGAGGTAACCCATAAAGGATGAGTATGTATTTGGAGTGATTTGAATCTTGGTGGGGAAATGACATCACCTTCACTTTATCAACTAGCCAAACCTTTACTAACACTATCAATGAATTTAAGTCTCGCTTTACATGTGCGTATATGTATTTATATATACACATGGCTAGAAAATACACTCCTTAGATTAGTTTTTTTGTGATACTAAACTCACAAAAACATTCACATCACAATATGAACCATAGTGTTTCTTAGAATATTATCAAATTTTAATTTTAATAAATTTTATTATCACAACCACATGATACAAAACACTCTCTTCAAATGTTTTGATTAATGTTTATGATTTAGTTGTTGACTAGCCACAAGGGATATCTCAATTGGTCTAGTTCCCGTTTTTAAGTACCTTGCCAATTGGGAGGTCACGGGGTCAAATTTCCTTGACGCCCTTGGGGTTAGTCCTGACCAGATAAGTCGGCAAGTAGATCCCTTCGAGTAGATCTACCCAGATTATTACCCGTGGATGTAGTGACCACTTAGTGACTGGGAACTACAGTTAAAAAAAAATAAAATTAGTTGTTAATGTTAATCTAAATTATTAATATTTAAAAATGATTAAAGCAATCTCATAATTTGATAATCACATTATGATACTAATTCATTTGAAAATATACTTAAAAATCACTTTTACGCTTTTCATTATTAAATTACTGCATATATTTTCTCTATATTACCTCTGCATGAAGTGTAACACTATTATTTACAAATTTAATTTTATACAATAAAAGTTATTTAAAACCACTGATTAAAATAAATTATTCATATTTGTTTTCTTGTACTATTTACAAAAAAAAATTATATATAATTGTTTTCACCCAAAAAAAACCAACAATATTATTTACATAGTTCAAAGGCCATATTGCCACCATCAACAAGTCGGCATATGTCATAGAGAATAGTTAAAATTTTATATATGTAATTTATACTAGGTAGCACATTGTGTAAAGAATTTTATATATGTAATTTATACGAGGTAGCACATTGTGTAAAGTGATAATTAAATTATAGAGTTTAGAAAATTTTGTTGCAATTGCAATTAACAATTTAACTCAACAATATAGATAATAAATATAAAGTATTAACCAATTTAGACAATAAAACCAAATTAATGTAATACTTTGATACCAAGATCACAAACAATTTAAATACCAAGCCTTTAAAAACCCTTTGAATTTATAATTATTATATGAACAATATATTACAATTCTTTACCATAATGGCATATAGTGGAACATATTTGGGGAGTTGTACTATAAAATTTAAATTCCTTTTATATATTTTTTTTCTAAAGATTATATTTAAATGCATTGATATTTAATATATTATTTATGTAAAAAAAAAAATGGATGCTTAATAAATAATTAAACATTTTATATAGGGAATTATAATCTTATTTATCATGAAATAAATATTTCTATAATATTTAATATCATTAAATTATTATTAAATTTATAAAATTTTTGCAATTTATTTAATTATGTATTCATACTAATAATATGTTTTATCACTTAAACAATTTAATTGTTGTGTAATCTACAATTATATGTTAAACTAGTCTATTTTTCTTTTTCTTTTTCTTTTCTTATGTTTCTATTTGGTGCTTTTTTGTATCTCAGAGGGACTTAGTGGCATGTTTGATGCATAACTAGTAGTAAACATTTAAGGGTCTATGGCTTATCCTCCTATATGTAAAACAAGTCACAACCAGAGGGATTTGAACCTTGGATCTCTCAGTTTTCATAGGAATCACGTTACTTTGATCACCAATTGAGTTGCCGCCTAGGAATAGACTACCTCTTTTTTGGAAAATATTAAAAAAATATCAATATTGAACAAAAAAATCTATTATTATTAATATAATTTAATTAGAAATTTCAAGTAAAAAATCCTATTAAAATTATTTTTATTAAAATAAATTATTTTAATTGTAATTTAATTATGACACTTTTGTATTTTTATTAGCATTTTTTTTTGTCAATTTTACCTCAAATCTAAAAAATATTTCTTAAAATTATAAATAGTAATTTGTAAAATCTAAGTACCTAGGCGATAAATCCAATTATACATTCAACATTACATTTTAAATAACAAAAAAAATCATAATGTCCCCCAAAATTATTTCAATCAAATTAAAACACAAAAACATCTAATAATTAAATTACACCAAAATAACATATTTATCTTATACTTAAAAATTTGTTAAAAAATAACATTATCCACTAAAATATTAATTTATTTTTTAACTTTCATTAATATAATACACTATAATAACAAAAGACATAAATATAATACACTATAACAAAATATCTCAAACAATATATACTTAAATATTTATAGATAATATCATTGTAATTAAAATTTATTTAAATATAATATTATCCAATAAAATATCACATTTATTTTTTAACTTTCATTAATATAATAAACTATAATAACAAAAGACATAAATATAATACACTATAACAAAATATCTTAAACAAAATATATATATAATATATATCATTGTAAAGCATGCTTAACACAAATATGCCGCATACCACTTCTAAAATAGACCATATATAACCCAATATTTGTAAATTTCCTCTATATTTCCTAAAAGGTAGACAAGATGCCAATGGGTCCACTTCTAGATTTCTTTGAAGTAAAGCAAAATAGTGAGGGGCACCCTATTTCCAATGGGTCCACTTCTAGATTTCTTTGAAGTAAAGCAAAATAGTGAGGGGCACCCTATTTCCATTAGTACAATTAAAGGGTTGGTACAATTAAATGGGAGTTGAAGGGGAGTAGTTGGAATGATTAAAGGCTTTGCAAATGATGTACAAGTTTATGCAATCAGGGAATGCAGATAAAGACATGATTTTAGAATTAAAATCCCATCTTCCTCTTGCAGGATTAAAATGGAATATAAATTATATATTGTTTTTGTACTTTGGCTAGATTTTTATGTTGAGAATTTAATACTGTAAAAATTTTGTAATGTAATATAATTTCATGTCATGTCATATTATATAAATATTTTGACTTGATGAAATTACATAAAAATAAAAATTAAATTAAATTAAATAATTAAAATAAAATTTAGGTAAAATAGTCAATTTACTATTGGTGATTTTTGGGCTCCAGGTTTTTACAACCCATGATCTTTCCAATAGTATTCTTATGTAAGAATATATATATATATATATCACTAGCCTAAATCCATCTTAACTCTAGATCTACCAAGTGTGGAGAGGGATCAAATTTCTCGAGGTTCAAACCTCTTTTAGAGTGAAAAGAGATTTAATCCATCTCGGTGCTTGATAGATCTTGAGTTAAGATAGATCTAAGCTGATATATCCTTAATGCCTCTTACCTAATTAAAAAAAAGGCAAGTTTATGCATTGAGAAATAATAATCGTTTATATATTATAGTTATTGATAAAGTGTTTATTTATCTATTAATTTATTATTGGTAATTTGATTATTTTAATTAAATATTCATTATCTAAATAAATTTAAAAAATCATTTATAATGAATATGTTTTTTAGATTATTTTCGTTATAGTAATTTGTGTTTATTATTATTATTTTACAATAATCAGAATATTTGTATTAATTGCAAATCTATGCTCGTATCGCAACTATACATTGAGAGTTGCATTATGATTTTCTTCCATTTTCAGTATCTTCTACAGACTCCTAAACCAAAATAATGCTCCAAAGAGGAATCTAACTGATACTAAGTATATATGGGTTTTTAGAGGTGAATACCTTCCAATTGAGCCACAAAATTAAACAAAACTTGCGGTACGCATATCCTGCTTCAAATTATGATCCTTCATTACAACATATTTCCCAAGATCCACGTTGAATAGTAAACCCCCCAAAAAAAATTTAAATTTTAACGTAGGATTCATGCTTAGTCCAATATGGAATGGAGGGTGATCTTAATCAACCATTAACCACTAACTCACCAAACTTCAAATTGCAACCTTGGTTGGCACATTGATCTGCTTCTTGGTTATTATCCATTAGAATGTGCTTAAAAATCATCTTTAAGATATCTTTTCATAACTTCTTAATCTGATTTAGGAGATTCTCCAAAATTGTCTCTATGGGAAGATCCTTTATTAAAAGGGATTCACCCAACACAATGAGAGAAGAGACATGAAATTATTTATCAAGAAGAATGCCTTGGAGTACACCATATACTTATGCTTGAATATTTTCCATCTTCTCCAATCCCCATGAATACTCTAAAACTTTGATTTCTTTGGGGCCTATTGACGAGCTAAAATGTACCGCCAACAATTAAGGGGTCTCCCTGGTGTGAAGTCTCGTTTAGACCTCACACCGTTTCATATAGGAGCCCCATCCGGTATGTGGGCTTGGATGCCACCATGAATGTTCTTTCTCTTGGTTACCAAATGAGGAGGTGTTAGAGTGGGAACAAGAACAAAATGCCCAAACAGTGAAACAAAATTAGTCCAATATTGACAAACTGCGGAAAGAGGTACAAAAAAGTCTCAACAGCAATAAGAAGAGGTATGCTATGAAAGGGATCAGTGAGCCAAAACCCAATCTGGCATACATAAACAATAACATTCCATATGTTAATTGCAAAATAGTTCGCAATATATTGCTGACATGGCAAGAAATAAGTAAACATGGATTCAAAAGAAAAACATACATGCAACAACTATGAATCAGTTCATAACATATTGTGTGTATGAAAGCACACATACAAATACAGTGAAAATACTAGACAACCAATACAACCACCATGAGTAAGCATGGGAAATAGTGCCAAACAGGAAGAACAACTTATTAATGTTGCTGTAACTTCAAGTACATATCTTGCGATGGTAAAAACAAAGTAGTGGAACATGGGCTGCTCATACCATTGCACAATGCAAAACCCTAGCCTCACTACAACTCCACTCTATTAGTTGCCAAGAGCTGAGTGCCTCTAGCTCTCGAGCACAAATCAACTCTCTAATCCTAGCCTCAACTCAAGTGCTAAAGTCCTTATACAATGAGGCCTGAGGGCACCTTTATAGAGATGAGGTGATTGTTCACCTACTGTGACCCTTGATTTCCCCTCATGACTCTTGAGCTTCCCCCCTTCTTTCCCTCATCTAGTGGCTATTACATGCTTGAATCAATCTCAGCAAAGTTTTTGGCATCATTTACATGTTGATAGAGGAGAAAATGTGGGGAGAATGAGTAGGGTTGTTGGAAACCTTGGTGTTATTGCAAGAAACCATGTCTTTCTCCATGCAAATAAAAATTCTCACCTGCAAACAAATAGCATTGTCATATGAAGATGAAGAATAATTCTAGGAACATGACAAATTAACTAGAAGTAAGATATCAACTTGGACTCTTGTATAGTCTTTTTCTACACCACTGTTATAGCTCCAAATCTCACTCTTATGGTTTGTGATGCTGCACTCATGGCCTAGGGCAACCCCTCCTTCCAGACCTGGTCCTAAAATTTAAAAAACAGTGTTTTATTCCCTATACGCGACATTGCCCTGAGTTAAACACGTGTACACGCGGGTCTGTGTATACCCAACCCGCGTGTATGTATTAAAACACTTAAAAAAATATATAATTCCTTATTTTCGGGCGGAGATCGTGGGTTTTACCTGCTGGATCACCTGTTAGTGCCCGTGGCCCAACTGTTCCCAACCAACTCCTAACTAAAAAACTACTTTGGAGATGGTATAAAAAGACATCAAAGGGAAGGCCTAAGGGAGAGAGAAAAGAGAGCAAGATTATTATGCTGAGATTTTCCCCTTAGACCAGGTCTGAAGTCCTTGGTGCTTTCTGCACTTCCCCCATTTTGCATAGGAAACCCTTGTTTCCATGTGTATTGGTGATCATTCATCCTTGATATCATCATTGAGTAAGACTTGGAAGGAGCTCTTGTTGGAGGCTTGAGGCTGGAACGAATTCGGGAGGAAGCTTTGCTTGGAGCCTGCTGAAGGTGTTCAGGTGATATCTTTCCATTATATGTACTTTATTTGCCTTTATATATAAAGAAACACGTCTTTGTTCCCGAAACAATCTTTCTTTATGCTTATGAGATTCTTGTTTTGAATTCTTATGCAAGTGGTTACTTAAAGATTTTTATAACTAACTTTATAGCATAAAGATGGTTTATACATAAGTATTTGTACATGTACTGTTGTGTTCTTTGATTTCTTTGTCTTGCAGGTCAAAGGAAGAAGAAGGGAACTCTAAGAAGGGTTTGGACCCTAAAGGCCTTCTCGAACGTAGGACCTTAGGTACGTACCCTTAACATTAGAATTTGCTTAAAAGTAAAGATGATGGCTGTGTGTGTGTTTCTTTGAATAAGCAATTTTCAGTCTGGTAGAGTCTTAGCCCAAAGGACCCTAGGGGTACTTTCCCTTCAACCAGAATTGGCGACTCCGCTGGGGAACAACACTCTTGTTGTTCCTAGTTTGGGTAGTCTTCAAGCCAATCAAGGCTCAGCCTCTCTGTTTGCTGGCTCTGACTGTCTGATCTGTTCTTGAACTCTAAGCTTTTCCAGTTTTTTCAGTCTGTATTTTTTTATTTTTCTTGAAAATCCCAGATACGCTGTTTTTCTGGATTACAGAAGCGTATATACGCAAGTTGTACTAAGTGAACCCGCGTATACGCAGGTTTCCTCAGTTACAGTCGCGTGTACACGCACTCTGCACATCACTGCAGGCGCGTATATTATCTAATTTTCAAGATTTATAAATTTTCTTTTTGCTGAATGTCTGTCTGGTGGTTTGGGTCAGTTTGAAGCAGTCATTTTCCAGTAACAGTCCTCTGTTTAACAGGGGGCATCTTGTTCTGAACTCTCTCTAGTTATAAGGAGTATTAGTTTTGTTTTCGTTGATTGCAAGCGTCATTGTCCTTTGACACACAAGATTTCTGGTTAAGAATCTTGACTGCTCTGTTTTGGCAGAGTAGGAAGATTGGATTCAATCTTTGTGTTCATTTTGTTTCGGTGACCCTTTTGTTTGCTTAACGAAACCATTTTTGTGACCATTTGCTCCTTCATTTCGGGAAAGTTGTTTGTTACCATTTTCTTGAAACTTGTCTTTTGATCTTTTGGACTTTCATTGCTGCTTTTGATTGTCAAGAGCAATTTCAAACACATTTATTTTTGTTGAAAGGTGTCAATTCGCAAAAGTGTTTGGTTGCCTATTCTTCAGTCATTAGTGTCAGTATTTTTGAGAGCATTCCTTGAAAAAGACTTCTTTGCTTGTTGATTGAAAGAAAATCTTTTGAAAGTTTTGAGTTTTTCTTTCTTAAACTTGCTTTTCATTTGATTTCCTTTTTGCGAAGTGAAAGTGCTTTGTGTTTATCTTAGAACTTGTTTTTATTGTTTGGACGAAATGATTGGTAGCACATCATATTCTATCTAAGCATTTTAGTGGCAAGACAAATTTGATAAGTGAGCAACTTTCCTTCTTTGTTTGCAGAGTAGTCTTAAAATCTTGCATTCACATATAGTTGTTGCATTAGGATAGATTTGCATCCCTTTTTATGCATACATAGCTTTGTTAGCTTTTGTGAGTGTGGAGTCTGAAAAGAAAGCAAAAAATTTTGTTTTATTTTTCCTCTAAACCCTGTAGAGATTACTTTTCATCGAAAAACAAAAAGTGCATGTGCATGTAGCTAAGTTTTATTAACTTATTTTGCGTCAAAAAACACCACTAGTTTCACTTCCGTTACCTTGTGACTTAAAGAATAGCCTAATAAAATCAAGCGCTAATTAAAATCCACTAGAACTTTTTGTTTTAGTCAGTTACATCAACAAGTTTAGGATTTTAGGGCCTTGGATTAGGCGAGTGGAGAGTTAACTCTCCAAGGCCACATAAAACGTCAAACATAAGAGTCTGAATAACGAGAGAAAATCCAATAGCGTTAGGAAGACCAGGAAAGCTCCGGATCTGGGAGTTAAGCACGAGGGTCTGTGAAGACAGGGAAGAGAGATACCCCCTCTCCTACTTGTCCGAACTTACCTCACGACTGTTCCGCCTGGCTTCTGCGACGAGTTGGTATCCATAGTTGCTTCTCCTAGGGAACTACACAGGTGGCTGCGGAGGGGAATCCCGTGGCACCTGAGGTCGACGTTGCATCACTCTCGACAGTACTACTGGAGGGCACCCTTGCGAAGCTTGGGGGCTTGCACCGACGCAGGCTGTTGTTAGGAGGTCAGCGTAACTTCCTCTATTACCTTCGCTGATAGGACTGGGCCGTCATTATCCCAGACTATCTTCGGAAGGCCCCTGACTCCACTTTCTTGTATTTTGGTGTCCGGTCCTCATCACCTGGAGCGGAAATACTTGGAAGTTGTTTGACTGGCTGTATCTTTAGGGACTTTATAGTGTGTGCTCTTTGTTCCTTGTATATAGTTGGCTTTAGGTATTTTTGTCTAGTCGTGTTTGGACTTTGTGTTCTGAGTGACTGGCTTACCACTCTACCAATCTTGAAAGGCTTTTGGTCGTTCTTTCAGAAGTTGTAGAGTTGCCTCCTCAAGGGCAAAGGTTTTGATTGCTTACCCATATTCCTTGAAGAGTTATTTCTATATTCCCGTAGGGGAAGGGTCTTTGGAACAGTTAGATATGGCCAATATTCCTGTGGAAACCAACCAAGGTGCCCTCCCAAAAGGGAATCCTTGTGCTTTTCCTTTCTTTGGAAACGTTGGTACTCCCTTGATGGCCACTTTGAATATTCCTAGGTTGAATGTTGGACTACCCGTTTGGTTGTGGTCTACTCTGAATATTCTGAATGCTCTTGAAGCTTCTCAGTTGAATGCTTTATTTCAAGGGCATCACATGGGTGCTCATTGTTCATCTTCTCTCAAAGAGAAATCTGGGGTTCCTTCTTCTCCTCCTTCTTGTCACAAGAAATCTAAAAAGAGGAGAAAGAGGAAGTCAAAGAAGAAGAATAGTTCTATCCCTTCATCTTCAACCTCTGCAAGTCATGTTGGGGATGAGTCTTCAGCCGCTGCAAGTCATGCTGGGGGCATGAGTCTAGTCACTGCAAGTCACACTAGCATTTCATCTTCAACCTCTGCAAGTCATGTTGGAGATGAGTCTTCAGCCACTGCAAGTCATGCTGGGGGCACAAGTCTAGTCACTGCAAGTCACACTAGCACTTCATCTTCAACCTCTGCAAGTCATGTTGGAGATGAGTCTTCAGCCGCTGCAAGTCATGCTGGGGGCACAAGTCTAGTCACTGCAAGTCACACTAGCATTTCATCTTCAACCTCTGCAAGTCATGTTGGAGATGAGTCTTCAGCCGCTGCAAGTCATGCTGGGGGCACAAGTCTAGTCACTGCAAGTCACACTAGCACTTCATCTTCAACCTCTACAAGTCATGTTGGGGATGAGTCTTCAGCCGCTGCAAGTCATGCTGGGGGCATGAGTCTAGTCACTGCGAGTCATACTAGCAAAGAGTCACTGACCTCTGCAAGTCATGTTCAGGACTCTCCGCAAACCACTGCTAGTCATGTTGGCAGAATGGAGGTTGATAAGAAACCTGGACGTAGAAGTTTTAAACCTAAGTTCCCTTGTAAGATATGCAAGGGAGACCATCTTACTCATTTATGCCCTGGTATTCCAGAGGTTCAAAGGATATGGTCCGAGTCTAAAAGTACTTCTGCTCCTAGATCTGATATGGTTTCTCATCAATCCCATCAACCATTGGTTGATAATGTGGTAGAGCCAGTGCAATCGCTAGCCGATTACACTCCTCTTTTGGGGGGTGAAGTGCCTAACAAAAGAGTCTGTTTGATCTCTAGTACAGAGTCTTCTAGTATAGGGGGCATTCCGGTTTCTTCAAATGTTCCCCCTCCAAGTTCTAAGAGTGTTTCCTTTGATTGGGATAGTCTTGTTGAGCCTCGTCTTCCTTCCGCTGCACCTTTCCAAATAAAGGTCAGAGTTAATTCCACAAATGTCTATCGATGTATGGTGGATGAAGGATCCTCTACAAGTATTATATCCTCTTTGACTTGGAAAGCTTTGGGTTCCCCAAAGTTGTTGACAGCTCAGAGTCAGTTGTTAGCCTATGATAGAAGGCCTGGTGAATCTATGGGTGTTCTTCCTCAATTGCCTATCACTTTAGGTGGGAAGACTGTCTTAATCGATATGATGGTGGTTGATAGCCCTTTAGACTTTAATATGCTACTTGGGCGTGATTATGTCTATGCTATGAATGCTGTGGTGTCTTCACTCTTTCGAGTAATGTGCTTTCCTCATAACGGGAATATTGTCACTATTGATCAGCTTGCATCTGATAATCACCACCCTAATTCGACTTTACTGCAGAATGCCCCTTGGTTTGTTCCAAGTGTTCAAGTAGACTCTACCCCGCTACGGGTCAATTATGTGGCATTGAATCCTCAATGTTCAATTGCTTCTAAGAAGGATCCTTTGACTTATTATTCTCCTTCTTGGGACTTGGTCTCGGCAGTTGACCGAGAGATTCTTCCTATAGGGACATGGGACCCTTTAATTCCCTCTTTTCATCCTTGTAGTTCTCATGATTTCTTAGAACTTGTTTTGCCTTCACAGGAGGAACTCTTTGAAGCCATGAGTTGTGACTACCAAAGGAGCCCTTGGCCTGAGCCCTGCAAGGGGTTTGTTCAGCAGAACTATTATGCGTAAGCCGCAAGGCTGCGTGGTTCCCTGTACCATATTGTATATATGAGGTACGCATTTTCAAGTTTTGTATCCTATAACACAAAGATTTTATATGGAGTTTATAAGTGGGATGTATTAACTTCGTGTCTAGTGTTCCTATTTATGTTTACAGAACTTGGAAGATTTCTCCTTTGGAAGTTTATGGTTGGTCCGTTTTGACAGGTATTGGTTCTCGAAACTGGCATATAGGTTAGGTTTTTCCGCCTTCATTGTGCATTTATCAGTTTCCTTTCCCATTTTGCCTTAGGATCGACCCCACCAAGTTATGGTGCGGAACCTTCTCATTGCTTAGAAGTATCATGACTTGTGTGGTAGAGCCTACCTTATCATGGGTGCCCTAGTTAGTACCTTATTGTCGCTTGGCACTCATGCAGATTTTTGTCCTTAGGTTCGGGAGTCCTCTGTAGTCCCGCCATGACTTATGCGTTGAAGACTCATTCCTCTTTGCTTCTTCGCTTCATTCTGGCCTTATACCCTAGAGGCTCCTATGTGTGTCGAGTTGTACTTCTGCATTGCATGTTGACCATTTGCACCTTTTGGCCTAGAGCCGGCTTCACTTGGACTCGTGTTTAAGCCAACTTTTGACCATGACGTCTGCAAAATCAACATTGCATACCTTTGACTTCTGCAGCTTGACATACCCAGATCCATGGAAGGAACATACCTCTGAGTGTCACTGACCAGTTTTCACCTCCCTGCATTGAGCATAGGAACGTTCTTTTCCCAGGAACTAGATCATCTGTTTCACCGACACTCGTTCTTTCCATTGTACCATAGCATTCTTTTATTCTTTTTCCAGCTTATCAGAAAAAGACAAAAAAATTAAATATTCCAAAAAAAGAGCGGGAACAGGGACATTATTTCCATTTATTGTTGGCAGCTAGAGTCAGTCGTGTCGCCCTTGAACAAAGCACTCAAAACAAAGTCTCCTCCGCATGGGTGGGATTTAGTTTGACTTAGGTACGCCATAACCTTGTTATCGAGTCAGTTCTCCCCCGATTGGTTATCTCTTCCAATCATATGGAGGGTTCGTTCGTGCCTCCTGCATGACGAACTTATACAGATTCATCATATGCTGCCACATAGTCACATTGAGTCGTGTTGTTGTTCAAGGGAAGTTAGCCTAAGTCGGCCTTTCTGCGGTGTCTCTTGACTCATTTTTCAGTCGGCCATCCCTGGTTGTCAGTGTCATGTATATCATCACATCAGTTATATTGGTCCTTTACTCGTGCCGGTTTGAGAAGGTCCCCATTGACTTCTTGCTGGCGGGTCTTGTCCTTATCGACGACGACACCTTGCTCTGAGGACAGGCCTAGAGCTGCACCCTGGCCCTATTTTCATTATTGATAGGTCACCTTGTGCTCAGCATCGATCAGTATCATGGGTCTTTGACTGAGTGGTTTCCCTTGTGTTCAACATCAGCATACATTATCACACATTGGGATTCGTGCAGTACCTTGGTTTCCATTTGACCCTATTGGTGGATACCTCGCCTCTGTGTCAGCTTTCATTATTGGTTGGTTCAGAGGGTTTCTGCCGTGCGCTAGCCACATCTTGTGTACGCCGGAAACGTACTTCGGTTGGGTTACTACATCTTTTTCGTCTGATTCCTTCCACATTATTGGCCTACGGGTTACACTCGCGCTAGATTGATGGAGGATGCCTTAATGCCTTCCTTCTAGTGGATCTTTCCCTATCGACTCTGACTCATTGCTCTGGGGCAAAGATCTAGAGTCCATTTGGCAGTACCTTGGGGTTTGCAGTCATTAGTGGCAGATTCCTCGCTATCGACAGTGGGAAACCATCATTGTCTCCTGATCGATAGATTCTTACAAGTGTTCGACTTCAGCTCATCTATTCACACTTGTTAGATTGTACTGGGTACCTTGACGCTCATTATCATTATCGGTGAGTAGTCTCGCGTTTGTTAACGGTATACATCAATGACCGGTAATCAAACGATTTCTCACATGGTCGACTTCAGATCATTTATTCCCATGGTGTAGAAATGTACCACGGCGGTCGGTGAAGACCTCAAGTTGTATCAGCATTCATTGGTTCACTTGACAGTTGCTCCTGTTGCTGCTAGTTGATACCACTCCACCTTATATGTTGCAGTCAGTCACGGCGACATTCTATATGCTGGCACCTGAGTTTGCAGTGTAGTACCATCCTATTCCATCATGTTCAGTTGGTACCTTTTGGGATCAGTCTTTGATATCAGTGATCCGTTGCATCTTTCAGCATCATTGACAGTCTTATATGTGATATTCAGACATGTACTTGCTCCTTATGATCAGATGATCCATTAAGTATCTTCCAGTCATTTATACTTGTATACTTAGTGGATCCGCTTGTACTTGATATGCGGACATTCTTTACTTTTCCTGAGCATGGGTATGCCCGCCTCAGACAGTGTTTCTTTCTGATCTCCTTTTGGTGGCTTGGCAGGCTGAATTCTGGTGCAATCCTCCTCGGTTTTTCGACAGAGTTCCTTTCCATGTACTTACATAATATATTTCGGCCATCATGTTCCCCTTCTGACCTCATATATTAGGGGGCATCTGTTATAGCTCCAAATCTCACTCTTATGGTTTGTGATGCTGCACTCATGGCCTAGGGCAACCCCTCCTTCCAGACCTGGTCCTAAAATTTAAAAAACAGTGTTTTATTCCCTATACGCGACATTGCCCTGAGTTAAACGCGTGTACACGCAGGTCTGTGTATACCCAACCCACGTGTATGTATTAAAACACTTAAAAAAATATATAATTCCTTATTTTCGGGCGGAGATCGCGGGTTTTACCTGCTGGATCACCTGTTAGTGCCCGTGGCCCAACTGTTCCCAACCAACTCCTAACTAAAAAACTACTTTGGAGATGGTATAAAAAGACATCAAAGGGAAGGCCTAAGGGAGAGAGAAAAGAGAGCAAGATTATTATGCTGAGATTTTCCCCTTAGACCAGGTCTGAAGTCCTTGGTGCTTTCTGCACTTCCCCCATTTTGCATAGGAAACCCTTGTTTCCATGTGTATTGGTGATCATTCATCCTTGATATCATCATTGAGTAAGACTTGGAAGGAGCTCTTGTTGGAGGCTTGAGGCTGGAACGAATCCGGGAGGAAGCTTTGCTTGGAGCCTGCTGAAGGTGTTCAGGTGATATCTTTCCGTTATATGTACTTTGTTTGCCTTTATATATAAAGAAACACGTCTTTGTTCCCAAAACAATCTTTCTTTATGCTTATGAGATTCTTGTTTTTAATTCTTATGCAAGTGGTTAATTAAAGATTTTTATAACTAACTTTATAGCATAAAGATGGTTTATACATAAGTATTTGTACATGTATTGTTGTGTTTTTTGATTTGTTTGTCTTGCAGGTCAAAGGAAGAAGAAGGGAACTCCAAGAAGGGTTTGGACCCTAAAGGCCTTCTCGAACGTAGGACCTTAGGTACGTACCCTTAACATTAGAATTTGCTTAAAAGTAAAGATGATGGCTGTGTGTGTGTTTCTTTGAATAAGCAATTTTCAGTCTGGTAGAGTCTTAGCCCAAAGGACCCTAGGGGTACTTTCCCTTCAACCAACCACGATATTGTTGTGATGAGCAATCCACATAGGGTGACCTTGATCCCTAATTTGAGAGGAGTGACCATAGGAGCAGATCCCAAAAGACAACCACATCCTCCTTGCACACACCTTCTTTGACTAACTCTCAGTGTGTAGGGCGCCAACTATGCCCAACCAAAAATGTTTTCTCGTGGGTTGTTAAACAAAATGATAACATATTTTACTCTCCGGATTTTCCTAAATACATCATTCATTCTTCTCCTGGAGACCACATTCGAGTTCACTGGAGCTGTGAGCTTACCAATTAAAAATATGGAAAATGTCGTTATAGTTTATAAATACATTGTTCTCGTGGACTCCCTTTCCGTTCAAGATTCTTTTCGAAGTCCAAAATAGTGCCTTTTCATGGCTACTACCTCCTAGTCTTGATAGTAAGGGAAGTCACACTTCTGAGGGGTAGAATGAATCACAGATTACATTATGGCATTGATGAGACTTATGGATGCAACCTGTCGATAGGTCGCAAAGTTGCAATTGGGACATTTAGAGCAAAATGCGACCCTAATGCATATTCAACCTGCGACTTCGTCTAATACTACAACTTCACTGTCAATCTAAGAGATATCCCTTACTCTCCACCACAACGATGGTCAACAATATTGATTAAGGGTATGAGGGGCTCAAGTGCAATCTTATGGATCATGGAGAGGTCACCATTGAAGGATGCGACTTAAATAAAGCACATGGTAGCATTTTAGTTTAGGTTGCAAATCTGGACTATTGTTGAGACGTACAGTTTCATTATGCGACCACACAAGGGTTATCAGATAATCTGAGAGAAAACATGTCATTAGGTCACATTACAATAGGGGTTTCTCACCTTTGTTGCTTCCCTGAGGCTCTAGAGTGTGATCTTATGACCCAGGTGAAACTGCGACTTACTGGAGATCATGTAGTCACATTCGGAGTTGGTCACACTTCTGTGGGTGTATCTTTGGGGTCTGGAATGTGGTTTTGCAACCAAGAGGCATGGGACTGTTCAATTCCTTTTTTCATAAGTGCCCTTTTCGACATTTCAGTGTTTGCATTTCTCATACTAGCCTCATACTAGCATTTAACGAACCTTTCATCATAGTATCGTACCACTAATATTTGCATGAATTCCAATAATAATTACCATTATAATGTTGAGACCATAGGCTCTTAATGAATCACAATCGTTGTAGTATCGAAAGCAAGAGGGCTTGACTTCCTTTAGTACATGGTTGTGTTTACAATGAGTGGTGCATATGGGTGAAATGTTGATTCCCCTTGGAGTGAAAATAATTGTCTCATGGCTTGCGATCTCCATGCGTCAGTCACATTATATCATCTCATGTTGTGTGTATATACTCACCATTAATTCAAAACTGTGATTAAAGTATCATCGCACACCTTTCGACATGTTGTGATTTATTTAAATGAATGGTGTATCAACAACCTTTACATGCATGGCATTATACATGACTATACATATTTTGATGAGTTTTCTCCCACGGTCACTCTTCTTACAACATGATGGTTTTTGTTTTGGTTGCACCTTGCAGTTCTGAAGGAAAGTTGGGTCGCATCTTAAAAATACGACTTGGACAAGTCATGTGGTCGCATAACAAGAAGGTCGCACCTCTAGTTTGTATTGCTGAGGCCTTGAGGCACGATTTTACGACCTCCAAACTCACCAAAGGAATGTGACCAGTGTAATAAGCATAATGCAGCTTGCAAGTGTACCTTTTCCCACACATCCTTCTCATAGGGCTACCATCAGTCATGCATGGCCTTTGATTGCCAGATTCCAATGCCTGGTGTTATGTCATACACATCAACGCGTAGTGATCAAATGTTGCTAAAGTTTGGGTTTCAGTTGCAACAATTTTGTAACCAAATGTTAGTTCCCTCAATGCTTTGACATGTGATCAGCGCTCTTCTCAAAACCTTATTTGAAAACAAAGTATCATTTAAATGTCTAAAACATTGTTAACGCTGCTTTGGAGTAACGCTGAAACCCCATGCTTTCCCATATAGGTGAACTACCTCAACGCATTGTATATGGTGCTTCAATACACTTGTAATGAGAGTTGGCACCATCCTTCATAACACTGGTTGCATGATGCTTCCCCTCATCTTATGATTCTATAGTGATCAAAAGGACCTGTGATGTCCAATTGCAAAAGAGTAAGAAATTACAAGATAGTTCTCATACAAATACAATTAATGAGACTTTTAAATGAATTTAAGGCATTGGAATCTAATATTATGATTATTTGCAAATTAAAGAACAAGCCTTAAACATAAAAAAACACAAAGGCCTTGGAAGACATAGTTTGATTAGCCTTAATTAAAGCAAGTCTGGCAATAATTGCAATATAGGATTTTAGGTGACTTTGCAAACCACACTAGCTCAAGTATTCAAAGGTTTTCTTGAAAGGATAATCATGTCAAGTGGAATAAAAAAATTTAGCAACCTAGCCTTTCACGTAGAGATTTCCTCTTGAAGACATTAAACACTTGTGTACATGAATATTCCAAAGGATGACAATGTGCCTGGGGAAATTGACAATAAGATTAAACGTTGATGGGGTGAAAGTCATATAATGCACATTCAGAGAGCAGTATCGAGTCGATCGTGACTAAGTCCTTGAATGAAGGTCATGATAGCTTAGGGTTTTGGAAAGTTTTAAGAAAATTCCAATTTGAAGGGGGTGGCAATGAAACCCTAATACTTAAATCAAATTTTAAAACACATAGGATGTGAGCAATATGCATTATGAGTGCATAAGTAGTAATAGGGTTTGAGGATAATTGAGGCATTGGTTAAATGGACCAATTGGAGCATGATCACAACCTTCAAGGCCTGAGGCGAGTGGAGGGGGGACCAAAATTTTGAATATGCCCAAAATTTTAGTAGTTGTTGTAGAAACTACAACAATTGGTGGACCACTGGTAAAATCTAGCATCTCTGCCAACATTCCTATAATAGTTTGAATTTGGATAATGATGCAAGGGAATATTGAACAGTCACTATGGGCATCTCTTGCGTTACCTTAACCTTTACAAATACGTCTTTCCCCTGTGTCTTAGCTAGGTCCTACTAGTTAGTAAACACTCAATTAGAAGTTCACGCATGTTGGTAATTAATGATGATGAAAATAACGAGGCAGAGGGATAATTGTATTTTGAATGTTTGAAAATAAGTTTTTGGTGTTGCTCTGCTACCAATAAGCCTGGACAGTATCCCCACAGAATCACTTCAAGAAATCACAGGTGTTGCTCTGCTACTAGCGGGCCTAGTCAGTACCCCGGTGGTATCGTTGTATTATCTCTCTACGCAGGAAGCCTTTCTCGATCCTTTACCTTTATTTAATTTCATTTTCTTTCATGTGTGAATTTTCACTTATTACTGGGCGTTCATTGAACTAAAGAAAATGAGGGATCCTGACTTATTTTACAAGAAAGAGAGGTTGTTTCATGTTTGACAGAAACTAAAATATATTCCGATTTAGTTTTTCCCTCATGCCAAGCTTCCACATCTCATCTCCAGTTAACAAGTGAACAATGAAAACAAGTCATTGAAACATTCAAGACCATGATGAGCACAAGGTTTGAGTTATGGGTATAGGTCATTCAAATTGATTAGGGTTCCCCACAAGAAATCTATTCTTATTTTCCTTGTTAATAAGTTAGACTCGTAGGAGAGATATCCAGGATGTAACTTTGATGACTGGTTCTAAGAGAAGCTACCTATTGGAGTAACCATCACAACTACACACAATCATTAGGGCTAGGGTTTTAATGCTAGGGAAAGGTGACTAGGGAAGCTCTTCTAGGGTTTCAACATGTGCGAAGAGGTCAAATCAATCACTTTAAGGTTTGAGCATGTGCAAATAGGTGTGAGAAATCTAGGCACAACACCAAAGGTTCAAAAGCTCCAAGTTCTTGAAGGCCCATGCGGTGGCATGCAACATAGAGGAAAATGCAAGGCTAGGGAAACGACTAGCATATGTTATGTAAGAAGGAAAACATCCTATCGAAAATAAATACCAATACAATTCACACGTAGAGACTGCAATGCAAAATATTAATGCATGCTTAAATTCCAATTGTTATACAACAAATAAGTTCCTATGATAAAGCAGACACAACAAAGAATATCCAAATCTTAGCCATAGAAGAAAATGGTAGTAAGAAAACTTTGATAGAGAAACCCTAATAAGAAAAATTTGATAAACAAACCCTCATTAGAAAAACATTAAGAAAAACCTAAAACATAACTAGTATAAACCCTAAAACACTAATTTAATCAAAGACGAGGTCGGTTTATGCGAAATCAAACTTCCAATGCAGCCATTGCAACAGCTCGCGCCCTGCAAGAACAAAGATGTCAGCGATTAGAACATGTAAAAGGAATTGTGCAAAAACCAAAATTGTCACCTGTAAAACATGCACAACAGCAAGAAGGTCATGTCTACTTACAGGAAAATGTGCCAGAAAAGACTGTTCAAGCCAAACTGCAATCCAATCCTGGTAAACAAAATCACAAACTTGAAATCTATAATCATCCAGCCATGACATACATCCATTCATGCTTAACCCTAAATCCAATGCAAGTGAGGCAAGATGTTGCCTGCTAACAGAGAAATTTGCTAGATAAGATCCTTTAAGCCAATCAACAACCCTATCATGATATTGAGGATGATCAACTTGATGACTTTGAAAAGTGGCGTTTTCGTCAGGTGTAACTAAGATATTAGGGGGTTCAAGTGCAGAAACCCCAATTTCAGAAACCCTAGTTTGAATCTATCCATGGACTCTGTTGAGGATGTGAGGACCTAACATAACCATCAGCAAAAGTTGAAGTGCCTCACTGTCCTGACAAATATATAAACCTTCAAATGGAAATCCATCAAATATCGTTAGTTTCGTAAGATTAACAAGTGAATGCATAAGGTCATCATTATCCGTGACAAGACAACTATTAGTGAATAAATTGTTGATTGGATCAGATATCTGAATTCTGATAGGTTGGAAATTCAATAGATCATATTATTTAGATTCCCATGAATGAAATGAATCAACTGAAAGAGTCTTGGGTAACGGAGAGGTTAGGTGATTGGTTCCTTCCCATATAGAGGATTGTAAGACATCATCAACTTGTATATGTTCAAAAATCATACCTATTAGGCAACAGTTAAAAGGGCTTGAGATAGTGGTCAGTATACTCCCTACAAAAAACAAATTAGGGTATAGAGGTTGATGAATATCAACTGACAAGGGGTGGAAAGACGTGTTTTGAGAAACCTCACCTGAAATAGAGGCTTTTTGAGGTGATCTTGCATCCAAAAAGATGATGTTGAGAGGGGAGTGATGTGCAGAAACCCTAATTTCAGAAACCCTTATTTGACTTGGTTCAGGGGTCTCATCAGGAATGTGAGAACCTGACATAACCATCGAAGAAAGCTGAAGTGCCTCAACTTCCTGATGAGTCCCCAAACCTTCGAAAGTTGAATTATCAAATTTTGGTGGCTTCGTAGGATCGACAAATGGGTACGAATGATAATCACTAGAGGTGTGATTGAATATGTTTTTGATAGAATGACAACTGCTGAAGCCACCAGTTTGATCAGGTTGGGTATCTGGCACATAAGGCTCTTCTTGGATTGAAAGTGAAGAGGAAGAAATGAGAGAACCATCTTGACTTGGCCGAGATGTAAGGTTTTCTTCTTCACATGTTAAAGACTGTGGATGGAAGAGATCAGGAACAAGAGATTCAACATTCTCATAATATGTTTGTGGAAAATCACCCTGATGTATATGACTGCACCAAACACCAATAGGATAAAGTTTTGAATGATTTGTAGAAACCGTCAGTGTAGTAGACCCATGAAATAAATTGGGGTATAATGGATGAAAAGGGTCAAATGAAGGGGCACCAATCAAACCAGGACTCACATTCTGCACATTAGTGTCAGTCAAAGGGAGAAATGGAATTGCATGCATGTCGTGACCCATGGATTTCATAGGAAAGTCAACTTTATCTGAGACAAGACTTGAGTCATTTTTGAAAAGTGAATGAAATCCAAGAATAGACCTAGGCATATGTTTAACGGGCTCAAGTTGGGTTTCATCAACAGGGAGAGATGTTGCATCAACATAATTTTCATATTCAAATTCAAAAGGATGTACGAGAGATTCATAAGTAAGACAATTTGATTCATCTCCCTGAAAGCACTTTTCATCCTTTGAACTATTTGTGACCAGAACTTCGTTAGATAACAAAGAAGGAGGAGGATGAGGCATCCCACAACCAGTAATTTCCTCCTCGAAGGCTTGAGGTTGTTCTAGATTCAAAGATAGGAAAAAAAATATTAGGGGTAAAACCTGGACACTTTGTAATCTGAAAATTATCATGATAGTCATAAGAATCAGAATTGGTTTTGAATTGAAGATTTTGCACAAAAACAAAAACCAACCATTGAAAATTTTCACTCAAATACATCCAGTCAACATTTCTTTCAGGAAATTCAAAACAAAGATGGAAAAATCTAATAGAAAAATCCTCTAAAGATTCTTCAGGTTTCATCCTAAGCTCATTTATCCTTCTAAACACATCTTGAAAATTGTACCTATGAAACTCTTGTCAGAGCTTACCGATGAGTTTCTCGAACAAATGGATGGAAGCTGCTAGCAATGTGTGGCACCATCACTTGACGCGACCTTCAAGGGTGAGGGAGAAGAGAACACAAGAAAAATCTTCATCATCGATCTCGTAAGATTCACAAAACTTAAGGAAATAAAAAATGTGCTCGATTATGGATGTTCCATCCTCACCATCAAACTTTAACTGAGACAAGTGATAGATATGCTCAGCTGGGATTGAACACTGACAAATAGATAAATTAGATAGACACCTAAGGAGTAGGATTTGGGATAAAGGCATTCACATATAAGAGACTAAACTGAAGGCTCCAAGGGCTCATCTTTTCATCTAGCCCTCCTTATAGCGCCAATTTATTGATGGGCTAAAATGTACCACCAACAATTAGGGGGTCTCTCTGTTGTGAAGTCTCAATTAGACCCCACACCATTTGCGATAGGAGCCCCATCTAGTATGTGGGCTTGTCTTCCACCATGAATGTTTCCGCTCTTTCTTACCAAATGAGGAGGTGTCAGAGTGGGGACAAGAATGAAATTCCCAAATAGTGAAAAAAATTAGTACAAGATTGACAAACTGTAGAAATAGGTACAAAAAAGTCTCAACAACAATAAGAAGAGGTATGCCATGGGAGGGATCAATGAGCCAAAACCCAATCAGACATACATAAACAATAACATGCTGAAAGTTAATTGCAAAATAGTTCACAATAGATCACTAACATGGAAAGAAACAAGTAAACAGAAATTCGAAAGAAAAACATACATGCAGCAACTATGAATCAATTCATAACATATTGTGTGTATGAAAGACACATACAAATACAATGAAAATACTAGACAATCAATACAACCACCATGAGTAAGCACGAGAATCAGTGCCAAACAGGAAGAATGTCTTATTACTGTTGCTGCAACTTCAAGTACATATCTTGTGATGTGTAAAAACCCAATAGTGGAACATGGGCTTCTCATAGCATTACCTAATGCATAACCCTAGCCTCACTACAACTTCACTCTACTAGCTGCCAAGAGTTAAGTGCCTCTAGCTCTTGAGCACAAATCGACTCTCTAATCCTAGCCTCAACTCAAGTGCTAAATTCCCTATACAATGAGGCCTAATGTCACCTTTATAGAGATGAGGTGACTGTTCACCTACCATGACCCTTGACCTCCCCTCATGACTCTTGAGCTTCCCCCTTGCTTTACCTCATCTAGTGACTATTACATGCTTGAATCAATCTCAACAAAGTTGTTGGCATCATTTACATGTTGATAAAGGAGAAAATGTGAGGAGAATGACTAGGGTTGTTGGAAACCCTGGTGTTATTGTGTAGTTATGATGAACCACTAAATACAGTTGTGATCCATTTGCCATGTTGAATTTTGATTTTCTGGCCATTGTTCCTACCCTTATAGTTGACATAGTGTCTCGGGCAACTGAGTGGATTCAGCTTGCCTAGTTGTTGAAACCCTGACTACGAGACTTCTTGTAAGAAACCCTGGCTTTCTCCTTGTAAATAAGCATTCCCACTTGCAAATAAATAACATTGTAATATGAAGATGAAGAATAATTCTAGGAACAGGACAAATTAACTGGAAGTAAGACATCAACTTGGACTCCTGTATAGTCCTTTTCTACACTGCGGTGTTGTTGCGATGAATAGTTCACATAGGGTGACCTTGATCCCTAATTTGAGAGGAGTTACCATAGGAGCAGATCCCAGAAGACAACCACGTCCTCCTTGCACACACCTTCTTTGACAAATCCACATAGGGTGACCTTGATCCCTAATTTGAGAGGAGTTACCATAGGCGCAGATCCCAGAAGACAACCACGTCCTCCTTGCACACACCTTCTTTGACAACTCTCAGTGTACAGGGCACCAACTATGCCCAACCAGAAATGACTTGTCATGGGTTGTTTAAACAAACTTATGACATATTTTACTCCCCATATTTTCCTAACTGCCTCGTTCATTCTTCTCCTCGAGACCACACCCGAGTTCACTACGGTTGTGAGCTTACCAATTAAAAAATGGGAAAATATCCTTGTAGTTTCTAAATGCATTGTTCTTGTGGACTCCCTTGCCATTCAAAATTCTTTTCGAAGTCCAAAATAGTTCCTTTTCATGGCTACTACCTTTTAGTCTCAGCAGTAAGGGAAGATGCACTTCTGAGGGGTAAAGTGAATCACAGATTACATTATGGCATTGCAGTAAGGGAAGATGCACTTCTGAGGGGTAAAGTGAATCACAGATTACATTATGGCATTGGTGAGACTTATGGATGCAGAATTTCGGTAGGTCGCAAAGTCGCAATAGTGACATTTAGAGAAAAATGCGACCCTAATGCATATGCAACCTCATGTGACTGCATCTAATACTGCGACTTCATTGTCAATCCATGTGATATCCCTTACTCTCCAACAAAACGATGGTCAACGATCTTGATTGAGGGTATGAGGGGCTCAAGTGCAATCTTGTGGCTCGCGGAGAGGTCACCATAGAAGGATGCGACTTAGATAAATCACTTGGTCACATTTTAGTTTAGGTCGCAGTTCTGGCCTTTTGCTGAGTTAGACAATTGCATTATGTAATCACACGAGGCTAATCATATAATCTGAGAGAAAACAGGTCACTAGGTCGCATTACAGTATGGGCCTCTCACCCTGTGTAAGGACCTCCGGACATTGGTGCGACGGGCGCAGGCGGACGATCGTGCACGGGCGCGGGCGCGCGCGCTGAACGACGAACTTGCGATGGAGTGTGGAAATAATGTGACAATATATGCGACATTGGGGACACTTATGCGAATAAGTGTTGGACGTGAAGCACATATATATGCGAAGTTAAAATTATATGAAGCCGACTTGTAATAAGGAGACATGTGGGCGTATGTGCACAATTGTGGGGTTGGCCATGGGGCTGCACACCCCCTTAAAACATACGTATGATGTATATAAATATGTGGAGCATGAGGCTCATTAATCCATCGAATCACACATTCACTTCTACGCATAAGGAGCAGAGGTAAAATCTGCGCAAGAGGGGTAAAGGACTGCGCATACCTCATGCGTAGGTTATCTTGAGTGCAGATTTGGAGTTTTTATGCCGGTTGAAGTGTAGAGGTTCAGGTTATATGTGCAGGACTTGGTAGAGAGGTATAAGTGGCTCGGGTGATCACTTCTCTTTGTGCAAGGGTGCACATGATTGTAAAAGGCTGTTCTATGCCTTGGTTGTAAAATATTCTAAGTATAGACTTGGAGTTTTGCCAAGTATACTTGATGATTGTATTATTGAAAAACTGATATAATATATTGTCGGGCAGACTCACATTACGGGGAGTTGCCCCTCCCCTTTATACTTGTTGCAATTGTTGTTCTCGGTTTAATTGCATGATGATAATGAATGAGTATGGGCTTCATTAAATATAAAGGATAATTTCTTTTACTTAGTTGCGAAACACAAGCTAAGTATGTCAATGTGAAAGTAGGCGTAGTCCACGAATGTTAGTATTGGTGAAAAGAACGCGTTCGGTGGTGCCGCACCTTGCTACAAGCGGTTGGAAGACTACCGCAGGTGTAGGGGCGTGACAGTTGGTATCAGAGCTTGGTTGGAGCTAGTGTTAGAGCAAGGTTTGCTCGTGAAGGTTTGAAGTTGATGACAGGTGATATTGAGACTTGAACAAGGTTCAGGTGTTGAAGCATTTGAAGGTAGTTTCAAGACTCGGTTTGAGTAGGGTTGCTCGTGACAATGGAAGCAGGTTTAGCAGAGGTGAAGCCTAGTGCTTGGACCAAGCTGAACGACAAGACATGGCAAGTTTGGGAGAAGGTGAAGAGAAGCTCTTGCTTACCTTATACAGGTTGAAGCGGTTGAAAGAAGAGAATCCCCGAATTCGAAAAGAACTTGAAGTCTTGGAAAAGAATGTTGAAGACGAACTTCTTCAACTTGGTTGGACAATGGAGCAAGATGAAGTTGCAGATTGTGCTAACAAGGAGGAGGAAGCCGTGATGTTTGAAGATGTTGCAGACATGACCATGATGGAGGAAGAACTTGAGGATGATCAAGTTGGACCAGGATCGTGCAGTTTGTGGACATGGATGAATGAGGAAGAGCCTCATGATGATGAAGTAAGTATTGATACTTGTGTTTCATTTGGGCATTTGGTGGATGGACCGTATGCAAGGAGAGGCAAAGCCAGTTTGCCTATGATATGGAGGATCTTACCATGGGTGACTATGATGGAACCTTGTATGGAGAAGCAAGGATTGTTGATGGTTGCTGGACTTGTTGGAGTTGTTTGTGACCTTATGGTAAAAGGTGCAAAGGCCCTTGACAAGGGAGGAACATAATGATCGTTGTGGAGGATTGGGTCATGCTTTAGCCATATGGAAGATTGGCTAAGTGCCCGGCATGACTCATGGACAGATTGGAGGGCACACTCTTGGGTGGACTTCTCATGGCCAAGACCAAGAGATAGTCTTGGTGGACACTTTGGTGGAGGAGCTATGATGGAGGGACTCATGACATGATGATATGGTTGGGTGACCGAGTTCACTAGACCGAAGATTGAAGACTTGGATGAGGATGACCGATGGTTGTGATGAGTCTACTTGGTTGGACTACATGGACAACTTAGTCATGGACATCAGGCTGGAGGCATGGAGCATGGCAGTCTTATGCAGGGACATTGTGTGGGAGCACTTGTAGAGGTGTCATGGACATCCAATGAAGAGTGCCAAGGCAGGAATGTTGTGCAGATGGAGTTGCTAGTGTGACATGGAGACTTGTTATTTATGAGTTGATGGAGAGGTTTGCACTCTTGTACAACAAGGCCATGAACTTGGATGGAGTTGTGAGCAGATTATGGAGCATTCCTACTACATGGAGATGTTGGTTGGAGATGACTCATGGAGCTCATGATGACATGAGATTGTTGTGACTTTTAGGGACTTCATACATGGTGGACTTAGAGAATTTGATGAATTGAGGAGCTGAGGTCAGAGACTTTGATGCAGTATGGGATGCATACTTTCAAAGTACATGTATGGGCATGGCTTGGAAGAGTGACTTGATGTGGAGGATCGATATGAGACACTTTGAAGTGATGGAGTTACAATGATGATGATGATGCCTTGGTGGTTGCACTTGGGCATGGGTTGAGCTGAGACTCAACTACTTCTGGCACATGGATAGATGGGGCAAGTGCATACTTGTTTCTATGGCAGACTTGAGGGATGACACATTGTAGATATAATGGAGATTGCTTCATGGACCTAGATGTGGCACATCGAGAGTCGGTTTGATGAGATGATCTCTTCATATGGAGGAGACACACACGCACATGATGATGTTGGGATAGATGTGGCTGATTTCTTGTAGCACACTGACACCAAACATCATGGACAGCATGTTGCAAATGAGATGGATGGAGTTTCCATGGACCTGTGCATGGATTATGGAGATAGATTCTTGATGAGTCAAGGATGTGGCAGGATGTTTTGAGAAACGACTAATGGTGGCATGAGGATGTTCACTCTCATGGTTTGAGCGTGGCAGTTGGACTGGCCATCCGACTAGTTCAGGCATGAGGTCCGGAAGTGTACAGAGATGTGTTGGCATTATGTTGGAGTATCATGGCAGCAGTTCACATGAGGACACATGATGAAGACAGGAGGTCGGTAATCATGGATCGAGATGACATCTGATGGAGAGCATACCGTTGAGGTGCATACCTTGGTATGGTGAGCTTGGTGGCAGTTGGTCACTAAGTCGAAGCATGATGGAGATGAGGCTCTACACATGTGCGAGGATGTTGCTTTGTGTGGAGGAGTCAACATCATGGATGATGATGATCTTGGTGGATGGCTACCGAGATGGTATGTTGTCGAGGATGACAACGATTTCAGGTGGAGGAGGATGTAAGGACCTCCGGACATTGGTGCGACGGGCGCCGACGGACGATCGTGCATGGGCGCGGGCGGGCGCACGGGCGCGCTGAACGACGAACTTGCGACGGAGTGTGGAAATAATGTGACAATATATGCGACGTTGGGGACACTTATGCGACTAAGTGTTGGACGTGAAGCACATATATATGCGAAGTTAAAATTATATGAAGCCGACTTGTAATAAGGAGACATGTGGGCGTATGTGCACATTTGTGGGGTCGGCCATGGGGCTGCACACCCCCCTTAAAACATACGTATGATGTATATAAATATGTGGAGCATGAGGCTCATTAATCCATCGAATCACACATTCACTTCTACGCATAAGGAGTAGAGGTAAAATCTGTGCAAGAGGGGTAAAGGACTGCGCATACCTCATGCGTAGGTTATCTTGAGTGCAGATTTGGAGTTTTTATGCCGGTTGAAGTGTAGAGGTTCGGGTTATATGTGCAGGACTTGGTAGAGAGGTATAAGTGGCTCGGGTGAGAACTTCTCTTTGTGCAAGGGTGCACATGATTGTAAAAGGTTGTTCTATGCCTTGGTTGTAAAATATTCTAAGTATAGACTTGGAGTTTTGCCAAGTATACTTGATGATTGTATTATTGAAAAACTGATATAATATTGTCGGGCAGACTCACATTACGGGGAGTTGCCCCTCCCCTTTATACTTGTTGCAATTGTTGTTCTCGATTTAATTGCATGATGATAATGAATGAGTATGGGCTTCATTAAATATAAAGGATAATTGCTTTTACTTAGTTGTGAAACACAAGCTAAGTATGTCAACGTGAAAGTAGGCGTAGTCCACGAATGTTAGTATTGGTGAAAAGAACGCGTTCGGTGGTGCCGCACCTTGCTACAAGTGGTTGGAAGACTACCGCAGGTGTAGGGGCATGACAGTTGGTATCAGAGCTCGGTTGGAGCTGGTGTTAGAGCAAGGTTTGCTCGTGAAGGTTTGAAGTTGATGACAGGTGATATTGAGACTTGAACAAGGTTTAGGTGTTGAAGCATTTGAAGGTAGTTTCAAGACTCGGTTTGAGCAGGGTTGCTCGTGACAATGGAAGCAGGATTAGCAGAGGTGAAGCCTAGTGCTTGGACCAAGCTGAACGACAAGACATGGCAAGTTTGGGAGAAGGTGAAGGGAAGCTCTTGCTTACCTTATACAGGTTGAAGCAGTTGAAAGAAGAGAATCCCCAAATTCGAAAAGAACTTGAAGTCTTGGAAAAGAATGTTGAAGACGAACTTCTTCAACTTGGTTGGACAATGGAGCAAGATGAAGTTGCAGATTGTGCTAACAAGGAAGAGGAAGCCGTGATGTTTGAAGATGTTGCAGACATGACCATGATGGAGGATGAACTTGAGGATGATCAAGTTGGACCAGGATCGTGCAGTTTGTGGACATGGATGAATGAGGAAGAGCCTCATGATGATGAAGTAAGTATTGATACTTGTGTTTCATTTGGGCATTTGGTGGATGGACCGTATGCAGGGAGAGGCAAAGCCAATTTGCCTATGCTATGGAGGATCTTACCATGGATGACTATGATGGAACCTTGTATGGAGAAGCAAGGATTGTTGATGGTTGCTGGACTTGTTGGGGTTGTTTGTGACCTTATGGTAGAAGGTGCAAAGGCCCTTGATAAGGGAGGAACATGATGATCGTTGTGGAGGACTGGATCATGCTTTAACCATATGGAAGATTGGCTAAGTGCCTAGCATGACTCATGGACAGATTGGAGGGCACACTCTTGGGTGGACTTCTCATGGCCGAGACCAAGAGATAGTCTTGGTGGACACTTTGGTGGAGGAGCTATGATGGAGGGACTCATGACATGATGATATGGTTGGGTGACCGAGTTCACTAGACCGAAGATTGAAGACTTGGATGAGGATGACCGATGGTTGTGATGAGTCTACTTGGTTGGACTACATGGAAAACTTAGTCATGGACATCAGGTTGGAGGCATGGAGCATGGCAGTCTTATGCAGGGACATTGTGTGGGAGCACTTGTAGAGGTGTCATGGACATCCAATGAGGAGTGCCAAGGTAGGAATGTTGTGCAGATGGAGTTGCTAGTGTGACATGAAGACTTGTTATTTATGAGTTGATGGAGAGGTTGTGCACTCTTGTACAACAAGGCCATGAACTTGGATGGAGTTGTGAGCAGATTATGGAGCATTCCTACTACATGGAGATGTTGGTTGGAGATGACTCATGGAGCTCATGATGACATGAGATTGTTGTGACTTTTAGGGACTTCATACATGGTGGACTTAGAGGATTTGATGCATTGAGGAGCTGAGGTCAGAGACTTTGATGCAGTATGGGATGCATACTTTCAAAGTACATGTATGGGCATGGCTTGGAAGAGTGACTTGATGTGGAGGATCGATATGAGACACTTTGAAGTGATGGAGTTACAATGATGATGATGATGCCTTGGTGGCTGCACTTGGGCATGGGTTGAGCTGAGACTCAACTACTTCTGGCACATGGATAGATGGGGCAAGTGCATACTTGTTTCTATGGTAGACTTGAGGGATGACACATTGTAGATATGATGGAGATTGCTTCATGGACCTAGATGTGGCACATCGAGAGTCGGTTTGATGAGATGATCTCTTCATATGGAGGAGACACACACACACATGATGATGTTGGGATAGATGTGGCTGATTTCTTGTAGCACATTGACACCAAACATCATGGACAGCATGTTGCAGATGAGATGGATGGAGTTTCCATGGACCTGAGCATGGATTATGGAGATAGATTCTTGATGAGTCAAGGATGTGGCAGGATGTTTTGAGAAATGACTGCTGGTGGCATGAGGATGTTCACTCTCATGGTTTGAGCATGGCAGTTGGACTGGCCATCCGACTAGTTTAGGCATGAGGTCTGGAAGTGTACAGAGATGTGTTGGCATTATGTTGGAGTATCATGGCAGCAGTTCACATGAGGACACATGATGAAGACAGGAGGTCGGTAATCATGGATCGAGATGACATCTAATGGAGAGCATACTGTTGAAGTGCATACCTTGGTATGGTGAGCTTGGTGGCAGTTGGTCACTAAGTCGAAGCATGATGGAGATGAGGCTCTACACATGTGCGAGGATGTTGCTTTGTGTGGAGGAGTCAACATTATGGATGATGATGATCTTGGTGGATGGCTACCGAGATGGTATGTTGTCGAGGACGACAACGATTTCATGTGGAGGAGGATGTAAGGACCTCCGGACATTGGTGAGACGAGCGCCCGCGGACGATCGTGCACGGGCGCGGGCGCGCTGAATGACGAACTTGCGAAGGAGTGCGGAAATAATGTGACAATATATGCGACGTTGGAGACACTTATGCGACTAAGTGTTGGACGTGAAGCACATATATATGCGAAGTTAAAATTATATGAAGTCGACTTGTAATAAGGAGACATGTGGGCGTATGTGCACAATTGTGGGGTCGGCCATGGGGCTGCACACCCCCCTTAAAACATACGTATGATGTATATAAATATGTGGAGCATGAGGCTCATTAATCCATCGAATCACACATTCAATTCTACGCATAAGGAGCAGAGGTAAAATCTGTGCAAGAGGGGTAAAGAACTGCGCATACCTCATGCGTAGGTTATCTTGAGTGCAGATTTGGAGTTTTTATGCCGGTTGAAGTGTAGAGGTTCGGGTTATATGTGCAGGACTTGGTAGAGAGGTATAAGTTGCTCGGGTGATCACTTCTCTTTGTGCAAGGGTGCACATGATTGTAAAAGGCTGTTCTATGCCTTGGTTGTAAAATATTCTAAGTATAGACTTGGAGTTTTGCCAAGTATACTTGATGATTGTATTATTGAAAAACTGATATAATATTGTCGGGCAGACTCACATTACGGGGAGTTGCCCCTCCCCTTTATACTTGTTGCAATTGTTGTTCTCGGTTTAATTGCATGATGATAATGAATGAGTATGGGCTTCATTAAGTATAAAAGATAATTGTTTTTACTTAGTTGCGAAACACAAGCTAAGTATGTCAATGTGAAAGTAGGCGTAGTCCACGAATGTTAGTATTGGTGAAAAGAACGCGTACGGTGGTGCCGCACCTTGCTACAAGCGGTTGGAAGACTACCACAGGTGTAGGGGCGTGACACCCTGGCTGCTTCCCTGAGTCTCTAGAGTGCGATCCTACGACCCAGGTGAAACTGCGGCTTCCTGGAGGTCATGTAGTCACGTTCAGAGGTGGTCACACTTCTATGGGTGTATCTCTGGGTCTGCAATGCGATTTTGCGACCAAGAGGCATGGGACTATTCAAGTCCTTTTTTCAGAAGTGCCATTTTCGACATTTCACTGTTTGCATTTCTCACACTTGCTTCATACTGGCATTTAATGACCTTTCATTATAGTATCGTACCACTAATATTTGCATGAAAGCCAATAACAATGGCCGCTATAATGTCCAGACCATGGGTTCTCGACGAATCAGAACTACCACAGTCGCGAAACGAAGGGGGCTTGACTTCGTTTAGCGCATAGTTGTGTTTACAATGAGTGGTGCGTATGGGCAGAATGTCGATTCCCCTTGGAGTGAAAATAACCGTCTCATGGCTTGTGCTCTCCATGTGTCAGTTGCATTATATCATCTCGTGTTGTGTGTATATACTCGCCATTAATTCAAAACTGTGATTAAAGTATCATCCCACACCTTTCAACGTGTTGTGATTTCTTTAAATGAATAACGTATCAACAACCTTTACATGCATGGCGTTATACATGACTCAACATATTTTGATGAGTTTTCTCCCACTGTCACTTTGCTTACAACATGATGGTTTTTGTTTTGGTCGCACCTTGCAGTTCTCAATGAAAGTTGGGTCGCATCTTAGAAACACAACTTCGAGACGGTTTCATAACAAACAGATCGCACCTCCAAGTCATATTGTTGAGGCCCTGAGGTGCGACTTCGCGACCTCCAAACTCACTAAAGGAATGTGACCGGTGGAATAAGCATAATACAGCTTGCAAGTGTGCCTTTTTCCACACGTCCTTCTAAGAGGGCTACCATCAATCATGCATGGCCTCTGATTGCCAGAATCCAATGCCTGGTGTTATGTCATACGCATCAACACGTAGTGATCAGATGTTGCTAAAGCGTGGGTTTCGATTACAACAATTTTGTAACCGAATCTTAGTTCCCTCAATGATTCGACGTGTGGTCAGCGCTCTTCTCAAAACCTTATTCGAAAACAAAGTATCGTTTAGATGTCCACAAATCTGTTAATGCTGCTTTGTAGTGACGTTGAAACCCCATGCTTTCCCATATTAGTGAACTACCTCGATGCATTGTATATGGTGCTTCAATACACTTGTAATGAGAGTTGGCACCATCCCTCATAACGTTGGTTGCATGATGCTTCCCCTCATTTTATGATTATGTAGTGATCAAAAGGACCTGCGATGTCCAATTGCAAAAGAGTAAGAACTTACCAGATATTTCTCATACAAATACAATTAATGAGACTTGTAAATGACTTTAAGGCATTGGAATCTAATGTTATGATTATTTGAAAATTAAAGAACAAGTTTTAAACATAAAAAAACACAAAGGCCTTGGAAGACATAGTTTGATTAGCTTTATTAAAGCGAGTCTAGCAATAATTGCAAGTGACTTTGCAAACCACACTAGCTAAAGTATTCATAGGTTTTCTTGAAAGGATAATCATGTCAAGTGGAATACAAAGCTTTAGCAACCTAGTTTTTCATGCAGAGATTTCCTCTTGAAAACTTTAAACACTTGCGTACATGAATATGCCAAGGAATGATAATGTGACAAGGGAAATTGAAAATAAACTTAAAAGTTGATGGGGTGCAAGGCAAACAATGCACATCCAGAGAGGAGTATCGAACTAATAGTGACTGAGTCCTTGAATGAAGGTCCTGATAGCTTAGGGTTTTGGTAAGGTTTAAGCAAATGACAATTACCCTAATTCACTCACACTTAGAAAGCCTAAGATGTGGCATGATTAACATAATAAAACACTTTCCAATATTTTTGGAATACACCCCATGAAACCTAGGACCTACAAACGGAAAAGAAAATTCCAATTTGAAGGGGGTGGCGATGAAACCCTAACACTTTAAATGAAATGTTAAAATGCATAGGATTTGAGCAATATGCATTATGTGCACATAAGTAGTAATAGGATTTGAGAATAATTAAGGCATTGGTGAAATGGACCAACTAGAGCATGATCACAAACTTCAAAGCCCGAGGCGAGTGGAGGGGGGACCAAAATTTTGGGTGTTGTTGTAGCGGCTACAACAATGCCATAAAGGACCCCATCCCCCTCCTTCACCCAAGATTTCCTTTTGATGCACCATCGAAACTGAGAAAGTAGTCAAGAGAGGCTTGCCTTCAACTCTTGAAGTTCATCCACTGAAGACGAAGCTTTCGTGTCTCTAAATATGGCCTTTTAATAGCCCCCGAAATTTATGATTCTGATGAAGCCCCATGGGGGAAGAGGAGGGAGGAGTACCCTTCACGAATTGAATAAGTCGAAGACTTCCAACCATACTCATCCTCACATCTTGATTCCAAGGAGCACATCTAGCTAGGAGACTACAAAGCTTTGGCAAGAGGCACTGCAAAGGGGGAGGGATGAAGTCTAATTTCCAGCTGATCCAATTATCTTCAACATCCCAGCCTGAAATATCGAACAATGTTTATTTGTTGCT
Source organism: Pinus tabuliformis (assembly GCA_031772625.1). Taxonomy (NCBI): domain Eukaryota; kingdom Viridiplantae; phylum Streptophyta; class Pinopsida; order Pinales; family Pinaceae; genus Pinus; species Pinus tabuliformis. The sequence continues at coordinate 61,205,937 of CM062804.1, read as the reverse complement.
AGCAATGAATACTTCCTTAAGAGGCACACGTTCGTTATCCCTTTATAAAAAAGGTTTATGCATGATTTTATCAGACTAAATATTAATACACATGCCATTCCCAGGCTTCCAAAAGATATGTCATTTGTGTTTATTATTATAAATCTATTATAAATATATATTTAAAAGTTTAAAGTGAATATTTATAAAGAAAATTGGATCTAGTCCAAATGAGATTTCATTTAAATTACACTATCTCAGCTGTATAAATTAAATGGTTGGTAAACTTAGCTAGACATCAAAAGAGTTACTTCATGATAGAACACAAATTGCCAAGATTGAAAACAATTACAACTTTATTTTAAATTATTATTATTATTATTATTATCAATTTAAAAAAAATAATAATATATAAATTACACACATCTAAAAAAATATGTAACAAGATTACTCCCTTACCATGGAGATTTTTAACTTGTAAATAGGCTTTGTTAAAATACTATAGATCACTAATACTACATACCAAAAAGCCATAACTCATAGTCATATCACATATTATTTTATTAATCAATTTAATTAAAAGGAAAAAATGCATAACTAATTTTTAGATAAATCTCAACATGACTACTATTAAAAATATTTTATAATATTTAGTGAAAGTTAAATCTCTATCATCCACCTAATAATTAACAGATAATTTTAGAAACTTTATTTCAATATTGACAAGTCTATCAATTTAATAAAATTTAATAAATGTATATTAATTAAAATAAGATAATTTTTCTCATCTCATTAAAAGATGTTAATATTAAATTTTGAATTGAAATATCTTTTATTGAGCCAAGAGACTCGTTCTACAACGCAGTATGATGTGTAACTCGTCCTTCCGTCATCAAAGTTGAAATTTTGCTCATATTAGCCCAAATAAAAATTTAAAAAATTATAATTATAATTAAATAACTATACAAAATATTTAAATAATGTCATTTCATAAAAAAATTTGCAAAAAAATTAAATTGCACATGAAAAAATTGGATCTCTCTGAGCTCATATTAAATCCATATTTAAGATAAATCTTTATTAATAAAAAACTTATTCAAATTAACATATTTTGATTTATATTAAAGTTTAAATTTCACCCTCTCGAAATAATCACTACAGTGAACATAATTTTGTACTATAAAAGGGTTTAAATTTCACCATTTGGTGCATTAGAACATCAATGTGCACAAGTATAAATGTTGATTGCAATATACTTCTATGCAACTTGTACTTATAATCGTTTAATTTCTAGTAAATTAGCAAGGATTTGTGATTTTGTGCTTTTATTACAGTGGCTTCTTCGTGATGTATCACAGCTTATAAGTCAATGCGTCTAAGTAGTTGGCTACTTAAAATTGATTTAGTTGATTTCAGCTCTGTATTAGTAAGCGAATTAACCAAGTAACCAACCAACACACCTATTTGTTTAACTTGAAGTTAATTGATAAAGGGTAAATTTATCAATGCATTTTTAAATAGATATATCTAGTCAATCATGCAAGTAATATATGCTGATCTATGATCTACTGATATATCGGAGTCTATGTCTTTCTAGTTTTTGTCGAACTGTTGCTTTTTCTGAAGCAACATATGTATATCCTGTCTATTTTGTATCATGCATACTCTTTTATATCTCTTATATAAATAATATTACACATTTTCTGCCCTGAAAAAAACAATGACCAACATGGAATATTCAATATTATAATGAAGTAAAATTAACATGGAATATTCAATATTATAACGAAAGTAAATAAATTTTACAATCTACGGAAATTGTCCTTCAACCAAAATGCCATCTGAAATATCTTATTTACCAAATTCACCTAAAACTTACCTTTAATTTTAACTAAGCAAAACAACTTATCGTAAAACAACTTATCTAAAGAGTATGACACATAAAAAGAGAAATATATTTTTCAAAGATTTTAAATTTTAATATAAAAAATAACACCACTCCACCTTACCTCCCAACCAAAACCATGTTAATATAATTAATATCTTTCATCTTCAATTTGTCGAAAATATTAAAAATAATAATAATAAATTAATTAATTTTCTGTATCTATGTTTATGATAATGATATTTGAGTTTAATTATTTATCAGCCTAGATCTATCTTAACACCAGATCTATCAAGCCCCGAGAGGGATCAAATTTTTCGAGGTGTAAACCTACTTTTTGAATGCAAAACTTGAGAAAAGGTTTGCACCTCGAGAAAAGACAAGGAGGGAGGAAGAGATAGAGACAAGGGGAGATAGAGATATAAATAAGGAGGAGAGGGAAGAAGAGAGAGAAAATACAAGGAGGGAGGAAGATATATATATAGATGGAGAGAGAAATGTTAGAGAGAGAGAGAAGGGGAATAGAAAGAGATTGAGGGGAAAGGGAGGGAGGGAGAGATAGATAGATATATAGATATAGAGAGTGTGTGTTTATGTTTAGGGATTGAGATAGAGAGATAGAGAAGGAGAGACAATGGGAGATAGAGATATAGATGGAGGAGTAGAGATGTGCTTACAGTGAAATCAATGCACATTATTATTCTAATTACTTTGAAAGTAATGTACACCATACATCTTGTTGCATCAAATCAGAAATCAACCTCTACACTAAAATCAATGCATGTTGTGCGAACAATCAAATAGGATCAGAAATCAACATCTATACTGAAATCAATGCATCTAGTGTTTGGTCAATTTAGTGTGATCTAAATTGCTATTTAAAATGTCAATCCGGGATTCGTAAGCTGACGAAGTGAAGTGTACTATATGTACTAGATAACCATTTCCTTAATCTTTTGTCGTTTTTGAATTTTTAGTTTATTTTTGGATTTATCTTTCCCTAATGTGTGATGGTGAAAATGAAAGTGAAGTATGAAGTATGGATGGTAATGGTGGTTTCTACAGTGATTTTTTCAAACTTGAAAGTGCTCAAGAAGAAAGCTTTAAAACAACTAAACTGAAATCAATTCTTAAGAGGAAGTAAATGCATCAAACAGTGAACTAACGACAATGGCCCAGTATCCTTGCTGCTGAATGAAAAGAAAGTAAAAACTGAACTTAAAGCAACTCAAACTAAAAACAAAGCAACTAATTCACACTAGTTAAACTCTTCAGATCCTTTACCCTTCAGCTCAATCTACCTTGTGGGAAGCAATCATGAATAAGTCAAGCAATATGCTATCTAAATGGCAAGAAATTAAATTGCATAAAAGAAACTAGTCACACTACTTTAACTCTTCTGGTCCTTTACCCTTCAGCTCAATCTACCTTGTGGGAAGCAACCATGAATAAGTTTAAGCAATATGATAACAAAATTGCAAGAAATTAAATTGCATAAAAGAAACTAGTCACACTACTTTAACTCTTCTGATCCTTTACCCTTCAGCTCAATCTACCTTGTGGGAAGCAATCATGAATAAGTTTAAGCAATATGATAACTAAATCACACTACAGTTAGTAATATTCTAATTTCTTGCTAATAGAGTCACTTGACTATAGAAAGAAACCATGAACTGATGAGCAATGTGATATCTAAATAACAGAAAAATAAATAAGCAAATCACAACTTGAAAAGACAGTGCTGGAATTAAACTTCAGAAAATGAAAGTTAGCAGGAAGGACAAGATGATCTCATATGTCAATAGTTATCAAAAAGATAAAAATTTGCCCGGGCTGCCTAAGAAAACCTGTAGAAAAGCACTGATCAGCTGACAACTATAAGAAAACAGAGGTGAAAATATAAACAGCAGTGAGTTAAGAAACATTAAAACAACGTGTTATGTACAAGCTAAAGATTATGAAAGCAGAAACATAATAAAACCAAATGAAAAATTTACAAGGCTTCAGCGCGCAGGGGCCCTCTGCCACTTCAGTCAGTCAACGAGTAGTCACACGAATGAACTCAGAAAAGTCTTCTCATGTATTAAAACAACAACATATATAAAACAGTGGGGTGATAACAATAACAGTTCAGAAATTACATATCCAAAAATCTTCTTTACAGCGTTCATCGACGCGTTATTTATAATGAAAAAGTGCTGAACTAACTAACTGACTCCTACGCTATTAACTGTGTTGCCAAAGACACGTAGATCCCTTCAGCCGAGATCTAGCGTAACTGTCATCATGTCTATTAAATCTTCGGAGTGGTAGCTGTGGGATTCAGGTTATGGGGATGATCTCCAGGTGTTCCGGTGTCTTCGTGGGCTGAGGATTGTGCTACGTAATCGTTCACGTGCCCAAAACAGAGATGTGCCACCGCTGAACTCCTTGGTTGGCTTTGCCTTTGACCCTCGTTGACCGTGACCTTCCATGGATGATTTGGCTGATTTGAAGGGACACGTTCCATGTATCCATCACCTGTAGCTTGCCCATATAGCTCGTTTCTTCATAGGACACCTGTAGCATAGATTTTAACAAAATAGCTGCGGAATCCTGTGCTGGCTGCGGAAACCTGTGCTGCATGAACAAAAACTAAACCAAACAACAGTCATAAGCATAGTCAGAAAACCATGTAAAAAGCTCTTTTTAAACTACAATGCAATGATTTAACAGCTGGGTGGATGAAATAAGTGGAAAAAGAAGGCTGAGAGGGTGTATAGGAAGGTGCAGGCTTGAGGCTCAACATCTAGTGAAAGAAATCAAATAGAATTAGAAATCAATATCTACACTAAAACCAATGCATCTAATGCAAGCAATCAAATATGAGTAGAAATCAACATCTATGTTGAAATCAATGCATCTAGTGCAAGCGATTAAATAGGATTAGAAATTAATATCTACACTGAAACCAATGCATCATGTGCAAGCAATCAAATAGGATTAGAAATTAATATCTACACTGAAACCAATGCATCTAATGCAAGCAATCAAATATGAGTAGAAATCAACATGTACGCTGAAATCAATGCATCTAGTGTAAGGTATTAAATATGATTAGAAATCGACATCTACACTGAAATCAATGCATCTAGTGCAAGTGATCAAATAGGATTAGAAATCAATATCTACACTGAAACCAATGCATCCTGTGCAAGCAATCAAATAGGAGTAGAAATCAACATTGACACTGAAATCAATGCATCTAGTGTAAGGTATTAAATAGAATTATAAATCGACATCTACACTGAAATCAATGCATATAGTGCATGTGATCAAATATGATTAGAAATCAACAACTACATTGAAATCAATACATCTATTTTAGTGAAAATATAAAATATTCATGACTTTCTAGATCTAACTTCTATGTCTATATTTGTCTCTGTGAGACTCTTTCTTCTTCCCTCTCTCTCCACCTTCCATTCTGTGTCTATCTCCCTCCTCCTCTCCTTCTCTCTCTTCCCCTCCCTCTCTCCCTCATCTCACTCTACCTGCCTCTCCCTAACTTTTCCTATCTTTCTCTTCTTTCCTCTCTCCCCCTGCCATCTATATTTATACCTCCCTCCATCTCTCCTTATTTGTCTCTCTATCTCAACCCCTTAAACACATTCCACGCTCTCTCTCTCTCTCCCCATATTATATATCTATCTATCTCTCCCTCTCCCTTTCCGTATCTATATCTTCCCCTTCTCTCTCTCTCTCTCTCTCTCTCTCTCTCACACACACACACACACTAACTCTCCATCTCTCCCTTGCCACTCCCTCTCCACATTTCTCTATCTATTTCTTTTTTTCTCTTCCAACTCCATCTCTCTCTCCCCCTCTCTCTCTCCTCTCTCTCAAGTCCTCTCTCTTTTTCCTTCCTCTCTCTCCCACTTCCCTCTGTCTCTGCCCCCATCATACACACTCTCTCTCTCCACCCTCCAACTTTGTCACTATCTCCCTCCCTCTCTCCTTCTCTCTCTCTCCCCCTCTCTCCCCCCTCCATATATATGTCTCCATGTCTCTCTCTTCCCCTTCTTTCCCTATATTTATCCTCTCCTTTTCTCTCTCTTCCCCTGTCTCCTCTCTCCCTCATTCCATCTTCATTTCTCCCTTGTCACTCCCTCTCTTTCCACCTCCAAATCCATCTCTCTCCCTCCCTCTCTCTCCCTCCCTCTCTCCCCCTCCTCTCTCTCTTCCTTTCTCTCTCTCACTATGTCTCTCACCTCTATGTCTCTCTCCCACACTCTATTTCCCCTTCCATCTCACTCTCTTTCTTAAATATGATCCCATTGTATTGTATTTAAGAAAGTATTTAAGTTAATAAAAAAGCATAATTGGTAGTAAAATATTAAACCTATATTTTGGATCAATCATGTTAAAGAAAATACAATAATAAAAAGATTAAAAGAATCACCATTATCTTTCCTCCATCATTGTTAATCACTTTGCTTTCTCACTTGGCTTGCATCCTTGGTTAAGATGCATCTATCCTAGTACTTTATAATATTATTTATATTATATAAATTTCACATATGTATGTATAAAAGCATTCTCATTTTTTAATTTATTAAAACCTCCATTTAATCTCTATGAAAATATTGTTAGTAGTCGTGAGGATGGAGGGTTTAGATATACCTCAGAAGTAATTATAACCCTTTTTCTCTTAGATTTAATTAAAAAATGTTATAAAATTAAATTAAAATAAAATATTTTTATTTTGAAATAAGTTATTGTTTTTGGGCATGTGGTATTGATAAGCCATGGTATTGTAACAATTAAAAGCCTATATCCATAACATAATAATCAAAAGTCTAAATGGCCCATGGCATTGATAAACCATGGTAGTATCCCATGGTATTATAATTTTCTTCCCTCCTCTCCCTCTCTATCTTTCTCTTGTGGGTATTGGCCCATGGGATTGTAAAAAAAACCTACTTAGAAGTTAATAATATCCATGGTAAATATTCATGATTAAAAATGTTGTCATATCCACTTATTAATTAAATTTATAGATGGAACACATTTATATTAAGTGTTACAAATATATTGAATATAAAGTATAGTATAGTTTGAGTGGACTTAGTGGTTAAGAATATGTACTTCCTCTTAAAAGGTCATACGATAGTTACATGGAAGCCAGTCTCTTATCCCATAAAGAAACAGGACTCACACACCAATTTAATATCTAATTTAATTGCAACCTTATAAATATATTGTTATTTTTATTTAATATGTCTCCTTGTGGGATGATTGATTGGTTGGCACAACGGTATGTTATCCCCTCCACCGAGTTTCAAGTCCCATTGCTTGTTGTGATAAGGCTTAAGGAGCAGGCTCCCCCATTGTTGTGGTGTCCATTTTATTATTAATTATAAAATAATTAACATATGAGTTAAAGACACATATGTTTAAAAAACATGTAACAATATTCTTAACCATGGAGATTCTTAACCTGTAAATAAGATTTGTTACAATACCATGAGCCAATACCATGGATTATCAATGCTACATGTCCAAAAAATTGTAACTCATTTCAAATGACACTTTTTCATATCACAGTTTTTTTAATTAATCAATTCAATTAAAAGGGTATAAATGACATAGCTACTTTGAAAATAAATCTCAACCTTTGATTTGTGAATACTACTAAGAATATCCTAGAATATTCCATGAAGGTTAAATCTCTAGCATCCACCTAATAATTATTGATAATTAAATTAAAATTGTTTAGATAATCTTCGGCAAAATCACATAACCAATCTTTTGTCGACGCGTTTCGAACCAACCAGTGTGGTTCATCGTCAGGACAAGTTGAAGAACCAATCTGGCCTAGCTTGCTTAAATAGAGGTGCAGAGACTCCAGGGTTAAAAATACCAACGGCTAATTTTGACCAATGACCCTAGTCAAATTAGTTAAATTAATATTTACCTATTTTTTGTAACTTTTTATAAAGGCGTTAATTAAAAATATAAATAATAAATCAGTCTAATATTAATTAATTAATAAGAGAGTTCTAAGTAGTACCCTATCTAATAATCTAACGGTTATATCGCATTTATTTATTTCTACAAAGTAATAAACCCTAATAGGTATGGTAAGAATGGTAATAACTTTTTAGAATATATTATTTCTATCTATTATTTACATATAAAGGTTTATTCCAAAATTAATTTTAATAAGTTATATATGCTTATTAAATGATATATAATTCCAAATAAATTGTTAACTCTTAATTCTACCTAGAATTTTGCTCCTTATGGTAAAAATCATAAATTAGGGTTATTAAAGACCAAACCAATATATCGTAAATATCTATAAGACCCCATGGTTAAATACTTAATATTTTAAGTTTAAATATACTCACACTAATACTATTAATAAAATACCTTACCCATAAACCTACCTTAATAATCCATATTTAATTTTGATGATAAATCTTTAATATTATGATATTAAATATTAATACTATTAATCTATCATAATGATATTAAATATTAATACTATGATGATAATACTATCATAATATACCATAAACATACCTTAATAATCCATATTTAATTTAATATTATGATATTAAATATTAATACTATTAATATATCTTATTGATATTAAATATTAATATTATGATGATAATACTATTAATCTAACATAATATACCCATAAACCCACTTTAAAGATCCCTATTTAAGTTTGATGATAAATATTTCAAAAAAATTAATTACTCGACATAAGCTAAAGGCCAACTCAATTCTAGGAAAATAATAGAATACTAATGAAATAAGGAAAATCAGAATTTAATCAAAAGACCGCCCAAAAGAATGAAAAAAGGGTTAAGGTTAATTCACCAGGAAGCCCGAAAGACTAAAATACACCAAAAACATGCCAAAAGAGAAACAAGGAGGACAGAAACCTAGAGACAAAACACGAAGGAGAATGAGGAGGCTAGGAAGACAGGGCTGGGACCCAGCAACGGCTAATCTTCCAGCCATCATCCCTATTGAGATTGCTCGGCCTTTTCTCAATCTCCAGGGCCTCTCTAAATTTGCGATGGTGAAACTGCGGAATCGTGGCAATGACTTGAGCCTCCTCTATGCATACATGATGCATAGTCTTCCCTGCATGCTCAGCCAGGGCCGAGGACTTGGTCCTACCATGTCTTAAGTCAGCAGAATGCTCGCTGATCCGCTGATTGATAGAACGACCAGTTTCACCAATATAGGGGGTCCCACAGGAACAAGGAATGATATAGACACCCTTCATGCTCTTAGGGTCAACCGGGTCTTTTACAGACCTGAGGGAGCCACGGATAGTATTGAGAGGTCTAAAAGTTGCGGATACATCATACCTCCTTAGAATCCTCGCAATCCTATCTGTGGTCCCTTGGATATACGGAAGGTTCACACCTAGAACATGATCCTTAGGAACCTTTCGGGTTGAAGGCTCCTTCCTGGCCTTGAGGAAGGCTTTTTGACCGAGGTGCCTCTTGTAACCATTCTTCTCAAAGACATCAAGGAGGTGAGCCTTCTCAGTTTCCAGGCTCTCCTTATCTGAAATTCTCACAGCACGGGTGGCAAGAGTGCTAAGAACTCCTAACTTCGTTTAGATAATCTTCGGCAAAATCACATAACCAATCTTTTGTCGACGCGTTTCGAACCAACCAGTGTGGTTCATTGTTAGGACAAGTTGAAGAACCAATCTGGCCTAGCTTGCTTAAATAGAGGTGCAGAGACTCCAGGGTTAAAAATACCAACGGCTAATTTTGACCAATGACCCTAGTCAAATTAGTTAAATTAATATTTACCTACCTATTTTTTGTAACTTTCAGCTTCGAAGGAGAATTCTATGAGCAGACTTGTGGGGTTGCCATGGGCTCCCCCTTGTCCCCTGTGGTCGCTAATCTCTTCATGGAGGATTTTGAGTCTAAGGCTCTGGCCTCCTCTCGTCTCTTACCAAAGCTTTGGAAAAGATTCGTCGATGATACTGGTGTTGTCTGGTCTCACGGTCCTGATGAGCTGGATCGTTTCTTTTGTCACCTCAATAACCAATCCGCCTCCATTAAATTCACGATGGAGAAGGAAGAGAATGGTTGTCTTCCGTTCTTGGATGTCCTCATCTCGAAGAAGGCGGATGGTTCCTTTTCTCATCAGGTGTTTAGAAAGAAGACGCATACTGAGCAATACTTGCATGCCTCGTCACATCATTTCCCCGCTCTGAAGTTAGGAGTTCTTAGCACTCTTGCCACCCGTGCTGTGAGAATTTCAGATAAGGAGAGCCTGGAAACTGAGAAGGCTCACCTCCTTGATGTCTTTGAGAAGAATGGTTACAAGAGGCACCTCGGTCAAAAAGCCTTCCTCAAGGCCAGGAAGGAGCCTTCAACCCGAAAGGTTCCTAAGGATCATGTTCTAGGTGTGAACCTTCCGTATATCCAAGGGACCACAGATAGGATTGCGAGGATTCTAAGGAGGTATGATGTATCCGCAACTTTTAGACCTCTCAATACAATCCGTGGCTCCCTCAGGTCTGTAAAAGACCCGGTTGACCCTAAGAGCATGAAGGGTGTCTATATCATTCCTTGTTCCTGTGGGACCCCCTATATTGGTGAAACTGGTCGTTCTATCAATCAGCGGATCAGCGAGCATTCTGCTGACTTAAGACATGGTAGGACCAAGTCCTCGGCCCTGGCTGAGCATGCAGGGAAGACTATGCATCATGTATGCATAGAGGAGGCTCAAGTCATTGCCAAGATTCCGCAGTTTCACCATCGCAAATTTAGAGAGGCCCTGGAGATTGAGAAAAGGCCGAGCAATCTCAATAGGGATGATGGCTGGAAGATTAGCCGTTGCTGGGTCCCAGCCCTGTCTTCCTAGCCTCCTCATTCTCCTTCGTGTTTTGTCTCTAGGTTTCTGTCCTCCTTGTTTCTCTTTTGGCATGTTTTTGGTGTATTTTAGTCTTTCGGGCTTCCTGGTGAATTAACCTTAACCCTTTTTTCATTCTTTTGGGCGGTCTTTTGATTAAATTCTGATTTTCCTTATTTCATTAGTATTCTATTATTTTCCTAGAATTGAGTTGGCCTTTAGCTTATGTCGAGTAATTAATTTTTTTGAAATATTTATCATCAAACTTAAATAGGGATCTTTAAAGTGGGTTTATGGGTATATTATGTTAGATTAATAGTATTATCATCATAATATTAATATTTAATATCAATAAGATATATTAATAGTATTAATATTTAATATCATAATATTAAATTAAATATGGATTATTAAGGTATGTTTATGGGTATATTATGATAGTATTATCATCATAGTATTAATATTTAATATCATTATGATAGATTAATAGTATTAATATTTAATATCATAATATTAAAGATTTATCATCAAAATTAAATATGGATTATTAAGGTAGGTTTATGGGTAAGGTATTTTATTAATAGTATTAGTGTGAGTATATTTAAACTTAAAATATTAAGTATTTAACCATGGGGTCTTATAGATATTTACGATATATTGGTTTGGTCTTTAATAACCCTAATTTATGATTTTTACCATAAGGAGCAAAATTCTAGGTAGAATTAAGAGTTAACAATTTATTTGGAATTATATATCATTTAATAAGCATATATAACTTATTAAAATTAATTTTGGAATAAACCTTTATATGTAAATAATAGATAGAAATAATATATTCTAAAAAGTTATTACCATTCTTACCATACCTATTAGGGTTTTTTACTTTGTAGAAATAAATAAATGCGATATAACCGTTAGATTATTAGATAGGGTACTACTTAGAACTCTCTTATTAATTAATTAATATTAGACTGATTTATTATTTATATTTTTAATTAACGCCTTTATAAAAAGTTACAAAAAATAGGTAAATATTAATTTAACTAATTTGACTAGGGTCATTGGTCAAAATTAGCCGTTGGTATTTTTAACCCTGGAGTCTCTGCACCTCTATTTAAGCAAGCTAGGCCAGATTGGTTCTTCAACTTGTCCTGACGATGAACCACACTGGTTGGTTCGAAACGCGTCGACAAAAGATTGGTTATGTGATTTTGCCGAAGATTATCTAAACAATGTTATGGATCACAGAAGTCTAAATTCCTAAATTAAAATTGTGGAAATCCTATTCCAAAAGGCGTAGTCTAACTTATAGACGAAATAACCTTTTTCATTGGAATCGGTGATACAATTTCAAGCAAGAATGTGTTTTTTTCTTGCTTGAAATACATTTTTGAACGCATAAATGGATTCAGCACCCTGAAAAACCGTGGGGCACTCGAATTCTACATATTAAACAACTTAAAATCAAGTTTTAAAAATTCTTTGCCAAATTTTGGTTAAAATTAACCAGAAAAAAATGTCTATAAAAAAATCATTTTGTCTATAAGTTAAACTACTTCATTCCAAAATAGACACGTCTATACACATAGTTAACAATACAAAACATGTTTATGATAGGGCGTTTAAGAAGGTAGATAAGACAAACTCTCCCTGATAGTTGAAAATATGAGTATGTGCACTTGTACATATAAAGAAGGTGATTTAGGATATATTTAGGATAAGGGTTTTCATTATAAGGCTTTTTTGTCTAACCAAGTAATTGGTATGGTTTGACTCTTAATTTATATGGTTTTATGACTAGCCTAAATCCATTTTAACCCCAGATCCATCAAGCGCCAAGAGGGATCAAATCTCTCGAGGTGAAAACCTATTTTTTGAGTGAAAAACTTGAGGAAAGGTTTGCACCTCGAGAGATTTGATCCCTCTCGATGCTTGATAGATATGGGGTTAAGATGGATCAAGTATGGTTTCAGTCATGTGCAGCCATGGAAATTTTGTTGAACATAATTATTTTGATCATTTTAAATATGCTAAATTTGAATCGTCATTTTAATTTTAAATTTCCTCAATTCCCTCTATGTATTGGGATGATAGAGATTGTTAATAACTTGAATTATGAGAAATGTTGAAATTAAAATTTTAAATGCAAAGTGACAATGTAACAGTGTTGAATGATAGAAAATGGAAATAATAGGAATGTAGTAAATTACAAATAGTTTTCATTGTGACCAATCTCAAACTATTTTCTTCTATTGTTCTTATTGTCACACTTATTAGTTTTTCCATATTTTCATATGGATCATATGAAAAGGGCGGTTGAAATCATAGACCATTCAACTATTTAAATCGAGTTATTGTAGTAAACAACATACTTAATCTCTATTTCTCTCCAACATTAATAGTAACTTTCTCCAAAGTCAATCATTGTGACTTATGGAATGTTAAACCCCAAGTAAGTGTCAATGGTATTTGTTTTATATTGCTTTGTTTGAATGAAAAGATATTAACAATGTTGAATGATTGAAAAATGGGAATAGTAAAAATGTAGCCAATTACAAATAGTTTACATTTTCAAAAAGAAGACATTTAAGGTAAGTGAACATTGTATTTAAGATAGAAATTCTTGATACTTTTATTTATGGTTGAATTATTGTAATACAAAAATCAATGCAATTTATCTAATATTTCTTTTTTGCTTACACTAAAAACAATGCACACTATTAATCTATTTACTTTGAAATTATTACATCAAATCAAAAATCAACATCTGAACTGAAATCAATGCAACTGGTGCAAGCATTAAAATAGAAATAGTAATCAAATCTACTACAATGAGAAAGAAATCAAATATGAATAGAAATCAATGTCTACATTGAAATCAATGCATCTAGTGAAAGGAGACAAATAAGATTATAAATCAACAACTACATTGAAATCAATGCATCTAGTGAAATTAATCAAATAGGATTAGGAAATCAACATCTACATTAAAATCAATGCATTTAGTGGAAAAAATCAAATATGATTAGAAATCAACAACTACACTAACATTAGTGCATCTAGTGCAATCAATCAAATAGGATTACGAATCAACATCTACACTGAAATCAATGCATCTATTTCACTGAAAAACATTGTATCTCCCCCTCCCTCTCCCCCTCATATCTCTCTCTCTCCTCCTTTCTCCCTCCCTCATCTCTCTCTCGCTCTCTCTCTCAACCTCTCCCTCCCTCTCTTTATCTCTCTCGTCTTCCCCCCCATCTCTCCATTCCATCTATATCTATCTCCCCCTACAACTCCCCCTTACTCCCTCTCTTTGTCTCTCTCTTCTTCCTCTCTTTCCTCCTCCCTCTCCGCCCCCCTCTCTCTATATCCCTCTCTTCCCCTTCCCCTCTCCCCCATCTCTCTCTCTCTCTCTCTCCACCTTTCTCTCTTTATGCCTTTCTTTCTCCATCCCCCTTCAATTCCATCTCTCTCCCTCTCTCACTCCTTATCTCTCTCAAGCCCTCTATCTCCCTTTCTCTCCCACCTCTCTTCATCTTTCCTGTTAGAAAATTATATATTACAGAGAAATGGAACACATAAAATATTGCAAAAACACAAACACACAAAACACATAAAACAAGAGAGACATAAATATACGTGGTTCACCTAATTTGGGTTACGTCCATGGAGAAACAACCAGTCCTTCCTTTATATTATCGAGCAAAATGAAGAGATACAACCTACAACAGATCTGTTGTAATTTCCTCTTTGCTCTCACACAGTCTCCTCTCCCTATCTTGCTTAGAATAATCATACACAGCCGCAATACAATTCCCTCATATAAACTGAGGGTTTACTTCTAGGGAAAAAAAACCCTAAATTAACATAACTTCTACCGTCACATCATCCACCTAATGAACAACTCTTGACTACGAAATTACAATATTTTACAAGACAAATTTTCATCTATTTTTAGCTTCGCAAGCACTGCTCCTGAACCCCCTCTAGGGGGGACCCCCCTGACAGTGATTAAACGGGCGACGTTTCCACCCCGTTGGGCACTAGGGTCCAACACAGTGATACCTTTGAATAAAGAAGATAATCATGCTCCACACCCAACAATCTCCCACTTGGAGACTGATTATTGCAACTTCATCACTGCTTCATTTTCTGGACAACGATTCCACTTTGAAATTGACTATTTCTCATCTTCATCATCATACTTGAAGACTAATTGAAACTAAGAATAATCTCAGTTTCTCCTTGGTTACAACTTTTGTTAACATATCTACAGGATTCTGGCTAGTGTGTATCTTTTCCAGCTTCAACTATCCATCTTCCAACACCGACTGTATGAAATGGTACTTGAGATGTATATGTTTAGTCTTGGAATGAAATGCATAGTTCTTTGCAATATGAATGGCACTCTGGTTGTCACTGTATAACCTTCCCATATCCTGATTCTTACAGAATTCATCCATAAATATTTGCAACCAAATCATTTATTTACTAGCCTCTGTAGTAGCAACATACTCTGCTTCTATCGTTGAAAGTGAAACAACACTTTGCATTTTTTTAACCTAGCTAACAGTTGTTTCACATGTATAGTAAACACATACCCTGTGGTGCTCCTCATGTTATCTCTATCACCTGCCATATATGCATCAACATATCCCTGTAGAGAAATGTTTGAACCACCAAAGCATAATGCTTTATTTGTGATACCTCTCAAATACAAGAGAATCCATTTCACTGTCATCCAATGTTCTTTTCCTAGATTTTTCATGTATCTACTTACAACTCCCACTGCATGTGCAATATCATGTCTTGTGCAGACCATTGCATACATTAAGCTTCCAATTGTTGATGCATATGGAACTTTAGACATATATTCCATCTCTTCTTGAGTCTTGGGACACATCTCCTTACTTAGTTTGAAATGGCTAGCCAAAGGTGTAGTAACTGGTTTTTCATTTTGCATATTAAATATTTCCAACACCTTTTGTATGTACCCATTCTGAGACAATGTTAATTTGCGATTTTTCCTATCTCTAGTTATTCTGATACTTAGGATTTGTTTTGTTGCACCCAAATCCTTCATTGCAAATGAATTTTCCAATTTTCCTTTGAGCACATTTATTTCCTGCATGTTAGACCCTGCAACAAGCATGTCATCTACATACAATAACAATATAATATAGATTCCATCATTTTTCCTTTTGATATAAACACAATGATCATAGTGACATCTAGTATAACCTTGTTCAGACATAAACCTGTCAAATTTTAGATAACACTGCCTTGGAGCCTATTAAACCTGCACACTAGTTTCTCCTTCCCTTTGACCTCATACCCTTGCTGCTACATATTAATCTCTTCCTCCAAATCCCCGTGGAGAGAAGTCGTCTTTACATCTAATTGCTTAAGATGCAAATCTCCTGCTACTATTACACTTAAAATAGTTCTGATTGAAGTCATTTAACAACAGGAGAAAACATTTTATCAAAGTCTATACCTTTCTTTTGTGCAAACCCCTTCACCACAAGTATATCTTTATAACTTTTTCTACCTCCATCTTCTTCCTTCAACTTGTAAACCCATTTATTTCGCAATGTTGTTTTACCTACAAGAAACCTAACTAAGTCCCAAGTCTGGTTATGTACCAAGGAGTCCATATCTTCTTTCATGGATAGCTCCCACTTATTCCTGGTTTCTATCTGCATTGTGTCTTCATAACGTTCTAGTTCACTAGAATTAGTCAACAATACATAATGTAATGAAGGAGCGTATCATTCAGGGGGTCTACTTATCTTGGTAGATCTTCTGACACCACTTTCAGGTGTTTGAGGTGCATGTTGATGTTGAGGTAGTTGTTTTTGTTGTGGTTTTGAGAATTATGATTTTCAAGCACCTTTACTTTTTTTGTGATCCCATCAAGCACAGTGTATTCTTTGTTTTCTTTTTCCCATTTCTTTTCCTAAACCTGATCCTTATATAAGACCTTTTCATTGAATATGACATCTCTACTCCTAATGATTTTTTTATTTCCATAATCATATAAGCGATAACCAAAATCATTAACACCATATCCAATAAAGGTACATTTCTTTGATTTTTCCTCAAGCTTTGTTCTATTTTCTTTATTAATGTGGACAAAGGCTTCACAGTCGAAAGTATTTAAAAATAACTTACATTTTACCTATCCATGTCTCATCTAGAATACCACCATCCAAAGAACTAGAAGGCCCTTTGTTTATTAAATAAATAACAGTATTTATAGCATCTAACCAAAATTGTAAAGGAAATCATGCATGTAATCTCATGCACCTTGCACGCTCCATGATTCTCTTGTTCATCCTTTTTGACACACCATTTTCCTGTGGTGTTCCTGGAACTGTCTTCTCTCTATGAATTCCATGCTCTGAAAAATACTTATCAAACTCTTTGCTGCAATATTCTCCTCCATTGTCTGATCTGAGACACTTCAACTTCTTTCATGTCTCATTCTCAACCAAAGCTTTCCATTTCTTGAAAGTATCAAATACATCAAATTTATTCTAAATACAATAAATCCAGGTTTTCCTAGTTGCATCATCAATAAAAGTAACATAATAGCGAGAGCCACTAAGATATGATACCTGAGCAAGTCTCCATACAAATGTATGCACAAGCTCTAATTTTTCTCTTTTCTTTTCTTTCCCAACTCTGAGAAATATGGCTCTCTTCTATTTTCCATAAACACAATTCTCACAGAAATCAAAATCAACATGCTTTAAACTTGGAAACAAATTTCTTGAGTGAAGAATCTACATCCCTTCTAACTCATATGCCCAAGACTATGATGCCACAATGTTGTATATGTTCATGTGGAGGTTAAAGCATTAACAAAAATTAGAAATACCATTGTATAAATATAATGTACCAAATTTATCTCCTTTTCCTATTACCATGGCTCCTTTAGTGACTTTCTAGGTTTTATCTCTAAAAGTAGTCCCACAACCTTCACCACCTAATTGCCCAGTTGAAATTAGATTTTTCTTTAGAATGGAACATGTCTTACCTCATTTAATAGGCATTGGTTTCCATTTTGTTGTTTTATAAAAACTTTATCAACTCCAACGATTTTATAGGTTTTATCATCACCCAGAGGAACCTATCCAAAATATCATTGAATATAATAATGAAAATGTTTCCTATCAGGTGTGGCATGGAATGAGACTCCTGAATCTAACACCCAGGCATCAATAATATTTTCTAATGAAATAATCAAATCATCTTGCAACACATCACCTATCACATTCGCTTTATGATTGTTTTCTAGTTGTGCATCTCCTTCTTTTCCCTTCTGAGACTTACAGTCTTTCTTCAAGTGTCCTTTCTTCCCACATTTCCAACACACTATCGTTGATCTGGAATTGGATCTGCCTTTCCTTGACTTACTGTGATATCCTGGACCCATTCCTCTTTCCATTTTAATTCCCCTAGTCTCTGTAGTCAAATCATTACTTGATGTCTCACCAGAGATTTTCCATCACATTTCGTCGCTAAGGATTGCACCAAAAACATCATAAAACTTTAAAGTACTAGATCTAGAAACAGAGTTACTAATGGCCATAACTAAACCATTCTGACTTTTTGACAATGAGCACAGAAATAACAAAGCCCTAACTTCATCATCAAAATTTACCCCTACAAAACCTAATTGACTAGTAACCGTATTAAATTCATTTAAATGATCAACAACAAATCCACCTTCTGACATCTCCATATTAAATAAACGCTTCGTAAGAAATACCTTGTTTAAGACTGAGGTTTTTTCATATGGTTTGGCCAATGTTGTTGTTTCCTTTGAAATATTGAAGGCTACCGACGCTGCTAGACACAACCATATAGTTCCAGGTGCCTTTATGTCGAGAATCTCCCATCCTGCATCTGTCATACTCATCAGCTTCTTTGTTTTTCCGCTCAATGGTAGGTAAAAATATTTCTAAAACAAATAATCTTCCATCTGCATCTTCCACATCTGGCAGTTTTGGTTGTTAAATTTCTTGACCCTAAACCTACCATATTTCACCATTGCTCCCACTCAAACCAAGAATCTTTCTCTCCTATGAGTTTATTAGCGAAATAAACCTTCGGCTCTGATACCAGTTGTCAGAAAATTATATATTACAGAACATTGGAACACATAAAATATTGCAGAAACACAAACAGAGAAAATGCATAAAACAAGATAGACACAGATATACGTGGTTCACCCAATTTGGGTTACATCCACGGAGAAACAACCAGTCCTTCCTTTATATTATCTAGCAAAATGAAGAAATACAACCTATGGCAGATCCGTTGTAATTTCATTTTTGCTCTCACGCAATTTCCTCTCTCTTTCTCACTCAAAATAATCATACACAACCACAATACAATTCCCTCATATAAACTGAGGGTTTCCTTTTAAGGCAAAAACCCCTAAATTAACATAATTTTTACCGTTAGATCATTCGCCTAATGAACAACTCAGATTGACTATGAAATTACAATATTTTACAAGACAAATTTTCATCTATTTTTAGCTTCAGGGGTGTTGTTTCTGAATCCACACTAGGGGGACCCCCTTGATGATGACTAAACGAGCGACATTGTTGCCCCGTTAGGAACTAAGGTCCAATTTGGTGATACTTATGGATAAAGAAGATAATCAAGGTCCACAACCAACATTTCCCCCATCACTTTCTCTTTCTCAACCTTTCTCTCTCCCCTTCACTTTCTCAACCTTTCTCTCTCCCTTTCTTCCTTCCTCTCTCTAGCTCTATTGCTACAACAAAATATTATTAATATTTAATATTAACATAGTTAATAATTAATATTATAATATTTAATATTAATTTTATATTATATACTATTAATATAATAATATATTATATTATATACTATTTATAATGTAATATTATATTAAATGTAATTGATTTTACTTCTCAATGATGCTATTAAATTTTCACCTTAAACAAAACATTTCATTTAAAAATTGTGCAAAATTGTGTATATTAAAATTATAAAAATAATCTACATTATTCGCGGAAAGAATATCATGACTCAATTCCCTAAAGAAAAGGAAGATAAGCAAATATGTGTTTCTAAAATATTTATTCAATAAATTCCACTAAAAATATTTTCTTTAATAATTATTTCCTACACTGAAAATAAGATGACGTCTTTTTAAAATAATTATTCAATGAAACCAACCAACCATATTCTCTTTAATAAATAACTCCTACATTGTAAATAAAATGAATGCAAAAATAAATTTGACGTGAATTGTTTTCTCTTTGCATTTTCGTATTTGTTTTTATGATACAACAATGTACATAGTGAAGCCCTAGCATGGAAAATGGTTTATCCATTTCTACCACTGAGAGTGAACAGTGTTGTTCACCATGGAATTAATCTATGTTGCAGGAAATGTAGGGCAAAGGGGTGTTTCTGTACGGAAATGAGTACGAAACGCTGAAACGCATCTGGTACGGCCCTGAAACGCGTTTCAGGCCGTATTGCCACGTTTCACGAAATTGAAACGTGGTCAGTATAGCATGAAATTCATATCAGGGATGTATGACTCACGTTTCAGCTTTTTACTTGTGTTTTTTTTTTAATTTGTTTTCTAATTTATTGTTAAGTTATCCTAGTGACTTCTAGTTGCTTCTAGATGTCTGTGTAAAATTATAAAAGTGAACTTTTGCCCTGGTGTTGATATGCAATTCATGGTAATGTTAAATTCTTAAAGTAAAAGGTTTTCATTTTTATCCTTTTACTTAAATTTTTAATATTACCATGAAATGACTCAAGATGTTTGAGAGTGGTTTTGCCCTCATTGGATTTCATATGGAGAAAGTAGAATTTTAGATCTCACTCAAAATCCAGCAGACTTATCTTTTTTCAGGATTTCAGGATTTGCGGGATTGCAATGTTTCCATTGGATTTTATCATGTACTAGGGTATGGAACTTGTATTTAATCAAGAGAACGAAGCCCTCTATGCAAGGGAGACTCCCAATAATGAAGTGCATGTAGGGTACTAGGGTATGAAACTTGTATTTAATCAAGAACACTAAGATTGTTCGATTATGTAGGAGGAGACTCCCAATCAAGCACGAGACAAGAAATTAGAAATTTCTCGTGGCTGATTTTGGATATTTCTATTTTCATTATGTGATCATTCATGAGTAAATGTGATGTAAATTTAGAG
Source organism: Pinus tabuliformis (assembly GCA_031772625.1). Lineage (NCBI taxonomy): Eukaryota > Viridiplantae > Streptophyta > Pinopsida > Pinales > Pinaceae > Pinus > Pinus tabuliformis. Next base: position 61,184,966 of record CM062804.1, on the reverse strand, counting down.
ACTTATAGTTTATGCATTGACAATTGACAATTTTATCATAATGTAATAAATTAGAATGTAGCATATATGCTTTATGATTGCACATATTTCTTAAATGTCCTAATATATATATATATATATATATATATATATATATATATATATATATTTGCATTTCTCCGTTTCCAAAATTTGAGGAGGTCATGTTTCGTATCGCTTCCTGTTCCGGAAACTCATACTTGTTTCCCCGTTTCGTGCAACCTAGAAATTAATATTTGCTAGGAAGTTATCATGTTGGTTGATCAATGGTGAAACTAATCAAAAGAGGTGCAAGTGAAAAAGAAAGCATTGATCCTAAGCGAGAAGGAGCATGGAGAAAATATATTATCATGTACATCCACCATATAACTAAACTTATTTCTATTTTGGATTTTGAAAATATTCATAAATTTGATAATCAGACATAGGGGTTTCACTGGGAGAGCAATACATACCACGTGCATTCATATCGGGGGATATATATTGAGGAAAAAATGACATAATATATTAGGAGATATGTAGGGGTAAAGGGTTTTTATATTGGCAGGTATAAAAAATGGGATTCAAAATTAATGAAAAATATAAAGGAGTTTAAAAAATGTTAATGAAAAATTCGATACCTACAATATCTAGTGAAAGTAAGTGCTTTTAATTGGGAAGATGTATTGAATTGATATTGGTAGGGGGTTAATTAATATGATTTTTAGAGGTATTTTCCAATATGTAGTGAAATTAAAGGTATTGTTTAATATGCCACGAACGCACATGATATGTCAGAGGGTCATTGAGTGAAGTCCAGGTGTAATCAGATAACCCCACTAGTAATCCTTTGATTTTGAAATATTTCTTGTAATCAAGATAAAGATATCGTAACACTATGTAACCTCCACCATCTATTTAATGGCAGCTCGGTTATCTTGAATTTAATCCGTCGTGGAAGGAAGAAACACTGATAAGGAAATAGACTTAAATTTGGCAGAGGAAAGACTATTTCGTCTATTCGGATCCAGCAAAGCCACCTCGCTTCGTTTACTGGTAGATGCAGAAAACACAACTGTTCATCCCACTATTGACTACCTGGTTTACAGAGCGTTTTCTCAATTCAATAGCACACAGGATTTGATGTGAGCAAATTTCTTCCATTTGGGCCGATAAAGAACATAATGCCTTAGCCTTTCAAAATATGTGAAGGAAACAAAGGCATGATTATTCGAAAGCATTCGGACATGGAACAAATGAGGTGATTTTCAATTACAGATCTCTTGTTTTACATTTAGACGTGATATTTGTGATGTTTTTGACATTATTATTTATTTTGCGTGGGCTCGTTTCATTTATTGGGTAGGAAGGTGTCGGAACAAAGACTGAAGGTCTTCGATGAATTACATCAAACTAAGAGTAGAGAACATACATTAGATTTCATCAAATAATTTCTTTAGATGTAGGATTAGTCTTATATAACTGTTAAATGGTGTTTCAGTGACCACCCCCACAACTTTTGTAAAGTATGCGAGAATTGGTGTAGCATTGTGGGAACGACCAAGTATGCGAGAATGGTGTAGAAACATGGGAACAATGTAGCCAGTGGTTGTTAGTAATCACTTCAATACAAGAAATGCATAAAAACTCTTTGTTGCGAATGCAATAAAAGCATTTGATAATATGTATATAATGTTTGTAGATTGTAGTGAGGTCGATACTCTTGAAACAATAGTTTATATTTGATTGAGTTTAGATTGTTCTGCATAGATCCAATATAAAAACTACCGTAGGCACACGAAACAGGGACCCAAAATTTCTTCTAATCCAATGACAAATTCAAAGCTTATACTTATGGAGATACATATGAGAATTAATCAATCATTATATATAGATTAGAATAGAGACTTTTTTTTGTTTTTTATTATTAAAACATCTAATGTCTAACACATCTAACATCCAACAATTAACGTTTAACATTTATCATCTAATGCTTATACATCTACCCCATATTGGATTGTAGAGTGTCTCTCAGCGCAATAAATAAAATTGTCATATTATTAATATAACTATATAAATTATTTCACGATACATGTCAATTTTTAAGATTAAAAAATCATAAAAATTAGCTAAATTATAACTTTATTTTAAATAATTTTATTATTAATTATAAAAATAATTAATATGAGTTAAAGATATATATGTTTAAAAAACATGTAACAATATCCTGAACTGTGGAGATTCTTAACATGTAAATAGGTTTTGTTACAATACCATGGATTATCAATACTACATGCCCAAAAAATCATAACTATATCAAATGACACTTGTTCATATGACAACTTTTTTAATTAATCAATTTAACTAAAAGGGTAGAAATGACATAACTGCTTTGGAAATAAATCTCAACCTTTGATTTGTGAATACTATTGAGAATATTCTATAATATTCCATGAAGGTTAAATCTCTACCATCCACCTACTAATTACTGATAATTAAATTGAAATTGTGGAAGTCCTATTCCAAAATAGACACGTCTATAAACGTAATTAACAACAAAAAAACGTTTTTATGACGAGGTGTTTAAAAAGGTAGATAAGATAAACTCTACATGATAGTTGAAAATGTGATTGTGTACACTTGTACATGTAAAGGAGGTGATTTGGGCTATGTTTAGGATAAGGGTTTTCATTATAAGGTTTTTTTATCTAGCCAAGTAATTGGTATGATTTGATTATTAATTATATTATGTGTAGGATCATTTTTAACGTAGGTGTGAAAATTTAAATGGTTCACTCACAAAGTAGGAAATGGAAAAAGGCTAGGGAAATAAGGGACAGTGTGCTTCATAGCAGCTTTGGTCTTGCTTCTATGTTTAGTCCCTCTGGTTTGATCTTAAGCATAATTGTTTGTTTAGTAGCCTAGTTTATTTATTCTTCTTGTTTGACTCCTTATGAAGCCTAGATAGGCAAACTTTTCTAATGGTAGTCAAGTGAAATTAGCGGAATTATGGCTTCCCCACTGGTTTTCTTCATTGAGTGGGAAATTTCCATCTTGATTTTGGAACTTAACCCCCTGTTGACCTAGTTTCCTATTAAGGACAAGATCCAACCTCCTACAACATTCTAAATGAAGTTATTAAGAACCCCTCTATGTTTTTATAGAGGTAGTACTTCTCTTTCTCACTTAGATTTTCAATATACTTTTTCAAACAATAAAGTCAAGCTTTCATTATATCTAGACATGTGAGTGGATCAAATGGTGAAATATTTGAACAAATAACAAATACATTATATTAGAAAAATAATAACCTTGCATACAATAAATAGAATAACTACATCCATTATTCAAGTAATGAGAGAAAAGATTTGAAGCAAGACTCATAGACAAAAAATAATTTTGATGTCCCAGAAATTCGAAGCGGTTTAATTGATTTCATTCATATTAAATCTCAAGATGCATAGGAAAACATACACAAGATATCATGCTTATATAAGGTTTGAAACCACAAATGTTATGAACTCTTGGAATAACTCTCTACAGGAGTAAAAAATATTACAAAATTTATTGTTCAAGTTCAAATAAAGTGCATGACTGTCACAAAACACAATGTTCCTGGTACTTAAACGATTAAAAAAAACGCATTTGTCTAAATGAATTGGGATGGATCTCCCATGGAGTAAACAAAATAGCAATGAAAACATGGAAGAAAAGGAGAAATGAAGTCAAATATCAACTTTATAAATGAACAATGCACTAAATAAAGCTAGATGATCAAATACTAGGATGAAAGAAAGGAAATGCTTCAAAAATAAATGCATTCACAAAAATAGCAAAGAAATGGTGGATGGATCTCTCTCTCTCTCTCTCTCTCACACACACGCGCGCGGGCGCTTGTACACACACAAATGACTTCAAATCATTATGGTATAACCACTTCTTGGTGGTTATTCTTGATTAATGATTTGTATTAACGATATTTTGAGCCACACTTTAATGTACTCCTTCATTGGCAAAACCATGATGTTTTGCTTAACTTAGAGTGAAAAAAATTCTTCTTATATCACTTTAAATTCAAAGCATAGGTGTTACATTTATGGATGGTGGTCTTCATTATCATTGACAAAAGTAACTAACCACAGGTTAAATATTTCTTCTGGAAAATTAGTGAGATTGTCAAATTCACTGGTTCATGAAGCTCTAATTACACCCAATTACATCTCCACTTTCTCCTTAAGTATAAGCATAGATTCTTATTGGTTGTGGTCCCTCAATATCTTCAATAATTTCTAGTCCTTTAAGGAATGCATTACTTCTTTTGTCATTAATCTTTGTAGAATTGGGAATTGAATCTCATAGCATTTGTATCCTTTCCAACCATCGTATTTTCACTTATTTTATTTTGCGATTTGAGGGTAAACCTTGTTTATTTATAAATTTCGTAAACTTGACACCCACGTAGAAAATTATGTAAAACATTTTCATAAAAGAAATCTTCATGTTCCAAATCCTTTGGAAATATTCCATAAATGTGGAGATTCGTTGTGACAATTTCCTCAAATATGAACTCACCTCCCAAGCTTCTGAAATAGTATTTAGCCACTTATTGATATTTGTGCAACATATAATCTCACTCCACTAAGAAATTTGGTGGCCTTCTTTACTTGTATTAATGTTCCAAGTGTATTACGAGGCATTTGGTTTGGAGCAACAATAGCTAATGGTTTTGTGAACAAAGGTTTAGGACTCAGTGCATCCTCGAATGCACTTATTCTTATTTTTAATTTAAGATTCTATCATTTGCTTTGAAACATAGTGAGCAAGAGTGTATCTAGTGCTCATATGCAATTTGAGGAGTCTTGAGGGTCCAAGTCCCAAAACATCCATTTCTGAAGTCCATTTTTTAGTTGTTTTCTTATTCTTAATGTGGACCTTTTCTATTTGCAAATTTCTCTCTTCCTTATTATATTGTGCATTATGCATCATTGAAGACTGCTCTTCAGAAATAATTGGTCCCTCTTGACTCAACTTCTTTGTTATTCGTTGACTTTTTATAATGTTACTCAATTAAGTACAATAACATTGTCGACTTCCATATCAACAATATGTCTTCACCCTTCATAACTTTATGAGCCTTTCTGACTTAATATTTTCTTCATTTTAGATTGTGTTATTGAATGTCTTCTTTCAATGCCAACACGGGGAGGTTCATCTCCATCATCTCCTCCACAATGTACTTCATTATTCTCTTTTTGCTTATATTTGCCTCATGTTTCTTCTAGGTAGAGGAGGGACTGCTATGTGGATCTGGAGTAGAAGAAGGTTGCACAATATTTTCATTTATCCCTATTTGCCTTATTATGGTCTGTTGACGTTGAGTATTTGTACTAATCTTAGTGACCAAATCATTGTTGCATAGTTTCTCTTCTTTATTCTTAGGAGAATTCGGGTCCTTGTCACCACTTCCTTTTGTAACCTTTATGAACTATTGCTATACATCATGGGAACCAAATGCTCTAAAAATAACCCTTCAAGGTTGAAACCTTTGAGAGGTTTTGCTTCCTTCATTTGAATGCATTAAGCATCTCAGGAACTTCTATTAAATGGGAGGAAATTCTTATTGTCACATTGAATACATTAGAAGGGTAGGGAAATGAATTGTCTCTTTTTATTTTTATAAAAAAGGGTGGACCATGTCTTGTTACGCCTTCATAATTCAACAAAAAAATACTAGTCACAAACAAATGTAGGAAGAAAAAAATGGTTTCCATCATATCCATAAAATTTGATGTATGGTCTTCCTCTTGCACACAAATTCCCTTAGGCTTTGAGGAAATCCTCTGCTTCTTGAGTTATGATTATTGGTCCTATTCCAGTCAACATGTATATAAACTCCTTAAGAAATTTATCGTGAATAAGGAAACATTGGAATGGCGTCTTATGCTTCCAAAGAATTAGGTACCATAATTGGATATATTTGTTTTCAACATCTAGATTACTCCTTAAAGGTAATCCCTCAAATACATTTTAATAAAAAACTACTAAGACCAGATATACATTCATAAATAATCTCTAAGTCTTCAAGTAATTGGCCTATTGGTAGGAAATCTCAATTGAGATTATCTCAACCCAGACAAACATAGTTTCTTTTTAGAAAGAAAACTAAAGACATTAAATTGACCTAGTAAATTGAGATGTAGAATATAATCCCAGTAAACACGTGAATAACCACAAAAAAATATCAATACAACTCCACCAACATAGATATATCAATGGTTGAAAGATTAGCCAACATTTCAGTGAGGGAACCATGAAATCCTTCAATGAATTAAACCCATCACCTTATGATCCAAAAAAGAATCAGTGTTGGGAAGCTTGAGACTTCTATTGGGGTCAGGAAATTAAAGCATCCTTTTAAAAAAATGGGATTTAGCAAGATTGGGTTCTTTCCTCCCACTACCACTTGATTGATCTAATTTTTGAATCAAACTGATAGACACGCCATGAAATTGGATCCTTGAAATCAAAAACTTTGAGCATGCACCCAACATTCATTATTCCAATCATCCAAATATTATTCTTAAGATCCTGCTCAAGAGTTAGGCTTAAGAACCACTAATAAATAAATGACCAATGGAAGTCCTTGTCTTAACACATGAGGGAATTAGTAGTATCTCCACAAAAGGCTCTTTTCTTCTTCTAGTTTCCATGCTTCTTATTCTTCCAATGCACTTTGATATTCATGACATTGTCACTCATGAATTACAAATCTCTATCGGTTTAAAGGCTTAATTCATGAATAACATTTACAAAAACAACCTTTCATCACGTACCATCATTTTTGGGACATGTGTAAACCATAAATGGAATTTATTTTGAAAGGCAAGTGCTTCATGGGAAAACATAATAATCAATCCACCTTAACCTTGGATTACTACCTTTCTCCTTGTGGATTAGAATTTCATTAATAAATCATAAGTGACTCTTGAAATGTGTGCAAGGTGCATGATAATCCAATGAGAATTTCGCCAAATATGAAACATTTGTAGAGAGAGATCAATCCTTTGAAATTTATTTATACAGAAATGTGGAGCTATTGATGTGTAGAGACATAAAGTGTTCAGGGAATAGGGCATGCAAGGCTCTCTGCACTACCATAACCATTAAACAACTAAGTGCAAAAAACGATGTGTATAGGGGAAAGGTCTATACAGAGTGCAAGGAAAAGGTACTTAAGAAGAGAATCTCCACACAGTATAAGGAATCCTGCAAAAATTGGTTGTGTTGTGTAAACATGAAATTTTTCTCGATGTGTAATAAAAATACAGACCCACAGTGGATTATGAAATGAAAAGGAAAAATGGGGGGGATGGGAAGGATTGCATAGATGGATAAACTTGGAAACCAAATGTGACACATGGAAATGGATCAACACCCATAATATCAATGTCTTTTACATCATCCCTTACTGCAATTTTCCCTCCATCACCCTTGTCACTCATCTTTGGGTGAAAATGCTAAAGTTTAGAGGCAGACTTTAGCAAACATCTAATGAATGTGAGCTCAAAAAGGGAACCAACAAGTTTGTTAGGGAAACAATGAAACCAAAACTCTCTCATTGCATTGCTAATGGCCAAGTTGATTCCATGAAGGCAACATCTCACTACAAGTGTCTCTTTCTCACTATCATTGAGGAGAAGGTTACCCACATTGAGAATTTGGTTAGGAAAAACAAAGGAAAATGACCAACATATAGGTTGAGGTAGAATTCTAAAATTGTGTTCTAGACATAGGGTTTTCTTGCTCCAAAGATACCAAGATGTTCAAGTTAACAAATCTTTACTAAATCAATAAATATTTCACAATACAAGCTATAGAAGAGAGCAATCAATAACAACGAGTAATTATCCACAAACTAGATTTAATGGATAAATTTTTTGAAATAGTTTGTAAATTAGTTTATGAAAATAACATAGTGATAAACCCCAAGGATAGCAAGCACAACCCAGGGGAAGTGGTAGAACTTGCTAAAGAGTATGAAGGTACCCCTTCCAACCCCATCCTAATTGATGAAGATCATGAGGAAAAGGAGGACACTCAACAATAGGAAAATATACTCCTGGTTTAGCAACACATTTTCTCTTTTGGTAACTTAAAAAGTGGGAACGAGGCTTCCCAATATAGTCTTGACAATCTAGTAAAATATATTTTATCTTGTCTTTAGCATTTATCTAAACTATGCTACTACTAGGGTTTTAAATGTAAAGATCTCTACCTTGTAATATCGGAAAAAAAACATTGGTATTTTAACTTTTATGGTCTTGATTTCCCTAAAGGTAAGTCGTTGTTTACCTTGATTATAATTTATTCTTATACTCTATTAATAAAATTTCAGCTAACTTTAAAAACAAAAAGAAGGGAAAATATCATATAACTAATTTAATAAATAATGGGGGAGCCATGAGCGGGAGGGGTCATCTTTCGCCCCGATGAAGAAATAGAGACGCAATTTGCCTGGGGTTTAGGAAGAGCAACCAATAACCAAGCAAATTTTTTAGAACTATGGAAAGGCCTGGAGGTAGCAATTACAAGGCAGATTCATCACTTAGTAGTTTATGGGGATTCCATGGTTGTCATACAAAAAAATCACAAATTCAAAGAGATGCCAAAACATGATCTTCCTCGATGATTCTTAGAATTTGCCTGCAACTCCAAAAGTTGGAAAGTGTGGAATTCTACCACATTAAAAGGCAGAATAATCAAGTAGTAGGTTTGTTAGCCAATCAAGGAGTAGCTCTAGAACAAAGTTTGATTATTTAGGACCAAGGAGATCCAACTATATCATATATCACATGATCAAAAAAAAATATTATTGGGATCTCACTTCCCGATCTTTTTTATTTTTCTTTTTTTTGGAAGGAAACCATGGTTCATTGTCACTAAGTGGCCACTACATCCACGGGCAGCAATCCACAGATATCCACCAAATACGACCTAATATATTGGGCCTAATCCCCAGGACATCGAGGAGATTTAACCTCGTGACCTCCCAATAGGCAAGGTACTTAGCAACGAGGGCTCGACCAATTGAGTTATCCCTTGGGGTTATCTCACTTACCGATCTATTTGAATATGGAGTTTGATTAATTTTGAAGAAAGGAATGTCAAGTCATTTATTGACCACACTAATCACAAATTCATGAAGGTTAGTTTTTTGTAGCCATCACCTAAGATGAATGTCGTTAGTGGATCCACCAGATGGAATTTCGAGGCAAGATCCATCACACCTGAGGACAGGTGGCGAAATTTCTCTAAAGCATTAACAAGCAATCTTACGGATGAGCATGCTTGCATTTTGCAAATTCTGAGATTGTTAAATTCACTAGAGCCCTGTATCAGAAGGGATGATACAATTATAGCAAATCTCGTCAGGAATCCACAAGAACGAGACTTTGGAATTGAATGTGTACAAGAGCTTGTTGTAGGGAGAGGTGTTGGAGCGAGTGGCTATAAAGGGAGATTTCTAGTGATGGAATTCTTGTAGAATCACACTTGCATTGGGGTTCTTTGCATAATGGGAGTGTCCAGCTAGACAAGAGTGAGATGATGATGTAAAGGCATAATTTGCCTCAAGCAAGCCTTTTTTATCATCACTCATCGTAGGTTGCATCATAAGTGAGAACCCACTTTGCTTTGGTAAGTCAACAATTGGAATCGTTGTGGCATTAATAGACTACAAGTGATGGTGGATAGCTTATAAGTCAAAATGGATAGTATGGAATTGACTATGGAGTCAAGGACCTTGGAAATTCTTAAAGAATTGTTCAGGATTACAGATGGTCTGACACATAGAGTGCGAGTAGGGTAGGAGCATGAGGAACTTATGGAGCGACCATAGATGAGACCCCTCCTCAACAAGTGGAATTCGTCAAGACAGAACATGCTGAAAGCTCTAAAATTGGGGAAAATGGCAATGGTTAGTTTTTAGGTGTTTTTTTAATATTTTGCAAGTATATAGTGTATCTAAGAGTCTTTTGGAGACTATAAAATAATTGCTGTAAAAATCCTTGTTAGTCGCTGGCAAGGTAGGAAAGGTGTTTTGTTATACAATTTTGAAACACTGAAAATGAAAAACTTATTATAAATATAAAGTTATTGGCTTGCAAACCAATTAACTTAATATAAAAATACTTATTTCTTTAAAAAAAATTAATTTAAGAAATAATATTCAAAAATATATAATTCAAATAATTGTAAAGAAAATTATTATCCTTTTCATAAATTTAAAATCTTACTTTATAATATATTATTCTTAATAAATCGAATATTTCATACTATAAGATGAGATTTTGTTTTAAAATATATTATTTTTTAAAATAAAAATTTAATTTATCAAACAATATTATACTAATTAAAACTCACTATTATAATTTATTTCAAAATATTTATTATCATTTATCTCAGAATATTTATATCATTTTTTCATAATATAGTTAAAAGTACATAAATAAAAATCTAGTTTATCAATCAATATTATACTACTTAAAACTATCTATTATCATTTTTTCCATAATATCATAGTATAGTTAGAGGTCCATGAGAACTAATTGTGTGTTTTTTTACAGTGATTATATTCAGTTCTTGATAACCATTTCTCATAAAGTGTATCATTTCTCATAAAGTGCAGTTACTAACTATTCATTTGCTAGCACCACAATTGAACTGTCGCCCATTTCTATCATGGTAACAATGGAGTTAGAAAGTGTATACCAACCACTTACAAGTCTTTAATCATTCGATGCTCATCTCTAATTAAACACTACTCTCTTATAGTAATATTAGATTAATGGCGATACTCAAGTGAGGAGGTGTATTCAATCATCACAAACCAGTCTTCAATGTGACATTGGGCACATGGTAACATTGGTCTTACAAGACCAATACCAACTACTTACAAATTTTCAATTAACATAATTTACGCTGGATGACAACACTAAAGAAATAGTAAAAGTAATTTATAAATCCTGATGTCGAAGATTCAATCTTATGAATTTTCAATCATCTCAATTTAGCTTTTTTTACCACCATTTGTCTAATGCCTATGCTAATTATTCACAAATTTCTATTTTTGGAAAAAAAATAATATTAATAATTTTTTTTGGTTTATAGAGAAATTGATAATCATATTAGTATATTCAAGTTATATACATTATATAAAGTTAATTCCAACTACCATAATTATAATCTCTAAGTGAATCTATACACATCTCCAAACATGACCTAGAAAAATTTTGTATCACAACCATCACAAATAACTGCTTCTTTAAAAACAACATTAATATTAAATTTAAGAGATTCTACCAACTTTTTACAAATTTTCAATCATTATATTTTAATCGTGGGAAACTTCTTAATGTTAAAACTATTCCTTTAATAATAAAATAAGTTTAAAAATTATCAACTATCCTTATAATTAAAGTTTTTTTTAAATAGTGAGAAAACCTATGGCAATTATTATTGGCTACTATTGGCAAATTCAAAGTGAGTCATCATTACTATTTAAGGAAAACCTCCCTACCTCGAATTACTAGCTTATGGTTTTTAAGAAAGCAAGTTTTTAGTCCTCTTAAGTGCTTTTGGGGCTTGGGTCCTTAACATATTTCTTTATATCTAAAAAACAAACTTTAAACCAAACAAAAATAGTTTTAAAATATACTCTAAATTCAAAATTATTACTAAAATTTACAAATTGCAATTATATTTAAATTTAATATAATTTAATAAATTATATATTAAAAATATAAAAATACACTTACACAGGTAAAAATAAAACTTTATATGGGCCTGGAGTATGCCCTAAAACTGCTTCTGCTTGGCTAAGAGCTCGTCTTCCTCGGACGTAAGGAAACAGGTTAACGGCCCAAGACCCAGAGGCATCTGGCAGGAGTGAAAGCCTGCTCCCTTACGGACCACCAGCGAGTTATTTCAGGTGGCGTGGTTTTCCTTGATAACAGTGATGTGTCAACTGACATTCGCGGATAGCAGCCAGAGATGGCTGTCCTCACTGTTGGTTTGACAAACTGAGTTTGATAGGTTTTTCCACCTTTTGAAAAAAAAAAAAACAAAAAAAACAAAAAACTTTATATTAAAAATACCTATCTTAAAATAGAAATGATTCAAAATTATAAAAAATAAATAAAAAGCAAATCGCAATCATTAATCAAACCGGGCCGAGTTAAATACACAAATTACTAATGATAATAAAAAGTTAAAATACAAAATAAGGGAGCAACCTAAATAGCAATCATGATTCAGTGCAGGCCGATCTAAAATTACAGGTCGTATTTTTAAGAATCGAGATTTAGATGGCCAAATCAAATCTAAATTTTAATTAAAAATTTTGGTGAAGCAAACTCTGGACTAGATTTTTACATAGAAAAAACCCCTCAGTCAAATTTTATACCATGTTTGGAAAGTTTCTGTTTAGTTATTTTATTTTTTGATTTTTTGTGGTGTAATTGATTATTTTAATTATTTTTTTTTTGTGAGACAAGTTTTTTTTGTGTGATAATTACATAAAATTATTTATCAAAGCGTTTCAAACTAACAAATATGATTCTTTTCCAACCCACAAATGTTTTTCTTTTATTTTTAAAAATAATATAATATTATTTTAAAATTACAAATTTTTCTTTATTTAAAATATTTTTAAATATATAAATAAATTTAATAATTTGAAAATTTGTTAAATTTATAAATTACATAGTTCGGATTTATTATCCTAATAAATTATTCTCACATTAAATAAAGTTAATAATTTATGCAAATCTCAGATTAATATAATAATGCCATTTTCCCATGTGTTTTGTTCGAATCTAATACTCATCCGTTTCTCCCATTGGGAGAAAATAGGTGCCTGCAAGGAGCCTATCTGCAGCGCCACATGGTAAACAATATCTGAAGTCCGGCACAAACATCAACTTTCCTTTCATAATTTGCCTTCGGCTTTAGCCAGCCTTCACGTGTAGCTGACAGAGCTTGTAAGGAAGGAGAGGAGTCTTAATCTGAAATGAAATCTGTTATGTCCAGGAAATCTAGAAGAGCGGGTGAAGGAGGTGTAACAAAATATAGGAGGATATTAGCGTGGAACTAATCTCAACTTAGATGCGCAAAGGTTGGCAACCACTGTAGCAGGATTGGCCTTGCTTCTTCTAGACCATAAGCAGCGCTTACGGGCCTGTCGCTGGCATCAATGGAGTGTCCGTGTCCTGACACTCTACCCCAAGGCATTGTTACTGTCAAGGTTTATTTTTTGGTTCCCGTGTCACCATCCATCCCCACAATGCTTGATCTGCCATAAGATAAACTATATTCCGAAGGGCATTCATTAAACCTCACCCTACATGGTACTGTCATCAGGGCCATGTTTTTCACATGGCTGCACATGATTGAATTCATTCCTCTGTATATATGACATATATCTTCATACCAAGGTGCACCTATTCAGGACTCTTGCAGAAAAGACGAGTATCCTCGATGCCCACTGCCAGCAATCTTGAACTACTTTGTAAGCCTTTATATATAAATTTTCAGATTTTTTTTCTTGAAGTACCAATTTGAGTTGCAGAACAAGTTTCAATACAAATTATATACATTACCCACTCTCATGCAGTTGCTGATTGTATTAGTCTGTAAAAATTCATATGACCCAAATGGAAGATGATGCTAGAATACCTCACAGAAGGCCCGCATCAAAGCCATATGGTAACTACTCTGCACCAATACGACCTAAACCCAATCCCCACAACATGAGGAAGTTTACTAAGGGCCCTGAAAATATTGCTGTGGGAAAACAGAGGTCTAAGCCCATGAGAAGAGACCCATATGACCCCATGACATACAGTGATGTCTTTGGGGGCCCTCCTAGGTGCATTTATTCTAGATACCAAGCAGATGAGCCATGTATTCCAATTTCATATGATGAAGTATTCAGAGCATTTGAAAGGGAATTGAATCTATCCGCAGGCTCTAGTTTGCCGGTATTTGAGCTTCCCCTGTATGAAAACTCTTCTTTGCCGGTGCTTGAGCTCCCTGTCTTTGGAGGATCAGAGTTACCTGTTTATGAGGTTCCTTCTTGTGGGGAGGATTTGGGTAGCACGGTCACGATGCCCAGAGCCTCGGGTGATGATTTCTATGGTGATATTTTTAGAGGTGTTGATGCAATTTCTAGTAGTTTTTGTGAAGAATCAGCAACCAAAAGTTCAATTTCAAGGCCTTCAAGATCCAGATCAAAGTCACCAGCATCTTCGCAGCCAATTTCTGAGAAGCGGAGCCCACATCGGCCTCTATTGTCTTGGATGACAGAGGACCAGTCTTTGTCTGCATTCACCTCAAAGCTCAGGTTCCTGCTCTCCTATTAGATGTTTGTGTTTTGCTGTAAAAATGACTATACTATTTAATTTTGAAGCATGCTTCTAAATTTCTATAAACGATGCGATAATGTACAAAGCATATTACGAAGACAAATGTGTCGGGGTTAGGTTGCCAAAACTAGCAAAATCAAGGATACATCGAAAGCCCCTTCTGAATTAAATCCTCAATTATATGCATCTTATGAAATCAGCCTACTGCTATTAAACAGTTCTATGGACCCCTTCCAAAGTTTAAGGCCCACAGCAAACTGGAACAATAAATAACCATTAATTATATTTCACATTATATTAACCATTGATTTGTCCTGGATTATCTGTTCCCTTATGAGTGTAGTCCTGTCATCCGAATGTTGGAGCCCTAAATCACGTTTTTGGCTAATAAATCGATGGGACTTCTCAGTTGACCCACACAAAAATTGTTTTAGAAAGAAAACATAAGTGTCTTAAACTACATTATCAAAAGAATTTGGGCCAAATTTCTTTCCTTTTAGGTTTCATCAATAGATTTTTTATGTTCATTGTTTAAGCCTTTTGGCTTATTCGTATTATGATAGTGTACTCATAGACCTTGATCAGAGATGCTTTATGCACTCTTTGCTACTGTTTATCAGGATGTACTCAGCAATTCTAAGGACAGTTTTTAAGTATTTTTGGATGTTAATATAATTTCTCTTTCAAACAAGTACTTTGATATACAAGCCCCGAGGGTTATCTCAATTAGAACCTTCGCTATTGAGAAGTCATGGCTTCAATTCTTTCAATTCTCTCGACACTCTAGGGGTCAGGCTCCGTGGTTGAGCTAGCAGGAAGTAATCCCTTCGGGTGGATCTGCCTGGTACAAATATTCTATAGACGTAGTAGTCACTGATCTCCTGGGTCTGTCAACCACATAGAAAAAAAACACTTTGATATACAATCAAGGGAGGAATTTGTTTTGTCAATTGGGGTTATTTCGGGTGGTTTGGCATAATGGTTGTTATCTCCGTCACCCAGGTTCAATTCCTTGCAAGTCACATGACGATGAGAAATATTGATATAATGACTATGTGCCTATGAATATTATTGTATTGACCCTCACTCTCACCCTTGTGCTGAGAGAGAGGATGATTTCCCTTATAGAAAAAGGGAAGAATTTGTTTTATAAAAAAATTAGGCATTGTTGTGTTTTATCTCAATGAATCAAGTAAAATTCTATACTAATAAAACAGGGTACACTTGCCATTGATTATATTAGACATAGTTATCATTTGTCTTTTTGAGAATTCTGACTTGCAGTATATTTTTAATATGTGGTTTTCATCTGAAATTCCCAGTTCATGTTCAACTTCAAATCAATAAATCAATAGTTGTTAGGTGTGTGCAATTAGGCATTGTTGTGTTTTATCTCAATGAATCAAGTAAAATTCTATACTAATAAAACAGGGTACACTTGCCATTGATTATATTAGACATAGTTATCATTTGTCTTTTTGAGAATTCTGACTTGCAGTATATTTTTAATATGTGGTTTTCATCTGAAATTCCCAGTTCATGTTCAACTTCAAATCAATAAATCAATAGTTGTTAGGTGTGTGCTGCTTATACCTAATAGGATTATTTTTAGGATTTCAAGGTCACTGTAGAAAAGAAAACAACAAAGGCAACGACCTATCCAGTTTGACAGATTGGTGATCATATATGTTTGCAATCAAAATGTGCATCAACACAGTTATTCACGCTGAAAAAAATCTCAGAGATGGTTTATTATATAAGTAACCCTTCCTATTTTTACTGAGATTAGGTTCATAAGCAGCTCTGAGAACCCATCCAATGTGATTATCAATGTTCAGACAATCTTGTTTGGACAAAAGTTGCAACATTCCCATATTTAGTTTTAGTCTATATCTGGTGATAATCTTCCATCTGTATATGCATGAAGCATAGATCATATAACTTTATCTGCCGTGGAAACATGCAATTGAAAATGTTTTGAATAGTTATTATGATTGTACAGGCCAATTGCTCTTTCTCCAAAGCAGGACAGGTCTCTCAGCTTTGGCCTCCCTTATAGACGAGGAGTGGGCTATCCATCTCGAGATTCAAATACTGTTTCTGTTATTTCAAGCTCTTGCTCCTCCCCTTCCAAAACTAACTTTACAGAGCCACCTGGTGTAGCTTATTCTCATTTCAACAAGCCTCGGGCATTCAGCAATGGACCAGACAGGCCAAAAATGGATGATGTTTTTGGTGGCTTCCCTCAGCAAAGGCATTTCACCTTCTTGCAATCTTCCCAGCAAAAGGAACAGCCTGTCAATGAAGTTAAGATTGGAACAACACTCACAAACCTGGATACATCGGATATGTATGAGAAAAAATATCCAGTTCTTCTAAACACCAAAAGGAAAAGCTCGAGCAATTGTGGGTATGTTGTTGGAGAGCATTGTAATGTCTTGGCACCTAGGGAGCAGATGCACCTTATGACTCAACATCTGCCCTCTCCCACTCCTTCACAGTCCCCCTCTGCACCGCAGAAAATGAAACCTTGGAAAGATTGGATGCCAGAACTTAACAATTCTTATGTCAATCAGAAAAGAGGCTTGTATTCTAGCTCTTTTCAGGAGTCTTCATATGTTTCTCCAACCATAGAAGGTAGTGATGGGACCGAAGAAAAATCTCCAAGGTCAAGATTGGAAACTCTGGACGAAAACTTACTAGATGACGGAGAAGGCTCTGATGTTCATGAATCATATGTAATTGAAATTGTCTCTGAAATAAAAAAGAATCTTACTTTCCATGATGAAAATGCTAATTATGCGGATGATAATCTGATGCCAGATGCTTCAGACATAGCAATGAAAGAGGCCATAGCCTGGGCAAAAGAGAAGTTTCAGTCTGGAAGGTGGGAAGAAGGGCAGGAAGAAGTGGCTGAATGTAGTCAAGGACCTAAGGGCAAAGATGCTCAACCGCTGATGCATAAAAGTCCTGAAGTCGATGAGAATACAGAAAGTATAATACAAGATGGCAATGATGCTATTAGAAATAGAGAGGGAAGAATGCAAAAGCCATCTACTAAAGGTGTACCTCAAGGGACTTTTGAAAGTTCTGAAGATCCTGGAAGAGGATTGATAAATCAGTTCAAACATATATCACCTTCACATCAACGGCTATCAATTTGTATGAAAGAGACAGAGGAACATACACAGGAAATAAAATCTAATCCATTTAAAGGTCAATGTACCCCAATCAATGCACACCAAAAACTGACAACAGAAGCACCAAATGATGTGACAGCTATTTATAACCAGCAGGCTATGCACCATGATGACATGGACCCCTTATTTCATACACCAGAGTTACAAGGTGCTTCTACAATTGACACAACCTTTGATATAGTAAATATGGTACGTCTTTGGTGGGGGTTGTGAACCAGGTTGATACTCGCTTGTGTTAATTTCTTTAGGCCTCTTTCTGCCTGCAGTTTGATCATCACGAAATATTGACTATTTGTTTTCAATGCTTTGTTTTCCATACTTGTCAGATTGGCTTATGTAATTTATGGGAAGAACGGACTTGCTATGAACTAAGTGTACCTTCCTCTGGTTAGTATTTCTCAACTGGTATTGTTAATTTCTTAGAAAGTAATGGTTGTATAAAATTGCTTATGATAATTTTAGTGCCAGACACCTACATTACTTTCTTTCCAAAATGCTCTTAATTTCTAGAAATACCTAGGCATTTGAAACTCTCATTGAAAGTGTACTTGGGTAAGAGAGTCGATGGAGCAGCAGTTAATCTACTATACTGGAAGTGAATCCGTAAAAGTTAATATCCTTGATTTGGGTCAGAGGTTTTTCTGATTCAATGAAGCATAGTTGTTATCAGTCATTATGGATGTATTCATTTTCACTCAGAGGAGGTTGGTTCTTTTGCAGATGTGCAAAGCACAACACTGAAAGAAATTCCTGAAAGGAGAACACAATCAGAACTAGGACATCAATGGGAACACAAGCATGCAGTGTGTGATGAGATCAGATTATTCATGCACAATGGGAACCAGAGAGTGTTTTCTTGAAGCAGATGTTATAATTGCTGTGAATACTACTTGTGTATGACATATACATGTTGAAAGTCAAAGGTTTGAGTTTTGAGACCAAATAATTTTTGCAATCTCCAGAGTGCAGACTCCAGAGAATGAAATAGCTAAGCCTGCAATTGCATTAGCTGTTGTGCTAATCTAAGTTAATATGTAAGGATTTTGAGATATAATATATTTTGCAGCTTCACAGAAAGGTAAAGTGAATCCATTGGACAGTATACCAGTTTCTCTGTTATATTTTTATGACTTCATGGTGCTGATGAGGATTGAAGCAAATCTCTGTTTTGAAAAGGTCATAGTTTTCTGGTTTGAACTATGTAAAAGCTTTATGCAGCTCAAACCAGAAAAATTATTACAATATGTCCAACTGTAAAAACCCGCACGTTACTATGTAAAAGGGCTTAATCTTAAGCCGATGCTTAAATAGCAGATTATCATTTTCTAATATAAATGCATGTTTTCTCTAGGTTTGGCATGTAAACATTGTGTGGTCATACATATAGATTTGTCTTGATAATAGCTGAAAATGTTCCATATGCTCCCCAGGCACTATGCGTTCCAATGCTATCCATCTTCTTGGTTCTACTTTTCCTATACTCGTAATTTTTTCTTAATAATATAAGAACATATTGTTGGTTCTTCTGTGTTCAGTTTTGAGCATAAAAGACTTTAATAAGCTGATTTGGATAAAGAGAGCTCCAGGTTAGCTACCTTGTTGACTTTGGATCTAGCTATGGATTCGGTGGCACCCTTCCATGACAGTTATTGAAGTGTGTGCGGCAATTTGCACAGTCAGACATCTCCTAATCTGGGAGGACATAATCATTGGTACTGCAGTCTTGGCAAGTTTTAATGTCTTTGCAAATAGCGGAAGGTCCTGTGTGCATACTGCATAGTCTTTAAAATAGTCACCAAAATTGGCTTGGGTTGTGACTCGTTTTGGCTGGACAGTCGAACTTGAGTCAGCAAAGAGTCTTTAAAATAGTCACCAAAATTGGCTTGGGTTGTGACTCGTTTTGGCTGGACAGTCGAACTTGACTCAGCAAAGACTTGGCACCATGAAAAAAAACAAAAATATAAATTTTCAAGAAAAACAAACTATTTTTTTAGATGGTACATGAGAGATTACACTGATTGTAATGCAAAAACAACATAACCAAGACAAGCATATCAAATATGATCATGATCAACCATCATATCCGTTATCATCATTCATCCATCAAGATTCAAAATCAACATGAATTATGGCTTAAGATTCATGAATGTCAAATGTCAAAGCTCAAAGAGTCAATTCTGAAATCATCTGACAAAATCTGAAGTACTGCATAAATAATAAATAGAACAGTCCCTAGCCTCTAGGAATGAGTACCAACAAAAGTCTCTCATGTGCCTGCCCTGCCTTTCTGCATCAACAGTGGCAGCTTTCTCCAAACGTATAAATTCTTCCGCTGTAAACATTGGCTCTTTGTCCTCTTGGACTTGTTGAGTAGTGCAATCAGATGTGGCATCAGTTTCATGTCAATGGCACTAATATCAGTGCCACCTGATATCATATATGTGAAACAAATCGTGCAATATTTTAGAATACAATCTATTGATTCTAAAACACTTTGAAATAAAGAAGTTAACAGATTAACTGATTTCTTACTTCGTAACTTTCAACTGCTTGATTTGGAGTTAGAGATTATATTCTAAACGCTAGATTATGAAGCTATTTTTGGGCCCATCGATTGCATCTCTAGACTGCATATGATCAACGAGACTCCAATTTCTCTCGGAATTAAATGCAACACAAGTCTGGCTCAATGTTTGAATAGTAAATGATTGTAGCTCTGGAGTTTCCTAACCAAAATACCCCCACCATATTCCTAGCATAGTACATGCATATTAGCATTACATATTAGAATTTAGAATTCAATATTGAAACTAAACATGTATCAAAAATTGAAATCGATTCAAGATGTAGTACTTGGTAGCCGAACGATCCATCTGCCCACCTGAACATTTAAAATTGGCCAATCACTTTCCTATATAAGGCATCAGTTCATGTCAAAAATGTTGCCCAAAACAAGTATATAGGCTTTTCTTCCTTTTTTGTAAATTTCTCGGTAGATTTCTATTAATATCAACAGAAGATAAGTTTACATTGCAAACGCTTTCTCAATACGTGCCAAAAAAGCATTCTACTGAGTAAACATGCTTTGAACTATCCAAAAATCCAAAGTATGTAGTATGATAAAACTGGCTTTGATGCCTATCCAGTCTTGCTAGTTTAAAAACAAGTTGGAAAAGTAAAATATCTACCACAATACATATAGTTATAAAAAAACCAAAAGTCATTGCATCCCAGCACTACACAACCCAAATTGTACCCATTGTAGACCAACACTCAGATTTCTTGGTGGACTTTTTAGTCCAAGATTATGACTAGCGATGTGGTAGTAGAGTTGGCCTGAGGCAAGGCTTGAGCTGGAGCATTGATGACCGCAGGCCCTTCCTAGTGTTCGTTTGACTCTGTGTCTGAGTTAGAGACCACATAGCGTTCTATGCGAAACAACTAGACAACTATATCATCCAAGTTGTATCTAATGTCTCTCAAAATTCTCTTTATATCCTCTTGACATACAAAGAGCTTGTAGTTGTCTACTTGCTTGTCTCTAATAACCATGCTGAGAAGAGTTTCCAATTGACGATGGAGATTGATGGTGTTAGCACTTTGTTATTCCTCCAGGCTGAGGAGAGGAACCCTAAGGTAACCACAAACCACTTAAAAACTGGAATCTAACCCTTCCAGTTTTAGAGAAGGCTCTCTCTATATGATTCTTCAATCACTTAGGTCTTAGGCTAGGTATTAAGATTAGAGAGGAATAATTTTAACAGTTTGATGGCAAGGAAGAGGAAAAATCCATTGGGCATGGAGTCATGTGGAGCTAATGATTTTCAGTGATATGATGGGGAAATTTGGGAAACCTTAAACAGGGGCAAAATAGGCAATCCTTATGGTATCTTTGTCAAATTTCGTTGTAGAGGGGTGAATAGAGGAATAGTGGAATTAACAACATCTAAAGCATTTAGCTGAGCATGAATTCTAGATATCTCAATAGAAGAAAAACACTAAATTGTTCAATAAGCCATAACAGAGCACTTAAAAAGTGAATTCTAGAACAAATTCTGCTTAATTAAACATGATGACATAACATTTCAAGCAT
Source organism: Pinus tabuliformis (assembly GCA_031772625.1). NCBI lineage: Eukaryota > Viridiplantae > Streptophyta > Pinopsida > Pinales > Pinaceae > Pinus > Pinus tabuliformis. The sequence goes on along the minus strand of CM062804.1, from coordinate 61,163,253 downwards.
GATTGTAACAAGAGAAAAACTTGCATACACAGGAGAAACCATCACCATCAGAAATTGACAGGTGAATCCCTGAGAAAACAGAGCGCAACCTTCATCATTCACTGAAAACTTTTTTTTTTTTAAATGGAAAAGTACAATGCACAATGTTTTCTTTCTCTAACTCTCACCAACCAACCTTTTGCACACTAAAACTCATGAAATATATACAATTAGATCATCCTTGGACTTAGGGGTCAAGCTCAACCATTTCCCCAAAGTTAGAGTCAGTTACATTAGATTAGACACTATCTGCTAGGAAATAGGGACCAAATTTTTGGAAAATATGGGTCAAATATTAGACCATATCTATCTAATCATGATAGTTGTTACAAAACCAAAGGAGGTTTTTGTATATGATATTGTGATTGGGAGAAACATCTCTCAGATTTCAAAAATTCTTCTTCAGCTATTCATATCCAAAGATCATGACTAAAATGTTGTGTGTGGAGCATGATTGTTCAGAGGTCTTTGTTTAAGCCGGATGTATACCCCAGGAAGTTTTGTACACCCCTCCACGCGGGGGGGTGTCCCCCCCACGGGGATCCGGGGGGGCCCATCCCCCCCGGCTAGGGGGTCCGGGGGCCAGCGGTCCCCAAGCCAAAAATAAATGTAAAATTGCCTTGTAAAAGTATAGTAATTTCTAGTCAATCTGGGCCATTCATTAGGCGGATGATCTGACGGTAGAACTTATGTTTGTTTAGGGTTTTTTGCCCTAGAAGGAAACCCCTCTCTTTGTATGAGGGTATTGTATTTGAGGCTGTGTGATAGATGTGTGTTCTGTGTGAGCGAGAAACAGAGAGGTGAAACTGTGAGAGAAAACAGAGGATATTACAGCGGATTTGCTGTAGGTTGTGTCTCTTCATTTTGCTGGATAATAGAAAGGAAGGACTGGCTGTTCGGGTGGACGTAGCCCAAACTGGGTGAACCACGTATATCTGTGTCTCTCTTGTTTTGTGCGTTTTCTGTGTTTATATTTCTGCAATATTTTATGTGTTCCATTGCTCCGTAATATATAATTTACTAACATAAAACAGGGAATGACGAAATATGAAAAATAGATTGTAATCATTCATTCGAATATTCCAATATATGATATTTGTTACAAAACTGAAGGAGGTTTTTGTTATTCAGCTCATGTTTGACAAAAACCTCTTTTTATTTTTCAAAATTCATTTCCATTTGGTCAGAAACTGATTTTTAAGTTAACTGCTAAAACAGTGAAAAACGAAGCAAATCCCCTACAACAAAAGCGCAACAAGCTTCCTTTTCATATTATATGATCAATGCTTGAATGTTTAATTTGCAAGACACTTAAGGGCACTTTTCATAACCATGAGAATCAATTTCATGAAGTTTGGATTCAAATTTCAAGGGCAAACTGTTCACTGTGTGGAAGCGCAACACATTCACTGTGCTACTTCAAAAGCGCAACGAATTCATGAATTGCATGCTTCTGGTCACCTCCTAGGCTTTTGAATGTATCACACATGTGAAAGACAACTTGTAAAACATGAGATACCTATTGGATAACATTTGTTCATACTGTAAACTCCCAACCTTGAAAATCACCACCTACAGTAGAAGCGCAACGAACTTTATTCGTGTGAATTTGACCAGGTGTTGAAGTCTTAGACCGGGTAAGATGATTGATGAATGGTGTTGACAACCTCAAATACCTCCTTTGAACCTCCATGCACAAAAGGGAATGCCAAAACTCTGACCTTTTATCAAATCTTAATACCTTTGACAGTAGTGCAACGCAAGGAAGAAATACAACAAAATGGAGAAGTGCAACAACAACTTGTAGTGATAATGATATGGTGACTCGACCTTGCCACTGACTTGACAAGGCACCATTGAACTTGAATCAATGATGAAAACTCAAATCTGTTATGATCTTCACTCATGACCTGATTGACACATTTTCCTAAACTTACTAAATTTAGACCTTAGGAAATCAATGACTATTTCCATCATTACTTGAAACATTTTTTACATAACCCTAACTTAGACTCAAACTAATCACATGATCTCACACTTCTCTCAAAATATTAATAAGTTGGTCTCTAAGAGATCATAGCAAAACATTACAAATTGACAACAATAATGAAAAAGCTAAGCTGGACTTTGATTACTATAATATAGGACACTGACAGATGGAATGAAGGAAGTGGATCCTTCGCTTAAGAAAATTCCTCGGGTCTGGTACCCACTTGAGGCCACTACCTCCTAACTCAGAATCTAAGAAATAAACACGATCCCCGAATTCTTTAGCCTTGAGCTGAAGAATTTCCTTTTGAACCTCTAGGGGCATTGCTTCAAAGAAATTTGCTACTGAATCCCAACCAAATAGTCTCTAACAACGCGTTGAAGGAAACCCCGCAGCACCACCTCTGTGACTGGGAGTGCATAGCCATGGAGCCATGAATGTAATAACCCTGCAATACAAAGAGCTAACACTTGTGGTGGAATGACCAACTTCAATGGACCGAAACATGTGATGGTACAATGAGGTAACAAGAGGGTTCAAGAGATATAAGGTTACACCAATGACTTTGAAGATTACACTGCAGAGACTCCCATTGACCCAATTAAAACCATATGGAGAAGGTACGAGGGTACCAAACTCCGCACACCAAAACAAGACACATAAAGGAAATCCTAGTAGGGTTTGAGTTGTCGGGGGTTGTCGAGGGGAGGACTGCAACAAGTTCAAACGATGGACCAGACTTGGAATTATGAAGAAAAAGAATAAAGAACATTGACCCTTGTGAGAAGTAAACACTGGAGCTTGGCAATAGAGAAAATGCAAGTGGTTATCAACAAACAATTTAAAACCCACTGTCGATGAAACTATAACAAGACCATACATTAGCAATGTTACTAGAGTCCCAAGACTGACTTGTAAGAGACGGGGTTGGCCTCTGCAAGACAATAACCAAACGTTGCTTTGACACTATGATAGAGATAGCTGAAGGGGGTTACCCTACTACCCAATGATAACCCAACAACTATGAAGCTAGCACAAGACCATTCTTTAAGCATATAGGTGAAGACCAGGTAACAAATACCTCCGCAAGAACATTCCTTGGCAATATAAGTGAAGACCAGGAAATAAATACATCTGGATTTGTGTGCAACATGAGAATGTTGTTGATATACATAGAGATGTGTCGGGACCCAAAACCTCTGCCACCCTGAAACCAAAACCATGCAAATATAAGGCACCCAAGACGTAAGTGTATGAGTGTGTAGAATAAGGATAGTTGCCAGTACACTTTCCATTGTGAGACAGGTGTAGAGAATGAACCCATAGGCCTGCCTTCTAAGATTGTTAACCATAGTTTGCTCATAAAGGAGCTTATCTTTGCTGTCAGAGGTGAGTTCAGATGCATCTAATTTGCCATGAGAGGGGCAACCCATCTCCAAACTAGCAGAATGGAATGTATATCCAAGAATTTTACCACGTGCGAATTAACACTCCCACCTGCTCGCATTTAAGTCACTTTGACTTACACATTTACAAACTGTGTTGTGATGTGAAATCTTGCCACTTATTGTCATGTGCCTCCAAGTGTAAGGTGTAGCGCTACCACCAAGGGCCACCACCTTGGTGACCACACAATTTTTTCGCATGCCCATTATGACGAGGCCGCCATGAATATACCACTGGCGAGTCGTACAACTAGAGAAGATCATTCTTCATTCAAATTCGAAACATCTCGTGACTAAAATGAAGTGGTTGTAAAAACAATCCCATTGGGGAGTATAGAGGTTTCTCTTCACCATTGAATTTGCTTCAAAGCTTTGCTTATATAGTAATATTGGGTTTAGAAAGTATCAAGAAGTACGTATAGGCCTATGAAGTTTATTATGATATCGCATGGTGGCATATAGTTGTCCTTATTACCTCAATAGGTGGCACTAATGGACTCATTGTACTTTTAGACGCCTAATCTTTAGGGATTGGATGAAACTGTAAATATTTTGTAACTGTAAATAGAATAAGAAGAGATGTCAGACCTTAGAAGTTGAAGCCAAAGGTCACGGCATCATTGTCTATATGAGTGCTTGGTTAATGAAAATTTATTCAAGTTTTGGGAGTTACCTCACCTCACCTGGTTTGACGTGGTATCAAAGCTAAGTTTAGGCATTTTGGTCCACTCTTTGTAACTCCTTCTCTACCTGTCACTCTAGTCTCTATCAGTTTCTTGCCATCCTGCCTTATCCAATTTGACATCCACTCAACCATTTCTATGTGTCTCTAAGATACATGACATGCCTTCACAGAGTTGTGCATGCCCATTCTCAACCTCGGTTGTAACAACACTTTGCAAGCTCGGCTCTACCATTATGGCACATGCACAATCCTAAGAACTGTCACTTCTAATGTGTTACCTTCATTCTCCATGCAAACTAGTTGTATTCAGTGGTACTAGAATTTTGTTACATTAAATTCATCAATTTGGGTTGGTAAACTTATTAAGTGTATAACAAAGTAATGCAAGGATTAATTTCTAATGTGCTTATCTATGATAACGTTAACAATAGTAAAATAATGCCAGGACAAGTTTTGCGTGTTTCTTATTGAGTTTTCAAGGGAAATAGAGACAAGCATTAATTTTTGAAATACTGATAATTACTTCAAATGATATAGATCTTCTTTTAACAATTCTAGTTTATCATTAAGCAATTACACTTCATAAATTCAACCATAAAACCATAAGGGTGGTAGACATCACAATGCACAAATAGAACAAAAGATTTACCCTGGGAAAACCCAACAACATTTTTCTTAGAGATTTTTTTTAGTTCAACAAGAGATATCTAATGCAACTAGTCAACTATGAGGTTAAACAAACCAACAATGGTTATGATCAAACTTGGTCAACAACCCTCAAGCCAAGCCTCCCAATTTTCCCAGCAACTCACCTTGATCTAATCTGCCCTAGGCCAAATTATGGCCTTCAAAATATGCCTAGAAACTCGGGCTACCCATAATTTTGACCTGCGCATAATTTTGGCCTGTCCAGAACATGTTGCCCATAAAACTATCCATAAACACACGTGCGAGCTAGGAGAGAGAAATTCGGGTCACAGAGAGAGAGAGAGAGAGATAAAGATTATCTCTATCCTTCTTTTTGTCCTTACTGTTCTTCTTTTTGTCCTCATTGTCCTTCTTTTTATCCTTCTTTTCCTTCGATTGGATGCCCAGAAATTGTCTTTCTTGTGTGAGGTCGAATCATGACTTTTTGGAGGAGGTCAAATGCCTTTATATAGTGATATGCCTCTCCAGAATGGGTGTGTCTTTTCAATGGGGCTGACTTGACTGTTTTGGAGCCAAAAAATCAAAATTCAAGTTTCAAAATTTTCTCTTTTAAATCTGACATGAAGAATATGTCTTAAAATAATTCTTTTAGGGGCTAAATAATCAAAATGACATGAAGAACATATCTTACAAATTATTTATTCATTACAAGAGCTAAAATATTAATTATGAAGACTGATCATAGCTACAAAAATTCAGCATTCCCTCTTAGCTAGGGAGGTATTCATAATGACTAGAAAAATGTTCTTTTAGTTGAACAAATTTCTCTAAGAAAATGCTATAACAAATCATCACCATAATCAAATCACAATTATGGCACATGGTAATCCAATTGAATCAACCATTTACCACAATTTGGGTCAACAATTTAGACCTATGGTATATCCTCACCATAATTTGGTTCAGTGCTTCAAACACATGGTAAATCAACTACATCAACTAATCATCATCATTTGGGTCAGTTCTTGAGACCTATAATATATCCTTACCATAATTTGGGTCAGTACTTCAGACACATGGGATATCATTTAGCATCAACTAGTCACCATGATTCAGGTCAGTACGTAACACATGGCATCCCGACTAGTTTTGGTTCACCATAATTTGGGTCAATGACACATGGTGAATCACCAAAGGCCAAACTCTAATTGCACAATCCAAGGCCTGATGCTAAATGAACCTCATTTGGGTCAACATACTAGACACAAGAAGAATAATTGTCCTCTATCATACCATTATACCTAATTCAGGTCAATATACTTGACACAAGGAGAATGTCAGTCCACGATGCTATTTCATCAACACTCCCTCTCAATGAGAGAGGCATTCTCAACATGTCCAATCTTGTTCCTGAAGTATACAAACTTTGGTTTGGACAGAGGCTTTGTAAGAATATCAATAATTTTCTCATCAGTGGAGACATATTGGAGCTTCACTGCTCCCTTCTGCACCATGTCACGAATGAAATGGTACTTGATCTTGATGTGCTTCAACATGTTATGGAAAAATGGATTCTCTGTCAACTTCACATAACTTTGATTATCACAAAATATCATGATCAACTCTAGCACATGATCAAATAGTCCTGCGAATAACTTTCGAAGCCACACTATTTCACAACTCTCTAAGTTTGATGCAATATGTTTTGCCTCAACGGTACTGAGTGCAACAAATGTTTGCTTCTTTCTCGTCCACGAAATCATAGCGGAGCCCAAACACTGAAATAACCTCTGGAGGTATTCTTTATGTCTTCAACACTCCTTTCACAATCTGCATTTGTATAACCCTGTAGCTACATATCACCATTTGAGACATATCTCAAACCATATGGCAACTGTACCATGCAAATATCTCAATATATGCTTTGTTGCAATCCAATGATCATGTCTCAATTCCACCTGGAACTGGCTCAAGGTGTTCACTGCAAAGCAAATGTCTGGCCTAGCATTAACCAAATACATTAGCAATCTAATCAACTTTTGTTACATGGATGGATCTGTCAAATCTAACTCAAAGTCTCAACTTTCTTAGATTTGTCGCCATGGGAGTTGCCATTGATTTACGTTCCATCATTCCAAACTTTTGTAGAATCTTGATAATATATTTTCCTTGACTAATAAGATTTCCCTAGGCTTCTGCCATACTTCTAGTCCCAAATAGTAGTGCATCCAAATACTTCATATCAAATTCAGAGGCCAATTCCCTCTTACTTTGAATAATGAGATGCTCCAAACCTATCAAAAATAAGTTGTCAAAATATAATAATAGAATTACAGCTTCATTCTTCTCGACCTTGAAATAAAGGTTTGGATCAACATCACTTTTGGGGAAACCAAGTCTTGTTAGATAACTGCCAATTCATGTATACCAGGCTTTCGGTGCTTGCTTAAGTCCATACAAGGATTTTTTGAATCTACAAACATGAGACTCTCTTCCATGGACCTCAAAACCTTGAGGTTGTTCAATGTATACTTCTTCCTCAATCACACCATTAAGAAAAGAAATCTTTACATCTATTTTATGTAAATTTCAACCCATATAAGAGGAAATAGTAATAATAGATTTGATTGTAGTGTACCTGGTAACAGGATCAAAAGTCTCATCGTAATCCTCTTCCTCTTTTTGGGAGAATCATCTAGCTACAAATATCGCCTTGTATTTGTCGATACTACTATCCATTGCATGCTTGATCTTGAATACCCATTTGGAGGTCACCACTGATTCCCTTCAGGTCTAGGCCAATCTCTCATACATCATTCTTGATTGATTCATATTATTCTAACATAGCATCCTTCCATACTTATTGGCTGGCTTCTTCTTCAAAGGTGGAAGGTTCATAATCAATAATGTTTGTCATCAAAATTGAATATCCAAAATACCTCTTAGGTCTCTTTCTTTCCTCGAAGGCGCCACATGGTATTGCATGTCCTTCTGCTTCATGCAAGGTAGATTTAAGCCAAACTAGCATCTTCTTCATTTCAGGAACAATAATCAGCTGCACTGGTTCAGTTAGAAGAATAAATTCCAGTTGTATTTCAAGGAATTTTTACATGGTATTAGAGGAAGTTTGAAGACAAATCATAAGTTCAGAAGAAAAGGAGAAATTGCGAAGCTTCAGAGGGAGTTTGTGGGCAGTATTTCTCTGATCTAACAGAGGCCAACCAGTAATGCAAATTGCAGAGGCAAGGGTTTGATTTTCAGGTGTAGTGAACATAAAAATTTGAATCAGCCTCAGAAGAAGAGATTTGCAGGTTGTTGATTTACCGGGAAGCAATTCTGGTAAGCAGATCAGTAAGTTCATTAAGAAAATTTGGGCGCAATGATTTTGCAACAAATTTTGTAGTAGCAAATCAACGCTGGGTGGAAGAGAAAAACACACTGAAGAGGAATTTCCAAATTTTCTCAAAGGGTTACAAGATCCAATTTCCAAGAGGAGATTCAAAAATTCCAGTTGCATTAGGTCGTAGTAGTTTTTCCAGTCATCCAGTGCGAGCTTCAAGAGCAGTAGATCGTGTGCCAAATTACGGAGAAGTAATTTCAAGAAGGTTGAGCAAGTTTCCTAGTTGAGGTAGTAGGAAGAGTGAATATTGGAGAAGGGACATCCGGAGGCATTTAGTATCAATCTACACATTTACAGAGGGAGTGCAAATAGCATAGAGAGGTTGAGTAGGAAAGGGAGGAGATTCCTGTTTATTTCCCAATTTTGAGTTTTCATAGAAATGGCCACAACAAGTCTTAGAGATCAAGATAGGCTTGATGGAGCCTCTAACTATTGTGTCTGGAAAGCCATAATGACTTTCCATCTAGATGAGTATGGTCTGAAGAAATATGAAGAGAATGTTGTAGCCATACCTACATATCAACAATAGCTTGAGAACTACAATAAGGAGATGGCCAAGGCGACGAGGATGATCCTCAATGGAGTTCGAGATCATATAGTTCTGCATATATCTAACAAGAATATTTCCAAAGAGATGTGGGATGTTGTTGCAAAGCTTTTCCAAGACCCTTCCAAGAACCAGAAGATGTTTTTGAAGGATAAACTGAGGACTACCAGATCCAAAAGGGTGAGGGAGTAAATGAGATGAGCTTGTAGCAGTTGGAGAGACACATCTCGGTAGTGAGCTAGAGCTTACATGTCTCAATGGTTTCACCAAGAAGTGGGCAACATTCGTTTAGGGTATCACTAGATGATATCAACTACCTAGATGGGATCGATTGTGGAGTGACTTTACTTAGGAAGAGATGAGGCTTGCCCTTGTCAAAGGTAATACTAGTAGAAGCAATTACAAAGGACCGAATTTGTGAAAGAAGAGGAGAATGTATCCCTTGCATCTAATGGGAAAGTGAATAAAGGTCCCAACCAAGGACAAGGCTCAAAGGGAGGAGAAAAGAAGAAGAAATATTTGTCGAATATCAAATACTCCAGTTGTGGCGAGTTTGGTCACTACAGTACCTAGTTTCCAAAGAAGAAGAAGGAAAAGAAGGGGGAAAAATAGGCAACAAATTCGATGGAGATCAACGAGTTGAATTCCAAGTTGCAGAAGTTTGAATTGGTAGTAGCTATACCTCCAGATAGACGAAGAGCATGATACGTCAAAGTTATAGGATGGTCAAGATACATATGAGGAGCAACAACCTAATCCAGTTGATACATACTCTTCATGAGGATTAGTACCCTTTCTATAGGGGCCCACAACATTTCAATAACATTTGGATTGTATTATTCAGAAGGTGCAGCAGATTCCAAGAGACAGTTGTAGAGCTAGTAACAATCAGTTAGTAAGGGGCCTAGTGATAGTTGGGCATAGACAATTACTCAGTAGACAGAGAAGAGCTAGTTGTAGTCAAAGACTCAATGAACAGTTGCAGAGCCAGTTGTTGGGATTTGGTTCTCAATTTCAGTGGTTGCAGCAACACCTACAACATGAAATCAGTTGCAGCGCAACAACAACATGAGATCAGTGGCAGCGCAACGCAAAGTTGGCAGCATTGCATGGAGGCACAATGTTGATGTCAGCAACAATGCAGATGTGGGATGGTTCAGCTACAGAGTTAGCAGATGAATCAAAGTATGCACAGTAGCTCGGTGGATAGTGAAAGTTTGTTACAGATGTCAAACATTAGCAACGTGAGGGAAGATGTTATGGGAGAAGACATAACACCTTCCTCACTAAGAAGGAATGTTATGTTTTGTAGCATCAAACATTTGTTCTAATCTCAATTTGTGTCAAATAGGCTAAGAACACGAGACCTTCAATACCCATAAAAGGTTTCATGAGATAATCTTGTGAGACACCTTAATTAAATTAACTAACCATCATTTAAATTTTTTCCTAACTTAGGAAAACTAGTTAATTAATAGTAATTAATTAAGGAAAGTTGAGAATGCTATAGAAACTCACATGGATTGAGTTTGATATGATCTTAGTCAGTGATGACGATTTAATCATGGTCATTGGTGCTCCAATGAGATATTATAAGAGCAAGTCTATGGGGATTAACAAGACACACTTGAGCATAGTTGTGAGACACAGGGAGAGCGAGTTCTTTGGCAGATAAAGCTATCAAATTGCAAATATCAAGTAAGGAATAAGATTTCAAGCCAGAAGGAAGAGAAACAATGACTGAGGGGATAACAAAGGATTTTTCTAGTGGTGATTCCCAGCAACAGAATAATAGTAGAGAAGGTTGCATAGCTAATGCGAGTGCAGAAACTCAGATCAACATTTTGGGGGCCAAGCGAAACATATCTAGAGGCAGGAAGGGGCAGTACAACTCATCTAGAGTCAATAGCAAGTTTTATAATTTTCTCTAGCCAAGTCGTGTGCATTTCTGGTCCAGTAGTGTGAATTCCTCGGAAGTGTAAGTGGCAGGAGAGAGGTCGAGTTGGATGTAGAGGTAGATATTTTATATCCAAGTTATTTTTCCAATAGATTTGCCAGAGGATTTCCAGTGAGGCATCCAAATTATTGTACTCAAATTTTACTGTTGCATATAACAAAAACAAACCCTCATCTGCTGCATCGATTTTCCGAGTTGGGTATTTCCAGGGATTTTTGTCCGAAAATATTGGTGTCATTTTTATTGTGTGTGTGCATCTGTTTTCTCAGTTCCTGTTTATTTTCAGCAACGTAATTTTTATTGTGAATAATTGCAGTGTGATTTATTTGTTATTTTTCATAACAAATAAACTACATAATTAATTAGTTAGAAGAATAAATTCCAATTGCTACATTTCAAGGAATTTCAACACATGTATCATTGTCTTGACGAGTTCTTCGATGGTTCTATTCTTTCTTTCAACAACTCCATTTTTTTTTTTTTTTGTTGGATTATACGAACTATCAACTCCCTCTTAATCCCAACTTCTTTTCAAAAGGAAATGAGCTCCTTGGAGGTATATTCTCCTCAATTGTCAAATCTCAAGATCTTGATCTTCTTTCCCTTTAGTTTTTCGAGTTCAACCTTGAATTTTTGAAACTTGCCAAAGACTTCATCCTTCATCTTCATGAAGAAAATCCAAGTCTTGTGAGATAAATCATCAATGAATTTTACATAGTACAAAGAGCCTCCAATATATTTCACTGGCATTGGACGACATATGTTAGAATGGACTAGGTCCAAAATTTCCATAGATCTACTTTCGCTGCTTGGAAAAGGCTTCTTGACATTATTTCCAAGTGCACAACCTTTACATACTTCTTCATGCTCCACTTGCAATTTTGGAACACCTAAAAACTATTTTAAAGAAAGTAAAGATATCTAGTGAAGGTGAGTGCATCTTCTATGCCAAAGCTCACATGGATTAATATCATTATGTACAAATGCTTGAGCAGGTTGTTTCAAGAGTTTATATAACCTTCCTTCACGAATTCCAATTACTCTAGCAGAACCTATGCTAGTGCCCTTTGGCCATAGAAGAAATTTTCCATCAAAAAATGGTACTCTATCTCCCTTATCTTCCAAACATGAAATGGAAACCAAATTCTTTTTCAAACATGGTACATATAGTATGTTGCTTAAATGAATGTTTTCACTTGATTCCAACTTGAATAGAAGTCTTCTCAATGCCTTTAACTGCATAATTGTCGTTGTCTCTAGGTTCTAACTTTTGAGATATTCTTCTTTCCATTAAGCTTGTGAGGTTGTCACGATCTCCCATCATGATCCTTTAGGCACCACTGTCTACTAGCCATAAATATTTGTTATCTAAAATAGAACCTGTAAGAGAAGAAAAGTAAAAGAAGTCTTAGTCACCTGAATCTTCATTCTTGTGTATCTTTAAAAGTTCATCGTTGTTTGTTGTGGTGGCATGCTACTTTCCCTTTTCTCTTTCTATCCTCTGATTTTTAAAGACAATCTTGTCTATAGTGACCAAATTTATGGCAATGATAGCATTGGACATTAGACATATCTCTCTTTCCTTGAGGAGCATATATTCTTTCTTCAGGTCTTCTTCCTTCATTTCTTCTTCCTCCATTTCTTCTTTGGAAACCAATCTTCTTTCTTCTTCTACCCTTCTTCAAACGTGTTGCATATGCTTGAGAGTCACATTCTTTAGATCTTTTAATATTCCCTCTTGACATATGCCTTCATTCTTCTTGCTTACATGTAGTCCATAGTTCATCAAACTTTGGAGCTTTTTTTCTAGCACATATTCTTATTGCAAATGAGTCCCATAATTCAGGTAAACCATTAAGTGTTGTAGTCACTAATTCCTTTTCAAGAATGATTTCATCTATTTCTTGAAGTCGATCTCTCAATTGAGAAATCTTCATGAAACATGAGGCGATAGTATCATTTCTTGTCATTCTAACATCATGAAGCTCATTCTTCAAACTCATTTCTTGACCAATATTGTTGGTAGTGTATAATCCAATTGGGGCATCATACATTTTCTCTGAAGAGTAAAGATTTTAAATATATGGAATCATATGATCTCTGATGGAATCTACAATGATACTTTAGTTGTAATATCATATTTCTTAAATTTAATTTTTCTTCATCCTTTTCAGATTCAACGACCTTTCCTTTCACAATACCTAAAAGATCATTCTTTGCAAGGAGGACATCGATCCTTGTTTTCCAAGCCCTAATGTTTGTAGCCTCTTCCAATTTGTTTTCTTCCTTCATATAGGAACCCATAGTCATAGACAAGAAAATAGATCTTAAATGAGTTCTTCTTCAATGCTCTTCCCTTTACGAAAGCTTCCCAAGAGCGATCTCAATGTCCCATTCTTCACCAAAGCTTTGATACCATGTTGAGTTTTCCAATGCAATAGAGACAAGCACTAATTTATGAAATAATGATAATTTATTCAAATGATATAGATATTATTTTAACAATTCTAGTTTATCATTAAGCAATTACACTCCAAAAATTCAACCATAAACCATAAGGATAGTAGAGACCACAAGATTTACTATGGGAAAACCCACTTGGGAAAGAAACCCAATAACCTTTTTCTTATAGAAATTCTTTAGTTCAACAAGAGATACATCTACTGAAGCTAGTAAAAAATGAGGTCAAACATACCAACAATGCTTATGGTCAAACCTGGTCAACAACCCTCAAGTCAAGCCTCCCAATTTTCTCAGCAACTTACCATAATCTGATCTGCCCTAGGCCAAATTTCACCCTCTAGAATATGCCCAGAAACTTGACCTGCCTAGAATTTCGGTGTGTCCACGTGCGAGCTAGGAGACGAAGATGCGAGTTAGAGAGAGAGAGAGAGGTTATCTTCATCCTTCTTTTCTTTCTTGTCCTTCACTTGGATGCCTAGAAATTGTCTTTCTTGTGTGAGGTCGAATGGTGACTTTGTGGAGGAGGTTGAATGCCTTTAATAGTGATTTTCCTATTTAGAATAGGTGTGTCTCTTCACTAGGCCAAATCGACTTGAGGGAGGGGTGACTTGAATATTTTGGAGCCAAAAATTCAAAATTTTCTCTTTTAAATTTGACATGAAGAACATGTATTACAAATTCTTTATTCATTACAAGGGCTAAATATAAATTATGAAGACCGACCATAGCTACAAAATTTCAACATTGCTTAGGGTTCTTGTCTGAACAAGTAACACAAAGCTCAATCCCTATGATCCAACTTTTAATCTATGAAAATATAAATAGTAAATGAGCAGTAAAAGAATGTTGGGGAAAGTTTCGACATGTTTCTCAGGGTTCTTGTCTAAACAAGTAACACAAGGCTCAATCCTTGTGATCCAAATTTTAATCTATGCAAATATAAATAGTAAAAGACTAGTTAAAAAATGTTAGGACAAGTTTCGATGTGTCTCTCAGGGTATTTCCTAAACAAGTAACACAAGGCTTAATCCATGTGATCCAACAAAGCTACTTTAGCTTTTATGAAATTGACCATATAAATGAAATAGATGCCACAAGATACTCAGGTTTCTTGCACAAGCAAATAAAACACAAATATATGTATTCATATTCAATTAAATGATCAATTTAAAACTAAAGGTTAAAAAACTACTTTTATTAAGAAAAAAGCTATTTTTTAAACACCCACAATCATAATGATTCTAAACTACAACCTAGTCTATTCCATGGAAATAGAATGAGATATAAATAAACTACATTGATTAAGAAAAAATCTATCTAAACACCAAAAATCATAAGGATCCTCAACTAAAACCTAGTATATTCCACGGAAACCGAATGAGATATAAAATTACCATCTGAAGAAGAAATGGCAACTTGCATCGGTTCTAGTTGGTTTGTGCACTGCTTAATTATAACTCAAAGCGAATGAGAAAATACGAATAGAAATAGAACGAGTACATCACAAGTACCAAGTAAACAGAGTATATGACTATATTAAACTTGAGACTTGTTTCCAATATATCAATAATGTATTTTCCAACAAGAGCACATGTATCAAAATAACACAGTATTAAAAGTTTGTTGTTGAGCTTTAGGAATACATAATAGTTTTTAAATTTCATGGAAATAAAAGAGAGATTTTGATCATTCGAGAGATTCATGATGAGAACATGAATCTCTCCTCCTATCTCGTCTTCATGGGATTGTAATCCACTGCACAATATCATTATATTGAGACTTTGCCATTTCCTATGTTGTAAATCTATTTCTCACGTAGGTTGTTGACGAGACCATTGATCGAGCTCTACTGGGGACATGGATATCCTTTTGACTATGGATATAGGTGCAAAAACCTTCTCTTCGGCTTTTGAGATAAGCATCAATTCCTGATTTTGTTAGATCAAGCCTGGAGATACAATAACCTATGATCTGGCTACAAAAAGAAGGAATAAATACAAAATATGTGAGTTTTTGTAGTCATAACATCTTTAACTATTTTTATAAAGAATCACACACAACTATTATTAAGATGGACATAATTACCTTCAAATTCTTCAGTTATAGCCATTGTAACTCAAGCATGGTGTTTGTATATAAATGATATCATTTGTTTATGAAATAATAGCTATGATGGGCTTATAAGAGGAAAGGTAAGTGAAACTAGGGATAATAGAGTGACAAAAATAGATTATTGTTGACCCTCAACATTCTCCCACATTGAGGATTTCACATGTCCTCGTGCACCAACAAAATTGAAAATTTTTATTATTGCTTCCTTATCACTATATAGTTTTAGTAGCTTGGATGAGAATATCCAAGTTACTACCCTGAGCTCTCTCCTTCCTCATAGCAACTGACCACCTTGGTTTCCTCAAGACTATTGTTGCATTCAAATTTTTAAGTTTGGAATGCATCTTCTCATTGATTTTCTTGAGGTTTAAATTCTTTTTTACTAGTGTTGCATCATTTTCAACATTTTTTTATTTTGGGTCTTCAAGACTTCATTTTCACCCTTGATGTGTTTTTTCTAAAATTTCCAACTCTTTGATTTCTTGTTTTCAATTTTCAACTGAATCCATTTCTTTAAATTCATCATTTGGTGGATTGTCTATATGAGATGGTATTGAATTGTGTAGAGGAGACGTCGGAAAACTAAAAATCGGGGAATAGCCAAAGGATTGTTGCACCTACTCTTGTTTATTTGCGCTTTCAAGAAAATTAATATACTCATATACCTTTTGTTGAGCGATGTCGACTTCTAGACTAATCTCTCTTTTCTATGGAATATCTTGAACATATCAATTCTTGGACTAATATCTATTTGTTGTGAACATGTTGTAGATGTCTTTGAAGAATAAACCCTTGGTTTCTTGTTTGTTTTCTTTGATGGCATTTTTCCCTTCATCAAAGTTTTCAATGTTGATTACTAGACAATCAACATTTCCTTTCTTCATTATTTCCTTAGCCATAATTCGAGTAATTTTTTGGGGCCTGTCATTAAATTTAGGGTTTACTTTCTTTGATTTTTTCTTTTATGAACTTTTTCTTTTTATGACTTCCTTGATTATAACTTCCTCTTTGGCTAAACTGTCCTTTGAATTTTGTGCAAAAGGTTTCTTCTTTTGATGTTTTTGTTTTTTGTTTTTTGTTTTTGTTTTGTTTTTGTTTTTGCCTTTTTTGTTTTTGTTTTCGTTTTTTGTTTTTGTTTTTGTTTTTTTTGTTTTTCTTTCTTTTTTTATGTAACAGCCTAAATTGCTTATCCTTATGTATGCAATGTAAACACTTTTATAGATTAAAAGGTTGAGAGAGGGACAGATTCCATTGCGTGAGGTAAGAGATTGTTTAAGGGAATTGTTGATTTAAATATCATTCCTTGGCTAGTTTAGGAAATTACTTTCTTGGCATGTTCAAGGTTCCTTATTGTAGGAATATGAACTGTTTTTTTTTCAGTCATTAAAGGTTGGGTGTTGAGCCTTAAACATATTGGTTCTCAAAATTAAATTGGACTGCAAAATAAGTACCCAGGTCCATGTTTCCTTGGGAAGAACAGGAGTTAAGAATATTTGACTACACTGGCAGTAAGGACAATAGGAGAAATTATTGTGCGAGAGAGAAAAGAGAAGGTGCAGGAAAGGAGAGGGGACTCACTCACTATTCGACACTCTGGGATTGGATTCTCTGATTTGACTCTCATTGCGCAAGGGAGAAGTGTAGAGGAAGAGAGAATGGAGTTCGACCTCATTGACTGACTTAGGCATTCACACACTCAACCAACATTCAGCAGACCACAAGAGAGTAAAGGGAGAGGAGGCAGGACTTGGAGCTATGTTCTTGAGCTATGAGGAGAACAAATAACCAGGTAGAGGCTTTATCGAAGGTTGTTGGGAATAAGCATTTCAAAGAGTAGTGTCTTACCATGAGGACAAAGGCAGGGTGGCCTGGTGAAGCTCTGGTTCAGTCATGTATTGTTGAAGGTTTACCTCTGAAGGCACTCCACCTCAAGCTTTGGAATTCGTCTTTGGGGTTACAACTACAAGTAATAGTGGTTGTAGTTTGTCTATGGTTGGGTGGAGAGTTAGAGTCTCACCCTCAGTTGGAACATTTCTGCACATTTTAAGATAAGTGTTGTTGTGCTAGTTATTCACAATAAAACATGTTGCATTCCTGGTTGAGATGGTTTTATCATTATAGGAGGCATGTTTGCATTATTATTATTATTTACATAACTAACTAATGTGTCACGTTTGAATGTGTTGGAATAGCAAGTAGAAAGGTTTATTATGTTATAGTAATGTATAGCATGATAATTCTCCTTATTGTAGTATGATGACCATAGGAATATCAAGCTTGAATTAATGTTGTTTATGTTGTAATATGGTGAAGCTAAGGATTCATGTTCTTTTCTCCTTGATGGCTTGTTAGCTTGCTTGCCTTATACACATGTTTATATTGGTTGTTTTCCCACAATGTTGACCCTCAGTTGGGACAATGTCTTCACACTCTCCAAATAATAGAGTCGAGAGGGTCCTTTTCCCAGATTCGATTTCCCATAATACTTAAGAGTAATCTGGCTTGGAAGGGAAAACATTGGTTAAAGACATTGGTATATATTTTGACTGTTAAATTTAAGTTGCATTGAGTGTGAAATATGCATAGTTTACAGTGTTAATCTCAAAAAGAAAAAGACCTTGTTAAATGGTTTTGTGACTGTGATATGGCATTAAATGCTCTGAAATGCAAGGATGTATATATATGTGTGTGTGTAGGTTAATATTAGTATTGGAGATTCAAGGTGTATATCGCTATGCAGACGGATGTAATTTAGTAATGGTAAAGGCATTTTAGCCTTTTTTAATTAATATACCTCCTAGCTTCATCGTGGAGCTGAAGGATGAGGGTATGCATTATTGAAGTGTACTTATGCCAAACTAGTCCTTTTACAATCATTTTACCCTTTCATGATCACATATGAGTATGCCCCCATGTTGTGGGAGATTTGTGTCATGTCAAACTTGGTTGGTTTTCATAATCCAGAAATAGTGGTGTCATCTTTATAATGGCCATTGTAAAGGCCTGTGATGAAATCCTCATCGTAGCTCAGGCCAGAGTGCGTTGGAGGGGCCATATTGATGTTTGGTTCCTAAACGAAAAACCATCGGGGTTCAAAATCGAGCATATGCTCATGATTTGGTAAGACTTCCCAAGTCGGGCCATGGCAGAGATTGAATGCAAGAAAGTGATGCAATGTAAGAAGGGCAGAGCCCTAAACTTATAATATAATTTCAGACTAACCATATCCTTCATTCGGTTCAAAACCCTTGACGTGGCCTCAACAGATTGGTTGTTGTGAATTCCCTTGTAGCACCATTGGATAAGGGAGCTAATGTGGCCCAAAACTTCTATCTTGGGAAGTTTTAAGCCAACGTTGGAAGGGGTTGGTCGGATGGTGTTGGGTCGGGATGAGTTGGCTAACACGCAGGCCCGGTGGTCCTACCATTGGTTGGAGGTGGTGCCCACAGGACAGCACGCCTGGGGCCTTTATCCTAGATATTTAACTTACATCACAAAGAGGATGGGTAGGTTGATGTCAGGCTACGATGTGTTGGCGGACACATCATCCTGACGATAATGCCATTAGAGGGGAGATGGGTCACATAACATTTGGGCCTGGTGGATTAACACACCAACCCATTGAGGTTCATCATTGGGTAAAATATATGGACCTTAATACACCTCCAAGCTTACTATAATCAAATCTTCTCATAATTATTTACATGTTTTAATTATATTTTTCTTAATGAGATGAGTAAAAGTAAGATGTTATGTCTAGTGGTCTAATGTGCATTGATTGCAGGTTTTTGGGAGTAAATTATGGCTAATTAGGGTGCAGGAACTCAAATGAGACAAGAAGGAGACATTATAGGAGATGGGATCTCCCTCATTAACTCCTCACTCACTCCAGCACTGAGTTGACTCAAAGGGTTGAAGCTCTTGGGTTAGGGCCCAACCCTAGCAGCAGAGGTTCCTCTTACTGTACTTGTATGCTTAGGTTACTTCATAGATTACTTGTTAAATTGATTTTGGCATTTTTCCATTGCAAGTATTGGTGAATTTTATTAGTTTGCTTCCATTTGTGCCTAGCTTTAATAGTAGCAATAGAGAGATAAGGAAATATCCAAAAAAGGCTGATAACAAGTGGAAATTACCTCATTCCTCCCTTCAGAGACCATGGTTTGAGGAAAAACTCCCATTCAACCCAAAAAGATAGAATTTTGGTTTCTTATGAAACTTAGGGTTTTTCTGCTAATTAGGTCAGCATCTTTCAGTTCTAGAAGATAGGTTGCTGTTGTCATTTTTGATATCTTAAGTTTGTATTAGATTTCATGTTTCTTTCATAATAGGTCTCAAGCATTTCCATGCATGAACTTGGCAAATGAATGATGCAAATTATGTTTCCTTATATTATTGTAAACCCTTCTTGTTTTGAAATGATTTATGGATAAATGCCAACAATGATGTGTATGTTGCATGAGTTTCAATATTACAGGAAGACCTCACATAATCATCCTCAGTCAAACCATACCTAGCCATGATCGCCAAAAGCCACTAAGTTCTCAATCCGAGCTATCATTTCACAAGGACAACTTGTCATGCTTGTTGAGCAAATCCAACCATCATAGAGCTTCAGTTTGAGTTTTGAGTGAGTTCCAACCACTTACTTGCCTTATTCCTTCCATCACTCACCTTCCCTAAGCTCCATACCATTTTCCAAATCACTTCTTATGATTTTGTCCTGTTCCTATAGGAAAATAGGGGATCCTATAGGTGAACTAGGACATCCTGTAGACATCCTGTAGGAAGACCTGTAGTGGCATGTTTTGAGCCCGATTTGTGAAAAATGCATCATGAAAGCTAGGAGAAGACCCCTGATTTCCTCCCAAGCCATTTGACCCATCACACTCATCTCTCTCCATACCTATCCCACCTTCCATGCAACCAAGAAGGATTAGCATTCATGTTTTCACAAAAAGAAAAAAAGAAAAATGTTTTTATGCTTATTCATACGTACAACAGTTAAGTGCTTGTTTAGATCAGATTTCATGCTTAGGTTAGTTAGGATTTCACATGTGTTAAATTAGAATTCTTTTGAAGCAAAGTATCTTAACAAATAGCTAGATGAGTTGTGTGTTTTAGGCATCTATTTTAGTCTTTCATTATTGCAGTAGGTAGCATTTCAGTCCTCTCAATTAGGGTAAAATTCTCCTTTCTCAATTGGTAATCAAAATTCTTCTAAATCAATACAAGACTGGTTTGAGAAACCCTAGTGGTTTATCACCCCAGCTCAGCAGTGACAAAGATTGGACCCATTACATCTATTTGTGTATACAACACTGTCACCTCCAACTTTGTACGAACCCCAAGTTGATGATGTAAAATTGGTAGCCCTAGGAGTTTCAACATTCTTGCTACAATACTGGTGCTCATCACTTTTTGGTGCCGTTGCCGAGGAGGTGTCTGAGTATATGTGATTTCTGCTTTCTTTATTCCATTTCTTATCTTTTTCATTATGCTATTAGTTTCATTTTTTCAAAGTAGTTGTAAGTTGGTTTGCTTTCCTTTCCATTCTGCAAGTAATTTCATTCAGCAGTTAGTTTCAATTCAGTTTGTCTTTTCAATTCTACAATTAGTCTTAAAGCTTGAAAAATAGAACAAAAACACTTCTTTCATGCCTCGTAGGAATAGGGATAATTAAGAAAATTTCTACCAAATACCCCCACCACTTCAAACAATCAACCTTCCCTCTTCTTTGGTGGCTGTGAATTAGAGGACGTCGTAGGCTAACAACCAGAGATATTTGAAGAGCCTATAGGGGAAGAAGAAGAACCCATTCCAACTGACATAATGGATGAAAATATAAATGAAAGGGAAGATAGAGAAAGAATTGAGGGTGCTTTTCCCATCAAAGAAACCAATGGGGATGCCAAGATGAAAAACATAAGCCCCTATGCTCTTCCTCACTTCCATGGCTTGACCTCAGAAGATCCAGATAATTTCTTGTTTGAATTTGTTGTCATATGCAGAACTTATGATTACACCATTGATGATCAGAAGTTGAAATTATTCCCATCCACTCTCAAGGATGCAACTCTACACTGGTTCATGGGTTTACTTAGGGTTAATATCACCACCTGGGCTCAGATGCAACAAGATTTCAACAACAAGTATAAGGGCTACTACAGGTCCAAAGAAACCAAAGAGGAAATTTTTAGAATGACCTTGGGGCATGATGATTCCTTAGAGGATTATGAGGAAAGAATCCACCTCAGCTATAAAAGGGCCAGGTGCATGCTTGATCCTGTGTCACTTAAGTTAGTACTACTCAGGGGGATCAGGGAAGATCTCCTAGATAGTCTAAAACTGCTATCAGGAGGGGACATCTATCATCTACCCTATGAGGATATCAAGACCGTTTTTAAGAACCATTATAGGGCAGCTAGAAAAAGGGGTAGGGCCAGTCAAACAGTGGCCAACTCATCCTTTTCCAACACATCTATAAAAAGTGAAATTGGAAACATGTTGGAAGATTTTAAGAGTAAAATGCTGCAAAACCTTGCCCTGCAGTTGGACACTATGCAAAACAAGAGGAAGCAGGAGGAAGAAGAGAGAGCATTAGCCATCTTCTACCCTAGATGCATAAGGAGGTACTCTGGGAATGAATGTCCATTAAACCTTATAGAAATCTGCTTGGTCTGTGAAGAAAACCATTCCACAGACAAGTGCCCTTCTCTATTTGGACTAAAAGCTGTGTACCAGGGAACTGAAGGGGTGATTGAACAACTCTGCTACATAAATCAAAGGAGGCCTCATGGGCCTCAATCATACCAGCAGGGCATGCAAGGGTCATCCTATGCATATTATAACCCTAACCAAAACACATCCATTCCCTCTTGGGCCCCCTTGCTCATCCCTCTTGGTCTACACCTTCTCCCTGGTCTTTTGCACCTCAATACCATTCCCAGCCAGCCAAACAAGCATTTTAGCCATATACTCCTCCACAACCTTAGTGGAATGCACCACCCTAGGGGTGGAGGCCCCCATACAACAATGCTCCAACTTTATTTCCTTCACCTCCATCTCAACCATAGATTTTACACCTTGCTCCACCTAAACAACCTCAGATGTCTGCCCAACCAAACTCGAACTCGAACAATAGATAGGAATGTTGGATGTGGAGCCTGATTATCTTCTGTATTCAAAGGTTTCAGCTGAATGTTTACCCCAGGAAGATTGTACACCCCTCCATGCAGGGGGATGCGGGGGCGGTGCCCTCGAAGCCAAAAATAGATGTAAAATTGCCTTGTAAAAGTCTAGTAATTTCTAGTCAATCTGGGCTGTTCATTAGGCGGATGATCTGACGGTAGAAGTTATGTTTAGTTTAGGGTTTTTTTTCCCTGGAAGGCAACCCCTCACTATATATGAGGGAATTGTATTACGTCTATATATATTAGATCTGTATTCTGAGTAAGGAAGAGAGAGGAGATTGAGAGTGAAGAGGGGGTTACAGCGGATCTGTTGTAGGTTGTATCTCTTCAATTTTGCTGGATAATATAAAAAGAAGGACTGGCTATTTCTCCATGGACGTAGCCCAAAATGGTCGAACCACGTATATCTATGTCTCTCTTGTTTTATGTGTTTATATTTCTGCAATATTTTATGTGTTCCATTGCTCTGTAATATATAATTTTCTAACAACTGGTCTCAGAGCCGAAGGTCCATTTGGCTGATAAACTCACAGGAGAGAAGGGTCCCTAGTTCAAGTGGGAGCAATGGCGGAATATGGTAGGTTTAGGGTTGAAAAATTTAACGGCCAAAACTACCAGCTGTGGAAGATGCAGATGGAAGTTTATTTGTATCAGAGAGATCTGTACCTACCATTGAGTGGAAAGACAAAGAAGTCGACGAGTATGACAGACACAGAATGGAACATTCTCGACAGAAAGACACTTGGAACAATATGGTTGTGCCTAGCAACGTCAGTAGAGTTTAATATTTTAAAGGAAACGACAACAAAGGGTTTAATGTCGACATTGACCAAACTATATGAAAAACCCTTGGCCTCAAATAAGGTATTTCTTATGAAGCGTTTATTTAATATGAAGATGTCAGAAGGTGGATTTGTTGCTGATCATTTAAATGATTTTAATACAATTACAAGTCAGTTAAGTTTTGTAGGGATAACTTTTGATGATGAAGTTAGGGCTTTGTTATTTCTGTGCTCATTGCCAGGAAGTTGGATGGTTTAATTATGGCCATTAGTAACTCTGTCTCTTGATCTAGTACTTTAAAGTTTGATGATTTGGTCGGTGCAATCCTTAGCGAGGAAATGCAACGGAAAAGCTCTAGTGAGACATCAGGTAATGCTTTGACTGCAGAGACTAGGGGAAGAAAAATGGAAAGAGGAAAGAGCCCACGATATCACAGTAAGTCAAGAAAAGGTAGATCCAAGTCAAGAACAAGGATAGTGTGCTAGAAATGTGGGAAGAAAGGACACCTGAAGAAAGACTGCAAGTCTTGAAAGGGAAAAGAAGGAGACGCGCAACAAGAAAACAATCATGAAGCGAATGTGATAGGTGATGTGTTGCAAGATGCTTTGATTCTTTCTTTAGAAAATATTATTGATGCCTGGGTGGTAGATTTAGGGGCTTCATTCCATGCCACACTTGATAGGAAACATTTTCATGATTATGTTCAAGGAGATTTTGGACAGGTTCGATTGGGTGATGATAAACCCTGTAAAATCGTTGGAATGGGTACAGTTTTGATAAAATAGTAGAATGGAAATCAATGGCTATTGAAGGAGGTAAGGCATGTTCCAAATCTGAAGAAAAATCTGATTTCAACAGGGTAGTTGGGAGGTGAAGGTTGTGTAACTACTTTCACAGATAAAACCTGGAAGGTCATTAAAGGATCCCTGGTAATAGCGAAAGGAGGAAAGGTTGGTACATTGTATTTATGCAATGGTATTTCTATTTCTGTTAATTCTTTAACCTCTACAGGAGAAGATACAACATTGTGGCATCATTGGCTCGGGAACATGAGTGAGAAGGGGATGCAGATTCTTCACTCAAGAAATATGTTGCCAGGTTTGAAGCATGTTGATTTAAAATTCTGTGAGAATTGTGTTTATGGAAAACAGAAGAGAGTCAGATTCCTTAGAGTTGGGAAAGAAAAGAAGAGTGAAAAATTAGGGCTTGTGCATACAGATGTATGGAGATCTGCTCAGGTATCATCTCTTGGTGGTTCTCGTTATTATGTTTCTTTTATTGATGATGCAACCAGAAAAACTTGGATTTATTGTATTCGAAATAAATCTAATGTATTTGATATTTTCAAGAAATGGAAAGCTTTGGTTGAAAATGAGACAGGAAAAAGGTTGAAGTGTCTCAGATCAGACAATGGAGGTGAATATTGCAACAAAGAGTTTCATAGGTACTATTCAGAGAATGGAATTCGTAGAGAGAAGGCAGTTTTAGGAACACCACAAGAAAATGGCGTGTCAGAAAGGATGAACAGGACAATCATGGAGTGTGCAAGGTCTGTGAGATTGCATGTAGGATTGCCTTTACAATTTTCGGCAGATGCCGTAGATACTGCTGTTTATCTAATTAATAGAGGGCCTTCAAGTTCTTTGGATGGTGGTATTCCAGTGGAGGCATGGATAGGTAAAAAGGTAAACTACTCTTTTTTAAAGACTTTTGGTTGTGAAGCCTTTATCCACATTAATAAAGAAAATAGAACAAAGCTTGAGGCACAATCAAAGAAATGTACCTTTATTGGATATGGTGTTAATGATTTTGGTTATTGCTTTTATGATTATGAAAAACACAAAATCATTAGGAGCAGAGATGTCATATTCAATGAAAGGGTTTTGTATAAGGATCAACTGCAGGAAAAGAAACAGGAAAAAAAAAATAGAGAATACACAGTGCTTGACGAGATCATAGAAAAAGTGATGGTGCCTGAAAATCATAATGATCAATAGCCAAAACAAAAACCACAACAACAACAAGCACTTCAAACACCTGAAAGTGGTGTTAGAAGATCTACCAGGATGAGTAGACCCCCTGAACGATACTCTCCTTCATTATATTATGTAATATTGACTGATTCTGGTGAACCAGAATGTTATGAAGAAGCAATGCAGGTAGAAACCAAGAAGAAGTGGGAGCAAGCCATGAAAGAAGAGATGGATTCCTTAGCACATAACCAGACTTGGGACTTAGTCAAGTTGCCTGCAGGTAAAACAACATTGTAGAATAAATGGGTTTACAAGTTGAAGGAAGAAGATGGAGGAAAACAGAGGTACAAATCTAGACTTGTGGTGAAGGGGTTTGCACAGAAGAAAGGTATTGATTTTGATGAAATATTTTCTCCTGTTGTTAAAAGGACTTCAATCATAACTATTTTAAGTCTAGTAGCAATTGAAGATTTGCATCTTGAGCAGTTAGATGTAAAGACAACCTTTCTCCATGGGGATTTGGAGGAAGAGATATATATGTAGCAACCACAAGTATAAGAGGTAAAAGGGAAGGAGAAACTAGTGTGCAGGTTGAAGAAGAGCTTGTATGGATTAAAATAGGCTCCAAGGCAATAGTATCTAAAATTTGACAGGTTTATGTCTGAACAAAGTTATACTAGGTGTCACTCTGATCATTGTGTTTATCTCGAAAGGCAAAATGATGGCAGCTATATTATATTGTTATTGTATGTAAATGACATGCTTGTTGCAGGTTCTAACATGCAAGAAATAAATGTGCTCAAAAGAAAATTGGCAAACTCATTTGCAATGAAGGATTTGGGTGCTGCAAAACAAATCCTTGGTATGAGAATAACTACAGACAAGAAGAATCGCAAATTAACATTGTCTCAAAGTGAGTACATAGAAAAGGTGTTGAAAAGATTTAATATGCAGAATGCAAAACCAGTTAGTATACCTTTGGCTAGCCATTTCAAATTAAGTAAGGAGGTGTGTCCAAAGACTCAGGAAGAAATGGCTCATATGTCTAAAGTTCCATATGTATTAGCAGTTGGAAGCTTAATGTATGCAATGGTCTGCACAAGGCCTGATATTGCGCAGTGGGAGTTGTAAGCAGGTACATGAACAATCCAGGAAAAGAACATTGGATGGCGGTGAAGTGGATTCTCAGGTATTTGAGAGGTACCAAAAATAAATCATTATGCTTTGGTGGTTCAAACATTGCTCTACAGGGATATGTTGATGCAGATATGGCAGGTGACAAAGATAACAGGAGGAGCACTACATGATATGTATTTATTGTCGGTTGAAAATCTGTCAGTTGGGTTTCAAAAATCCAAATTGTTGTTGCACTTTCAACAACATAAGCAGAGTATGTTGCTGCTACAGAGGCTAGTAAAGAAATGATTTGGTTAGAAAGGTTTCTGGATGAATTGGGTAAGAAGCAGGAGTTGGGCAGGTTATACAGTGACAGCCAGAGTGCCATACATCTTGCAAAGAACTCTACATTTCATTCCAAGACTAAGAATATACAGCTCAAGTACCATTTCATACTGTCAGCATTGGAAGATGGACAGTTGAAGCTGGAAAAGATACACACTAGCCAGAATCCTGCAGATATGTTAACAAAAGTTGTAACCAGGGAGAAACTGAGAATCTGCTTAGTTTCAATTGGTCTTCAAATATGATGAAGAAGATGAGAAACAGCTAGGTCCAAAGTGGAGTCATTGTCTAGCAAATGAAGTAGCGGTGAAGTTGCTATAATTAGTCTCCAAGTGGGAGATTGTTGGGTGTGGAGCCCAATTATCTTCTGTATTCAAAGGTCTAAGCTGGATGTTTACCCCAGGAAGATTGTACACCCCTCCACGTGGGGGGGGACTTGTCCCCCCCGCGGGGGTTCGGGGGGCCGGTCCCCCGGGCTGGGGGGTCCAGGGGCCAGCGGTCTCCTGGCGGGGCTTCGGGGGCAGCGCCCCCAAAGCCAAAAATAGATGTAAAATTGCCTTGTAAAATTCTAGTAATTTCTAGTAAATCTGGGCCATTCATTAGGCGGATGATCTGACGGTAGAAGTTATGTTTAGTTTAGGGTTTTTTGCACTAGAAGGCAACCCCTCACTATATATGAGGGAATTGTATTATGTCTATATATATTAGATCTGTATTCTGAGTGAGGAAGAGAGAGGAGATTGAGAGAAAAGAGGGAGCTACAGCGGATCTGTTGTAGGTTGTATATCTTCAATTTTGCTGGATAATATAAAAAGAAGGACTAGTTGTTTCTCCGTGGACGTAGCCCAAACTGGGTGAACCATGTATATCTGTGTCTCTCTTGTTTTATGCATTTTCCATGTTTATATTTCTGCGATATTTTATGTGTTCCATTTCTCTGTAATATATAATTTTCTAACAAGGCACAATAGATCTACAGTGGAGAGACATCCTACCCTTCTTACGCTGTGGAAATTTAGTAAATCAACCTTAGGTCTGGGGGAGTGCTCCCGGATAACCAACCTCCACCTCTACCTAGGGAGAGTGAGGAGGAAAGAGAGGAAAGTATGCCTAGAGTGAATCCACCACCCTTTCCTGAAAGATTAACTCATCCAGTCCAGCTTACCCAAAAGAGAATGAAATTCTGGGTGAATTGAAAAATCAGTGTCAAAATCCCACTTATCCAAGCTATTAAGTGTAGAAATTTTGAATAATTTAACACATATTCAATAGAGATTATCCTGATCATGTACTATTGCTGAATACATACACAATACATAAGCTCCTCTACGTTGATCATCAATATAGCAGCATCAATAATAATAAAACATCAAGAGCATTCACACATTAACACAGTATGTAACTCGGGGAAAGCATCTCGCTAAAAACCCCACACTATCTGTATATTAATGATTGAGACCATGTAACATTACAAAGTACAATGCTTATCACAAGCAATCCAGTACCAGCTCCACCTGTTACACACAATACAGCTAAGATCTGATCTCCAAATCTATTCCACTGCTTGCCTGCCTCCACTGCTCAAGAATGAATGAGAATGGTCTACCAAACTCGTATTTCACCTCCAAAGAATCACTCACAATGTGTAAGACGTGAGCAGAAGCTACAAACTGGGAAAATACATGAGCAAACTCATTGGCATACTCAATCCCTTGATTGGGCAAGATCTGATGCACAACTATAGTCACAACTGATAGCAATCTGATTCTCTAACACCTATCCCTGCTGAACTGAACATGCACTGACATGCAACTAAGTTAACTGATGTATTCTATAGTTGTATTATGAGTTAATAATTAGTTTAACAACTCATCATTAGTCTATTTGTAGTTAGACTAACTACAACTAGTTTAACCAAGTCAAACTGAACACAACTCCATCAACTCCACAATCAACTCCACCAAACTCAACTGATTGAGTTCTAACTGAAGTCATGCATGCAACAACTCAACTGACTCATAAGAAAAGCGTACTTCCTTTTGACAGCTGCATGGGCCACATCTGTAGCTCAAAATGAAGTGCTCCAAGAGAATAAGATCAAGTTTATAGTCCAAATATTATTATGAGACAATAATATTTGACTTTTCTATTTTTGACAGCTAGTCTAAAAATAGACTTTGATCACCCACACTGTGATCACTCACACTGTGGTCACCCACACTGTGGTCACCCACACTGTGATCACTCACACTGTGATCACCCACACTGTGATCATCCACACTGTGATAAAAAATAGAACTTGTGCCATAATTTGCCTGCGGGCCCACTTAGTGAAGGCGACTCTTTTCACTAAGCTCCATCATCTTGTTGCAATCTCAACACTCCCTCTCGACAAGATATGGATTATCAGCAACCCCTATCCTGCCTCGGTGGTACTCGAATTTGCTCCTGGTGAGAGCCTTCATCAGAATATCAGCATCCCGATCCTCCGTTGGAATGTATGAAAGCAACATGATCCTTCGCTGCACACAATCTCTGATATGATGGTACTTGATGTCAATATGCTTAGATCTATCATGAAATACAGGATTAGCCGAGAGTTTAATGCAACTCTGGTTATCATAGTAAATCACAGTAGGATCCAAATGAGAACCGAACAAACCAACCAGGATCTTCCTCATCCATATAGCCTCGCATGCAGCCAAACTTGCTGCCATATACTCGGCCTCCGCTGAACTGAGTGCCACGGATCTCTGCTTCTTGCTGTAAAAAGAAACTGCTGTCGATCCAATACTGAAGACCCCTCCTGATGTGCTCTTTCTGTCCGTTGGGCTCTCTGCCCAATCTGCATCCGTGAAGCCACATAGCTTCACCTCATCCTCTTGTCTGTACCACAAACCATATCCCGATGTGCCTCTCAAGTAGCGCAATACATGCTTGCCCGCCTTCCAGAAGAGCTTGGTAGGCTTAACCATAGCTTGTGAAAGCTGGTTAACTGCATAGCATATATCAGGTCGTGTATTGACCAAATACATCAGCGACCCCACCAACTGTTGATAAACAGTGGCATCCACTTCTTCTCCCGAAGTGGCATCCTCCTTCCTCCAACCTCCAGGAAGAGGAGTATCAACAGGCTTGCAGCCATGCATGTTGAACTTCTCCAGTATCTCCCGAGCATACTTGCCCTGAGAAACAAACAGTCCACCACTGCGCTACCATATTTCCAATCCTAGGAAATAGTGAAGGAGGCCCAAGTCCTTCATCTCAAACTCTGTAGCAAGATCCTTCTTGCATGACAGTATCAACAGCTCATCACCCGTTAGAATCAAATCATCAACATACAGTACAATGATAAGCAACTTACTCTCCACCACAATCTGGTATAGGTTAGGATCCGCCTCGCTCTTGGAGAATCCAAGTCCTGTGAAATAGCTGTCTATCCATGTGTACCAAGCACGTGGTGCTTGCTTCAACCCATACAGCGCTCTCTTGAGCCTGCACACATGCGACTCGCTGCTGAAGACCTCAAAGCCTTCGGGCTGCTCAATGTACACCTCCTCCTCAATGACTCCATTGAGGAACACAGTCTTCACATCCATCTGATGAATGTGCCATCCCATCTGCGTTGAGAGAGCAAGAATCGTCCATATGGAAGAATACCTTGCGAAAGGTGCAAAGGTCTCCTCATAATCGATCCCCTCTATCTGTGAAAAGCCTCGGGCAACAAATCTCGCCTTGTACTTCTCCACACTCCTGTCAGCTGCCTGCTTGACCTTGTAGATCCATCTCGAACCCACCACTGATTTCCCTTCTGGTCTAGGAACAATCTCCCATGCACTGTTTCTGACAATAGAATCATACTCTTCCACCATGGCGTCTACCCATGCGGGATCCTCCACAGCTTCCTTGAAAGAGGATGGCTCAGTCACAACACACTTGCTCATCAGAGCCATGTATCTAGTGTACCGATCAGGTGACTGTCTCTGCCTGCGTTGGGCTGTAGGTGGTCCTACAACTTTCTCTGCATCTTGAGCCAGTTGCTCAGCTTCTATCAAGCGCTTTCGCCCTCTGATGGTTGGCGCTGCATGAGTGGTCTCTTCCACTCCATGAACCTTGTCCTGTGGTTGATCCATGTCCTGAAGCTCATCCTTAGGAACTAATAGCTCCTCATCTGCATGCAAGTGTAGCTCCCTCTCAAGCGAACACTTCATGGCTTTCTCCTCCTGAAATTTTATATCCCGTCGCACAACAGTTTTACCACTGTCTGGAAAATACACACGATAGTTGTGGGGCGTATCAGTGTACCCCACATATATCCCAACCTCTGCGGTCAGCTCCAACTTCTTCCTGGCATCCTTTGTCACATGCGTGTAAACGTTAGCACCAAAAATTCTCAAATGAGAAAGATCAGGCTTCTTACTAGAATAAGTCTCCTCAGGTGTACTCATGCCAAGTATCCTATGAGGACAACGGTTCTGCATATAAACTACTGTATTGCATGCTTCCGCCCACAAGTGAAGGGGTAGGCCCTGATCATGCAACATTACCCGTGCAGCACCCAGAATCGTTCTGTTCTTCCACTCAGCTACCCCGTTCTGCTGTGGGTTATGGGGAGCTATGAGCTCTCTACGAATCCCTTCTGCCTTGCAGAAATCCTTGAACTCATCCGAGATGTATTCACCACCATTATCGCTCCTAAGAGCCTTCACCTTCTTCCCCGACTCCTTCTCGACCAGTGCTTTGAATTCACAGAACTTTGAATATGTCTCGCTCTTCTTCTGCATGAAGAAGATCCAGCACTTACGAGAGAAATCATCAACAAAAATCACATAATACCTGCGTTTTGCTGTCGAAGCAACTGAGAAAGTTCCACACACGTCTGTGTGAATTCTCTCAAGGATCGTCGTGGCGCGACTATCCTTCTCGTGAAAGGTGGCTTTCACAAACTTCCCCAAAGTACACCCCTTGCACTGATCTGACTGCGCAAGTGTGCCTTTAGGAAGCCCTGTAGTGATCTGCTACATTATCTTCAAGGCTCCATGGTGAAGGTGACCCAATCTCCTGTGCCACAACTCGCCATCATCCCGGCTCACCAATCCTTCTGCCTTGCCCGCCATTGCTGTGCATCCATCTACATGCAACTGATAAAGGTTCCTCACTCGAACCCCTATCTTCCGGGTCTCACCAGTTGTCTTGCTACGCAGGAAAGCCTTTCCCTTGCTGAAAACAACATCATACCCCTTGTCTTCTAACATCGCCACTGAGATGAGATTCTTCGTCAATCCTGGAACATGCATGACTTCCTTCAATACGAAGGTTTTACCAGACTCCCTCTCAAAGGAAATGGTACCGATACTGGTCGCACTGTATCTACCATCATCGCCCATCTCGATGTGCACTCCAAGATCTTTGTCCTCCAGATCAGAGAACAAATCTCTATCTCCCGTCATGTGAAAAGATGCACCACTGTCCAAGAACCACACTGATCCCATCACACTTGAAACCAAGCATGCGATCAATGAAAAATCAAGCTCAAACTGTGAGGCTAGAGCCTCTCCTGCTGAAGATCCAGCAGCCTGCTTGTTCTTCTTCTTCTGCGGACAATTAGTGGCATAGTGTCCGTGCTGGTGACAGTGAAAACACTTCACCTTGGACATATCCTGCTTCTTGCCTTTCGCACCAGACTGAGAAGCTTTCTTGTTCTTCCCCTTCTTTGCTTTGGCAGCCAAAGTGCAATTCTCTTCATCAGATACCTTTGATGAAGATCCATTCTCACCTTTATTGTTTCTGAGTTTATCCTTGAGTGCCAGGTCGCTCTTGCTTTGGAATAACATTTGCAATCCGTTGAAAGACATTTCAACAACACTGCTGCAAATTCGATTTCCACCAGCTCCAAACTCAACCGCCTCCGATCTAAAATTCGTGAGAACACAATATTTCTCATACAGAGATTGACTGTATGGGCATTCACCGGATATCTCACCTTCCAAAGGAAGGATGAATCCAGAGGCTACCTGGCTTGATTACAGACTCTGCCTGAAGAAATAGAATGTAAACACTTCCTGAATTATAGATCTGATGATCAACAACTCCGATACCATGTAGAAACTTTTTCTACAATTATCTAGCTCGCTCCGATACCATGTAGAAATTTTGAATAATTTAACACATATTCAACAGAGATTATCCTGATCATGTACTATTGCAGAATACATACACAATACATAAGCTCCTCTACGTTGATCATCAATATAGCAGCATCAATAACAATAAAACATCAAGAGCATTCACACATTAACACAGTATGTAACCCGGGGAAAGCATCTCGCTAAAAACCCCACACTATCTGTATATTAATGATTGAGACCATGTAACATTACAAAGTACAATGCTTATCACAAGCAATCCAGTACCAGCTCCACCTGTTATACACAATACAACTAAGATTTGATCTCCAAATCTATTCCACTGCTTGCCTGCCTCCACTGCTCAAGAATGAATGAGAATGGTCTACCAAACTCATATTTCACCTCCAAAGAATCACTCACAATGTGTAAGACGTGAGAAGAAGCTACAAACTGGGCAAATACATAAGCAAACTCATTGGCATACTCAATCCCTTGATTGTGCAAGATCTGATGCACAACTATAGTCACAACTGATAGCAATCTGATTCTCTAACACCTATCCCTACTGAATTGAACATGCACTGACATGCAACTGAGTTAACTGATGTATTCTATAGTTGTATTATGAGTTAATAATTAGTTTAACAACTCATCATTAGTCTATTTGCAGTTAGACTAACTACAACTAGTTTAACCAAGTCAAACTGAACACAACTCCATCAACTCCACAATCAACTCCACCAAACTCAACTGATTGAGTTCAAACTGAAGTCATGCATGCAACAACTCAACTGACTCATAAGAAAAGCGTACTTCCTTTTGACAGCTGCATGGGCCACATCTGTAGCTCAAACTGAAGTGCTCCAAGAGAATGAGATCAAGTTTATAGTCCAAATATTATTATGAGACAATAATATTTGACTTTTCTATTTTTGACAGCTAGTCTAAAAATAGACTTTGATCACCCACACTGTGATCACTCACACTGTGGTCACCCACACTGTGATCACTCACACTGTGATCACCCACACTGTGATCATCCACACTGTGATAAAAAATAGAACTTGCGCCATAATTTGCCTGCGGGCCCACTTAGTGAAGGCGACTCTTTTCACTAAGCTCCATCATCTTGTTGCAATCTCAACATTAAGGATGTACCTATTTACAACAAACTAATTGAAGAGAAGTGTTTCAAACATCCAGGGAGGCAAAAAAGAGACACCCTTGCCGTTAATGTCATTGGACATTTGTTCGACTTAATGCTGGGGCAGGTAATTTGCCCAAAGTATTTAGACCCTGGGAGCCCTATAGTAGATGTACACATCAATGGTACCATTGTCCCCCATACCTTGATTGATCTTGGGGTTGCCATTAATGTAATGACTAAGGACACCATGCTCAAGTTGAATCTCTAGGGTTCATTAAGAAAGACCATGATAGTCTTGCAGCTTGTAGACTGATCCACAGTAGCCCCTGAGGGGATTGTTGAGGATGTGATGGTCTCCATTGACTCCTGGGAGTACCTTACAGACTTCTTAGTTCTCCAACCTAAGACCAAATTTAATGGTTATCCTCTCATACTTGGGAGGCCTTGGTTAGCCACTGTCGATGCCTACATAAGTTGCAGGGCTGGAAACATGACTATCAAAAATGGGCATCTATCTAAGAATTTGATCCTATACTCTCCTGCTCAGCCATATTTAGAACATGACTTACCTTTATGGCTAGAAGAGGAGGAAGAAGATGAGGTCTACTCCTCAAACTCTATACCCTAGAAACTTCCATAGGAGGAGGAAAGCTTAATGAATATGATTTGATTGAACACATCCTCCAAAATCCAACTCCCAACACCATGTCTCTGGAGGAAGTAGTGAAGGAAACCAAGAACAACCATTAGATTGATCTATGCTTAGCTGACTCAAACCCTACTCGTGTCAAGACAATAGAATTCGGCCCTGAAAGAACACTGAAAATCAACCCCTCTCTCTGTACACCAAGAAGAAGAGTTATGTAATATGCTAAGAGAGAATTTGGATGCCTTTGCTTGGAATTACAAAGAAATGAAGGGAGTTCACCCCTCGGTGTGTACTCACCACATTTACATCAAAGAAGGTTGCAAACCAATTCAACAACCCCAAAGGAGAATGAATCCAGCTCTCAAGGATATAGTCAAAGAAGAGTTGCAAAAATTGCTGGATGTAGGATTCATTTACCCTATCTCAGATAGTGAGTGGGTGTCTCCTTTGGTGTTGGTTCCAAAGAAAAATGGAAAGTGGAGGATTTGTGTTGATTACAGAGAGTTAAACAAAGTAGCAAAGAAGAATCATTTTCCTCTACCTTTCATTGACCAAGTGTTAGATGGTCTGGCAGGGAAAAAGTTTTTCTCCTTCTTGTATGGGTTCAATGGGTACAATCAAATCCAGATTAGCCCAAAAGACTAGGATAAAACCACCTTCACTTGTCCTTGGGGTACTTTCTCTTATAGGGTCCTTCCTTTTGGTCTATGCAATGCCCCTTCCACTTTCCAGAGGGTAGTCCTGAGTATCTTTGCAGAGCTAGTCCAAGATGAAGTAGAAATTTATATGGATTAATTTATACCCTATGGGTGTGATTTTCAGGAGGCTCTCTCTAACCTGGGTAAGGTGCTGAATAAATGCATTGAAATGAACTTATCCCTTAGTCCCGAAAAATGTGAGTTCTTGATGACTGTAGGGATTGTTCTAGGTCACCCAAATAAGATAGCCATCATCAAAAGGGTTTCGACTCTACAAAAACAGAGGGATTCCAAAAGTTTTTTAGGTT
This sequence comes from Pinus tabuliformis, assembly GCA_031772625.1. NCBI lineage: Eukaryota > Viridiplantae > Streptophyta > Pinopsida > Pinales > Pinaceae > Pinus > Pinus tabuliformis. The sequence continues at coordinate 61,127,627 of CM062804.1, read as the reverse complement.
TAGCCGGATACTATAGGAGGTTTATAAAAGATTTTAGCAAGTTAGCTTCTCCTTTATTTTGGTTATTGGCCAAATACTCTAAATTATTATGGTCAGAAAGCTGTCAAGAAGCCTTGGACACCCTAAAGGACAAGTTGACTACTGTACCTATTCTCTGAGGCCCAAATTGGGCTCTTCCTTTTCATATCCATGCATATGCCTCTAAAAAAGCTATAGGAGCAGCTCTAGGCCATATAGATGACAAGCTACCTTATGGAATTTACTTCATCAGTAGGAATTTATTGAAAGTCAAGCTGAACTACATAGTGACTGAAAAAGAGCTCCTAGCTGTTGTGCATTCATTGAATAAATTTAGGCATTACATTATTGGTTACCAAACATTTGTACATACCGACCAGGCTGCAATTAAATACTTGATGAATAAACTTGATGTAAATGCCCAGATTATTATATAGTTACTTTTATTGCAACAATTTGATTTAACTATTATTGATAAACATGGCAAGGAGAATGTTGTTGCAAATTTTTTTATCCAGATTGACTTTTCCTGTAGGGGAGGAAGGAATGGTTGATGATCAGTTACCAGATGAAAATTTATTTGCCATTTCAGTTCTCTCCCCACGGTTTGCTGACATAGCAAACTACTTGGTGTCTACACAGTTTCCACCAAATATGTCCTCCAAGGAAAAGAGAAGAATCATAAGAAAGAGCGCCCCATTTACTTGGATTGGGGGAAATATCTTCAAGCTAGGTCTGGATCAAATTATAAGAAGATGTGTTAGGGAGGAGGAAGTCTTCGACATCCTTCTCGCTTGTCATGATGGGCATTGTGGAGGTCACTTTGCAACCAAAAGAATGTCATTCAAGGTACTACAAGTTGGTTATTACTGGCCCACTCTTCACCAAGATGTGAGGAGGTATACCAGCCAGTGTGATCGGTGCCAAAGGATGGGGAAACCTACCCCAAGGGATGAGATGCCTCTGCAACCTCAAGTGAGTTTCGAGCCATTTAACAACTGGGTCATGGATTTCGTCGGGCCCATTGACCCTCCATCCAAATAGAAGCAGTACATCATTGTGTGCACCGAATAATCCATCAAAGTAGAAACAGAAGAAAAAGTGGCTAAATTCTTAAGGGAGAATGTGTTTTATAAGTTTGGGTACCCTAAAGAATTGGTCTCTGATCAAGGCAGTCAATTTACATCTCACATGATTGAAAATTTGTTAAGCCAACACAAGATCAAGCACAAAACATCTACCCCTTACCACCCACAAGCTAATGGGCAAGTGGAAGTAATCAACAGAGCATTGGAAGGCATTCTGACCAAGGTTATTAGCAGCAACAGAAAGGATTAGGTAGACAGATTAGTTGAGGCCACTATTAGAAAATTATATATTACGGAGCAATGGAACACATAAAATATTGCAGAAATATAAACACAGAAAACGCACAAAACAAGAGAGACACAGATATACGTGGTTCACCCAGTTTGGGCTACGTCCACCCCGAACAACCAGTCCTTCCTTTCTATTATCCAGCAAAATGAAGAGACACAACCTACAACAAATCTGCTGTAATATCCTCTGTTTTCTCTCACAGTCTCACCTCTCTGTTTCTCGCTCACAGAATACACATCTATTTCACAGCCTCAAATACAATACCCTCATACAAAGAGAGGGGTTTCCTTCTAGGGAAAAAAACCCTAAACTAAACATAAGTTCTACCGTCAGATCATCCGCCTAATGAACGGCCCAGATTGACTAGAAATTACTATACTTTTACAAGGCAATTTTACATTTGATTTTAGCTTCGAGGGCGCTGCCCCCGAACCCCCACCAGGGGACCGCTGGCCCCCGAACCCCCCAGCCGAGGGGGATCGGCTCCCCCGGACCCCAGTGGGGGGGACAAGTCCCCCCCACACCCCCCCGCGTGGAGGGGTGTACAAAACTTCCTGGGGTATACATCCGGCTAAAACAAAGACCTCTGAACAATCATGCTCCACACACAACAACCACTTGGGCCTACAATACCACCTGGAAGACCACCAATGGCTTCACTCCTTATGAGCTGGTCTATGGGAAGAAAGCCCTGCTGTCCATTGACTTTGAATACAACACCTTAAGGATGGTAACACAACTGGATCTGGATATCACCAAGGCACAACAAGAAAGATTGCTCTAGCTGAATGGGTTAGATGAATTTAGGATTTAGGCCCTCCTGCACATAGAGGTAACTCAAGTTCAAAGGAAAATATGGCATGACAAGAATATAAAAGACAAACAGTTTCAAGAAGGTGTGTGGGCTTTTCTGTATGATTCCTGGTAGAAGGATTTTAGAGGAAAGTTAAGGAATAGATGGTTGGGGCCTTATGTAATAGAAAAGTGTCATGATAATGGTGTTGTGTAGATAAGAACCATTGATGCAAAGGCTATCCCTTTGCTTGTCAACGGGTATAGATTAAAAATCTACAAGAAGCCCTTATCAAAGCAAGAATTCATCAATAGCATCAACAAGACAGTGATGGTGGTAGAGCAAGTCTTAGCTTCCACCCCACCAAGTCCCCAAAGAAAAAGAAAAGGAAAAAAGAAAAATAAAGAAAAAATAAAGAGACTCTGTAGAAATTTTGAATAATTAAACACTTATTCACAGAGATTATCCTGATTATACACTATTGCGGAATACATGCATAATACATAACCTCCTCTAAGTTGATAATCAATTTAGCAGCATTATAACAATGAAACATCAATCGCATGCGTACATTAACACAATATGTAACCCGGGGAAAGCATACAGCTAAAAACCCCACACTATCTGTATATTATAATGATTGAGAGCATGTAACAATACATAGTACAATACTCCTCACAAGTACTCAGTACTATCTCCACTTGTTACACACAAACTAGCTCAGATCTGATGCATCAAATCTCCTCCACTGTTTGCCTACCTCCACTATGCAATCCTGCATGAGAATGGTGATGAATGGGTGAACCCAACTCGTATTTCCTTGGCTGAACCACGCAATCCTCATTGGAATTACTCAATCCCATTGATTGTGCAAGATCTCATGCACAACTATAGTCACAACTGATAGCAATCTCAACCTCTAACACCTGTCTCCACTGAACTGTCCATGCACTGAGTTAACCGATGTATTCTTTAGTTGCTTTATGAGTTAATAATTAGTGAATTAATTAATAATTAATTCACATCACTCATCACTAGTGTATTCTGCAGTTAGACTAAATACAACTAGTTTAACAAAGTCAAACTGAACACAACTCCATCAACTCCACAATCAACTCCACCAAACTCAACCACATGAGTTCTAACTGAAGTCCTGCATGCAATAGCTCAACTGACCCACAAGAAAAGTGTATTTCCTTCTAACAGTTGCATGTGCCACATCTGTAGCTCAAACTAAAGTGCTCCAAGAGGATAAGATAATGTTTATAGTCCAAATATTATTATGAGCTAATAATATTCGACTGTTCTATTTTTAGGCTGGCAGTCTAAAAATAGAAACGACCCATATGTCTAAAAATAGAAGTCCATCTATTTTTACCAACATGACCAGTCATCCACAAATAGCATCTTGCAACTCATAGACCATGATCCATATGTCTAAAAATAGACATTGTCTAAAAATAGACTTTGCGCCAAAAATAGCCTGCGGGCACACTTAGTGAAGGCAACTTCTTTCCACTAAGCTCCATCATCTTGTTGCATTCTTAGCACTCCCTCTCAACAAGATATGGATTATCAGCAACCCCTATCCTGCCTCGGTGGTATTCGAATTTTCTCCTGGTGAGTGCCTTCGTCAAGATATCAGCGTCTTGATTCTCCGTTGGAATGTATGAAAATAACATGATTCTCCGTTGCACACAATCTCTGATATGATGGTACCTGATGTCAATGTGCTTGGATCTATCGTGAAATACTGGATTAGCCGAGAGTTTAATGCAACTTCGGTTATCACAATAAATCACAGTAGGCTCCAAGTATGAACCGAAAAACCCGACCAGGATCTTCCTCATCCATATAGCCTCGCATGCAGCCAAACTAGCTGCCATATACTAGGCCTTTGTTGAACTGAGTGCCACGGATCTCTGCTTCCTGCTGTACTAAGAAACTACTGTCGACCTAATAATGAAAATCCCTCCAGATGTGCTCTTTCTATCTGTTGGGCTCCCTGCCCAATCTGCATCCGTGAAGCCACATAGCTTCACCTTATCCTCATGTCTGTACCACAATCCATATCCCGATGTGCCTCTAAGATAACGCAACACATGCTTGCCTGCCTTCCAGAAGATCTTGGTTGGCTTAACCATAGCTTGTGAACATTGGTTAACAACATAGCATATATCGGGTCGTGTATTGACCAGATACATAAGCGACCCCACCAACTGTCAATAAACAGTGACATCCACTACTTCTGCTGAAGTAGCATCCTCCTTCCTCCAACCTCCAGGAAGAGGAGTATCAACAGGCTTGTAGCCATGCATGTTGAACTTCTCCAGTATCTCCCGAGCATACTTACCCTGAGAAACAAATAGTCCATCACTGCGCTGCCAAATTTCCAATCCCAGGAAATAATGAAGGAGGCCCAAGTCCTTCATCTCAAACTCCTTAGCAAGATCATCCTTGCATGAAAGTATCAACAGCTCATCACCTGTTAGAATCAAATCATCTACATAAAGTACAATGATAAGCAACTTACCCTCCACCACAATTTGGTATAGGTTAGGATCCGCCTCACTCTTGGAGAATCCAAGTCCAGTGAAATAACTATTTATCTGTGTGTACCAAGCACGTGGTGCTTGTTTCAACCCATACAACGCTCTCTTGAGCCTGCACACATGCGACTCGCTGCTGAAGATCTCAAAACCTTCGGGCTGTTCTATGTACACCTCCTCCTCAATGACTTTGTTGAGGAACGCAGTCTTCACATCCATCTGATGAATGTGCCACCCCATCTGTGCTGAGAGAGCAAGAATCATCTGTATGGAAGAATACCTTGCGACAGGTGCAAAGGTCTCTTCATAATCGATCCCCACTATCTGTGAAAAGCCTCGGACAACAAATCTTGCCTTGTACTTCTCCACACTCCCGTCAGCTGCCTGCTTAACTTTGCAGATCCATCTCGAACCCACCACTGATTTCCCCTCTGGTCTTGGGACAATCTCCCATGCACTGTTTCTGACAATCGAATCATACTCTTCCACCATGGCATCTACCCATGCGGGGTCCTCCACAGCTTCCTCGAAAGAGGATGGCTCAGTCACAACACATTTGCTCACAAGAGCCATGTATCTAGTGTACCGATCAGGTGACTGTCTCTATCTACGTTGAGCTGTAGGTGGTCCTACAACCTTCTTTGCATCTTGAGCTAGTCACTCAGCTTCTGTAATGCACTTTCGCCCTCTGATGGTTGGCAATGCATGAGTGGTCTCTTCCACTCCATGAAATTCGTCCCATGGCTGATCCACGTCCTGAAGCTCATCCTTAGGAACTAATAGCTCCTCATCTACATGCAAGTGTGGCTCCCTCTCAAGCAACACTTCATGGCTTTCTCCTCCTGAAATTTTATATCCCGTCGCACAACAGTCTTGCCACTGTCTGGAAAATACACATGATAGTTGTGGGGCATATCAGTGTACCCCACAAATATCCCAACCTCTGCGGTCGGCTCCAGCTTCTTCCTAGCATATTTCGTCACATGCATGTAAACGTTAGAACCAAAAATCCTCAAATGAGAAATATCAGGCCTCTTACCAGAATAAGCCTCCTCAGATGTACTCATGCCAAGTATCCTGTGAGGACAACGGTTCTACACATATACTGCAGTATTGCATGCTTCCACCCACAAGTGAAGGGGTAGGCCCTGACCATGCAACAACGCCCATGCAACACTCACAATCGTTCTGTTCTTCCGCTCAGCAACCTTGTTCTGCTGTGGGTTATGGGGAGCTATGAGCTCTCTTCGAATCCCTTCTGTGTTGCAGAATTCCTTGAACTCGCCAGAGATGAATTCACCACCATTGTTGCTCCTAAGAGCCTTCACCTTCTTCCCCGACTCCTTCTCGACCAGTGCTTTGAACTCACAGAACTTTGAGTACGTCTTGTTCTTCTTCTGCATGAAGAAGATCCAGCACTTTCGAGAGAAAACATCAACAAAGATCACATAATACCTGTGCTTTGCTGTCAAAGCTACTGAGAAAGGTCCACACACGTCTGTGTGAATTCTCTCAAGGATCATCGTGGTGCGACTATCCTTCTCATGAAAGGTGGCTTTCACAAACTTTCCCAAAGTACACCCCTTGCACTGATCTGACTGCGCAAGAGTGCCTTTAGGAAGCCCTGTAGTAATCTGCTGCAGTATCTTCAAGGCTCCATGGTGAAGGTGGCCCAATATCCTATTCCACAACTCACCATCATCCCGGCTCACCAATCCTTTTGCCTTGCATGCCATTGCTGTGCAGCCATCTACATGCAACTGATAAAGGTTCCTGACTCGAACCCCTATCTTTCGGGTTTCTCTAGTCGCCTTACTGCGCAGGAAAGCCTTTCCCTCGCTGAAAACAACATCATATCCCTTGTCTTCTAACATCGCCAAAGAGATAAGATTCTTCTTCAATCCTGGAACATGCATCACTTCCTTCAATACGAAGGGTTTACCAAACTCCCTCTCAAAGGAAATGGTACCGATGCCGGTCGCACAATATCTACCATCATCGCCCATCTCGATGTGCACTCCAAGATCTTTCTCCTCCAGATCATAAAACAAATCTCGATCTCCTGTCATGTGAAAAGATGCATGTGATCAATGAAAAATCAAGCTCAAACTGTGAGGCTAAGGCCTCTCCCGCTGCAGATCCAGCAGCTTGCTTATTTTTCTTCTTCTGCGGACAATTTGTGGCATAGTGTCTGTGCTAGTGACAATGAAAGCACTTCACCTTGGACATGTCCTGCTTCTTGCCTTTCGCACCAGAATGAGAAGCTTTCTTGTTCTTCCCCTTCTTTGCTTTGGCAGCCAAAGCACAATTTTCTTCATCAGTTGCCTTTGATGAAGATCCGTCCCTGGTATTCCGCCTGATCTCCTCCTGCATAAGATCTGACCAAAGTCTCTCCCATCCTGGCAATTTCTCCCGACCATTGACAGAGTCCTGATAGGAATGCTAACTCTTCGTAAGACCAAGGAGAGCCAAGCTCACTAAGTCCTCATCATCGACAGTCACCCCCACACTTCCCAGCTCATCCCTGCACTGAGTGAACTTCGTGAGATACTTGGGCATACTGTCTCCCTTATCGCACTTAATGTTTTTGAGTTTATCCTTGAACGCCAACTTCCTCTGGTCGCTCTTGCTTTGGAATAGATATGTCAATGATTTCCACATCAAGTATGGAGAAGCCTTTCCATGCAGGCTGGACACAATGTGATCCTTCACGCCCTCCAACAGAATCCTTCGACATTTCGTTGTCTTCTTTTGCCAAGCATCAACTTGCGCAGTATCAGTAGGCTTTGGGACCTCAACCTCTATGAACTCCTTCAACCCATTATCATCTAACACCACCTTGATCCTGTCTTTCCATGCAATATAATTCGAGCTTCCCTCAAGAGCATACTCCAATCGCAATTCGTTGAAAGACATTGCAACGTTGACACCAAGAAAACACTGCTGCAAATTCGAATTCCACCAGCTCAAAACTCAACCGCTTCTGATCTAAAATTCGTGAGAACAAGGTATTTCTCGTACAGAGATTGACTGCATGGGCTTTTACTGGATATCTCACCTTCCAAAGGAAGGATGAATCCAGAGGCTACTTGGCCCGATTACAGACTCTGCTTGAAGAAATAAAATGTAAACACTTTCTGAATAATAGATCTGATGATCAACTCTAATCTGATACCATGTAGAAATTTTGAATAATTAAACACTTATTCACAGAGATTATCCTGATCATACACTATTGTGGAATACATGCATAATACATAACCTCCTCTACGTTGATAATCAATTTAGCAGCATTAAAACAATGAAACATCAATCGCATGTGCACATTAACTAAGTATGTAACCCGGGGAAAGCATACAACTGAAAATCCCACACTATCTGTATATTATAATGATTGAGAACATGTAACAATACATAGTACAATACTCCTCACAAGTACTCAGTACTATCTCCACCTGTTACACACAAACTAGCTCAGATCTGATGCCTCAAATCTCCTCCACTGTTTGCCTGCCTCCACTGCGCAATCCTGCATGAGAATGGTGATGAATGGCTGAACCCAACTCGTATTTCCTTGGCTGAACCATGCAATCCTCATTGGCATTACTCAATCCCATTGATTGTGCAAGATCTCATGCACAACTATAGTCACAACTGATAGCAATCTCAACCTCTAACACCTGTCTCCACTGAACTGTCCATGCACTGAGTTAACTGATGTATTCTTTAGTTTCTTTATGAGTTAATAATTAGTGAATTAATTAATAATTAATTCACATCACTCATCACTAGTGTATTCTGCAGTTAGACTAAATACAACTAGTTTAACCAAGTCAAACTGAACACAACTCCATCAACTCCACAATCAACTCCACCAAACTCAACCACATGAGTTCTAACTGAAGTCCTGCATGCAATAGCTCAACTGACCCACAAGAAAAGCGTATTTCCTTCTGACAACTGCATGTGCCACATCTGTAGCTCAAACTGAAGTGCTCCAAGAGGATAAGATAATGTTTATAGTCCAAATATTATTATGAGCTAATAATATTCGACTATTCTATTTTTAGCCTGGCAGTCTAAAAATAGAAACCGCCCATATGTCTAAAAATAGAAGTCCATATATTTTTACCAACATGACCAATCATCCACAAATAGCATCCTGCAACTCATAGACCATGATCCATATGTCTAAAAATAGACATTGTCTAAAAATAGACTTTGCGCCAAAAATACCCTGCGGGCCCACTTAGTGAAGGCGACTTCTTTCCACTAAGCTCCATCATCTTGTTGCATTCTCAATAGACTCAAGTGAAAACCTCCATGAGGCACCTAAGTCCCACTATTGGGACCTCTTGAGGCAGCCCAAGGGTGTTTAAAAAGGGAAGAAAAATAAAAATATCTCTGGGTGAAAACCTCTTTTGAGGCACCCAGGGTAGGAAACTAGGATGAAAACCTCCTTGGGGGCAGACTAGTTATTTTTCAATATATCTATATATCTATATATATATATATATATATATATATATAGAGAGAGAGAGAGAGAGAGAGAGAGAGAAAAAGAGAAAAGATACAAAAGATGACAATTCTATTTTGCAGGTCTGCAAGAGGAGGATAAGCACAACATGAGGAGGATAGCAGGACCTACAAAAGCCATGTTTTAATTCACCCATCTCATATCCTCGATTATTCACCTAGTCTTCCATCTATAAACCACTCCAACTCATTTCACACAAACTTTGTGTTTTCTACAGGATTCCCTGTAATCCTACAAGAGTTTCCTGTAGAAATGACAATAGATATTGAAAACTGCAAGAAGAGCAGTCCAAGAGCAAAGTGATGACACAAGCCTATGTCTAAATAAAAAAAAACATTCACCTCACCATACCACAGCTAATACCTTGCATCACCATGTCACCCCTGTATCCATTAGAGAAATCAGTTCAAAAAAAATTAGATTACAAAAGAAAAAAAGGAAGAGAAGAAAAAAAATAGCAAGGAGAGAAAAGAAGGAAAGAGGAACCATACCCAAAGGTAGCATTCCTCACCTACCATTCCATACCACCCTTTTCCACTCATTTCAACACCCCTTCTACTTCAGAGCTAAGAAAAATGTGAAAGTTTAAGGGAGAGGCAGCTATAGGACATCCTGTAGGAAATCCTGTAGCAACCTATCCCACAAAAGAAACCACAAAGACTGCAGCCATCTTCAGCACATGGACTACAAGGATGAGGAAGCTCCTCCAGAGCTCAGCAATAGCAGGAAGATCACTAGCAACAAGGTCTATTACCTGCACATCAAAAGGAAAAAAGCATCAAAAGAGGAAATACACAGTGAAAATATGAAGATTGAAAAGCACAACAAAGAGGCACCACTCTCTAGCATGCATCATCAATGAAGCAAAAGACCCATAGGTACGTCATCTTACTCATGCTCTCTCATAAGTACAATATGATCAAAACTGTAGGAATAATGTGAGAGTTGATTTTATAAGTAAAGGTGGCCAATTAACTTGGCCACCTTCGGCCAGTCAAAGAGAAGAAAGAGTTAGACCACTCAACACATGGCAAAGATCAAATCAAAGGAAAAGGGAATGAATCAAAAAATGGTTAATGTACAGAGGATATAAGTGGGAGATGATTACAAGGTAAGGTGAAATGATGGACTGATAGTGGGACCAACGGTTGAAAAGGAGGTGCTCGTACTCGGCCAACCAGCATACCACCCCACATGATCATCCATAAATAGAAGTAAAACATTGATTCCCATGTGAAGAAAGCAAAGGAAACTTCAAGGATCCATCGAATGAAGAGGTTTCTCTTGGCATTCTTGAAATAACACCTATAGGAAATAGTCAGCATCTATAGCAAGCAGGAAACCTACAGGAAGCCTACAGGGTACAGAGAAATCAGCCTTCAGAGCTATCAGTGGGCACTAAGGTAAGTCAAATCAAGGGTTATCCTCACCAGAACGTAGCAAAGTGAGGTAGGATCCATACCTTCCATATTTTCCATTTGAAAAAAAAGGAAATCCTCAATTCGGTTAGGAATTTGCACTGCATCTCAAGATAGAAAAATTGTATTGCATGTCACTAAAAGTCAAATTCCAAAACTTTCTCACCTACCAGAATTATTGAACTGTATCCACACAAGCCTCTAGAATTACCAGGAAAAGATGACGGAAGGTTTCAACAAGAGAGAACCCACACACACAACAAGGATCCACCAACATCTTCCCGTGGTGGAATTTTTCACAAGGCATCAATGGATGGGGTTCTTTGAGAGGATGAAAGGATACGATGATGATGTGGCTCGAGAATTTTCCCTGTCACTCATACCACTCACTAGGACCAGTGCCACTACTATGGTGAAGGGTTTATTAGTAGAAATTACCCCTGAGGTTACAAGAAAAATCACTACACTCCCCCCAGGGTTATCATGGAGAAAAGAAGACAAGGGTAACAACACCCTTGCAAAGAAACGATTCTTTTTGGAAGGATAAGAGCCAATAGAGGACAAAAATGGGGTTAGAAGGGAGAGCATTCCATACCCTTAGAATGAAGTCAGTTACCACGTCATAAAATATATTTCATGTGAAGGGAGATACAATGTATTGTATGGACACCACTTCAGATTCCTCCAAGAACTGAGATTTGGAGAGAACACACCTCCTCATAATAGCTTGAGTATACCCTATTTTCTTCTACAATACATGATAGACATGAGAATCAAGGTGTAAGAGGGAAAACATCAGCAAACAACCCATCACGGGTTAATCAAACCCATCCTTGAATATGCTCTAAAAAACTTAAGATTCCCTATTGCATGGACAACATTTGCAGACATGCAGGCAGAAGGAGAAATTTAAGCTATTGAGTATGACAGAAGCTCTACTACTAGTGAGGGAGAAGAAGAAACAAAGGGGGAAAAAGAAGAAGAAACAGAGGAGGAAAATTACGAAGAAACAGAGGATTAAAATGAAGAAAAGATAGAGGAGGAAACAAAATAAGAAACATATAAGTAGAGTGAAGAAATAGAGGAAGAAAAAGAAGAGGAAGGAGGAGAAAAAGAAGAGGATGAAAAAGAAAATGGAAAAGAGGAAAAAGGACATAAAGATGAACATAAGTCTGCAGCTCAAGGCGGAAAAGAAGAAGAATCACCAAGGGTGTCTCTAGAGCCTGCAGAGAAAGAGGCAACAACTACTCTAATTGCCCTAAGTACACCTGTCAAATCAAACAAAAAGAGGCAAAGACAAACCCCATTGTACTTGAGGACAATAAATAGCACTAGGATTAGACAAGGGAGACCTCAAACCCCTACCAAAACTCCAATTGCCATTGAGGATTCACCAAAACAACAAGAGAAGGTAGTCTCTATAAAGAAAAATGAAGAAGGAACATCAAAACAAGCTTCTCCCAAGTTTCCAATCACCTATGTTAGGAGGCTTGTCACAAGACTAGCCTCATTAAAGGGAAAAGGTCTCCTACAGGAGACACAGTCAGACCTACAGGAAGCAGAGACCATCCTACAAGAAACTCTGTCAAACCTACAGGAAACACATAAAAGAGACCAGGAAGGAAATACTCAACAAGAAATAAAGGAAGAGGGCCAAGAACTGAAAGAACCTAGCCCACAACCAAACCTTAACTCCTACTACAGGTTCATTGAAGGAGGTAGGGTGATACCATAGAATTTTTCCATTCCCCTATTCTTTGAATTTGAAAAAGAGAGGGCAAGGACACACAGGTGGATGAAAATTGCTAAAGAAAAAGGGGTAGAGGATGTAGGCCACATGGAGGAGAAATTGCAGGAGATGGGTAGAGAACTGAGCAACATAAGAGATAGAGAAGAAATGATGAAATCTCAGTTAGAGGCTAAGAACACATGGCTAAGGAAGCAACTACAAGAAAGGGAAAGCCAATTGGAAACTATGGCTAGTTTGTCCATGGAGGCAATCCAGTGTAGGATTCCAGCAAAGTCATATGCCTTGTACCTCAAGGAACAATGGCTACAATTCCAGATAAAGACCCTAGCACAAAGAGGAACTATGCCCTTCCAAGACTATAGACAATTCATTGATCTCTGTGATTAAAGCACCTTGGAAGATAGAGAAAATATATCTGAATTTTACCTACACAATTTGGCCTTGACAGATTTAAATGTGTGGGACCCAAATCCAAAGCTAGGGGACTTGCAATTGATGGCCTTAGCATCTTGGATGAATCATGAGGAGGAAAGAGCTAAAGAGATGAAAAATGTATTGGAAAAATAAGAGGCATAACCCTTCATGATCAAAGCAGAACAATCTAACCCAATGGCTGTCATTAGCACCCACAACCTCATTGCAAATGATCCCAAGCTTGCACCAAGGTACCTTGTTGTACAAGAACAGGAAGTCACACACTTTGAAGACATGCTAAGATTGCTAGGAGATGACATCCAGCAAGCCTGCCAAAGGAGATGGAACACCTTGCCTTACAACCTAAAAATCAGAGAATATCATTCTCCTGACAGAATGAGAGAGGCACTAAATAAAACCCCAATGTATAAGCAGGCATTACAAAGACTCAAAGTCAATTGGATTGGCTTGAGGCTCAGTCCACCATTGCTTTTGGGAATGTTGGAAGGAAGAAAAGAAGAAGAAGAAAGAAAGCAGTGGGAAGAGATAGAGAAGAATGCAGGGTTTTATTCACAAGAGGAAGAGGCTACAACAGAAGCAATGAAGGACATGGACATAGATTGAATTTCTCAAAGGATGAGCAACACTTTTAGTAGGGGGTGATGATGAGGTTCATCACTGGGTAAATATATGGACCTTAATACACCTCCAAGCTTACTAAAATAAACTCTTCTTATAATTCTTTACATGCTTTAATTATATTTTGCTTAATGAGATGAGTAAAAGTAAGATGTTATGTCTTGTGGTCTAATGTGCATTGATTGCAGGTGTTTGGGAGAAAATTACGGTTAATTAGGGTGTAGGAACTCGAATGAGACAAGAAGGAGAGATTATAGGGTATGGATCTCCCTCATTAAATCCTCACTCACTCGAAGATCCCTCAATCAAATCACACTAGCTCGAAGTTGCAAACAACCGAGTCATGGGGATCATTGGCAGCCAAGCTAGTGATAGTTAAGAACCAATTAATCTTGAGATTGGGAGCCAAGCCTCCCTATATTTAAGGAAGTTCTTGGAAACTTCAGTTGTATAAATAAATAGGCCTAGAGCCTCATTAGGATTAAGATTTTTTATGCAAAATAGCTAAGCAGTTTTGAGTTGAAGGATTGTGACAAAAACATTGTTATGTATAGTTTTTTAATATGTTAATGAAAATGAGCATTCCCTTGATCCAACATTGAGTCAACTCAGAGGGCTGAAGCTCTTGGGTTAGGGCCCAACCCTAGCAGCAGAGGTTCTTCTTACTGTACTTGTATGCTTAGGTTACTTCATAGATTACTTGTTAAATTGATTTTGGCATTGTTCCATTACAAGTATTGGTGAATTTGATTAGTTTGCTTCCATTTGTGCCTAGCTTTAACAGTAGAATTAGAGAGATAAGGAAATATCCAAAAAATGCTGATAACAGGTGGAACTTACCTCATTCCTCCTGATCCAAAAATGGATCCTGGATAAACCTCTAAGTATAAAAGACTTCATGCAAGAGGTAAGAGGTGCCAAATGGCACAAATACTTTGTAAATCAGAGGAAAATGAAAGTTGCAGGTTGCTCTTAGAAATAGTCTCATTGTAGATATCTCCTCATTCTGAATCCAATGCAACTTGAATGGGCGAAAACGGACTCCGGATGAAGGAGTTATTATAAAATGAAAATTGGCCAATGTCCATAGAAAAGGAGGCAATTTCATTAAATTCTGAACTATATCGAAAATTTTGGTTTTAGTATAGGCTCACAGGCCAATCCACAGCTAACACATGGCAGGTCGGGATTGTGCTATGTGGCCTTGTTTGATTGGTCTAAGAGGAAATATTGCATCGCAATTATTTCAAAGGGAAGGACCTTAGGCCATCAACGATTGCGAAAAGCGATTGCCGCTTTATCGCATCGCACAAATTCATGGGAGGACTTAACAAAGGTTGAGGCCAATGCAACATGTGATCGCCGATTATCAGTGTCAGCGGATCAAGCATCGACGATATGTATCGGATCGGCATATGTCATAAGGGATGGACCCCGGGCCAATGTGACTTGCGACTGCGATCGCCGATATCGGCGGATCGCTGTCGATAATCCCAAAAGGGAAGGACCCCGGGCCATGCGACTTGCAACTATGATCCGAATTGGACCTGAAGGGGTTCCAAAATATAAATAAATATAATCTCAAGTCCTTTAAGCGGGATTTTCAACGTTTTTATGTATTTTCAATACAAAGGAAATCGTGACATTGACTGAAAGAATTAGTCTAGAGAGGCCTAGAACTGTTTGCAGCTAAAGGACAGCCAAGGGTAAGATGGTATTCTGAACCCATTGGTTCATTTGTAAACCATATGGAGTTGAGTCACGTACTTATAAAAGAATTAAGCCATAATCCAAAAGAGCCTAATCGAGTTGATTAGAGCTCAAGGAGACGTAGCCCAAGATATTAGGGTGAACTCCATATTAATTTGCTGTCTTATGTGTTTGTTTTTAATGCTCCATTATTCACTGTTACATGCATTTATATATCAGTTTCAGCACCTTAATTTACAACATTTAATAGTAAAAAAAAAATGCAAGCATACACCCATATTTTCAAGCATTTCTTAATTCTGCATTGGTTAATCAAATAGACTTGGGAAAATTCAAGCTTTGGAAGTGGGAGAGGTTCTTGTAAGCTAGATAAGGAGCCTAAGAGTCCCATTTTCAGATCAGGTGGCATCGGAGCCTTATTGATTAACCACACCTTTAGGAAGTTTATATCAGAATGCTTGATTGACAGAGCAAAGACTGCTTGTCTGAAAGGTGTTTGAACAGTAAGAGGCTGATTGTATGTTTGTTCATAGACTAAATATTGTTTAAGTTTGTAAAGAGGAAGCTATTGATAGCTTAGTCCAAGAAGGACAAATAGGAAGAAGGGCTGAAGGCATTCTTCTATCCCAAGGACCTCAAGGCAATCTTTGGAGCACAAGAGGTTTGTTGCAAAAGGTTGCTGAATAAGCTCTTTATTTATCTTGTTGAAGTTTTTTTTGTTCATTGGCATAATGACAACTTCTACAAGTGTATCCTCAAATTCCTTCTCCATCACAAGACTCTTTGATGGAGACATGAAGCAAGAATTTTCCACCATGATGGATATGGTGAGAGAAATGTATGAGGATGGAAGGAAGAGCAGCATGCTTAGAAAGCAGCTGAATTCCATGAAGGAAGAGAAGCAGTTGCTTGTTGACAAATTGTGGGAAATGGAGAGGCAAATTCATATTGCAAATATGAACCTGAAAAGGATGCATGAGTTGGAGTCACAACTCTTTGTTTCCTAAGAAGCCTTAGTCAAGTACCAACTTGAAGAAGAGGTAAGCCATTCCAGTTTGTCTTCAAATTCTTCTGAGAATGCTTATATTGGTTCTTTTGAAAAACATACTAGAGGCATAGGTTCCAAGCTAATGTCCAAGATGGGCTATGAAGGAAAGGGCTTGGGAAAGCATGCACAAGGTATTGTTGAACCAATAATGGTTGAGGAAAGGCCTAAGTATTTGGGTCTTGGCTATGGACAGTCTTATGGAGAGAGTTCCAAAGCTGCCATGAAGGCCATTGAAATCGTTCCAAGAAGGAGTTTCATTGCAGGTCCTCTATCTCAAGAGCGTGAAGATTGTGTTCAAGAGGAATGCAATGGCTTGAAACATCATTTGCAGGGTGTAGGGGTTCAGAAGCACACCCTTGAACCAGAGAGTTGTGGAAAATCTAACAGAATTGAAGAGATTTATGGGATTCCACAGGGAGCCACTTCTTGATTTGAAAGAGGCAGGTATAAATCTAGTTCTAAACATTTTCCTTTTGATTTTGCAAAGCATGATAAATTTCCACACAAGTATGGGGAAATAGTTGCATGTTACTTTTGTGGTTTGGATAACCATCATGTTTCTAGATGTTGGAAGAGAATGGCCACATATAGGAAGCTTTTGAAGGAAAAGAAGCAAAAAGCCAAAGGTCCATTGGACAAGACAAATCATGCTATCAAGAGGATGCACATGCAGTGCACTTATTGCCATAAGCAAGGGCATCTTGCTAAAAGGTGTTGGACTCTGAATCCAACAATGCTTCCACAAAATTTGAAGGAGAAGGTGGAAAGAGAGAATGGCGGAAATGGAAAGGAACATTCCATGAATGATGTGTCTCAGGATGATTCATATGTCGATAATGATGTGCAGACAAAACAAGGACATTTGAAATGGATTGGTAAGAAATGGTTAGAATTCTTATCCAATTAAGATTGCATGTCTATTGATGCATCTATTTGCATTTTTTTGTTAATGGAATGCAAGTTGCAGGATTTTACCAAGAAGGTGAATGGAGAAGTTGAGTGGGAAGCTCACTTTGTTGCTGCAACATTATAATTTATTTCAGCTTCAAAAGTACAGTGTGCTTAAGAAAAAGTTGAAGGATGAAATGTATGCATGAGATGATGTGCATGAACATAGGGATGTTGATGTTTTCCTTGTTTTCGGAACATGTGTGTGTGATTGACTTGAAGGGTTGATTTCTTTAAAAGCATGTTTTGTGGGCTTGTTATCTAGTCCATCATTTGTATGCAGATGTAAGACACGGAGGTGTTCACAAGATATGAAAATCTGTTTCTTTTGTTGAAGCAGGAGTTTAGTCCATCCAGTTGTTGTCTGTATGCCTGTTGTTGTTAACAGTGTTGTTGGCAGCTTGTCAAACAGGTACAAATAAAAGTTTTGTGGAGAAAATGTACTTCACATTTGTTGAGCCACCTTGGATCAATGATCAAGGCAGAGAAGCTCAAAACTACCTTCTATGACCATTTTAGTAGAAGTTCTGCAGGAATTCAAGGAGGAAGACAATTCTTCTTGTTGACACCTAATCTTCATGATTGGGGAATTTGTAAATAAATAAATCAGGAATGTGAGCAGTCATCAAAAGATGAACTGAAAATTCACTCCTAATGTATATAACAATAACCTACCTATGGAATAGATAGACGAATCAATTTTTCTGCCTTTGGAGAGTTACTACCTGGCCTGACATGGTATCAGAGCCAGTTCTAAAAATAGTTGTAACTCCCTTCATTTTTGCCACTGCCTGTGTCCTGAGCACTGCTCTGCCTCTGTCCTGAAATAGTTTGCCACTGCCTCAGTCCTGAGTGCTTCTCTGCCTCTGTCGATGGCCTGACATGCCCAGAGATGCGTTGGTGCCTCTATGCAGACCTGTCCAAGCTCATTTCGCTCTCGCTAAAAAGTGCCTCTTCATTTGCCCAAACCATTCTACTTTGCTGTAAAAACCGTCATTTCATTGCCCTGTTCGACCTGCATGATATGTGAACGCTATTCTATGGTAACTTTCAGCACTATTGTCGCTCTGAATGCCAGCTCTTTTTTTTCCTGGAGCCGAGAAAGAGGAATTGAGGAAGAGGGTATCCGAACGTATTGGTGAAGGCTTTCCGGAAAGAGAGCATAGCTATCGCCAGTGGAAGTGGGAGTTCCAGAACGGAGAAGAACACAAAGATGGGATGCATGAATATGAGGCGGCACCATGAATGGCCTGACATGGTATGAGGACCGCGTTGTTGTTTTGATTATACAGAAGATTGATTAAACATTTCTAACCCCTGATAAATGGACTGGTTGAGAAGCCTCTTTGTACGTCGTTGAAAACTGGACAGAATCCTTTCTTTCCCATGTGGGCTGCAACACAAGTTTTGAAAGTTTAAATAAATTCTCAGTGCTGACGGCAAGGTCACAGCGTTTTGAATGCGCAGTCGTATTAACACTGTCCCATTGAATTGTGGCTTGAATGATATATATATTGACCAGCATATATATATATATATATATATCTATATATATATATATATATATATATATATATATATATATATATATATATATATATATATATATATATATATATATTGACCAGCGTTTGAGTTTTGAATGCGTTTTGGACGCTGTTTGAATATTAACGCTATCCCATTGAACTGTGGCTTGAATGATATATATATTGACCAGCATATCTATATCTAGATATATATATATATATATATATATATATATATATATATATATATATATATATATATATATATATATATATATATATATATATATATATTGACCAGCGTTTGAGTTTTGAATGCGTTTTGGACGCTGTTTGAATATTAACGCTGTCCCATTGAATTGTGGCTTGAATGATATATATATTGACCAGCATATATATATATATATATATATTGAATAGTTTGTAGATATGGAATATGGTGGATATATTATATGAGGATCCTTGGAGGGATTTGAAGAAACAGTACATAAAAGTATTTGAAATATTTTTGCCCTTTTGAGTACAATTTCACTGTATATCAGCAGAAGTATTTTTTTCTATCAGCAGAAGTTTTTTTTTTTACAAAATGCATTCAATCATCTCTATGGTAGGTATAGTTCTCACTGGCAAGGAGAACTATCCTGAATGGTCCCGGATGATAAAACACACCCTCATCTTCAATGAGTTGTGGAAAGGAGTGTGTGTCGGAGAAGGAGACAATGATCGAGTGCAGCCTACCTGAGAGAAAGAACTCGTCATTTGGGAAAACAAGAACAGCAAAGCTTATGCATTAATCGCAGCATCTGTAAATGAAGAGGTGAGTCGCCATATTTCATCATATTCAACTGCCTTTGAAGCTTTACAAAAGGTGAAAGAACTCTATGACTCACATTCTGCACTTGAAGTAGTCCAACTCATGATTAAAATCTTCACTCTTGAACTGAAAAATAATGATCCTCTTGCTCTTGCATCTGAACTAAAGTCTATAATGCATGATATTAAATCCACTAAGGTTGAGCTGGATATCCCTCTTATTGCTTTTCTCAAGGCACTCTATCCTACCTACTCCAATTATCTTGAGTCTTTACAAGCAAATGGAAATCTTAAAGATATAACCTTTGACTCTCTTGTGAAAAAGTTTGCTGAAAGAGAGAAAGCCTTTGGAAAGAAGACAGCTCCTGAATCTTCTAAAGAGACTGTGTGCCTTGCTCATAAAGAAAAGCATCCTGCTCAAGATTCTACAAGAGGAAGAGGTGGACGAAGAGGAAGAGGAAGATACTTCAGAGGCAGGGGGGGCAGACATTCTCAAGGAGAAAAGGTAGATCTGCATTGCATTCGCTGCAAACAAAATGGATCACATGATGCTTCTACATGCAAGCTACCATGGGACAAAATTGAGCAGAAAAGAAACCAGCAGAAAGGTAAAACTGATGATACAGACAAAGGTAAAGCACCTGAATCTGCTCACTATATTGAGGCACAATGTAACATTGGAGTAAATGAAGATTTGTTTAATGCTTCACTTGCTTCTTCGAAAAATGATTGGTTGCTTGATTCAGGAGCAACCTATCATATGACTCATAGAAAATATTTTTGTGAAGATTTCACTGACAATGTTGATGGAGCAGTATACTTTGCAGATCAGTCAAAAATCAAGCCATCATGGCTTGGCACAATCAGGCTTAAACTGCCTGGTCTTCCAGACTTTCTTCTGGATCATGTTCTATATCTCCCACAGCTCAAGAGAAACTTGCTGTCCTTGGTCCACATCCGCCAGCAAGGTCACTCCATTCATATGTTTGATGGCAAGCTTGAGGTAAGAAAAGCATCTGACCACTCACTTGTCATGAGGGGAATAGAAGAAGAAAGACTTCTCAAATTGCAAGGAACCTCTGCTCATGCACAACATTTCTCATATATTTCTCATCATGAAGAAGGTACACTTCCATCAAGTTTATTATGGCATGCTAGATTTGGACATTTAAACTATGACAGTCTCCACTTATTGAAGAAAAATGGTGTTGCTGGTTTGCCTACAATTCCTAGGAAACATAAGCAATGTGATGCTTGCATTCTAGGAAAGCATAGCAAACAGTCTTTTCATGATTCACATTCAAGAGCACATAGGAAGCTTGAACTCATTCATTCAGATTTATGTGGTCCAATGCCTGTTCCTTCTGCAAATAGAAATAAATATATCATGACATTTATTGATGATTACACCAGAATGTGTTGGGTTTATTTATTGAAGAACAAGTCTGATGGTTTTCAAACATTCAAGAATTTTCATAAATGGATTGAAAATGATGCACAATCTCATATTGGGTCTATTCGCACTGATAATGGAAAAGAATATACATCAAATGAATTTGAAAACTATCTTCGCCAACATGGGATCAAACATCAAACAACTGTGCCTTATAATCCCCAAAAGAATGGTGTAGCTGAAAGAATGAATAGAACAATCTTGAATATGGTACGATCCATGCTTTTCTTCAAAAATGTAAAGATAATGTTTTGGGCTGATGCTGTTCTATGTGCTACATATATAAAGAATAGATGTCCATCTAATGCTATAAGAAACAAGACTCCTTATGAATTGTGGTATGGACATGTTCCTTCGGTAAAACATCTCAGGATCTTTGGTTCCACCTGTTATGCTTTGATACCAAAGGTACATAGAAACAAACTTGGTGCTAGAAGTCGTAAGTGTATCTTCCTGGGGTATTCAAACACCTCTAAAGCATACCGCCTCTATGATGAAGTAAATAAAAAGTTTTTTGTATCTAGAGATGTCATTTTTCTTGAATCATCCAAATATGACAATGTTGTTGAGCAGCAACTTGATCGCTTGGATAGATTTGCAAAAACGAAATCATTTCAAGAATTTGATAATCAGATTCCACATCTTGAAGGGGGGATTCCTATACTAGATCAACATGTGGAATCTTCTTCTGAAGAACAATCTCCCCTACATGAAACTCCAACAACGGATGATGCTTTAAGTGATGTAATTGATAGAATTGGGAGACTCAATCTTGATTCAGTCCCAACTCAATCAACAGAGCAGCCTGGACCATCTCAGAAAGGTCCCCCAAAGTGGCTAACAAAGACACTTGAAAGTGTTCATCCTGATGAAATTGGAAAAACAGGAACCAGAAATTCAAACTGACAAAATGGAGGTGATGTAGATGACTCTAATTCACCTGTTGATATGGATGTTACTTATGATTGTGAATTGAACTTGTCTACAGATTTTGAACCAACTTCCTTCAAAGAAGCTGCTTCTCATGATGAATGGAAAGAAGTGATGCAAAAGGAGTATGATTCCCTCATAAAGAATGGCACTTGGAAGCTGGTTGATCCTCCATTTGGAACCAAACCAATTGGCTGCAAGTGGGTCTACAAGAACAAGTACAAAGCTGATGGCTCACTTGAAAAGCACAAAGATAGGCTTGTGGAAAAAGGTTTTACACAGAAGGAAGGGGTCGATTATGAGGAAACTTTTTCCCCCACAGCAAAATGGGCCACCATCCGGACACTCTTTGCACTAGCAGCTCAGAACGGTTGGAAAGTCCATCAAATGGATGTAAAAACTGCATTCTTGAATGGAGATCTAAAAGAGAATGTTTTTATGTCCCAGCCTGAAGGATTTGCTTTGAAAGGACATGAACATAAAGTATGCAAACTTGTGAAGTCCTTGTATGGCCTCAAACAAGCACCGCGAGCCTGTTATGAAAAACTAACTGAGCATCTTCTGAAACTCAACTTCAATCATTTTGATCTTGATGATGCAACTTTATTTGTCAAGAAAGTTGGAAAAACAGTTGTGTATCTTGTGGTATATGTAGATGATCTTTTAATGACAGGGAACAATGAAAGCTACATTGCATCCATAAAGAAGGAATTGGGGAAAAGTTTTGAAATGATTGGTTTGGGCTATGTTCATTACTATCTTGGCATTGAAGTAACCCAACATCCAAAATCCATATTTCTTTCTCAAAAGAAATACATTGGAGATTTGTTAAATAGATTTGGCATGACAGAGTGCAATCCTCTTTCTACTCCAATGGAACAAAACTTAAAACTCACATCTATTGAAGGAAAGGAATTTGAGGATGCAACAAAGTATAGACAACTTGTAGGAAGTCTCATCTACCTCACTACTACCAGACCAGACATTTCATTTACTGTTGGAATCCTCTCCAGGTTCATGCAAAAGCCTTGTGAGGGACATTGGTCTACTGCAAAAAGAGTTCTAAGGTACTTGAAGGGAACTCAAGACCTTGGAATCAAGTATACACAGGTGGACGACTTCAGCTTGATTGGATACTCTGATTCAGAATTCAATGGAGACAAAGAAACTGGGGTATCTACTTCAGGATATGCTATGAGTCTTGGATCAGGAGTTGTCTCCTGGAGATCACGCAAACAATCAGTTCCAGCAGTTTCCATAACAGAAGCAGAATACGTGGCAGCAGCTGAAGCAACGAAAGAAATTGTGTGGCTCAGGAAAATTCTTGAAGATTTGCAGGTAAAACAAGTACAATCAACTCCACTCATGATTGATAACACCTCTGCAATAAAGTTGGCCAAGAATCCAAAGTTCCATGATCGAGCAAAGCATATCAATACTAAATATCATCTGATTTGACATCTGTTGAGGCCAAAACAATCCATCTTCATCATTGTTCCACAAATGAGCAAATTGCAGACATCTTCACCAAAGCACTTGGAAAGGAAAAGCTTGAACGATTTAGAATGATGCTTGGACTCACCAACATCCCTTCAGATTAAGGGGGGGAATGTTGACACCTAATCTTCATGATTGGGGAATTTTTAAATAAATAAATCAAGAATGTGAACAGTCATCGAAAGATGAACTGAACAATCACTCCTAATGTATATAACAATAACCTACCTATGGAATAGACAGACGAATAAGTTTTTCTGCCTTTGGAGAGTTATTGCCTGGCCTGACACTTCTCAGGAAGACCAGCCCATCTAGAGAAGGGAAGTGGTCAGAAACTTTGGTTTAGAGGCACTATGCAAAGGAAAGTGTAGGGAGGTTGAAAGAAGAGGGTGAGTCACTCTCATTTACTATTTAGATCAGTATATCAGTCTTTTGGAGACCAAAAGTTCTTTTAGTGGGAAGGCGTGATCCAAAAATGGATCCTGGATAAACCTCTAAGTCTAAAAGACTTCATGCAAGAGGTAAAAGGTGCCAAATGGCACAAATCCTTTGTAAATCAGAGGAAAATGAAAGTCGTAGGCTGCTCTCAGAAATAGTCTCATTGCAGAGATCTCCTCATTCTGAATCCAACGCAACTTGAATGGGCGAAAACAGACTCCAGATGAAGGAGTTATTGTAAAATGAAAATTGCCCAATGTCCTTAGAAAAGGAGGCAATTTCATTAAATTCTGAACTATATCGAAAATTTTGGTTTTAGTATAGGCTCACGGGCCAATCCATAGCTGACACATGGTAGGCCGGGATTGGGCCATGTGGCCTTGTTTGATTGGTCTAAGAGGAAATATCACATTGCAATTATTTCAAAGGGAAGGACCTTGGGCCATCGACGATTGCGATAAGCGATTTCCACTTTATTGCATCGCACAGATTCATGGGAGGAATTAACAAAGGCCAAGGCCAATGCGACATGCGATCACTGATTATCGACATCAATGAATCAAGCATCGATGATATGTATTGGATCAGCGTATGTCATAAGGGATGGACCTCGGGCCGATATGACTTGCGACCGCGATCCCAAAAGGGAAGGACCCCGGGCCATGCGACTTGCGACTACGATCAGAACTGGACCCGAAGGGGTTACGAAATATAAATAAATATAATCTCAAGTCCGATAAGCAGGATTTTCAATGTTTTTATGTATTTTCAATACAAAGGGAAATCACGACATAAGCGAGACTTGCAACGTTTTAATGCAATTATAAAAATACAAAGGGGCAGGCCTTATTGCCATTGCGACTTACGATAGCGACCTACGGGCAGACCCGATAGGAAAATAAAGCATAGTTATGGGAATTTCAAGTTCGGAATTGTGTTTTATACGGGTTTTCCCGTGTTTTTACAGTGTTCTTTGTGTAAACAGGGAACGACTATTTCAGAAGAATTTAAAGCGTCGATTTCCCTTCCGTGCAAAACAAATGGCCACCATATATTGGGACATTATCAACAATTGTTAAACACTCTGGAAGGAAGGTGAAGGGACAGTGACCGGGAGCCAGAGAGCCCGAGAGCTGAAACGAACAGACAAGCGTTGATGGGCTTAAAAATTCGTTCCATGACAGAAACAGGGTTGGATGAGTCTGAGAGCACGATTAAGAGGCATAAGCAGGCAGCGCGGAGACAGAGGAAGCTCCAAAAGTGCAGAGAGGCTTGGACGCTGAGAATTTTCCAAGAGGGTAGTCCACAACGTGAAGTGAATGTGTGGGCAGAGTTGGAGCATTGAGGAACCCATTGGGAAGCTCGGTGAGCCAGAGCGCTTAATAGAGCGAAGCCACCAGAGGTTGGAGGCAGCGCATAAATACTTCAGTGAAGTATCAGACAGCAAAGAGACCGAATGCTCGAGCTGTTGCTGGTGTTGTTTGAGTTGAAGACAGAAGAAGGATTCTAGAGACAATAAATAATTCTGAGGGAGTCAGAGAAGCCAGAAGCTCAAAGGAGCTCAGAGCACTGACTGAAAGAATTAGTCTAGAGAGGCCTAGAACTGTTTGTAGCTAAAGGATAGCCAGGGGTAAGATGGTATTTTGAAACCATTGGTTCATTTGTAAACCATATGGAGTTGAGTCACGGACTTGTAAGAGAATTCAACCATAATCCCAAAGAGCCTAATCGAGTTGATTAGAGCTCAAGGAGACGTAGCCCAAGATATCAGGGTGAACTCCATATTAATTTTTTGTCTTATGTGTTTGTTTTTATTGCTGCATTATTCACTATTATATGCATTTAAATATCAGTTTTAGCACCTTAATTTACAACACTTAACAGTCAAAAACAAATACAAGCATACACCCATATTTTCAAGGATTTCTTAATTCTGCATTGGTTAATCAAATAGACTTGGGAAAATTCAAGCTTTGGAAGTGGGAGAGGTTCTTGTAAGCTAGACAAGGATCCTAAGAGCCCCATTTTCAGATCACCCTCCTTCAGGGACCATGGTTTGAGGAAAAACTCCCATTTAGCCAAAAAAGACAGAATTTTGATTTCTTATGAAACTTAGGGTTTTTCTACTAATTAGGTCAGCATCTTTTAGTTCTAGAAGATATGTTGTAGTTTTCATTTCTAATATCTTAAGTTTTGTATTAGATTTCATGTTTCTATCATAATAGGTCTCAAGCATTTCCACGCATGAAATTGGCAAATAAATGATGCAAATTCTGTTTCCTTATATTGTTGTAAACCCTTCTTGTTTTGAAATGATTTATGGATAAATGCCAACAATGATGTGTATGTTGCAGTCGTTTCAATATTGCAGGAAGACCTCATATGATCAGCCTACCCACCCATGATTGCCAAAGGCCACTAGGTTCTCAATTTGAGTTACCATTTCACAAAGACAACTTGCCATGCTTGTTGAGCAAGTCCAACCATCATATAGCTTTAGTTTGAATTCTAGGTGAGTTCCAATCACTTCCTTGCCTTATTCCTTCCATCACTCACCTTCCCTAAGCTCCATACCACTATCCAAATCAATCCTTATGCTTTCGCCATGTTCCTATAGGAAAACATGGGATCCTGTAGGTGAATTAGGACATCCTATAGACATCTTGTAGGAAGACTTGTAGTGGCCTGTTTTGAGCCTGATTTGTGAAAAATGCATCACGAAAGCTAGGAGAAGACCCCTGCTTGCCTCCCAAGCCATTTGACCCATCACACTCATCTCTCTCCACACCTATCCCACCTGCCATGCAACCAAGAAGGATTAGCATTCATGTTTTCACAAAAAGACAAAAAGAAAAAGGTTGTTATGCTTATTCATGTGCATAGCAATTAAGTGCTTGTTTAGATCAGATTTCATGCTTAGGTTAGTTAGGATTTCACATGTGTTAAATTAGAATTCTTTTGAAGCAAGGTATCTTAACAAATAGCTAGATGAGTTGTGTGTTTTAGGCATCTATTTCAGTCTTTCATTACTGCAGTAGGTAGCATTTCAATCCTCTCAATTAGGGTAAAATTCTCCTTTCTCAATTGGTAATCAAACTTCTTCTAAATCAATAGAAGGCTAGTTTGAGAAACCCTAGTGGTCTATCACCCTAGCTTAGCAGTGACAAAGAGTGGACCCATTACATCTATTTGTGTATACATCACAGTCACCTCGAAGTTTGTACAAACCCTGGGTTAATGAAGTAAAGTTGGTAGCCCTAGGAGTTGCAACATTCTTGCTGAAACACTGGTGCTCATCAATGGGTCACATAACATTTGGTCCAGGCAGATTAACACACTAGCCCAAGATTTGTGCTATTGGGCAGGGACTAGACCCACTTAACACACCAACCCAGGATCCATGTTATGGGCTAGAGGTGGATCCCCCCCAACAGGTCAACCCATTGGTCAGACCTTGGCATTTCCACGGGTGCATAAGGAAAAGGAGCGACATGATGTTGAGGTCATAGGGATAGGCCCCATCTAGAAGTCATGTGTCATGGTAGTATCGGGAGGCATAAAACCGTTGTGTGCCACCCCCTCTCGTGGTTTTGGAAAGAAAAAAGGAGGGGAAATGTTATTAATCCAGACAGTTGATTTGATGATGGGGGGGATAGTCAACCTACTTTTTCCCACCCTTTTATCATTTAAACATCGGGAATGTGGCCCTGTCGCAAACCGTGGATCAAGAACACCACTCAACATGGGTCGTTAGGCTGGCCTGCAAATTTATCCTGAAGTAGAATATGATGTGGGCGGACATGCCAACCCAGAGGCAAGTCGATTGGTTGGGAATCGTCCCACCAGTCCACGGGGGATTGACGATCTCATCTTGGAGGTATAAAGAGCATATAAATGTGTGTGTCAGGAAAGATCAAGCAGGATGATGTAATCCATGTCGCGTTGGTCGAACGCACAACCCTATTGGCTGAGAGGTGGCCCCACCTGATGAGTGAGCCCGACCGAGTTAAACATTGTAGCAACGAAGGGGTTCTGGAAAGGACGTCAGGGTGAAGTGGCGTAGAATGTGGTGGTAGCCAACTGGTGGTGTAGCAGACCAATGATTGATAAGGCTGTGTGGCTCACCAGACATGTGAGCCCAGTACGAAGGCCCTGACGGGTAATAAAGCATCCTGCATAGGGAACGTCGAGAGTGGCAAAGCAGGGTGATGTGTTGAGTAGGACCTACCTTGGAGGCATAAGGAGAGCTAATGTAAAGGTATGGGATTGGGTCGTGGTCGTAGGGTGGTGGCAAGCCCTATATATATAGGAATATGCAAGGTTAAGGCTTTGAGTATGAGTCGTGAATCTTATGTGATAAAACCAAGCCTGAAAAAGACTTGGTGATTAAAAATAGATAAATAAATAATAGTAATAATCCCATTCCTCTGACAAAAAAAGAGTTGTTGGATTAGCAAGTAGTAGCCATTCCATGGGTAGGTGGGATAGTTTCTATTACAGGTGGAATCACAACATCCAGGTTCAACACTTGGACTGGTTTGGATCTATCATGGGCAAGTATCAGTAGGTCCTTGAGTAAATGGGATTTCATAATAATTTTTATAAAACTAATAAAACAAATGTTTAGGTGTTAAAAGTTGGTTTTAAATGATTTATGGCATGCATAATTGAAGGGTCACCTTGTGATCCAAGTATGTAGCATGGTACTAATGCATGGATCCCTAGATCTAGGATGAGGCTTAAATTTGAGTGTAATATATGAGTGCAAGTTGATGGTAACCTACTCGCAAGTGTTAAACGGGTTGTATATTAGTTGCATTAATGTTTACCATGTTATTTGATAAATGCTTGAGCAATGCATGTGTTTGTTGGATGGAATCTTAAAGATTTGGACAACCAGTGGTTGTGACATTGGATACGGTCTTTTCTATAAACTTTTGTAGAATTTCTTGTAGGACATGGAGTACTTGTAGCATATCACCACCATTGGTTGGGTGATGTGATATGGTATGCTTGGAACAATTGTGTTCATGTGATTTGAGGGATTTGGGGAAAAATCCCTATGTGGTGTGTATTCTGCATAACACTGCTTGGTCCAGTGGATAATGAGCATATGTATTATATGTTGGTTGGGATGTGGAGATCCCATGTTCTATTTGTTGTTAAGGCCAATAACCTCAGCGAAGGTTAATTTTTTTTCATGTGTTGGTTGCTATGTTTGTCCTTGTAAGAACTTGTTCTTCCTGGTTAATGCCTTGCTTGTTTAAAGAAAGAGGCTGACAATAGTTAAGGCCGAGTTTAATTCTTGTAAGACATGATGGTGCCTGATATGATGTTGATGTGATGAATGGTTTGTAATTAGTTTCCTTAAAGACTGAAGATGCCCTTGTTACTAACCTTGGTATAAAGAACAAATTTTGAATTGTTATTTTGGGTCTCGGTACAGAGACTGAATGAATTGAATAATGAAGTTTCCAATTATAATAAAGCTTCATAAAGAAACTGGAATATTTTGAATTCATGGTTATGAATGAGTTGACATGTGTCTGTGCATGTAAAAATTCTGGTTTTAGAAGAATTGCATTGAGATGTTATGATTGGGGTTTTGAGACATGTGACTAATACATCAAGTGAGACATGTGTGCAACTGCAGGGTAGCGTGCTTGGAACAATAAGGCAATAAAACTGGTATAATTGTTATGTTTATTAATTCAATATGCAATATGGACCAAGTTTGTCGAGAATGAGAAGGAGGGACATCCCTCCAAAAGAAAAGAACCTTTAGGAAAATCGAGGTAAATCTCAAGGACGTGGAAGATGAGCTAAAAATTAGCAGGGCAGAACTCATAAAACTCACCAAGAAATAACAAGAACTGGATGAGCGGAATGATGTGTTGGAGAAGCAGTTGCGGAAGATAAAATACCAAGTTGAACCCTCCAAAGGAAAGGATGGTAGTAGAAAAAAGATGCCTCATTACGCTGAAAAGGAGAAGCGGATAATCCCTTGGTGTTATGGAGAAGAGTATATGAGAAAGGATTGTCCCCTCATGAAGAAAAAGAAGGACAATATCCCCTATGGGCTATAGGAACATGAAACAATGATGCAAGATGTCGAGAAGGAGGGGACACCCCCTCAAGCCCCTTGGATTATATTTATGTGTGTGTGTGTGTGTGTGTGTGCTAAATGGAAACCCTATGAGATTTCGGGGGAATGTGATACTTCAAGGTTGTTGCAACCTTGAACTGATTTGGTATATATATATGTGTACATATGAATGCTTGTATGATGGCTGAAAGTGCCATGAAAGCTGGACTCACGGAGATGGAATAAATTTTTGGGTACTATTTACTTGATGTCATGTGTTGTGGCTTTAATTATTGACTTCATGGACTGATATCATTTTGGTTTTATAGTTGTGCATGGCCATGGTGGTTTTTGGTTTTGGTTATCATGTTGTTTTTGGTCTTGTTTATGACGTTGTTTTATTGTGTCTATGAGTGACTGTTGTTGTGAATTTCATGTCCTTTTTGCAATGATTGCCCTTGTTCTTCGCCTTACATTGGCCTTTGACTTTTGAATTTTTAATTTCATGCTTGGGTAATATTCGAATAAGGAGGTTGGAATGGCAGGAAGGATACAGAATCCTGAAAAAAGTGGGGGGGGGGGGGTGTGTACAGTGTTTGATAGGCATGAAGGAAAACTAGACTAAGAGAATAAAACAACAAGTAAGAATGAAAACAATAACAATGTGAAAAGGTTGTGAAATGCATGCTTGGCCTCAAACAGGGATCCATCTAAACCCTGGATCTATTTGGCACAAGCTAATGGTTGTTATGGCCCTGATTAGGTAATGTAACAAATTAATGGGTTGGTTGATTCGATGAGAATAATGGATGAGATATTTGCAACCAAGAAAATGGCAAGAAGGGAGTCCTCTTAACCCTTGACTATACTTGCACATGTACTTATATATTGCATATGTGATTATGTTGATGAATACTTGTATGATGCATCCATGATTATGTTGATGGATACATGATCATGCTAATTGATATATATATATATATATATATATATATATATATATATATATATATATATATATATATATATATAGGCCATACATAGACCAGAGAGAACAGAGGGACAACAGTCCCGATCGCTGACAGTTATGGATAATTTATTTTGACATGATGGAACTGTACTTAACTATGATGATTATGTTGTTTGTAACTGGATATTTGTGAACTCGAATAGGCTAGAACAGCCATACATATGCACACTCCCAGCTCAATTTTGTAATACCCTCTGATACAACACCCTGTGAGGTGAATTTTGTATGAACATTACAGCAATGCCAATGGCATCTACCATATGTAATTTTCAAACCTTAATGGAAATTACTGATTTTTCCAGGGGGAAAAAATATCTATCTATCTATATATATATATATATATATATATATATATATATATATATATATATATATATATATATATATATATATATATATATATATATATATATATATATATATATATATATATATATATATATATATATATATATATATATATATATATATATGTTTATAAATTTGTAAATGCCATTGTGATTGATAGGTTTTGTCAACAATCATTCCTGTGGAGGAATGATGGTTTATGTTTATTCTTATGTAATTTGGATGGCATAAATAGATTCTCGAGTGTATGATGAATAAATTAGGCAAGAGGTAGCCCTAACTGATTTATGATTTCAATATCATGTGCTTAGAATTATGTCGTGTTTACATTATGACCAAGTAATGTTGAAGGTTGGAAGATATATCAATGAAGAGAAAAAGTGAATATATATATATATATGTAAATGCCATTGCAATTGACAGGTTTTGTCAACAATCATTCTTGTGGAGGAATGATGGTTTATGTTTAT
Source organism: Pinus tabuliformis (assembly GCA_031772625.1). Taxonomy (NCBI): domain Eukaryota; kingdom Viridiplantae; phylum Streptophyta; class Pinopsida; order Pinales; family Pinaceae; genus Pinus; species Pinus tabuliformis. The sequence continues at coordinate 61,095,833 of CM062804.1, read as the reverse complement.
TCTTATGTAATTGGGATGGCATAAATAGATTCTCGAGTGTATGATGAATCAATTAGGCAAGAGGTAGCCCTAACTGATTTGTGATTTCCATATCATGTGCTTAGAATTATGTTGTGTTTATATTATGACCAAGTAACGTTGAAGGTTGGAAGATATATCAATGAAGAGAAAAAGTGAATAATATGATATGTAGCTTGAGGGTGGAGGTATTAACCTCTAGATTCCCTTGTTTCTCATTTTGATGGTGGAGACAATATGGTCTCTAGATTCCCTTGAGGGTGGAGGTATTAACCTCTGGATTTCCTTTTTGCTAATTGAGGGTGGAGATGGTATGCTCTCTAGATTCCCTTGATGGTGGAGGTATCAACCTCTAGGTTCCCTTGTTGTTGATTGAGGGTGGAGCCATAAGTCTTTAGATTCCCTTGAGGGTGTAGGTATTAACCTCTAGGTTCCCTTGTTTTTTATTGAGGGTGGATACATAAGCATTTGGATTCCCTTGAGGGTGGAGGTATTAACATCTGCATTCCCTTGTTGTTGATTGAGGGTGGAAATGGTATGGTATCTAGATTGCCTTAAGGGTGGAGGTATTAACCTCTAGATTCCCTTAATGCTAATTGAGGGTGGAGACATAAATCTCTGGATTCCCTTGAGGGTGGAGGTATTAACCTCTGGATTCCCTCAAGGGTGGAGGCATTAACCTATATATTCCCTTGTTTCTCATTTTGAGGGTGGAGACGATATTCCATTGAGAGTGCAGATATTAACCTTTGGATTCCCTTATTGTTGAGTGAGTGTGGAGATGGTATGGTCTCTATATTCCCTTGAGGGTGGAGGTATTAACCTTTGGATTCTCTTGTTCTTGATTGAGGGCGGAGACATAAGTCTTCGGATTCCCTTGAGGTGGAGGTATTAACCTCTGGATTCCCTTGATGTTGATTGAGGGTGGAGAGATAAGTCTTTGGATTCCCTTGAGGGTGGAGGTATTAACCTCTGGATTCCCTTGCTATTGATTAAGGGTGGAGATAGTATGGTATTTGGATTCCCTTAAGGGTGGAGTTATTAACCTTTGGATTCCCTTGTTGTTGATTGAGGGTGGTGACATAAGTCTCTAGATTCCCTTGAGGGTGGAGATATTAACCTTTGGATTCCCTTGTTGTTGATTGAAGGTGGATACATAAATCTTTGGATTCCCTTAAAGGTGGAGGTATTAAAATTTGGATTCCCTTACTTCTGATTTGAGGGTGGAAACATAAGTCTCTGGATTCCTTTGAGGGTGGAGGCATTAACCTCTGGATTCCATTGATGCTAATTTGAGGGTGGAGCCATAAGTCTCTGGATTCCCTTGAGGGTGGAGGTATTAACCTATGGATTCCCTTGTTGTTGATTTGAGGGTGGAGACATAAGTATCTAGATTCACTTGAGGGTGGAGGTACTAAAATTTGGATTCCCTTGTTTCTCATTTTAAGGTGGAGATGGTATGGTCTCTGAATTCCCTTAAGGGTGGAGGTATTAACCTCTAGATTCCCATGTTGTTGATTTGAGGGTGGAGACATAAGTCTTTGGATCCCCTTGAGGGTGGAGGTATCCACCTCTGGATTCCCTTGTTGCCCATTTGAGGGTGGAGATGGTATGGTCTCTGGATTCCCTTGAGGGTGGAGTTATTAACCTCTGGATTAGCTTGTTGCTGATTTGAGGGTGGAGACATAAGTATTTAGATTCCATTGAGGGTGGAGGTATTTGTTACACAATATTTGTTCACACCTCCTACACTTCCCTGTGACATAACCTGAAGTGCTCGAAACATGATCATTATACAATATACTCTTCCATGTAAACAATTCAGATCCATCGTTTAACTTTGCTTGGAAAATATCTGGAGCTTTCCCTAAAGAAATGGTTCATGAAACCCTAAAATGAGGGTCATCACCCTTATGAAGCCTAAAACTGTGATGATCTCCTATTGCACCATGTTAAGCCAATGATGGAATCACTCTGTTGTCTCTCATACTTTTGATGGTCTAAAAAAGTAAGTTTTCCCAAAGAGGATGAGAAGCTTCGTGATCTAGAAGCTTCCAGAGCGACGAGATGGAGGTTGTTTCACATAGATGAGGTTGAATCCTCCTAATTTGACCTCTTGGCCTCATCCCTATGAGCTACCTCCTTGAGATATGGGCCTAATCCTATCTTTGGATGAGGCCTCACTCCCTCTCCCAGCTTATAAATCCCCCCTTTACCATTCCCAAATCGTTGATCTATGTCCATTTGCACCCCTATTGTTTTTGGGAAAACTAGTATTCCTAAAGAATGCTAGCCCTCTAGGTTTGGAAGCTACCCTAGAAACAACAGTTTAAAGCTATTCAATGATTTCTTCTATGTGTAACAGATAAGAGAAAGATAATGGAACCAACCTGGAACTTCTGCCAGGTTGGTTCCATTATCTTTCTCTTATCTGTTACACATAGAAGAAATCGTTGAATTTTTGAAATGTACTAGTCAAGAGACACCTTCACATGCTTACCATTCTTCATTTGGAGCCTCTGAGAAAAAGCACGGCATGCTCACGCTACATTTCTGTGCACTATTATTGCTTATATGACTAAGAAAACTCAAAAACTGTCAAACTTTTCCCAAACTTCTCTTCTTTTGCATTTTTTTCCATGGCTCAAAAAACTAAGGATGCCTCAGCTATTAGATCCATATTTTCCCTCTTCTTGAGCTTTCTTAGGGTCTTCTTGAGTTTCTTCTTCATATTTTTTACCTTAACCCTAGAAATCATGTTTCTTGCATAATAGTGCCTTGCCATATGCCTCTACATGGTGGTGTCCCTGTTTTCCTTTTTCAACAGCTTCTCCAAGTGCACATTTACCTTCTCAAGCCAATATTCCTTGTTCTCTTCAATTTCAGCAGCTATGGTGACATTTATGTTTTTTAGGGTTTGAGGAGGAGAAGGATTTTCTGCTTGCTTTCCATATTTGACCATGGCTCTAGTTGTAGGCCTCCTAGGCTGTACCTGTGTGTCTTTATCCTCTATCTGCTCCACATCAATGATGGCCTTACCCTTATCTTTCTCTACCACAAAATCTTCCTTGCTGGATGATGGATGATCCCCTTGTGGTTTTCTTTGCAACAGTAGGTTTAGTTTGAGCTGCCTATTCTCTTGTTGTAAGAAGGATAGCATGAAATTTGCCTTGGAAAGATCATATTTGAGCTCCTTGATCTGTGCCTGTTTCTCTTTGATTATCTCTTCAAATGCTTTGTCTTCATTGTGTTCTACTAGGTTAGCCATGTCTAAATCAAGAGATGTTTGTTCTTCACTGTGCAATGGTGTATCATCTTTGCCTCTTGATGATTCTTGTCTCATAGTACCAAGTTCCTTCTTCACTGATAGTTTTTTTAGGCATCATCTTTGCTTGAGCCCTAGTTATAGGTCTAGGCATCTCTATTATTTCAGGGGAAAACACCAGTCTCTTACCTCTGCTATAAGTCTTTGAAATTTATGTTCTAGGTGTCTTTGTCACTGATGGCTTGTTTGATGAGCCAACCTCCTATGGCTTAGATGATGCTAAGGGAGTGCTCTGACTGTTTGGATGACTAGAGGTAGGAAAAATAGTAGCTACCTCCAAGAAGGTCTCCCATGACATGTCAATCTATGTGAGTTGGTGAGGAACTATGACTTTGATCAAAGCATGATGAAACAAGCTCACGTGATGGTCTCTCCCTTTAGTTTGACTTTCTCAGTCATTTTAAATAGGCTTCCAAACAATTAATTGGGCAGGTTTAGTGGTTTGATGGAAGTGAAGTGCATCAACAATCTTATGTGATATTGATACAACCCACTAAACCTGCCTTCACAAGTGAAATATTTCATAATCATCTTCATCAAAGGAGTATATTTATCCAATAATTTCTTGCTAGGAAAGATATGAGAGGGAGCCTCCTTATACTGTGGTTTTTGGAACACTTTATAATTTTCTATGTCCAAATCCATCCCCTTAAACCATATTTCTCCTTGGTTAGGGATTCCAGTGGCTGAAGCAATGACTTCTGTTGATACCAAGAATTCCATCACTGCTATGGTGGTCTTGTTCTTCTTCAAATTGGTGGAAAATAGACTAGTCAGCTCACAACGGTAGCCCACCTCTTGTACTTTCTCACAAAACGCTAGGTAGCCTACTTGTTTAAATTAACTCTTGATGAACTCTGAAGCATTAATCTCTTGCATATGATTTGGCTCATATCTTGAGATATGCGCCCCCCCCCCCCCCCCCCTTTGTTATATTTCTTCTTTTCACTAGCCATGCTGTTGGTTTTGCTTGACTGAAAACCATAGTTTGATAGGGGAAAGGGTAGGGCTAGATGTTAGGGACACATGGGTAGTGAAATTTCTTAGAATGGAAGAGGGAAGGAAGGGAAAAAGTGGAAAACACAGGGAAAACCCAGAAACACAGGGTGGGCTTGGGTTTTTGGGGAAAAGTGGCAAGATAGGGAAAACATGTATGTGAAATGGTTGGGGAGGGTCTATAAAGTGTATACAAGGGTGTTTAGGTAGAAAACAGAGGGATTTTCTCCTTGGAAGAAAGCAAAAACCACGAAATCTTAAAAACACAGCATATAAACCTAAGAGAGGGATTTCATCATTTTTGAAGGAAGTCACTACATGAGAGGGCTGATGAATGCTTGTTATAGCACCATTTACCACTCTTGGTAGATCTGATGCTCTGATTATGGCCTAGGGAAACCCTTCCTTCTAGACTTGGTCCAAAATCTAAAAAACAATGTTTTATTCCCTATACGCTACTTTTCCCTATGATAAAAGCGTGTACACGTGGGTCAACATATATCCAACCTGCGTACATATGTTAAAACACTTAAAAAAAATAAATTTCCTTAATTTTGGGTGGAGTTCATGGGTTTTACCTGTTACTCACCTCCTATTGCCTGTGGCCCAACTATTTCCCAACTGAAAAAACTAATTTGGAGAAGTATAAATAAACCTCCATGGGAAGGCCTTAAGGGAGAAGAGATGAGATATTGATACTATAGTGAGATTATCCCTAATCGAGTCTGAAGAATCCCTATGCCTCCTACACTCCCCAAAGCTTTAGGAAACCCTTGTTTCCTTGATTATAGATATCCCCCATCTTTCTTGAGATATCCTTGTATTAGTGATGGAGGAATATTGCTGAAGGTCGGGATGGATCCGGAGGATGGTTCCGCTTGGAACCGGAGAAGGACTCAGGTTGTATTTTTCCACTTTACTTGTAGCTTACTTCAATAAAAGGAATGTTGTTCTATTTCTGATATTAAATGTGTTTATGCATCAAATTATGTTGTAATTCATTTATGAATCTTATATTGATGCATAATTATTCATTCATTTATATGATTTTAAGTTAATATCATGAACATGCATTATGTTTCTACTGTCGTGTATGTTCCATTTGAATAATTTTCAAGTTTCAAGAACATCGAGAAAAGTTGAGGGTTTTCACCCTGTAGGATCTACCCAAATGAAGGACATCTCGGTAAGGACACTCCTACACGATTTAGTAGAATAAGCATTTTTGTTTATTGTCTAAGCATTTCTTCTTGTGGTTTTCCCTCTACTCTATTGGGGTTCTCAACCCAAATCCCTAGGGTGGTTTCACCCACAACAGAATTGGTGACTCCACTGGGGATAACAATCTTGTTATTCCTGGTTTGGGTTGTTTGTTCTCAATCAGGGTTCATTTTCTTGATTGTTTACTTTTACAGTATTGTTTGGTCCATTAGTATCCCACGCATTAAGTCTGATCTTCTTGATTAGATCTTGATTTTTTGTTTTTCCTAATAAAGCTTTGTATACGGTGTTTTCTTTGACTATAGTAGCATTTACACACAGGTTTCTTTAAAGAAGACTCGCGTATACACGAGTTTCCTGTATTAGAAATGCATGTGCACGCTTCTGTGTCTTTTCATAGTCGCATTTGCAATTGTTTGGATTGTTTTTTCAAATCTTTCTGCCCAGTTAGGTCTTTTGCCTGGTGGTTTATGTTGTTGTATGGTCATATGCTGTCTAGAGAATTCATTTTTCCTGCAAGGTTTCTTTTTTAAAAATCTCCTTCTCACTGAAAAGATTTGGCCTAGGGTTGCTTCTTAAGCAAGTTTGTAGTTTGTATCTTGGGTTCAAGGCTTCGTTATGAAGTTCTTGGTTGTTCTAGTCTTCCAGAACAGAAAAAAATTTCAATTTCGTTTCCAACCCGGATTTCAAGTCCCTTGCTTTGCTTCCCCTTATTTGGTGGCCTTGTTGCTTTTCTTTCTTTTTGAGAGTCTTTTTGACAAGTTTGAAAGTATTTCTTTCTTGACCTTTTTGTCAGTTTGTCGAAATATTTTGCTGCTACTTGGGTCAGTTTGTACAAGTTCGTAGTCTTTCTTGTTCAAGTTTTATTCATTTTCGAGTTTATAACTTGCGAGATTGAAAGACTCCTTGTGCCTATTTATTGATCTTTCAAGTTTTAGTAGTACTTTTGTGACCTCAAAAAGTTGTTTTGTTCCCTTTAAAAGAAAAAGCTCAAAAAACTTTGTTTTTGTTTTTCTTTTTCCAAGTTTTTGGTTTTCAATTTTTTTTGTTTTAGTGTTGAAAAGCAAATTGAGATCTTTTGCGATTTGTTCCGCTTGCTTTGAAGGGAGATTTGTGTTCAAATTTTTTCCCTCTTCATTTTAAGTTGGCTTATTGTCTCTATAAAGAGTTGCATTTGCTTATGAGTGTTGTTTAGGATCTTGCATCATCATTGTAATTTGCATTAGGTTAGTTTTCATTTTAAGGCATTCTTAGTCTTTTTAGTTTTTGGGTGTGTGTGGATTGTTTCATAAAAGAAAAGAAAAATATTTTGCTTATATATAAGTTTTCATAGAACCCAAGTAGAGATCACTCTTCATCGAAGAAAATGACTGCATTCATATAGTTAGTTTTCTATTGATTTCTTTTGCGTCATAAAAACATCATCAATTTCACTCTCGTAATTCCCCCTGACTTAAAGAACAGCTATATAAAATCAAGCGATTAATAAAATGAACTAGAACTTTTATTGTTGTCATTAAAAAAACACCAACAAGTTTAGGTTCATTAGGGCCTTGGATTAGGTGAGTGGAGAGTTAACTCTCCAAGGCCGCTCAAGTTACAAAACGTAGAAGTTTAATAAAGAGCGAAACACAATGTCATTAGAAAGACCGGGAAAGCTCTGTGACTAGGAGTTAAGCATGAAGACAAGGAAGAGAGATACCCCCTCTCCAACTTGTTGGATCCCACCTCACGACTGTTCCGCCTGGCTTTTGATACGAGTTGGTATCCATAGTTTCCTTTCCTAGGGATCGCATAGGTGGCTATGGAGGGGAATCTTATGGCACCTGAGGCTGATGTTGCATCACATTCAACAGTACTCCTAGAGGGTACCCTTGCAAAGCTTGTGTGCTTGCACTAGCAAAGACTGTTGTTTGGAGGTCAACGTAACTTCCTCTGATACCTTCGCTAGTAGGCCTAGGGTGTAATTACCCCAGTCTATTTTTGGAAGGCCCTTGATTTTGGCTTTCTTGTATTTTGGTGTCTGGTCCTAATCACCCGGAGCGGAAATACTTGAAATTTGTTTGATTGCTTGTATCTTTAGGGACTTTTAGAGAGTGCTCTTTGCTCCTAGTTGGCCTAGCTTTACAAATTTTTCGAGTCTTTAAGTAGATTTCTTAAAAATAATTCAAAGTGGTTGATCGACCAGCTCGTCGGTCTAGGAGACTTCATGGGCTATCACCTACGAGTCCTAAGCCTTCTCCTCGAAGGCATAGGAGCAATACTACTAGTGGTTTTCAACCAGTGGTAACAGGCGCATTGAATATTGATCCTCTGGTTGGAGTCATTGATTCACAAGATATACTTGGTACAAGTAGAGAGTTAGGGAGGAACACTCTAGTTCTTTCTCGAGTCCTCTTCCAGTTAGAATATAATATCGAGGTCAAAGAGCTTACAGAGTCTATTGTGGCTCCTAATTTTCCTCTTCCTTCTGATCATCCAAACATTTTATTTAACGTCGGAACTCTGACCAGCAAGCCTTCGAGCCCAGGTTTACATCAATATATTCCTTCGATGACCACTGTTGGAAGCATGGCATCCACAACAAGTGCTACGAGTATGCAAACTCCTGTATCTGTACAAGGAGGAGGAACAATTTCTATACCTTATGTTACTCCTAGCACTGTTATATTTGGTTCTACTTCCATTCCATCATCGAGTGGAAGTTCTCAAGTTGTTGCCTCTGGCATTGGTTTTTTCCCTTTTGGAATGTTGGCCAGCGCGATTCCTTCGATTCCGTTGAGTATTCCATCAGTTGCTTCCACATCCATGGCAAGTGGATTAGCTTCTTTTCATGGTTTCCTATTTAGGGGTGTTCATATACCACATTCCAACCCAACTGTGGGATCCATTCCTTTTTCCTTTTCAGGTCAAGGTTATAATCCATTTCAAAGTTGGACAAACCCTATAGTTAGTGGGTTAGGAGCTGGGAATCAATCTTATTTCGGCCAACAGGGGAATATGCCGTATTCTTCTGTCAATTCTTTTCAAAACTTTTCTCCCTATGCTAACACATGGAATCCTTATCAGGGGCTTTCTACTCCTTTTAACACTTCTTTAGGGGGTAACTTTACTAGTTATGGAGGATTTTTGGCAAGAGTTGGTCAAACTCTGAATTTTGCTGGACCAAAAGGGGCTCTTTATGGTTCAATTGGGTCTACAAATTTCTTCGGGCAACCTGGTGCCTTCACAAATATAGGTCATTCTTTTCAGAATATTGGGAGTTCCGCCCACACCAGGTGGAATCCTCAGGGTCCACCACGACTCCCTTTTCTGGCAACGTTAAACTTTCCAGATCTCACTAAATTAACTAATGATTCGATTAGGTATAACATAGTTTGGCCTCCGGTCCCAACCAAACTTCCCTCTGGTATCCCAAAATTCGAGGGGAAGACAGGTGAAGATCCGAGTGACCACGTAACCACCTTCCACTTAGGGTGTTCGTCCAACTCCCTCATAGACGATTTAATCAGGTTGATATTATTTCAACGTACCCTAACTGGAAATGTGGCTAAGTGATACATAGAGCTGCCAAGGGGCACCTTCACTTCTTTCAGTGATTTGGCTACTATATTTTTGAACCATTTTCAATTTCCTATCCAATATGATTCTGAAACTGAGCTTCTGGCTAATTTCCAACAATATCAGGCAACTCACATTTCGGATCATATACAGGAATGGAGGAGAAGGAAGAGGCTCATCAAAAGCTGATATCCCATAAGAATTCCTTCTCGAATGGTTTCTTAAATCATTACAACCTGAGATCTCTAAGGACGTGTCCCTCTTCGATGTTTTCACTGAAGAGCAGGGTATTTTCAGGGACCAGTAGTTAGCACTGATCTATTCTCAGTCCGGGGTTCTTCAAAAAAATTCTACCTGATGCTCCTAGATCTAAGGTGGATATAGCCAAACCGAAGCCAGGTCCCCACACCGACGAGCTAGTTGGATCAATTGATGTAAACATGGTTAACTTGCTAAATCAATTGCAGCAGTTGTCTTTACAAATTGCTTCCTCTATGCAGGCATCACCATCCACATCTACACCTTCTCAACCTACATCTATAAATGTCATCCAAACTTCTAACCCCAAAGGAAATCAACAATCCAATGGAAACAATAAAGGACAAGGCAAGAAGAAGAACCAGGATGGGAATGGCAATGAAAACAAGCTCGGCAATGATGCTGGAGAGGGTAAGAAAGAGTCCAAGAAAAAGGTAAAATTTCCATGCAAGTTATGCAATGGGGACCATTCAACTCATCTTTGCCCTAAGATCTAAGACGCTCGGTGCTTATTAGTGCAGCAAGGGTCTTCTAGCTCCCAGGTTGTTCTCACTAACCCTTTTCCCAACGGCAGCAATTACTTGCTGGAGCAAATTCTAATGCTGGTACCCTTGCAGGGGGAAACTAGAAAGGGGACAATTCATCAAATATCTATATGATGAGCTCACATATTAATGTTGTTGCGCGATCGCTTGATTACGGTGAATCATAATCATCTAAGGCTAAGTCTGCTTCTGATGCCTCAGAGCCACTCCATATTGATAGGCCCTCTGTTGAGTCTATACCTCAGATGCCAAAAGGCTCCGCAAAGCGCTAGACCATTAACCCTAATGCTAGGGCAGCCCAGAACTACTCGATTGTAGAAGATCTGGCTCAGAGTTCTTGCGCTATGTCAGCATTAGAGGTACTCCAATCGTGCCCTACTTAGAGGAGTGCTTTGCTCTTGACAATCGAAGCAGTAGATCCAAAAAATTCTCTTGTGCTCACTTTTGATATGTTAAACATCAAAAAGTGACTTCCCCATCATATAGATTTCCAGATAAAGTCTACCTATCGAAAGACTAACATCTTTAGAATAGTTATAGTTGAGGGAGCTTCCAGATGTGTGATGTTCATGTCATGTTGGAAGGCTATTGGATCACCTCAATATGTTCATTCACCGACTCTATTGATGGCATTTGATGAACATTCTCATAGGCCGCATGGGATTATTCCAGCCTTTCCCATCTGTGTTGGGGGAAAGGTGGTATATATTGAGGTAGAAATTGTCGATGTGAACCTGGATTACAACCTCCTCTTAGGCAGGAATTGGATTTACAAGATGGATTCCATATTTTCATCATTATTTCGCATCCTTTGTTTTCCTCATGAGGGAAGGATTATAAAAGTTGATCAGATGGATTATTCTCCGGGTGATTCTCACGCATCCTCTGACTCTACTATTCCATTAGTGGACAAGTCCAGGCAACCTATTGAGATTTAGGACTTGGGATGTACACTTCTTTAATGGGTAGTTTGGATCTCCTTGCTCCTTCAACTAGAATCAATGTTATTTCATCCTCTAGGGGACCTTCTCGAAGAGAGTTCTTTAGAACTCATTATGTTTCGGACCATTGGCCTTTACCCTCATCTACCACCACATTAGATGGAGAGAAAGTAGGTGGAATGGCATGTCCTATGTCTGCAGTGGAAATTTCTTATCAGTCTATTGTTAACTCTGCAGACTCCCATCCTACTCCTTTCTCACCAGAGGAGTTAGATGGAGATGTGGCTCCAGCCTAGACCCTCAATTCAACTTCAGCTCAGGATTGCTTAGATACAATCTTACCATCTGAGGAAGCAATTCTAGAAGCAATGATGGGTGTTGATAGACCATGGGATGATTTACATCATCGTTCATATTTCCTCCCTCATTTGCGAGAAATTGAGTCAAGTTTGTCCAGTCCGTCTACTAGTGATGTTCATACAGTTTTAAACCCTTTGGCCCCAGCACAGTTTTCTGCTGAAGGTAACATGTATGTTATCTCATGAACTGTACCTGTGAACATCTCTAGGAATCCTAACATAATCGAAAATGTCTTCATCGGAGCTTACTGTTCCCCTGAAGAAATTCAAATTTACACCAATCTCTTCAAAGAGTTTTGTGATGTGTTTGCTTGGTCTTATGAGGAAATGCCTGGAATAGATCCATCTATAGTCCAGCATGAGATCAAGACATACGAAAATGCTAAACCTATTCATCAAAAACTTCGACCGGTCAATCCTAGAAAAGCAGCAGCTATTAAAGTTGAAGTTGAAAATCTGCTTAAGGCGGGCTTTATATACCCCATTCCTCTGACTAAGTGGGTCTCTAATCTAGTCCCCGTAGATAAAAAGCAAGGAACGATCCAAGTATGTATTGACTTTAGGGACCTAAATAAGGCTTGTCTGAAAGACAATTACCCCACGCCCTTTATTGATCAAATTATTGATGAATGTGCGGGTAATGAAATTTTTTTGTTCATGGATGGATTCTCTAGTTACAATCAAATTACTATCCATCTAGAAGATCAACACAAGACAACCTTTATTTGTCCTTGGGGTACATTTGCATACAAAAATATGCCTTTTGGCCTTAAAAATGTTGGAGCCACTTTTCAGTGAGTCATGTCTTATGCTTTTCACGATATCAAACACGTTATCGAAGCATATCTAGATGATTTAGCTACTCGTTCTCAAAAGAGAATTGATCATCCTAAACACCTTCGGTTGATCTTTGAATAGTGTCGTTTTTATAAAATCTGGTTGAATCCGAATAAGTGTGTTTTCGCCGTCACATCCGGTCGGTTGTTAGGATTCATTGTATCGACAGAGGGGATTCGTGTTGATCCCTTCAAGGTTGAGGCAATACTTCACTTGCCTCCCTCATCTTCTATTCGTCAACTTCAAAGTATCCAAGGAAAGGAAAATTTCTTGAGGAGATTCATAGCAAATTATGCCGAGATTACAAAAGGATTTATGCGTTTGCTTAAGAAAGGAGTCCCATTTTTATGGGATGACTTTGTGCAACGATCTTTTGATGCTTTGAAAAAAGAATTAACTTCTGCTCCATTATTAAGTCCACTTGATTATAGCAGAGACTTCCTTTTGTATCTCGCTGCAGCAGAATCAACCATTGGTATGGTTCTGGTTCAAGAAGATGATGCTTTCTGTGAGCATGTAATCTACTACCTAAGTTGAGGCTTGGTAGGTCCTAAACTATGCTATTCTCCCATCGAGAAATTGGCTTTGGTAGCTATCCATGTTGTCCAGTGACTTCGGCATTACATTCTGCTTCGAAAAACATTCGTCTTAGCAGCCGTCAATCCATTTCAGTTTGTCCTCAGTAGGTGAGTGATTGGGGGCAAATATAATAGATGGATTGTCATTTTGCAAGAATTCAATCTCGAATTCATGTCGGCTAAATCTAAGAAATATTTAGTATTTGCAGAGTTGATATCAGAGCTGCCTTGTGAGGAAGAAATTATTCATGAGGAAAATTTTCCCGATGAACATTTATTTCTCATTTCTTCACAAGATCCTTGGTATGGGGATATCATTATATATCTCCAGACTTTGAAGTTTCCACCCTCTTTCTCCAAAGATAAGTGTAAAAAGTTGTGTCACCTCACTAAGAATTATGTTATTATAGGTGACACATTATATCGTTGTGGGATTGATTCAATCCTTAGGCGTTGTTTGACTTTGGAAGAAGTTGAGTCAGTTCTTAATGATTGCCACAATGGAGCTTGTGGCAATCATCTATAGGGGCTTGCAATAGCCCAAAAATTTTTACGAGCAGGCTACTTTTGGCCTTTGATTTTCAAAGATTGTATTGAAGCGGTCAAAATATGCCATCCTTGTCAAGTCTATATTCAGAAAAATGCGTGCGCATCCAACTCCACTTTTCCCTATTATCGCCTTCGGTCCTTTCACGAAGTGGGGCATTGATTTTACTACTTGTAATTCGCCTTCAGCAGGGAATAACAAGTACATCATTGTAGCCATAGACTACTTTACAAAGTGAGCTGAGGCCATGCCTACTTTCAAAAATTACAGTGAAACAATGGCCTTGTTTCTCTTCAATCAGGTTATTTCACGATTTGGTATCCCTAGAGAGATTGTCACTAACCATGGCAGTCATTTCCAAAATCAATTGATGTCTGAATTGGCTCTCAAGTTGGGTTTCTAGCAGGAGCATTCATCTCCATATTATCCTTAGGCCAATGGGTAGGTTTAAGCCGTGAACAAGTCCCTTAAATTCATCCTACAAAGGACGATTGGAAAAGCTCGATCCAATTTGCACATCATGTTGTATCCAACACTTTGGGCATACCGAATGTCAGTTAAGACTGCCACTGGTTTTACTCCTTTTCAACTAGTTTACGGGTTGGAATCTATCTTTCCTATTGAATGTGAAATTACTTCTCTTAAGCTAGTTGTTGAGCTTCTTCTAGAGACTTCTAGTCTCGAGGAACACCTCGTTCATTTGGAGCATCTTGATGAGCAGTGTTGAGATTCCACCATAATAGACAAAGCCCATAAAAAGAGGGTAAAACTCAATACAATGAAGTTGTCCATCCTCAGAATTTTTTTGAAGGTGAACTTGTCCTCATCTACGATCAAGACAAAGACGCCCTGGGGCAGGCAAATTTAAATCTATGTGGTACAGTCCTTTTATAGTCAAGGGCATTTTGAAAAAGGGGGCTTATGAATTAATTGAATTTGAAGGAAACAAGTTGGCGGAGCCCAGAAATGGGCTCTACCTTAAGAAGTACTTTGCTTAGGCTTCGGCCGAGCACTTACTTGTTTGTATATATTGTATGTTTGTACATATCTATCTAGCAGTTTTAGTGATGTTGATATTTTTTATCTGCTTTGGTAGGTATTGATGGACGATTCAGTATATCTAGGATTCGTCGATGGTGTAAGTAGGCATACCCGGAACCTTGCTTTCGCGACTTGGGTGATTTATTATCCATCTAGCCAGTTGATGGTTTTGAGAGGAGTATGTATCGGTCTTGCTTCGAATAATATTTCTGAATATACTGCCATTATTAATTTTCTATCCGAAGCAATATCTCTTGGTATTGATTTGTTAGTGGTTTATTTAGACTCACAACTGGTGGTATCTCAGTTGAATAACACTTATTGGGTACGAGATCCCTATTTGTATCGCCAATTTTTTAGAGTGAGATTGTTGCAACGATCATTTGTTTATATCACATATGTCCACATTCCATGATCAGAAAATTCATTAGCAGATTCTATTGCTAATCAAGCATTAGATTGGCATATAAATCATTCATCAAATTAAAAAACATCAAAAATAATCAAAATGTCATCTAAATATATCATAAAATTTCCTGTATATAGATAGAGTGTTTGTGTCCAAAATAATATACAAAAAGTTGGGACAAAATTCCCTACAAATTTTGGGCTTATGCCCATCATCATGTGCAATCATAAAAAGATATGATCATCTATCTAGCTGGCTCAAGATGAGCAGCCAGAAAATAAACAATGGAATTGGCTACACATCGGAATAGTCACACCTAGTCCCGTGGAACTCCTACCACACAACACTGCATCTCCCCGGGTAGATCCTCCATGGCTATCATGGGTACTTGGTGAGTTAGCCTCACCAAGTTCCTCTAAACTACATGGAGAACTCTCTCCATCTCAGTTGTATCCCCTTCGGCATCTCTTTCGCGATGCCTATGTCTGGGAAATCCATCAGGTCTCACTGGTCCCACATCTAAAACATGATCAATATATTTTTTAAATGTCTTGTCTCATCAAAAATATGTTTAAGTTCATTAAAAAACCAAAAAAATCTTAAAAATTAAAAAATTATTACCTATGGCACCCCATGCTGCATTCGGTGGTAACACTAAATCTAGATCTCCTTGGAAATCCATCCGGGCATAAGGGTAGTCATCGACTGCGATGACCTGTTGATCCCACCATGTGAAAAAATCGTCGTCAAAAGTCATCCTAGGCATATCGCCACCCCCAAGGATTTTCATCAAGTCATCCCATCTACCCATTCTTGGATCTTTAGGGCTGTTGATAGTCGATAATACCTTGGGTCGAAGCCCATGTACTTTCTCAAAGAAGAATGAGCATAAGATTGTGCCATATCTAAAAATTTTTGTCTAACCATTTAGATGTTGGACACGGATTGTCATTGATGTCAATATGGCAATATTCAAGGAGTAGACAGAGCCACGAGAAGAGTAGATGGAGACGAGAGAAGCAGACAGAGTTATAATAGAGTTCCTCATTTGTTAGGAGTTGAACCGAAACAATCGAGCGAAGGGTTTCAGATCAGGTTGAGTTTTGGGGTGTGGAGGTAAAACCTGGGGAGGTTCAGAGCTGTGATCCTGGAGATGGTAAATATCTCCACTTATCGCAGGCAGCCCTGGGTGAGATTCAAAATGCAAAGGAAAGTGAGAGAGCTCTCCTCAATGTTCATGTTGATAACAAGAAAGTTGTGCTTGGTGCGCTTACATATGGGAAATGCAACCAATTTTCATTGGATATTATGTTTTCTAAACCTTTCAAGCTTTCACACAGTTGCACCATAGGAAGCGTCTTCTTCATTGGTTATACCACAGTTGTAGAAGAAACAGATGGTGGAATGGGAGGATATGATGACTTAGACTCTGATTCTGATGATGATCGACAAGCTCAGGCTCTGATGCATCGTGTTAAGGAAAATGGCCAAAGAGAAGCGAGGCTTGCCAAGCCTGAGTTAATGAAAGATGGTGGATAAAGCAGCTACAAAGGCTAAGCTGGGGGAAATAAAATCACTTCCTGGCAAGAAACTGGTGGAAAAAGAAGAATCCACTGATGATGAATGTGAGCCGTCGGATCAAAGAGCAGTGGATCCAATGGTCGTCGCACGCGAAAGATGCGCGGAGGTTAACGGCCGGGGGACAGGCGGTTTCATGGGCGGGCGGTATTCCCCGCACTGCCTTTGGGCCCAAGGTAGTTTCCATATATGGCCACGTGATCCAGTTAATGTGCGAAACGTGGCTAAAGTGACGGGCGCGAAACCGTCGCAATCGCACATTAACGCGTGAGCACTTAACAAAGGCGGGAGGCGTGATCACCGTTAGATCAAGCAGTGAATGTAATCAACAGTGAGGAGCTACACAAGGTTTAATGTGTAAGCAAAAGGCTGTAGTGACACGGGAACCGTTGGATGAGGGTGATCAACGGCTGCGATTGCGAATGCGGCAGAGGCCAATATGGGCACGATTACGTTTTTTTTTTTTTGAAATAAAACAGAAACAAAAGGAAATTGTAGCTCATTGCATTTGATTGTGAGGTAATACTTACATCTTAGAGGTAAACGTTTGCGACGGGTTTTCTGGTTTCTTTAGACTTGTACAATTTAAAGGTCCGGCTTGGTTCTGTGAAAAATGGCTTGCACTCTGTTTAATATGTACATGCCTGCAACTTCTTCTACCTGTTCGACTTCAATATCTGGCAGAAATGAATCTTTGTTTCCCTGTGAAAAGCGAATGTGGTCCAAGGTGGGGTTCTGGTGATCAAAGGAGGTCACAGCGATCGAGGAGGGAAGCTAAAAGATCAAGCGAGTCAGAGGAAATGACAGCGACTGAGGAGGAAGCCTAAGAGACGGTGTAAGAGGAAATGAATGGAAAAAGGCATGGGAATGTATAAAACAGTAGAAACAGAGAATTGTTGGGGTTGTTATGGTGGTGAAGAACCCGAGGGTGAGATAGTAGAAGTAGCAGAGGCAAAAGAAGCAGCGAAGGCTGTAGAGGCAGCAGAAGCAGCAGAGGCAGGAGAGCAGGAGTGAGACAACCTCAGCTGAATAGAGTGCAACAGTATGAGGCAAAAGAGGTAGAAAAGCAACGAAGGTTGTAGAGGCAGCAGAAGCAGCAGAGGTAGGAGAGCAGGAGTGAGACAACCTCAGCTGAATAGAGTGTAGCAGCATACCTGTTTATACCAAGGTTGGGTTGGAGCCCAAGAGGTTGGAGCCTCAGAACTAAACAGAACTAAAGTCATTGGGGTAGGTGCTCCTAAGTACAGAACCACTGCAAAACAAAGTTGGTGCTCTGGAGGTTGGAGCCTCACTGAAGTCCAAGTTGGAGCTTGGCAACTATTAACAATCAGATTTATACTATATTGTATTTATTTCTTTGCACTGTCTTGAGTTTTAATAAAAGCATTAAATTCAGCTGTTGATTTCTATGTTCTGTGTATACATATACATATCTATATAGGTTGTTGGCAATCACTAGAACAATTAAAAAATAAATAGTAAGAAATATTGATTCACCCCCTCAGTATTTCCAACAATTGGTATCAGATCAGGCTTCTTCATACTAGCCTAACAGCTTGAAGAAGGATCTGAAGTCATGATGAGAAACCATGAAGCATCAGGAAGACCTCCTTTGTTCGATGGCACTAACTTTGGTTTCTGGAAGAAAAGAATGAGTTTCTACTTAATGTCCCTTGGACCTGAAGTCTGGCATTTTGTTCAAAATGAATACGAAACTACTTCCACTCTTCCAAAAGACCAAGATGAGAGGAAAGCCTACATCGCAAATGCAAAGGCCATGAACTCCATCACTAGTGGAATTACTGATTCCGAGTTTACAAAAATCATGCACTGTACCTCGGCTAAAGAAATGTGGGAGAAGCTAGTTGGCTTGTACGATGGAGACTCAAAAGTCAAAAAGGAAAAGCTTCAAACTCACAAAAGACAATTTGAAAGTTTGAGGATGGAAGATGAAGAAGATATTGCAGCATACCTCCTTCGAGTAGCTGAAGTGGTAAATTCCCTGAAAGGATTGGACGAAAAAGTTGAAGAAAGTACCATTGTTCAAAAGGTATTAAGGTCTCTTCCAGATAGGTTTGACTCCAAAATAAGCGCTATAGAAGAAGCAAAGGATCTATATACCCTCAAAATGGATGAACTCCATGGAATTCTCACTGCCTATGAAATGAGGAAAGGTGGCCCAAGCTCCAAAGATGCAGCATTCAAGGCCTCAAGGTCAAAGAAGGGGAAAGAAAGGAATGACTGTAATGATGAATCAGATGTGGAATCCGAATTGGCTCAATTTGTACGAAAGCTAAAGAAAGGATCTAAGCTTAAAGGCAAGTATCCTATTATCTATTTTAAATGTGGTAAAATAGGCCATTATGCAGTAAAATGTCCTCATAAACATGACAGTGATGATGAAGGAAATTCTAAAAGAATGGCACATAAAAAGAAAGGGTTCAATAAGAAAAACTTCTTCTCCGAGAAAGATGAGTCTGATGAAGATGAGTTTATGGTCATCAAAAGGAAATCAGATGAGGAAAGCAATCATGATGAAATCCAAGAAGCATTATTCATGGCAGTCGCAGATGATGATGACTCAGGGATGGAAGGAAATGTAGATGAACTGTTAATAAGTGCCATTGAAGAAAATGAGAAACTACGGAACAAATTTATTTCTCTCAAAGTGGAAAACGAGGAAATAAGAAGGAGAGAAGGCCTCTTGGAAGCAAAGCTTAAAGAAAAGGAAGAGACTTGTGAAGAACACGAGACCGAAATAGTGTCTCTAAGAAAGGAGTTGGAGCAAATTAAAAAGGGCTGTAAAAGCTCTCAAATACTTGAGAGTATTCTAAAAAATCAAAAACCTCAACGTGACAAGTTTGGAATAGGTTTCAAAGGAGAATCCTCAAGCACTAAAAATAATGCGAAAAGCTATGCCAATGCACTTTCCTGCAATCCAAAAGATGAAAAGTGCACCCCAAATCCCAAGAATGAAGAGAGAATTACTCCAAAGAAGAATGTGGAGTTAAATCATGGACACTACAGCAAATACAAACCTGTACTCCACAAAGGGCCCATCGCAAATCCAAAGAACGATGGAGGAGTAATTCCCAGGAAGGAAATCGACTCAATCCGTGGTTGCTTCAACAAGTACAAAACCATTTTTCTTGGACACTGCTTTCACTGTAAAAACTTTGGTCATCAAGCTAGACATTGTATGGCTCACAGAAGTGAAAAGACAAAGCTAAAGGATAGAATAATCAACTCATATGCCCCCAAAAGGCAGGGACAAATCAAAACCTTTAATTCATTTGATCCCTTGACCAAATTTGATCTGATTTGCTCTTTCTGCTACAATAATGGACACTATGAACAAGACTGCCCACTCAAAGGAAGAAAGATGAGTAGCAAGAACTCCAGCATGGACAAATGCGGCCTGGCTCTATATGCTCAAAATAATGGAAACCAATGGTTTATAGATAGTGGGTGCTCCAGACACATGACAGGAGACAGAAGGAAGTTTGTCTCACTAAGAAAAAATGAAGGGAATGTGTCCTTTGGAAGCGGATCTCACAGAATTGCACGAAAAGCAAGAGTTACTCTGATCAATGGAAAAGGAAAAGCGCAAGATGCTCTGCTGGTTGATGGACTCAAACACAACCTCTTGAGTGTCAGCCAAATCTGTGATCAAGGACATAAGGTTATTTTTAGCACCAAAGACTGTGAAATAAGGAACTCTGCCTCAAGGAAACTTGTGGCAAAAGGGGTGAGGACACTAGACAACATTTACATCCTGAACAAGATTCAAGAAAATAAATGCTACCTAAGTCAGACAGATGAGAGTTGGCTATGGCACAAGCGACTTGGACATACAAGCTTCGATAATCTGATCAATATCAGCAAGATAAAAGCTGTACGAGACATCCCAAGGCTGTTCAAACCAAATCAACCAGTATGTGGTCCATGTCAACATGGAAAGAAGACCAGAATCAGCCACAAGACAAAGGAACACTCTACATCGAAGCCCTTAGAGATCATCCATGCTGATGTATGTGGGCCAACTAGAAAACAAGCACTCCAAGGAGAAAGGTACTTTGTGTTATTTGTTGATGATTATACTAGAATGATGTGGATATATTTCATAAAGTATAAATCTGAAACTTTTGAGTGTTTTAAGAATCTAAAAGCCCTTGTATAAAATGAAAAAGATTCAAAAATTAAGTGCCTCAGAACAGACAAAGGAGGAGAATTCACATCAAACGAGTTTAGTGAGTTCTATAATATTCATGGAATTAAAAGGGAATTCTCAGCTGCCAAAACACCTCAGCAAAATGGGGTAGTTGAAAGAAGAAATCGAATAGTCTGAGAAATGGAAAGAACAATGTTATTAGCAACAGACTTACAGCCTAGATTTTGGAGAGAAGCAGTAGGAACAGCTATCTATACATTAAATCGAACTCAATTAAGACAAAATTGTGGAAAAACTCCTTATGAGCTATGGAAAGGAAGACCTGCTTCGGTGAAGTACTTCAAGATCTTTGGAAGCAAGTGCTTCATAAAAATAAACGATGGCTCACCCGGAAAGTTTGATTCTCGGGTTGATGAAGGGATATTTCTTGGATACTCTACACGGAGCAAGGCTTACAAGTGCTACAATTCGATTGAAGAAAATAGTGGAAAGCATTGATGTAAAGGTTGATGAAGACCTTCCAGAAAGGTAAATTGAAGAACATGAAGATGACTCTCTCATTGAAGAAGAAGAACCTAAATAAGAAGTAATAGATGAAGAAGAAGAGGGAAGAGAACCACCTAATACCCCTTCAAAGATGAAGTATGTCCAAAGACATCATCCAGAAGAGCAGATCATTGGTGATAGAGATGAAGGTGTGCAGACCCGAAGAAGGATATCAATCACACCCAAGAGAAAAGTCATTGCCCTCCTATCTATGATAGAACCAGAAACATTTGCAGAAGCAAGTAAGGATCCTCATTGGGTAAAAGATATCGAAGAATAAATGTCCCAAATTGAGAAGAACAAGACATGGGAGCTGATACCGTGTCCAAAGGACAAAAACATAATAGGAACCAAATGGGTGTTCAAAAATAAAATGAATGAGGAAGGACAGGTTATCAAAAACAAGGCAAGACTTGTCTACAAAGGCTATTCACAAATTGAAGGAATTGACTTTGAAGAGACATTTGCACCAGTGGCCCGTATGGAAGCTATCAGGATGTTCTTGGCATTTGCTTGCTCAAAAGGATTCAAAATCTATCAAATGGACGTGAAATCAACATTTCTAGATGGGGAACTCAAGGAGGAAGTCTACATGGAGTAGCCAAAAGGTTTTGGTCTAACAACAGGAAAGGACTTAGTTTGTAAGTTGAAAAAGACTTTATATGGTTTGAAACAAGCTCCTAGAGCTTGGTACGCAAGTCTGGATCACTATCTACAACAACAAGGCTTCAAAAAGGGAGTGGCTGGAAGCAATCTATACATAAAGACAGATCAAGGTATGTTACTAGTTGCTCTTGTTTATGTCGATGATATGATTTTTGCTAGTAATAATGATGAAATGAGCCATGAATTTGCTCAAAACATGTCAAAAGAGTTTGAGATGTCAGTGATAGGAGAGTTGCCCACTTCCTTGGACTTCAAATATCTCAAACTAGAGCAGGATTGTGTATATCTCAAACCAAATATCTGAAAGACATGCTCAAAAAATATGGAATGGAGGATTGTGCACCCATGAGCACACCTATGACCACAAACTGAAAAATGAGTAAAGATGATGACTCCCCTCTAGTAGATGCAACTCATTACAGGTCAATGATTGGAGCCCTTCTATACTTAACAGCTACACGACCAGACATAATGCAAGCAGTAGGAATGGTGGGAAGATTTCAATTTTCTCAAAAACAATCTCATTTATTAGATGTAAAAAGAATTCTCAGATATCTGAAGGGAACTTCTGATTTCAGTCTTTGGTACTCAAAGGACTCAACACTGACTGTAACTGCATACACCGATGCTGATTGGGCTGGAAGTATAGATGATCGGAAAGCACTAGTGGAAATGCATTCTTCCTAGGAGATTGTTTGGTATCCTGGCTCAGCAAAAAACAATCATCCATATCATTATCCACTGTCGAAGCTAAGTATATTGCTGCAGCAGACTGTTGTACTCAGATACTATGGATGAAGGAAGCTCTAAGAGATCTCGATGTATGTACAGATCAACCAATTACCGTTTATTATGACAACACAAGTTCTATCAGTCTCATTAAAAATCCAGTGATGCACTCAAGAACCAAACACATACCAATCAAGTATCATTTCCTCAGTGAGCAAGTAGCTCAACAAAACATCGTCCTGGAATATATCAGTACAAAGGAGCAGATAGCTGACATTTTCACAAAACCTCTTCCTCGAGAAGCATTCGAACATCTGCATCAAAAGATGGGGGTTATTTCTTTATCATCACTCAAGTTCATTCATAAAGATGCAACAAGATAGGGTGAGCTATTTGATAGGGGGAATCCGTATGCATTCCTTTGCCATTGATGTCAAAGGGGGAGAGAGTAGAAGAATATTGCCATCAATAACAAAGGGGGAGATTGTTGGACACGGATTGTCATTGATGTCAATATGGCAATATTCAAGGAGTAGACAGAGCCACCAGAGGAGCAGATGGAGACGAGAGAAGCAGACAAAGTTATAATAGAGTTCCTCGTTTGTTAGGAGTTGAACCGAAACAATCGAGCGGAGGGTTTCAGATCAAATGGAGTTTTGGGGTGTGGAGGTAAAACCTAGGGAGGTTCAGAGCTGTGATCCTGGAGATGGTAAATATCTCCACTTATCGCAGGCAGCCCTGGGTGAGATTCAAAATGCAAAGGAAAGTGAGAGAGCTCTCCTCAATGTTCATGTTGATAACAAGAAAGTTGTGCTTGGTGCGCTTACATATGGGAAATGCGACCAGTTTTCGTTGGATATTATGTTTTCTAAACCTTTCAAGCTTTCACACAGTTGCACCACAGGAAGCGTCTTCTTCATTGGTTATACCACAGTTGTAGAAGAAACAGATGGTGGAATGGGAGGATATGATGACTCAAACTCTAATTCTGATGATGATTGACAAGCTCAGGCTCTGATGCATCTTGTTAAGGAAAATGGCTAAAGAGAAGTGAGGCTTGCCAAGCCTGAGTTCATGAAAGATGGTGGATAAAGCAGCTGCAAAGGCTAATGCGATGGAAAGAAAATCACTTCCTATCAAGAAACTGGTGGAAAAAGAAGAATCCACTGATGATGTATGTGAGCCGTCAGATCAAAGAGCAGCGGATCCAACAGTCATCATACGCGAAAGACGCGCGGAGGTTAACGGCCGGGGGATAGGCAGTTTCGCACGCGGGCGGTATTCCCCGCACCGCCTTTGGGCCCAAGGCGGTTTCCGTATATGGCCGCGCGATCTAGTTAATGTGCGACACATGGCTGAAGTGACGGGTGCAAAACCGCTACGATAGCGCGTTAACACATGAGCACTTAACAAAGGCGGGAGGCGCGATCACCGTTAGATCAAGTGGTGAATGTAATCAACGGTGAGGAACTACACAAGGTTTAATGTGCAAGAAAAAGGTCGTAGCGACATGGGAACCGTTGGATGAGGGTGATCAACGGCTGCAATTGCGAATGCGGCAGAGGCTAATATGGGCGTGATTACGTGTTTTTTTTTTTGAAATAAAACAGAAACAAAAGGAAATTGTAGCTCATTGCATTTGATTGTGAGGTAATACTTACATCTTAGAGGTAAACGTTTGCGACAGGTTTTCTGGTTTCTTTAGACTTGTACAATTTAAAGGTCTGGCTTGGTTCTGTGAAAAATGGCTTGCACTCCGTTAATTATGTACATGCCTGCAACTTCTTCTACCTGTTCGACTTCAATATCTTGCAGAAATGAATCTTTGTTTCCCTGTGAAAAGCGAATGTGGTCCAAGGTGGGGTTCTGGTGATCAAAGGACGTCACAGCGATCGAGGAGGGAAGCTGAAAGATCAAGCGAGTTAGAGGAAACGACAGCGACTGAGGAGGAAGCCTAAGAGACAGTGTAAGCAAAAACGAATGGACAAAGGCATGGGAATGTATAAAACAGTAGAAACAAAGAAATGTTGGGGTTGTTATGGTGGTGAAGAACCCGAGGGTGAGATAGTAGAAGCAGCAGAGGCAAAAAAAGCAGAGGAGGTTGTAGAGGCAGCAAAAGCAGTAGAGGCAGGAGAGCAAGAGTGAGACAACCTCAGTTGAATAGAGTGCAGCAGCATGAGGCAAAAAGAGGTAGAAAAAGCAGCGGAGGCTGTAGAGGCAGCAGAAGCAGTAGAGGCAGGAGAGCAGGAGTGAGTCAACCTCAGCTGAATAGAGTGCAACAACATACCTATTTATACCAAGGTTGGGTTGGAGCCCAAGAGGTTGGAGCCTCATAACTAAACAGGACTGAAGTCATTGGGGTAGGTGCTCCTAAGTGCAGAACCACTGCAAAACAGAGTTGGTGCTCTAGAGGTTGGAGCCTCACTGAAGTCCAAGTTGGAGCTTGGCAACTATTCACAATCAGATTTATACTTATATTGTATTTATTTCTTTGCACTGTCTTCAGTTTTAATAAAAGCATTAAATTCAGTTGTTGATTTATGTGTTCTGTGTATACATATACATATCTATATAGGTTGTTGGCAATCACTAGAACAATTAAAAAAATAAATAGTAAGAAATACTGATTCACCCCCCCTCTCAGTATTTCCAACATCTAAATGGAGGTCAGTTGGTTCTTCATATTGGTCAGTAGAGGTGTGCACCAATCAAACATTGTGGTGTGACATTCCACTGCTAGGCTCATAGATACTCGTTAGGCTTGATGTAAGATCCAAAATTCTTTGTTTGCCCCTTCTGAATGGAGGTCAGTTGGTTCTTCATATTGGTCAGTACAGGTGTGCACCAATCAAACATTGTGGTGTGACATTCCACTGCTAGGCTCATAGATACTCATTAGGCCTGATGTAAAGTAGCAGAGCCATTTACCCTGGCAATGGTAAATAGTAAAATCTTTAAGGACAAGCTCTCTACATGTTTGATTGGAATCTGACTTCCAATCTTTTCAGGATGACTAGGACAGTATATGTGGACATAGTCTTCTACAATAAGACTACCCCTCGTCTTGCCAATCGAATGCACCACCTCTCCCCTTCAAGAAATACCGGTAATAAAGTATATATATTCGATCTTGATCCTTAGGGGCATCTGATCAATCATGAATGTGTCATCCTTTGCACTCCAGTAATGAATCAAAATCTCAAGCAATCGTGTGTTGGCTTTCATATTTGGCATCTTCAAAAAAATTAGCAAGCCACAGCCTCTTAAAGTGTCCAAAGCACTTTGGTCCTCCATTACTTGATTATCTATAGCACTATGCTCCCTTTCTCACCAGGTGATGATCATCCTGCCCAAAAAAAAATGTTTCAAACCATTAGAGTTATGTTTTAAAGTTTTTACTTGTGTACATGCAAGTTGCCTTTTAACAAAGTCATGTGTAGGGCCCTCGTATACACGAGTTACCTGTATTCAACCCGCATATATGCAGGGTTTAAATTTTTGACATATTTTCCTACTATCAAAACTTGAAAAAAACATTTAAAAAGTATCACAAATAATTACAAGCAGGATATAAGGGTTACGTGAAAGTTTTGGAGCGATTTGAATGGTTCAATTGGTTGGAGGAAGCTTGTTTGGGTTTGTCTCCATAGTTCCTTGCTCAAAACACAAATGAAAAAATTGTGAGTCCAAAAGTCCTTATATAAGTTGAAAAATAAAAATTATTTTTTCAAAAATTGATTTTTGTCTTATGGAATTTTTTACCTTGTGGCTTGGAGTGTCAAGAATGGGTTGTCTCTTAAGGAAAATTTGGATACTTCTTCGAGACATCATTTTGGTCCCATGACCACAGACCCATCATGGTAGGTATCTTTTTCTTACTGGCATATAGGTTAGAGAATACCACTTTCCACTGCATTTTTCATACTAGCCTCTATACTGCAATACGTTAGCCATAGGGTCGACCAGAGTGTATCTTGATTTGCAAACCATTTTAACTCGCCAACTTTACAAATCATGATGCGATGGTAGAGCCAACCTTTTCATGGGCATCTTAGTTAGATCCTTGCTAAAATTGGCTACCCATGCTGCTATATTGAGTAGGCTTAAGAGTCCTCTTTAGTCCCGCCATGACTTGTGCGTTGAAGGCTCATTCTCATTCTTCTACGCTACTTTCTGGCCTCATACCCTAGAGGCTCCTTTGTGTTGAGTTGTACTGTTCCATTGCATATTGACTACTTGCACCTTTTGGCCTTGAGCTGACTTCACTTGGACTCATTTTTAAGCCACTTATTGACCATGTCTTATGCAAAATCAACGTTGCAAACACCAGCCTCTACAACTTGACACACCCTTATACCCATGGAAAGAACATCCCTTTGAGTGTCCCTGACCAGTTTTGCCACCTTGCATTGAGCATAGGACGGTTCCCCTCCCAGGAACTAGAGCATATGCTTTTTCGACACTCGTTCTGTAGGTTTCAACCCTGTATAGAAATTACCTGCATACGAATTCTAAAACAAAGAAAAATAAACAATGCAAGAGCATAACACATAAAACACATATATACAAAGATTTTCCCCTGGATCCCAAAACTGGGACTACCAGCTTTATTTTTCATTATGTTCCTTTCAATGTTACAATACATATTTATACGTGCCAAAGCATACAATACCATGAACCGAAAACCATTGCGTCCAAAACCGTGTGGGAAAATCATGCACAAAACCATAGGTAGGTTCATCCAACCTAAAACAAAATTTTCTGGGGTGCTGCCTCGAACCCCATAAAGGGGGGTTACCTGCACCCCTCAAGCCCCCTGTGACCCCCCCACTATGCAATCAACGCAATGAAGGGGGGGCTCCGCCGCCCCTCTAACCCCCTGGTTAACTATGTGGGCTAGTTGTGGAAAGAATATAACACAACCCAACATTCTCCCACTTGTTGTTTTCTTTACACAGGGGGCCACAAGAGAGCTTAGTCATTTATCCAACCCTGCAATGCCCATTGTTTCTCTACACCAAGAGAACTTCTCAGAGCTCAAAGATTTTGTCAATGCACCTACAGTATTCTTCAAAGCGTCCACCTTTACTAGCAACATCTTTTTGTCTTCTATCATATCCCTCACAAAGTGATACTGAACATCAATGTGCTTTGTCTTTGAATGATATGCAGGGTTCTTTGCCAAGAAAATTTCACTTTGGCTATCACAGTCTATCCTTATAGCTCCCTATACTAACCCCATACTTGAACACAATCTCTATAACCAAACTGCTTCTTTGCTTGCATGAGTGGCTGCCATGTATTCTTCCTCTGTAGTTGATAGTGCCATTACAGATTGTTTCTTACTCATCAAGTTGACTGCACCTCGAAATAGGTTAAACACATACCCACTTGTAGATCTTCTCTTATTCAGATCTGTAGCCCAGTCTGCATCAACAAAGCCATGAATGTCCAACACTCTATCCAATCCTGGTCTTCCCTAGTAGCACAAACCATAATCACTACTGCCACGCAAATACCTGAAAAATCGCTTCACTGTTGTCCAGTGCTCCTTCCCTGGTTTTGACATAAACCTACTCAATACTCCCACTGCATGTGCAATGTCTGGTCTAATACAGACCATTGCATACATCAGGCTACCTATTGCACTTGCATATGGAACACGGGACATGTCCTCTTCCTCTTCTTGTTTCTTGGGACACTGTTCAGTAGATAACTTCACACCTACAGGAATAGGAACCTTCACCGATTTAATATCCTACATATTGAACCTCTGCAGTATTGTCTCAACATACTTCCTCTGGTTTAACCAGAGCTTCCTCTTTGCCCGATCTCTTTTAATTTCCATGCCCAAAATATAGTTTGCAGCACCAAGATCTTTCATGTCAAATTTGGAGGACAATTGGGTCTTCAAATCCTAGATAATTTCTTTGTCATTTCCAACCAACAACATATCATCCACATATAAGACCAGATAAATAACACGGTCACCAATTAATTTAAAATACACACAGTGAGCTGTTTTGCTTCTGGTGAAGCCAAGTTCCCATATAAATGTATCAAATTTCTGATACCACGTCCTTGGTGATTGTTTTAACCCATACAGAGACTTCTTTAACTTGCATACCAGTTCTTTCTTACCCTTCATAGCAAAGCCTTCAAGTTGCTTCATGTAGATCTCTTTCAGATCCCCATGAAGAAATGTTGTCTTCACATCCATCTGTTCTACCTCAAAATCAAAAGCAGTGGTAGCAGATAGAAGTAATCTAATAGAAGCTACCTTGGCAACAGGAGAAAAAATATCACCAAAATCAATTCCCGGCACCTGGGAATAACCTTTTGCTACCAACCGAGCTTTGTATTTCTCCACCTTTCCTTCTACATTTGTCTTCTTCTTGAACACCCATTTGCTGCCAATGGGTTTCCTTCCAGCCGACAACTCCACCAGATCCCATGCCTCATTTTTGTGCAAAGATTCCATTTCATCAACCATGGCCTCTTTCCAGAGTTTTCCATCCTCTGAATCTACTGCTTCCTTCACAGTTCTAGGATCATCATCAGTAATAGATAAAGCAAAATTTGAACAGAAAGTAGATGGACTATACCTTTCTGGCTACCTTCTTTCTCGAACTGATCTTCTCACACCCGAAGTTTGTGGCTCTTCATCTTTTGATTCCTCCTCTGCTGTAGAGTCTAAATCTTCCTCCTTAAGCTCAAACTCTATCTTCTCAGGTTCCTTTGGTTGGACTTCATGTTTAATAACATCTTTCACCTCTCTGAACAACACATCTCGGTTGTACACAACCTTCCTTGTTACTGGGTTCCAAAGCTTATAACCCTTTAAACCATCCTTATACCCAATAAAGATGCACTTTTCAGATTTACTATCCAACTTTGTTCTTTTCTCCTTTGGAACATGTACATATGCATCACATCCAAATACCCTCAAATGTGAAAGAGAGGGTTTCTTACCAGTCCATACCTCTTGTGGAGTCTTATCCTCCAACACTGATGAAGGTGATCTGTTGACTAAGTAACATGCAATCTCCACCACCTTTGTCCAGAATTCTTGTCCTAACCCAGCACCACTGAGCATGCTTTCTTTCCCTTTCGATCAACGTCTTGTTCATTCTTTCTGCAACTCCATTTTGCTGAGGTGTATATGGAGTAGTCTTCTGCTGTGCTATACCACACTTCTTACAAAATTCTTCAAATTCCATACTGCAAAACTCTCCACCGTTATCTTGTCCTCAGCACCTTTATCTTCTTCTCTGTCTGGTTTTCCACCAGAGCCTTAAATTCTTTAAACCTGTCAAAGACTTCAGATTTCTTCTTAAGGAAATATATCCATGTATTCCTTGAGAAGTCATCTATAAATTATACATAGTACACAAACTTACCCAGTGATGGAACCTTCATAGGTCCAAACACATCACTATGCACAAGCTCTAATATTTGTTTCACTCTCTTACCACTAGAGGGCAAACTAAACTAATTCTACTTCCCATATACACAATTTTCACAGAAATCAAAATCCAGAGACCACTAGATTTTCTACTCCACTTTCAAGAACCACGGAACTGTTGCACCCATCAACAACAGTGCTACCTTGCAGTTTGTACAGAGTTCCAATCCAAACTCCCCACATCAATACCAGTTCTCCTCGAACCATCTTGCAGGTATCCTTCTTGAACACTGTTTTTACACCTGCATCATCTAGCTTTCTTACAGAAATAAGATTTCTAGCCAATGTAGGAATATGCAGAACACCCGAAAGTGTTATAACCCTTCCACCTTGCAAATTCAACTTTACTTTTCCGCACCCAACGATTTTGGCCTTCCTATAATCCCCTAAGAAGACATCACCACCATATTATTTCTCATACTCGTAGAACCACTCTCTAAGTGAAGTGAAAGGATGCACCTGAGTCAATCAACCATGCATCATGATCTACATGTGTACTTGAAGAAGCCAAGTACACATCCCCACCTTCATCTGAGATGGTTTTCGCCTCTACAGAAGGAGCATCATCATATCCATTTCCTTTTTCAGGAGCTTTAGATTTACAGTCCCTTTTGTAGTGCCCTTCCTTTCCGCATTTCCAGCACACCACCTTTATAGGTTTTCCTAGAGATTTAGATCTCCCTCTAGATTTAGATCTCCCACTTGATGACTTACTTTGTCTCTGTTATGGGACCATCCTCATACATAAAAGGCATCACCATTATAGCTCTCCATATCTTTTCGTCTCATCTCCTCCTTCAGCAAGAATGAAACTATTTCATCAAACTGCAAGGCAGTTGCATTGGTACCTATTGCAATAACCAGATTATCCCACGAATCTGGTAGAGAACACAACAAACTGATGCACTTATCTTCATCTGAAATTTTAAAATCAACAGACAATAACTGACTTACCACAGTATTAAATGCATTCAGATGCTCTGTCACTGAGTCTCCATGTTTCATCCTCAAGTTATACAGCTTTTTCCATAGGAACAGTTTCACCAAAGACTTAGATTGGTACAAAGTCCCTAACTTGTCCCACAAAGCCTTTGTCGTAGCTTCCCCTGATACATTCATCAATACTGAATCTGAGACACAAAATCGTATTGTGCTCTTTGCATTCCGATCCAACTTCTTCCATTCTTCATTGAACACTCCCATTGGTTTAGTACCCGGATCTACCGCGATCCACTGATCTTTATCCACCAACAGATCCTCCATCTTGAGTTTCCACAACTCAAAACTCTGACCATTAAATTTCTCGATCTCTATCTTTCCACTGTCGCCATCTTCTTTTACCACTAGAATCGATCTCGCAGATCTCCCACTGAATAGGGTCTACCACAGGCCCGAGCAAAACCCCTCAGCAACATAGGCATCCCCTTGAAGCCAAAATAGCTCTAATACCAAATGTAAGTTTTAAACCTGTATAGAAATTACCTGCATACGAATTCTAAAACATAGAAAAATAAACAATGCAAGAGCATAACACATATACACAGAGATTTTCTCCTGGATCCCAAAATCGGGACTACCAACTTGATTTTTCATTATGTTCCTTTCAATGCCACAATGAATAATTATACATGCCAAAGCATCTAATACCATGGACTAAAAAACATTGCGTCCAAAACCATGGACTGAAAACCATCGTGTCCAAAACCATGTGCGAAAATCATGCACAAAACCATAGGTAGGTTTGCCCAACCTAAAACAAAATTTTCAGGGGCACTTCCCCGGACCCCATAAAGGGGGGTTACCTACACCCCTCAAACCCCCTGTGACCCCCCCGCTACGCAATCAGCGCAACGAAGGGGGGGGGCTCCGCCCCCCCTCTAACCCCCCAATTAACTACGTGGGCTAGTCGTGGAAAGAATATAACACAACCCAACACGTTCTTTCCACTATACTATAGCATTCTTTTATTATTTTTCAAGCTTCATATAAAAGAAAAAGACAAAAAAATTATATATTCCAAAAAAGAGCGGGAACGGGACATTATTTCCATATTTTGATGGCAGCTAGAGTCAGTCGTGTCACCCTTGAACAAAGCACTCAAAAGAAAGTCTTTCCTCCATTGGGGTGGGCTTTAGTTTGACTTAGGAGAGCCTTAACCTTGTTATCGAGTCAGTCCTCCTCCGATTGGTTACCTCTTCCAATCATATGGAGAGTTTTCTTATGCCTCCTACATGACAAACTTATACAAAGTTATCATATGCTACCATGTAGTCACAGTTGAGTCGTGCTTTTGTTCAAGGGAAGTAAACCTGAGTCAGCCTCTCTGCAGTGTCTCTTGACCTATTTTTCAGTCGGCCATCCCTAGTTGTCAGTGTCATGTTCGTTATCACATCAGTTTTATTGGTCCTTTGCTCATGTCGATTTGAGAAGGTCTCCATTGACTTCTTGTTGGCAGGTCTTGTCCTTATCGACTACGACAAATTTCTCTGAGGGAAGATCTAGAGCTGCACCTTGGCCCTATTTTCATTATTGATAGGTCACCTTGTGCTCAGCATCAATCAGTATCAAGAAGAGAGTGCCTTGGTTTCCATTTGACCCTATTGGTAGATTCCTCACCTCTATGTTAGCTTTCATTATTGGTTGGTTCAGAGGGTTTCTATCGTGTGCTAGCCACATATTATGTACGCCGGAAACGTGCTTCGGTTGAGTTACTACATCTTTTTTCATCCGATTCCTTCCACATTATTGGCCTACGGGCTACACTCGCACTAGATTTGTTGGGTCCCTAAAATACTAGTGATTACCCCATTACTATTGTATTTATACCCCTTATTAATATTGTTGTGCCCCTATTGCCCCCATATTGTTATTACTATGCCCCATAGAATCCCTCTATTGTTATTTTTGTGGCTTTATATTATTATTGTTAGGTTGGCTAGATTATATTGTGACTCCTTAGACTCCTATATATAGAAAGGAGGTTTTGTCATTTGAATCATCCAAGAATTGTTCATTTATGTAATGTAAAGGAGGTTTCCCCCTCGAAGAGGCTAAATTCTAAGGCGTTGATCTATCTTTTCTTGAGCTGGTTTCATAACATTTGGTATCAGAGCTTTGGATTCTAGGGTTTCGCTGCTCCAAACAGGTCTTCGTGGAATTTTCGCTATAAATTTTTTTCTGCGATGTTTCAGAAGTTGCAAAAAAAACCCATTTGAGAAGAAATCGTGCTGAACCTCGGGTCCAAATTTCAGAGCTTTTTGCACTATATTTGCGGAGATATGATCTGAGGAAGTTGGTCTTTTTGCAGACTCCTGAATTACATTCCAAACAGGTGACTTGGGGAAAATCGTCATAACTTTCTCTCTGGGGATCGGATTGAAATTTCGTAAGAAGGCACAGAAAGAGGACAAATTTTATTTTCTTGTATGCATTTTTTAGATCCAAAGGTTGAAACAGTAACTCGTGGCACGTCATACAATTTCGCTCTACTGAACTAGTCTATAATCAAGTCACTGTGGGAGATTTCACATAACTCTTCCTTGGAGAATCCAATTTGGGTCAGACTTGTGGCATTGGAAAGAGGACACAAAGGGCTACTGCAGATCACAAATTCAAAACTAGATGATCGGAAAGTACAGAGATACATCAGAGGCAATGTCGAGCTCCTACAAAATGAAAAAAAGTGTGTAGTTTTTTAAAATTTTTGCGTAAGATTGGTTTGAAAAAATAGTTTGAAGGAATTCAAAGGGCATAGTAAAGCATTATTATTGGTAATTGATGCCCCGAGGAAAGAAAATGCAAACACCTAGTAGGCAACCTGAAAGCTCTAGCATGACCCAAGAAGAAGAGGAAGAAATGCAACATGATATATCAAAATTACGAGACCAAGTGCAACAATTGTCACTTGCACAAAAAGGAACATAATATAAGATGGATGGTTTAAAGAAGGATGTAGAAGCTAAGATGGATGGTTTAAAGAAAGGTGTAGAAGCTAAGATGGACGATTTGAAGATAGATCTGAAGACAGACATGGACGAATTGAAGATAAATATGAATAAGTTGCTACAAGAAATGGTCACTAAGGGTGAAAGGGTACTAAAGGGAACTCATGATGAGAACAAAAGAAATTTTAATCATGATTCCATAGACTCTAATGTTGGATCGAAGACTCACCATATTCTAAAAATCGATATGAGAAAGTTTGATGGCAAGGATCCCGCCACATGGATATTACAGATGGGGCAATTCTTCGATCTCAATAAGGTGCAAAACACACAAAAGGTACGTATGGCAACTTTATATTTGGAACCAAATCAGTTTGTATGGTATCAATGGCTTTGCTCTCGTAAACAATTTTTCACTTGGGCAATTTTTACAGAAGAATTGATAGCACATTATGAGGATGCAAAAAGCAACACTTTTTTTAGCCAATTGATAAGTCTCAAACAAAAGGGTTCAATAATGGAGCACATTGAGGAGTTCCAAAAATTGAACATAAGGGTAAAAGATATTCCAGAGGAGCATAGGATTGATGTGTTCATAGGGTCTTTAAAGGATAATATCCAACATGATGTTCGCCTTTGGGAACCTGATTCATTAGAGAAGGCATTCAGGTTAGCAAGAAAAATGGAAAGCAAAATTATGGCAACCAGGAAGCATACCACTCACAACTATAAAGACGGAAGTGTTGTTGCCCCTAGTCTTCCACAAGCTATAAGGTTGACACCACAACAATTGGAAGAAAAAAGAGCAAAAGGGCTTTGTTACAGTTGTGATAGCAAATACACTAAAGGTCATAAGTGTGCTGAGAAGAAATTATTCTACATAGATTGTGAAGAGGAAGAAGAAAAGGAGCAAGAAAGGTCAAAAGGAGAGGATATACTCCAGGAACAAAGCCTAGATGAAGAACAAATAAATCCGACCATATCTTGTAATGCATTGGCGGGAATTACCACTCCTCAAACCATCAAGATAGAAGGACAAATCAAGAAGAAAAAGGTAATAGTGTTGATTGATTCAGGAAGCACCCACAATTTTATTCATTGTAAGGTAGCAAAAGAATTGAATTGCTTCCTTTATCCAGCACCAGAGTGTCAAGTGATGATTGCAAATGGAGGAACAATAAATTGCTCTGGAAAGTGCCATAATATCAAGCTATCCATGGGAGAATATGTATTGACTAGCCCAATGCTTTCCATTCCAATGGGAGGTGCTGATGTTGTACTAGGAGTCCAATGGCTACAATCCTTGGGTACAATAGCTTTTAATTTTCAAGAAATTTTCATCAAATTTCTACGAAAGGAAAGGAATTTGAATTAAGGGGTATTGCAGGGAAACCAGGAAAGATAATCAGCTCTAATGGTATGACAAAGCTTCTAAAAAAGGAGCAAAGAGGTGTAATTGCACAATTATGTTCACTAGATGTTTCCACATCGGAATCATCTATTTCTCCAGATCTCCAAAAAGCCTTGGACAATCATTCCAAGGTATTTGAGACTCCCAAAGGTCTCCCACCTATGCGTGATCATGATCATGCTATTCATCTGATTCCAGGAAGTGTTCCTCCAAACATCAGGCCGTACAGATATCCCTATGTCCAAAAAAGTGAAATTGAACGTATGGTTGCAGAAATGCTAGAGGTTGGTATAATTCAACCGAGTCAAAGTTCTTTCTCTGCTCCAGTAGTATTGGTGCACAAGAAGGATGGATCATGGCGCATGTGTCCGGATTATAGGGAGCTCAACAAGCTCACTATTAAAGATAAGTTCCCCATTCCTGTCATTGATGAATTACTGGATGAATTGCATGGATCAATTTACTTCACCAAGTTGGATCTTCGTCTAGGATATCATCAAATCAAAATGAAGACTAAAGACATTCCGAAACAGCATTTAGAACTCATGAGGGTCATTATGAATTTTTGGTCATGCCTTTTGGCCTTACCAATGCACCTTCAACATTTCAAGGTTTGATGAATTCAATTTTCAAACCATTCCTTAGAAAATTTGTGTTAGTATTTTTTGATGATATACTAATCTACAGCAAGTCTTGGAAGGATCATGTTGAACATGTTGACAGGGTGCTACAACTATTGGAGGAGAAACAATTATATGCAAAAAGATCCAAATGTTTCTTTGGAGTCCAGGAGGTGGAATATCTGGGTCATATTGTATCTCATGAAGGAGTTAAGGTAGACCCTAGCAAAATTAAAGCCATTAAGGAATGGAAAATCCCCACATCCATAAAGCATCTGCGAGGATTTCTCGGGTTGACAGGGTATTATCGCAAGTTTGTTAAGAATTATGGGAGAATAGCAGCACCTCTAACAACATTATTGAAGAAAGATGCATTTTCATGGACTCCGGAAGCAACAAAGGCCTTTGAACATCTTAAAGAGGCAATGTGCCAAGCACCGGTCTTAGCTACACCGGACTTCACAAAAACCTTTATTGTGGAATGTGATGCTTCAGGAAATGGAATTGGTGCTGTTCTAATGCAAGATGAAAGACCCATTGCTTTTGAAAGTCGTCCAATCAAGGGAAAGTTTTAAGCAAAGCTATTTATGAGAAGGAAATGTTGGCAATACTCCATGCACTTAAGAAATGGCGACCCTACCTAATGGGAAGACACTTCAAGGTAAAAACGGATCATGATAGCCTTAAATAATTTTTAGAACAAAGATTATCCTCTGAAGAGCAACAAAAGTGGGTCACAAAGATGTTGGGTTATGACTTTGAAATCATCTACAAAAAAGGGAAGCAAAATGTGGTGGCAGATGCACTCTCAAGAAAGGATGAGGATGTGGAAGCATTGTTGTGCGCCATTTCTATTATCCAACCAGATTGGATAAATGAAGCAAGGGAGGAATGGAAGAATGACGAAGAAGTGTGGGCACTTATTCAAAAGTTACAACAAGATTCCAGTACGTCTGATACATTTAGCTGGCAAAATGATTCGTTATGGTACAAAGATCGCTTATACCTCTGTAAGAATTCCCAGCTAAAACAAAAGATTCTTATGGAATTGCACACTTCTCCCTTAGGAGGGCACTCAGGATTTTTAAAAACTTACCACAGGGTTAAGAAGGAATTTTTTTGGGATGGCCTTAAATCAGATATTCAAAAGTTTGTGGTGGAATGTTTGGTTTGCCAACAAAATAAAGTTGAAACAATTAAGACACCAGGTCTATTACAACCTTTATCCATTCCAAGCCAACGTTGGGAGGAGGTTTCAATGGATTTTATCACAGGTTTACCCAAGTCTGAGGGAAAGAGTGTCATCATGGTGGTAGTTGACAGACTTACCAAGTATGCACACTTTTGTGCATTATCACATCCATTTAAAGCCAGTATAGTTTCTACTGCATTTATGGAAAAATTCAAAAGCTACATGGAAACCCAAAGATTATTGTAAGTGACAGAGATCCCATTTTCACTGGAAATTTTTGGACAGAATTATTTTCTTGTCTTGGTACTCAGTTAGCTCATAGCTCATCTTATCATCCTCAATCTGATGGGCAAACTGAGATAGTAAACAAATGTTTGGAAGGATATCTTCGTTGCTTTGTATCTGATAAACAGACACAATGGGTCAAATGGTTGCCTTTGGCTAAATGGTGGTATAACACTTCCTTCCATACAGCAACAAAAATGACCCCATTTATGGCACTTTATGGGTATCAACCACCATCCATCACATCATATTTAAGAGAAAATTCTAAGGTTCAGGCAGTGGAACATCACATCGAACATCAACAACAAGTCCTCCAACTCTTAAAGGATAACCTCGTGTTGGCACAGAATAGAATGAAACAACAGGCAGATCAACATCGCAGTGAAAGAAGTTTTGATGTAGGTTATTGGGTATTCCTACGGCTACAACCATATAAGCAAATGTCCCTCAAGCAAGCTAAGAAGGATAATAAATTATCACCAAAGTATTATGGTCCGTACAAGGTGTTGCAAAAGATTGGTACTATGGCATACAAATTGGAGCTTCCTGCAGCTTCTCGATTGCACCCAGTTTTCCATGTTTCATGTTTAAAGAAGGTTATAGGCAACAAGTTCCCAGTTCAAACAATATTGCCAGAACTTGACGAGGAAGGAAAAATTATATTGGAATCGGAAGTAGTCACAGAAACAAGAACTCGACAGCTACGAAATCGATCAATTTCAAAGTATCTTATCAAGTGGAAGAACTTATCCACTGAAGATTCCACATGGGAGGATGAGAATTTTATGCAGAAGTATCCAGAACTACTCAAGCGTTGAGGACAACACTTTTTTGAAGGAGAGGGGCATGTTGGGTCCCTATAATACTAGTGATTACCCCATTACTATTGTAGTTATACCTCTTATTAATATTGTTGTGCCCCTATTGCCCCCATATTGTTATTACTGTGCCCCATAGAATCCCTCTATTGTTATTTTTGTGGCTTTATATTATTATTGTTAGGTCGGTTGGATTATATTGTGACTCCTTAGACTCCTATATATAGAAAGGAGGTTTTGTCATTTGAATCATCCAAGAATTGTTCATTTATGTAATGTAAAGGAGGTTGCCCCCTCGAAGAGGCTGAATTCTAAGGCGTTGACCTATCTTTTCTATCTTTTCTTGAGCTGGTTTCATAACAAGATTGATGAAGGATTCCTTAATGCCTTCCTTCTAGTGATCGTTTCCCATCGACTTCATCTCATTACTCTGGGAAAGGGATCTAGAGTCCATTTGGTAGTACCTTATGGTTTTTAGTCATCAATGGCAGATTCCTTCGTTATCGATAATGGGAAAACATCATTGTCTCCTAATTGATAGATTCTTTCAAGTGTTCGACTACAACTCATTTATTCACACTTGTTAGATTGTACTGGGCACCTTGAGTCTCATCATCATTATTGGTGAGTAGTCTTGCGTTTGTTAACGGTATACATCAATGACCGGTAATCAAACGATTTCTCACATGATCGACTTCAGATCATTCATTCCCATTGTGTAGAAATGTATCATGGCGGTTGGTGAAGACCTCGGGTTTGCATCAACATGTCTTGGTTCACTTGTCAGTTGCTCTTGTTTCTGGTAATCGACACCATCAACATTATATGTTGCAGTTCCTTACAACGACATCTTATATGCTGGCACCCGAGTTGCGGTGTAGTACCATTTATTCCATCATGTTCACTCGATACTATTTGGATCAGTTTCTTGGCTTCAGTGATCAGCTTCATACTTCAGCGTCTTTGATCATCTCTTTATATGTGATATTTAGACATGTACTTTCTTGATTATGATCAGATGATCCATTATGTATTTTCAGTTCCTTCATACTTGTATGCATATTGGATCCACTTTTGTACTTGACATGCGAACATGCTTTACTATTTATGAGCATGGGTATGCCCACCTCAGATAACAGTTTCTTTCTGATCTCTTTCAATGGCTTGGCAAGCTGAATTTTGGTTAACTCCTCCTCGGTCTCGGAATGATTCCTTCCATACACTTAATACATTTCAGCCATCATGTACCCCTTCTGACCTCATATATTAGGGAGCATCTGTTATAGCACCATTTACCACTCTTGGTAGATCTGATGCTCTAATTATGGCCTAGGGCAACCCTTCCTTCCAGACTTGGTCCAAAATCTAAAAAATAGTGTTTTATTCCCTATACGCTACTTTTCCCTGTGATAAAAGCGTGTACACATGGGTCATCATATATCCAACTCATGTGCATATGTTAAAACACTTTAAAAAAAATAAATTTCCTTAATTTCAGGTGGAGTTCACGGGTTTTACCTTTTACTCACCTCTTATTTCCCATGGCCCAACTGAAAAAAAAAAAACTAATTTGGAGAAGTATAAATAAACCTCCATGGGAAGGCCTTAAGGGAGAAGAGATGAGATATTGATACTATAGTGAGATTATCCCTGATCAAGTCTGAAGAATCCTTGTGCCTCCTACACTCCCCAAAGCTTCAGGAAACCCTTGTTTCCTTGATTATAGATATCCCCCATCTTGCTTGAGATATCCTTGTATTGGTGATGGAGGAAGATTGTTGAAGGTCGGGAAAGGATGGATCCGAAGGATAGTTCCACTTGGAGCCGAAGAAGGACTTAGGTCGTATTTCTCCACTTTACTTGTAGCTTACTTCAATAAAAGGAATGTTGTTCTATTTCCAATATTAAATGTGTTTATGCATCAAATTATGTTGTAATTCATTTATGAATCTTATATTGATGTATAATTAGTCATTCATTTATATGATTTTAAGTTAATATCATGAACATGCTTTATGTTTCTACTATCGTGTATGTTCCATTTGAATAATTTTCAGGTTTCAAGAACATTGGGAGAAGCTGAGGGTTTGCACCCTGTGGGATCTACCCAAATGAAGGACATCCGAGTAAGGACACTCCTACACGATTTATCAAAATAAGCATTTTTGTTGATTGCCTGAGCATTTCTTGTTGTGGTTTTCCCTCTACTTTGTTGGGGTTCTCAACCCAAATCCCTAGGGTGGTTTCACCTGCAACAATGCTTCACTTACTTTTCTATGAATATTGAAAACTTCTTGAATGAGAAATAACATGTTGCTTTCTTTCTTTGACCTTCAAACCCAAAAATGCAGTGAATGTCCAGAAGCACAACATGCAGGCAACAGAAACACAGCAAGCTAATGAGCAAGGTGTTTTGATGATGAAAATCGATGCTTTGATGGCTAAGATGAGTCACAATGGTGGAGAATATCTCTTGGAGGATGAAATGAAGTTTTTGAATGCTTCGATGGTCTTTTAACAGCTTGAAACTTGATTTTTTTCTTTATTGGTGGTGTGACATCACATGTACTTTTGAGAAATGACATGATGAGGTGATTGTACTACAATATAATTTCTTCACAAGGAAATGGTACCTTGATTCTTTTTGTCCCTAAGATGCTAACTCCTATGATGGTGGCCCAAATGATGGACATGACTTCTCTTTTTTCTTTTAATGACTGGCATCATGATGACAATCAATGTGAAATCCAAGATGATGACTTATATGATGACACACGAACTCTTTTGATGACCTAGGACACCTAAATGATGACATGACCATGATGAGTGATGATTACCATGAGCAAGTGGATGGAGTAGCACTGACCCATACAATAACTAATGATCATTTAACAACCAGCAGATGTCAAATTTTATTTGAGAATATAACAATTTGACCTAAAGACCCTATCAACCACATGGAAAGAGTACATTTGATCACTATGAATATTAGACACTAACATTAGCTCCAATTGGGGATGGAAGCTCCTTTAGGAGGTGTCAAGAACACCATAGACTAGGTAGCCTTATCCATTGGGCAATGGAGTCATATACAAAATATTTGACACTCAAATGACTAACTAACTAAACTAGGAAAAACAAAAACTGACTTAACTTGACTCAAAAACTTGACTACTAACTGAACTTACTATGGCAACAGACCATCAAGATCTTAGGGCCTTCACTTCAGGCTTCAAATCCTAATGATAATTGCCCACCTGCTGAAGATATATATACAATCATGTGAAATGGCTACTTACTTAAGTCATGCTTACACCTTCCTTGAGTAGGCAGAAAAAAAACAAAAGATAGGCAACTCCAAGTGTCCACTGAACATGCTCTCATGATCCATAAATACAAGAAATTGATCTCCCTTGTTGATTATAGAAAATCAGTAAAAGGCTCCTCAATAATCTAAAATGTTACCCTATCTTGAAACTCAGTAGAAATACAAGTACACCCTTCATTTTCCAATGCAAATTTTTTTTTTAGGATGAAAGAAGAAAATATGTTAGTCAAGTTTGTCATTTGCATCAGGATAAATGGAAGTTTGTTCTTGAAAATTTGCGTTTGAGGCAGCCATATTATCAGTAGTAAAAATTTGCACATCCATAGGATCTGGGACAAACTTCCCTTCTTCAACGGACTCTTCATTTTATGATCTTGGAGGAAGATCATCATGTGCAAGAGGCTCTAAAACAACCTCTTATTTTTCTCTACTCTCTTCTTCATAATCTGCTTGCAATGCTTGATGATTATTTTCTGCCATAATTACATTGTCTGAAATCTTCACATATGTTGTAGAGTCCAAGGAATGCCTTACCTTGACACCCTTTTTGCCTATACTTATTCCTTTTTCCTATACCTATCATCTAAATAAATGCAATAGACACAAGGTTTTGTTAAGG
This sequence comes from Pinus tabuliformis, assembly GCA_031772625.1. Classification (NCBI taxonomy): domain Eukaryota; kingdom Viridiplantae; phylum Streptophyta; class Pinopsida; order Pinales; family Pinaceae; genus Pinus; species Pinus tabuliformis. The sequence goes on along the minus strand of CM062804.1, from coordinate 61,053,825 downwards.
TAAGCAATTACATGTCCTCTTTTTCATTTTTTCATATTTGTCTATATACCTTATTGTTTTGTTAAATTGTGCATTCAACTACGAATTGGCGTGTTTCTGTAGCTAATCCGAGTTTCCACAGCTACCTCCATTGTTGACAAGGTTCAAGTACACTAGATAAGCAAAAGAAGATATGGATGGATGAGGAATTATCCCCTCATGGATTCTTTCCTATTCTCCCAAACCAATCCTTCAAGAAGATCACACTGTAACACGGTCAACCTCAAAGTCAACTGCAAGATTATTGTCGGGACAGAGTCTGAGTTTTCAAAAAATCTTATCGATTTGCTTTTCCAAATAGAAAATCGATTATTTAGCGATATAGTTTGGTTTAATAGGATCAAAATAAAGATATGTAGGCTTAAAACTCTCATATTATTATTCAGATAAATATTATAAAATCAATGGCCACTCTGTGTTTTGGGTGTGCGTCGCTATATGTAAATTCTGAGAACATCTTGTTAAACTTGTTTGCGAGTAATAGAATTGGTTCATATCTTTCGTGCTACGTTGATGGAAGATTATCGACTATTTCGTGGAGGGCCCCTACATCCACTACAGATCTTTGACCAATTGCACATAGATTTCTTTAATTTCTTAAAATTTAAATTGTAGATGCTCTTTTTTGTGTTTTGAAATGCAGTATAATGGAATTCGTGATTAAACTATTGTCTGCATAAGCAATTTCCTTTGCTTTCTACCTAGCCTAATTCTATTATTTCATTTTCTTTTTATCTGGTACAGTTTGATCATCTCCTTTGCTTTCTACCTAGTGTAGTTCAATTGTCTCATTTCATAGCTTAGTTGCTTTTTAGTTTATCAGTTTTATTTCTTGTTTGGATGAAGTTGAATGAGTTAAAGAGTGATAGTCTTTTTCTTGGCAATTAAATTCAGACATCATTCATTTTCAATTTGATAGAATAGATCTCTCTTGCACATAGTAATCTAGACTTGGCTGCAGCATAAAATTCAAGATAAAATCAAAAACAATCTAACAAGAGTAGAGTTTAGGATCACTCTCAAACCATCCACAAAACTGATTCAATAGAGATTAATTTTTAGGATAACCAACTAACAACTTTAAGAACAATACTCTAATATAATCAGTAATACCATCTCCATATTAATTCTAAGTTTAGACCTTAACAATAACATAGATATCTTAACAACATAAAATAACTTCTAGCACATATAGTGCACTTGTGCTTCATCAGTATACCTACCCTGGTCGATAATTTATGATGACAATTTAAGAACATTAAATTGGCTAAACATTTTGGCACCGTTGCCAGGGAAGTACAAATAGAAGTTAATATATATATATATATATATATATATATATATATATATATATATATATATTCAAAACATGATATGCATAGGGATAGAGACTCTAGAGGTAGATTTGTAGGACAAGGAAGAAGCTTAATTCCCACAAATCCACTCACTTCACCATGACTTCGAAGTTCCACACCACCTACTCAAACTCAAATTCCATTTGCAGGTCAACAAAGACTTCCTGAAGTCTCAAGATCAGAAATCCAATCCAGAACTTCACCTACTTCATCCACTGAAGCTGTAATTGAAGAAAACCCTACATCCCCAACTACAGGAGTAGTTTTTCTATCCTCCACTAGTGAACAAATTTTAGGAGAAGAATTAGAAGTTCCTAGTGAAGAAGAGGAACAGGAAACTTACTTTTACCACACATTAATAGAGGAACCAGAAGAATTAGAAGAACCTTACATTAGTTTTAAGGAATCTATCATGGCCGGAGAAGGGGAAAGAGAGGTACACAATGTCAATGTTGAGGAAAATAAGATTGGAGGAGGAAGAGGAAGACAAGGAGGTGAAGATAGGAATAGAGGAGCAGGTAGAGGTAGAGGAAATCATGATCCTTTTGGATTTCCTATTTTTGATGAAGATAAAACCCTCACAATGAAAAATATATCACCCTCAATTCTTCCTAATTTCCACAAAAAAAGAAATGCAGACCCAGAGACATTTCTCTTCCAATTTGAAGTATTACGCAGATCATATGATTATCTGCATGATGCTCAAAAACTAAAATTATTCCCTGCTACCTTAAAGGATTCAACCTTAAAATGGTTCATGAGTTTAGGAGTGAATTCTATAAGAACATGGGTAGAAATGAAAGAGGCTTTCTTAGGAAAATATAGAGATTATTGTATGCCTAGTAACCTTAAAGATGAAGTCTTCAAAATGACAGAAAAGGAAGACGAAAATATTGAAAACTTAGTCGAGATATTTGTCTACAATATTAAAACAAAAAAATGGATAATTTGGATGAGGAAACTTTGAAATCCCTCCTGCTCAAAGCTATCAAAGATGAATGGATCGATCTCCTTAACTTAATAGGGAAAGGGGATATTTCTCAATTACCATTTGCAGATATTTGTGATCTATGTGTACATATCTCAAGGGGTAAAGCATGGGTTGGAAAGAGTCTTAGAGACCCTCTCTTATTAAGAATTAATAAATCTATAGTTGGGACAGTCAACAGGGCAGAATTAGGAAGCTTGATTGATACCTTCAAGACAGAGATTTTAGGGAGTCTAAGTGAACAGATAGACACCCTTAAAATATAGAATAAGAAAAAATCTGAAAGTGTTGCATTATCTATTTTCTATCCTAGATGTCGAAAGAAGCATGCCTTAAGAGAGTGTCCCTTAGATTCAAAAGCTATAGAAACTTGTGCCATATGTGCAAATAATCATGATACTAAGGAGTGTCCTTCTTTACCAGGTCTCAAGGCTGTATTTAATGATGAAGGAATACCATAACAAGTAGACCCTCTTTACTTTATAGCCAAGATACCATGGCAAAACTCCCAACCAAATCAACCACAAGGCTTCAGACCACAACAATTTGCTCAATCTTCACAAAATAATTGGAATCCATCTTGGCAGCCTTGGGCTTAGCCACAATCACAATCTTGGAATCAAGGATGGAAAAGTCCTTATGGGGCTTATGCTCAATATCAACAATATTCACCATCCTATCTTCCACCACAATTTCTACCCCAATCCAATCAAATTCCCCAAGCTAATCAATTACCTCAAATCCAAGTTCAGAATCAAAATCCACAGCTCTCCCTACCATTTACACAAAAACCCAATCAACTACCCACTCAACCACTTCCGAATCCTAATAATAAAATACCACAACAACCTGTGTACAACATGGAAGGGAAAAATCCTCAAACTTATGTAATAACTCCACTAGATCTAAATAAAATTCAATTAAGGTCTGGAAGAGTGTTACAAAGAAAACCCCCTGTTGATATTTAGGAAGAAAGTGTCAGGCCAGGTTAGCTCAGAAATTAATGAGCGCAAAACAACTGAGTGTGTATTATTCATTCAACTATTATTATCTATAGAAAAACAAAAACGGATCAGTTCATCTTCTAGATGACTGTCCGGCTTCACCTCATCCGTTTCGGATTAGGTGTCAACATTCCCCCCCCCCTAAATCTGAAGGGATGTTGGTGAGTCCAAGCATCGTTCTGAATCTTTCAAGCTTTTCTCTTCCAAGTGCTTTGGTGAAGATGTCTGCAATTTGCTCATTTGTGGAACAATGACGGAGATGGATTGTTTTGGCCTCAACATGATGTCGAATCAGATGATATTTAGTATTGATGTGCTTAGTACGATCATGGAATTTTGGATTCTTGGCCAACTTTATTGCAGATGTGTTATCAATCATGAGTGGAGTAGATTGTATTTGTTTTACTTGCAAATCTTCAAGAATTTTCCTGAGCCACACAATTTCTTTCGTTGCTTCAGCTGCTGCCACGTATTCTGCTTCTGTTGTGGAATCTGCTGGTACTGATTGTTTGCGTGATCTCCAGGAGACATCTCCTGATCCAAGACTCATATCATATCCTGAAGTAGATACCCCAGTTTCTTTGTCTCCATCGAAGTCTGAATCAGAGTATCCAATCAAGTTGAAGTCGTCCACCTGTGTATACTTGATTCCAAGGTCTTGAGTTCCCTTCAAGTACCTTAGAACTCTTTTTGCAGCAGACCAATGTCCCTCACAAGGCTTTTGCATAAACCTGGAGAGGATTCCAACAGCAAATGAAATGTCTGGTCTGGTAGTAGTGAGGTAGATGAGACTTCCTACAAGCTGTCTATACTTTGTTGCATCCTCAAATTCTTTTCCTTCAGTAGATGTGAGCTTCAAGTTTTGTTCCATTGGAGTAGAAAGGGGATTGCACTCTGTCATGCCAAATCTGTATAACAAATCTCCAATGTATTTCTTTTGAGAAAGAAATATGGACTTTGGATGTTGGGTTACTTCAATGCCAAGATAGTAATGAACATAGCCCAAATCAGTCATTTCAAAAAATTTTCCTAATTCTTTCTTTATGGATGCAATATAGCTTTCATTGTTCCCTGTCATTAAAAGATCATCTACATATACCACAAGATATACAACTGTTTTGCCAACTTTCTTGACAAATAAAGTTGCATCATCAAGATCAAAATGTTTGAAGTTGAGTTTCAGAAGATGCTCAGTTAGTTTTTCATACCAGGCTCGTGGTGCTTGTTTGAGGCCATACAAGGACTTCACAAGTTTTCATACTTTGTGTTCATGTCCTTTCACAGCAAATCCTTCAGGTTGGGACATAAAAACATTCTCTTTTAGATCTCCATTCAAGAATGCAGTTTTTACATCCATTTGATGGACTTTCCAACCGTTCTGAGCAGCTAGTGCAAAGAGTGTCCGGATGGTGGCCCATTTTGCTGTGGGAGCAAAAGTTTCCTCATAATCGACCCCTTCCTTCTGTGCAAATCCTTTTGCCACAAGCCTAGCTTTGTGCTTGTCAAGTGAGCCATCAGCTTTGTACTTGTTCTTGTAGACCCACTTGCAGCCAATTGGTTTGGTTCCAAATGGAGGATCAACCAGCTTCCAAGTGCCATTCTTTATGAGGGCATCATACTCCTTCTGCATCACTTCTTTCCATTCATCATGAGAAGCAGCTTCTTTGAAGGAAGTTGGTTCAAAATCTGTAGACAAGTTCAATTCACAATCATAAGTAACATCCATATCAACAGGTGAATTAGAGTTATCTACATCACCTCCATCTTGTCGGTTTGTATTTCTAGTTCCTGTTTTTCCAATTTCATCAGGATGAACACTTTCAAGTGTCTTTGTCAGCCACTTTGGGGGACCTTTCTGAGATGGTCCAGGCTGTTCTGTTGATTGAGTTGGGTCTGAATCAAGATTGAGTCTCCCAATTCTATCAATTACATCACTTAAAGCATCATCCGTTGTTGAAGTGTCATGCAGGGGAGATTGTTCTTCAGAAGAAGATTCCACATGTTGATCTAGTATAGGAATCCCCCCTTCAAGATGTGGAATCTGATTATCAAACTCTTGAAATGATTTCGGTTTTGTGAATCTATCCAAGCGATCAAGTTGCCGCTCAACAACACTGTCAGATTTGGATGATTCAAGAAAAATGACATCTCTAGATAAAACAAACTTTTTATTTACTTCATCATAAAGGCGGTATGCTTTAGATGTGTTTGAATACCCCAGGAAGATACACTTACGACTTCTAGCACCAAGTTTGTTTCTATGTACCTTTGGTATTAAAGCATAACAGGTGGAACCAAATATCCTGAGATGTTTTACCGAAGGAACATGTCCATACCATAATTCATAAGGAGTCTTGTTTCTTATAGTACTAGATGGACATCTATTCTTTATATATGCAGCACATAGAACAGCATCAGTCCAAAACATTGTCTTTACATTTTTGAAGAAAAGCATGGATCGTACCATATTCAAAATTGTTCTGTTCATTCTTTCAGCTACACCATTCTGTTGAGGATTATAAGGCACAGTTGTTTGATGTTTAATCCCATGTTGGCGAAGATAGTGTTCAAATTCATTTGATGTATATTCTTTTCCATTATCAGTGCGAATAGACCCAATATGAGATTGTGCATCATTTTCAATCCACTTATGAAAATTCTTAAATGTTTGAAAAGCATCAGATTTGTTCTTCAATAAGTAAACCCAACACATTTTGGTGTAATCATCAATAAATGTCATGATATATTTATTTCCATTTGCAGAAGGAACAGGCATTGGACCACATAAATCTGAATGAATAAGTTCAAGCTTCCTATGTGCTCTTGAATGTGAATCATGAAAAGACTGTTTGCTATGCTTTCCTAGAATGCAAGCATCACATTGTTTATGTTTTCTAGGAATTGTAGGCAAACCAGCAACACCATTTTTCTTCAACAAGCGGAGACTATCATAGTTTAAATGTCCAAATCTAGCATGCCATAATAAACTTGATGAAAGTGCACCTTCTTCATGATGAGAAATATATGAGAAATGCTGTGCATGAGCAGAGGTTCCTTGCAGTTTAAGGAGTCTTTCTTCTTCTATACCCCTCATGACAAGTGAGTGGTCAGATGCCTTTCTTACCTCAAGCTTGCCATCAAACATGTGAATGGAGTGACCTTGCTGGCGGATGTGGACCAGGGACAGCAAGTTTCTCTTCAGCTGTGGGAGATATAGAACATGATCCAGAAGAAAGTCTGGAAGACCAGGCAGTTTAAGCCTGATTGTGCCAAGCCCTGATGGCTTGATTTTTGACTGATCTGCAAAGTATACTGCTCCATCAACATTGTTAGTGAAATCTTCAAAGAAATCTCTCCTATGAGTCATATGACAGGTTGCTCCTGAATCAAGCAACCAGTCATTTTTCGAAGAAGCAAGTGAAGCATTAAACAAGTCTTCATTTACTCCAATGTTACATTGTGCCTCAATATAGTGAGCGGATTCAGGTGCTTTACCTTTGTCTGTGTCATCAGTTTTACCTTTCTGCTGATTTCTTCTCTGCTCAACTTTGTCCCATGGTAGCTTGCATGTAGAAGCATCATGTGATCCATTTCGTTTGCAGCGAATGCAATGCAGATCTGCCTTTTCTGCTTGAGGATGTCTGCCCCCCCTGCCTCTGAAGTATCTTCCTCTTCCTCTTCGTCCACCTCTTCCTCTTGTAGAATCTTGGGCAGGCTGCTTTTCTTTATGAGCAAGGCAAACAGTCTCTTTAGAAGATTCAGGGACTGTTTTCTTTCCAAAGGCTTTCTCTCTTTCAGCAAACTTTTTCACAAGAGTGTCAAAGGTTATATCTTTAAGATTTCCATTTGCTTGTAAAGACTCAAGATAGTTAGAGTAGGTAGGATAGAGTGCTTTGAGAAAGGCAATAAGAGAGATATCTAGCTCAACCTTAGTGGATTTAATGTCATGCACTATAGACTTTATTTCAGAAGCAAGAGTAAGAGGATCATTATTTTTTAGTTCAAGAATGAAGAGTTTAATCATGAGCTGAACAACTTCAAGTGCAGAATGTGTATCATAGAGTTCTTTGAGCTTTTGTAAAGCTTCAAAGGCAGTGGAATAGCATGAAATATGACGACTTACTTCCTCTTTTACAGATGCTGCGATTAATGCAAAGGCTTTGCTGTTCTTGTTTTCCCAAATGGCGAGTTCTTTGTCTGATGTGGGCTGCACAGGGTCTCTGTCTTCTTCTCCGACACACACACCTTTCCACAGCTCATTGTAGATGAGGGTGTGTTTCACCATCCGAGACCATTCAGGATAGTTCTCCTTGCCAGTGAGAACTATTCCGACCATTGAAATGATTGAATGCATTCTGTAAAAAAAAATATCTCTGCCAAAAAACACTTCTGTTGAGAGAGAAAAAAAATCCTTATATGATAGCCTTATGCATTCTCCATATATATATATATCACTGCTCATATATATATTACTGTTCAACAAAACTAGGGTGCTCACTGCTTACATATATCAATATCTTCAACAAAAAAATAGCGCTCACATATATATGACTGCTTACATATATCACTGCTGAACAAAAAAGGGCACTCACTGCTTACATATATCAAACAAAAAGGTGCTCATATGAAAATATATGTATATCACTGTTTAAAAAAAGGAGGGCGCATATATATATCACAGTTTTGACAAAAAAAGCAGTCACCAATATATACTCCACACAGTGAACATATACCACCAATACCACCAATTTATGGGGTTGTAATGGAAGTGTATTACTGTTGTTGTTGCGACCCATGATAGGATTTGTTGATGGCGTGTTATTGCAGCAAGGTATCTCTCAAACCTTCGAAAACCTTAAGACAAGTCTCAGCGTTTAATACCGCAGTCTTAGGATTTGTTGATGGCGTGTTATTGCAGCAAAGATATCTGCGAAAACCTTAAGACCGTGCTCAAAAAGAGACGCAGTCTCGGCTTGCATACCACAGTCTCATCGTTTAATACCGCAGTCTTAGCTCTCCACGGCCATGGCCAGCATTCACCATGGACGAGTCACGCTGCCATTAGACCATCCTCGCCCAGACGACCATCTCATCAGTGCTATCTGAATGGGCAATACAGTATTGTAAGACAGGCAAGTATTGTTACATCAGGTTGAACACCAGGGGCTGCATCAAATAAGAAGCTTTTCGATACCACAGTCTTAATACCAGCGTTTAATACCACAGCACTTTAAAAAAGGCGCAGTCACCAGTGAGAAATCATTGTGATTCCGGGAGACGCAAGCACAAAGGTCTACACCGAACAACTTCAACTGCAGTATATCACAGTTCAACAAACATAAAAACGCAGGTCTTCAATTCATTAGACGCAGTCTTCAATATACCATAACAAGAAATACATTAAACGCAGGTCTTTAATTCATTAAACGCAGTCTTCAATATACCATACGCAGGTCTTCAATACATTAAGCGCAGTCATCTTACCGTTGTCAGGCCACAATACGTTGCAAAAAAACGCAGGCTTCTTCAAAACGCAGTCACAGTGTCTTCAAAACCATAAACGCAGGTCTTCTCTTCCTTGAACGGACCTCAACGCAGCGTATGCAGCGATGTCAGAGGGGAGCAGATGTCAGGCCATTCAGAGAGCGTATGCAGCGCTGGTGCGCCAGGGAGCAGAGGCAGCAGAGGAGTTACGCTATTTCTGGAACCTGGGACCTGTGCTCTGATACCATGTCAGGCCAGGTTAGCTCAGAAATTAATGAGCGCAAAACAACTGAGTGTGTATTATTCATTCAACTATTATTATTTATACAAATACAAAAACGGATCAGTTCATCTTCTAGATGACTGTCCGGCTTCACCTCATCCGTTTCGGATTAGGTGTCAACAGAAAGACCAAATCTTCAAAAACATAAAAATCAATCTAAATAAGGAGAGACCTCTCTCCCTCAAAAAGAGAATAATCAAACAGAAAATGTTCCAATAAATCCTCCTATCATAGAACAACCCTTGGTATCAATTAGACCACCTTTCCCTAAATAGTTGAAAATTGATGAAAGAGTGGAAAAACAAATTACATTGCCTGATTACAATATGTTGGATGAATTGAGAAATATCTGTATCAAAATTCCTTTATTACAAGCCATAAAAGAAATACCAATTTTTGCAAAAACAATTAAGGAATTAAGTACTCAAAGATCTGGAAGAAAAAGAAAAGACATAAAAAGAATTCAATTAGTCAGGAAAATTGCAAACATCATGATGGGGAAAATGACAATTCAAAAATATCTATATCCCGGGAGCCCCATTGTAAAAATTCACATGAATGGAATTGAAATACCAAACACATTGATTGATCTAGGAGCAGCCATAAATATAATGAGTAAACAAGTCATGGATTCACTTAGGCTTCCTAACCTTTAATACACACCAACACTATTACCATGAGCAGATAGGTCTGTGATTAAACTTGATGGTGTGTTGGAGGATATTTGTGTATCCTTAGATTCTTGGGAATATCTTGTTGATTTCATGGTCTTAACACCCAAGAATAATTTAGGAGGACACTCATTAATCCTAGGAAGACCTTGGTTAGCTACAGCTGATGCTTTCATTGGTTGTAGATCAGGTGACATGTTTATCTCAGATGGAAATTCTACAAAGAAATTTACATTATACCCTCCTGCAAGAACAACAATAGAAATAGAGAATGAAGAATGGATAGATGATGAAGATGATATACAACCTATTTTCACTACTGGACAAATAGGAAAGGAAGACCAAATTTTAAATCTATTGGAAAATAATGAATCTTCCTCACATTATGACCATAGTCGAAATGAATATCTCTCATCTAGACAAGTATCATTTCTCTCCATGGAAAATTTTGGGAATTCTGTAATAGAAATCTTTCCAGGTAAAACTTTGAATATTAATGAAAACTTGAAAGGATTACAAAAGAATCAACTGATAGAAGTCTTACAGAAACATTCTTTTGCTTTTGCATGGGAATATACTGATATGAGGGGAATTGATCCTAAAACTTGCATACATCATATCTACATTGAACAAAGTGCAAGACTAGTTAGACAGCCACAACGAAGAATGAACCCAAATCTAAAAGAAATTGTTGAGGAATTGCAAAAGTTGCTAAATGTAAATTTCATTTATCTGATATTAGACAGTTAGTGGGTTTTACCCCTAGTAATCGTTCCAAAGAAAAATGGAAAATGGAGAGTATGCATCAATTACAGGGAATTTAATAAAGAAACATTAAAATACCACTTTCCACTTCCTTTCATAGATCAAGTCGTAGACACATTAGCAGGGAAAAGGTATTTTTCATTTTTGGACGGTTTTAGTGGATAACCAAATTTAGGTAGCACCTGGAGATCAAGATAAAACCACATTCACCTCTCCATGGGGAACTTCTGCTTACCAAGTATTTCCTTTTGGATTATGCAATGCTCTGGCAACATTCCAAAGAGCAGTCCTTGGAATTTTCTCTGATCTTAAGAAAAAAAATTAATAAGATGAAAAGAAAAAAATCTCTTGTTAAGTCATGAGAAATGTTTCATGATGTTTAACGAAGGAATTGTTTTAGGTCACCATATTTCAGGGGATGGAATTAAGGTGGACTCATCTAAAGTTGAGGTCATTTCTAAATTATCAGTGCCAAACGGTCGGCGAGATGTTAGGAGTTTTCTTGGTTTTAGTGGATATTATAGAATATTTATAGAAAGCTTTACAAAAATTGCATCTCCACTCTTTAAACTACTTACCAAGGACTGTGAATTCAATTGGGATTTTGATTGTCAAGCTACCTTTGAAACTTTGAAAAAGAGAATTTCTGAAGCACCTATCCTAAAAGGACCTAATTGGAAATTGCCTTTCCATATATCAACTGATGCTTCAGATACAGCCTTGGGAGCTGTGTTAGGGCAAAAATACCTTACTCCTTATGCAATCTATTATACCAGTAAAAATTTAACTCCTATACTATAACTGAGAAGGAGTTTTTAGCCATAGTTCATGCCATTAACAAATTCAGACATTATATAACTAGCTATGAAACTTTCATTCACACAAACCATTCTTCCATTAGATACCTAATGAATAAACCAATCACTAATGGAAGAATAACCAGATGGCTCTTATTGTTACAAGAATTCAACATCACCATTCTAGATAGACCCAAAAAACAAAACACAGTTGCTGACTTTTTATCTAGAATTCAGAATGATAATAATGATCAACCTGTAGAAGATAAATTTCCTGATGAATACCTTTTTGCAGTATCTACTAAATCACCTTGGTATGCAGATATTGCTAATTATTTAGCTACATGGAAAATGCCATTTCATTTGTCTCCTAGAGAAAAGAGGAGGATTGTTAAGTTATGGTATGTTCTATGCTTATAATAGTTTACTTCTTTTCTTTATTATATTCCACAGATTAGCAATCACATGTACATAAAGTAAAGTGCAGATAGAACATTAAACGATCGACAGAAAACAAGCCACGACAAGAGACACAAGATGTGGCGGCTAGCCAGGGACAAACCCCACAATGTGTGGGGAAACCCTTTGATCAAATCTTCTTTTATCTTCAATAATTCAGCAGAGAGAAATAGTACAATAAATCTGATTTATGTCAGCAGTAGCAAACCCTAGATCAACAGCATCAGCATTAGCAGCTTTATCATCAAATTAGGGCAAACGATATCTCACAAACCGACCATTGGATCGTCTTGATTCCACCACCAAAAGTTGCGGCTTCTAGAGGAGGTTTAGATGAACCTATAGCATAGTTCAGACGAGATCTTCTGGTCCACGCAAGTCAAAATTTACTTCTGCAGTTGCAGCTTCAATTTCAACAGCTTCCTTCAAACTAGGGCAGTCGATATCTTGCAAATCATCCATCGGATTGACTTGATTCCACCACCAAAAGTTGCAGCTTTCAGAGGAGGTTCAGATGAACCTATAGCACAGTTCAGATTAGGAGATATTCTAGTCCACGCAGATTAAACTTTACTTTTGCAGTTGCAGCTTCCGGCTTCACATGTGTGAGGGAGAGACCCTTTTCTGCGCAGTAGAGAAGAGACTCTTTTCTGCGCAGTAGAGAGAGAGAGAGATGTGATGAGTTGAGTGAGTGCAAATGAGGAAAAGTCCTCTTGTATTTATACACAACTGATGATGTTTGAATAGATGCGACTGTTGGGCTTCTGAGCCTACATGAGTTGTAGGTCGGCTTGATAATAATTCCATAATCAAAATAAATTCATATCTCCATAAATACTTATCGGAATCGTATGATCTTTATATCAATCCTACACCTCTCGACGAGAGGAATCTAATAAAAATATTATCAGCCATGAATAAGATGACCCACATGAAGTTTGGCCCTAGTTTCCAATTTTAACACTCCCTCTCAACTAGGGATAACTTCATCTGCAATCTGTCTGATGGTCGCTACTATTCATCCATCAAATGCACTGCCTTGTACAACCTGACCCTTGCCCTGCTCTGCTCTATTCTGCCTGTTCTTCTTTATCTTGTTTTTCCCTATGTTGATCTGTATTGTTCTGCTCTGTTCTACTCTGCTCTTGCATTGTTCTGTTCTGCTCTGCTTTTGTCCGAATTATGAAGAAGAAGAAATGATTGAGGATGTATCATACTAACTCAAAGTCAATCTCAGAGTATGTACCACTGGTCCCAGACCAATCTCAACCAACCCGAAGTCAGCGTCATAGTGAGTACAACTCCACTAGTCCCAGACCAGTATCATCCTCCACTGACTCAAAGTCAGTCTCATAGTGCGTACCATTGGTCCCAGATCAGTCTCAACTGACCCGAAGTCAGCTTCATAGTAGGTACCACTCCTACCACTGGTCCCAGACTAGTATCGCAGTCTCAGAGAGTGTACCACTGGTCCCAGACCAGTCTCAACCGACCCGAAGTCAGCGTCATAGTATGTACCACTCTCACTGGTCCCAGACCAGTACTGCACTGACACAAAGTCAGTCTCAGAGTATGTACCACTAGTCCCAGACCAATCTCAACTGACCCGAAGTTAGTGTCATAGTATGGTACAACTCCTACCACTGGTCCCAAACCAGTATAATTGATCCCAGATCAATGGAGGTCATCCTATCATAGGGAGTATGGTAGATACAACGATGCGTCCATCGGTACTACTATGGTCCCTAACTTCATTTCCCTGCTCATTGATCAGATGAGAGGTACTTCCCATGAGTCCCAAACTGCATGGGTAGGATGCCTCGTCAGGAGAACTAATCAATCATGTCCTCACAGGAGAACACATCAATCCTGCTACAATCGCCATGGAGAACACATCAATCCTACTACAATCACCATGGAGAACACATCAATCCATGCCTCACAGGAGAACACATCAATCCTGCTACAATCACCATGGAGAACACATCAATCCAGGCCTCACAAGAGAACACATCAATCCTACTACAATCGCCATGGAGAACACATCAATCCAGGCCTCACAGGAGAACTAATCATCCAGCTACATAGGAGAACGAATCATCCTATTCCACAAGAAAGCGAATCATCTTGTCCCATAAGAGAGCGAATCATCTTGTTCCAGTGCGCACCACATGGGGAGGGTGAGTCACCCTGTGGTCGTATGTTGCTCCAATAAGAACTGTAAGCCCTTAGAGCTCAATGTATGCAACATGCAGAACCCTTTTACAAGGGTTTCTTGACGACTCCAAGTCATTTTGGAAAATCACATATTAGATCTTTCCTCGGGGCTTTGACAAGGTGTATCGACCTGTACATCATCTTAATGCGATACTCCTTTCTCATCAACTTACCATATCCCAGATGATGTCTATCTGCTAGAGAAATCGACGAATACGGGATTCCTCAATAATCGAATCCCACCTCTAGTTGTTACAGAGAATCATAGTGGTATGTGTTCAAACAGCTCACTGAAGAGCTTCCCTAACCAGGCATCTTCAAACGAGATCATACTCGTACATATGTATCTAGTCTCGGCGGTGCTTATGGAAACCAACTTCTGCTTCCTGCTCATTCATTATATCGAAGCAGAATCCAAAGAGAAACAGCAGTAAAAAGTGCTCCAGTGATCCTCCACACTACCTGCCTAATCAACATTCGAATAATCATGCAGTTTCATATTTCCGGTAGTGTATCTCAATCCATGAGATATTGTGTCCTAAACACATCTCAGAATATTCTTGGCACCAATCTAGTGAGGCTCAACCAAATATGAGCTCACAATGCTAACTGCAAAACATATGTTCGGACGGAGGTTCACCAAGAACATCAACGCGAATGAGTTTTTGAAACTCAGCCATTTCCCAAATCTGGTACCACGTCACTACCATATAACTTCTGAAAGTTAAGATCCTTGAGGTAGTCATAGGCTTGCAATCCATCATACCAAATATTTTCAGAATCTTCACCACATATTTTCCTTGAGATAGGAAAATTTCCCTTGGCTTCTGCCACACTTCAAGTCCTTGGTTCTTCATTTCAAATTCAAAAGCCAACTCCCTCTTTCATTTGTGAATGAGAGGCTTGTCATCTTCAACCTTAAGGTAAAGGTTAGGATCGGCTTCACTCCCAGTGAATCCCAGCTTCATCAAGTAGCTATCAATCCTCTCATACCATGCTCGGGGTACTTGCTTCAGCCCATAGAGAGCCTCCTTCAACCTACATACATGAGATTTTCAATCCTAAATCTCAAATACTTTAGGTTGCTCCACATAGACCTCTTCTTTGATTGAATTGTGCAAGAACGCGGTCTTGACATCCATCTGATGTAGGTTCCATCCTTGTGAAGCCGCAAGGGCTATGATCGAGCGGATGGTTGTATATCTAGCAACAGGTGCAAATATCACATCATAGTCTATACCTTCCTTCTGGGAGAAACCACGAGCAACAAAACGAGCCTTATACTTTTCTGTACTTCCATCTGCTGCAGCTTTATCTTGTAAAGCCATTTTGAAGTAACAATTGTCTTGTCTTGGGGTCTGGGACTACTTCCCAGACATCATTATCCATAATGGTCATAGCATCCTTCCATACTTGATGCTTGACGGCATCTGAGAATGATGAAGACTCATTTTATATGATGGTGTTCATACTTGTCAGGTATCCCTGATACCTGTTAAGTTTCTTGCTTTCATGGAAGGTTCCTCATGGTGTAGCATGTCCTTTAGCATCATCAAGTATCCCCCTAAGCCATGAAGGCCTCTTCCTCGAAGAGGAAGGCTCAGGTGGATAAATAGGATCCATGGGTTTCTCCACATCAGGCATTGTTACATCATCTACCCATAGAGACAGCTTCCACAATCGTATAGTTCTTCCTTTTCACCACACCATTCTGCTCAGGAGTATGTGGTGTAGTAGTCTCCCTCTTAATGCTAGCCTCAGATATGCTTGAGTGAACCAAATGTAATATATCATAGGTCTTGCTTTGGCTTGAGGGGAATGGTCCCATTTTGAGCTTTCCTTCGGCACATCTTGGACATACACCTTCTTTCTCTACTCGAAATTCGGGCATCCCTGTCACCATTTGTCTTACACCGAGTAGAGCTTTATAATGAAGGTGGGCAAACCTCCAATGCCAAAGTTCGGACTGAAGAGATGCGTCATAAGACATGACACCTACCTGACTTTCATCGACCTAATAACATGAAACCAAGAGTAAAGGCATCTTTAACATTATTTCGATACACGTACCTTGCCATCGCTGAAGGTTTCCTTGTAGCCAAGATGGACACCAGGTTCTTTCGGAGGTCAGGTGCATTTAATATCCTGGAATTTCTAGCCTTCTTAAATGGTTGTCCTCTTCCTTGATTCCTAGCTCTCCTCTTACCTTTGCTATTGAATTTGTCATTCCTTTGATTTCCATCAAAGGGATTTTGATCATCGTCCTAGTGTGAGTCCTTTCTATCAGAGCACTCCCTTGCATAGTGACTTGCTTTATCGCAGATGTAACATCGTCCTTTTCTTCCACCCTTAGGTTCAGCCTTTCCTTTTGATTTAGTCCCGGAATTATTTCTTTTATTAGCATGAGAAGAAAAGGTAGCAGGAGGACCTTTAGGCATGGGCATTTCTTGCTCTTCTACCCTTGTTTCTTCTTGAATGCATCTAGCCATTAATTCCTTGAAACTAGGAATTACATGATTGTTCAAAAGAGTAGTCCTGAACACGTACCATTCGGATGGTAATCCTCTAAGAGTCATGAGTGCCATTTCCCTATCAGTAATAGTCTCCCCAATAGATAGGAGATCGTTCTTGATCTCGGTGATTCTTAAGAAATATGCTTACATTCTCTCATCTTTACCCTTCTTAATTTCCTTCAGCTTATTTCTAAGAAACAAAACTTGATTTGCATCATTAACTTTAAATAAACTCACCAGTCTATCGTAGATTTCCTTGGAGGTGTTTAGGTCAGAGATGTAAGCCACCAAGTGCTTGTCGATAGAGTCCCGAATGATCTTCTTTGTTTTAACTTCTTCATTTTTCCATTTGTTCCAGGCAGAAGCGGATGCATTTGATGGAGGCTCAACAATATTGCCTCTCACATGGTCCAACACTCCTTGTTCTTCTAATATAGCCTTGCCTATCTTCTCTTCGGTGATTGTTGTTGCTCTTGCTCAGGCTTTGTCTTCACCTCAGCTCTGATACCATGTTAAGCTATGGTATGTTCTATGCTTATAATAGTTTACTTCTTTTCCTTATTATATTCCACAGATTAGCAATCACATGTACATAAAGTAAAGTGCAGATAGAACATTAAACGATCGATAGAAAACAAGCCAAGACAAGAGACACAAGATGTGGCAGCTAGCTAGGGACAAACCCCACAATGTGTGGGGAAACCCTTTGATCAAATCTTCTTTTATCTTCAATAATTTAGTAGAGATAAATAGTACAATAAATCTGATTTATGTCAGCAGTAGAAAACCCTAGATCAACAGCGTCAGCATTAGCGGCTTCATCATCAAACTAGGGCAAACGATATCTCACAAGCCAACAGTCGGATCGGCTTGATTCCACCACCAAAAGTTGCGGCTTCCAGAGGAGGTTTAGATGAACCTACAGCATATTTTAGATAAGGAGATCTTCTAGTCCACATAGGTCAAACTTTACTTCTGCAGTTGCAGCTTCAGTTTCCGCAGCTTCCTTCAAACTAGGGCAGTCGATATCTTGCAAACCATCCATCGGATTGACTTGATTCCACCACCAAAAGTTGCGGCTTTCAGAGGAGGTTCAAATGAACCTACAGCACAATTCAGATGAGGAGATATTCTAGTCCACGCAAGTCAAACTTTACTTCTGCAGTTGCAACTTCAGTTTCAGCAGCTTCCGGCTTCACATGTGTGAGGGAGAGACCCTTTTCTGCGTAGTAGAGAGAGAGAGATGTGATGAGTTGAGTGAGTGAAAATGAGGAAAAGTCCTCTTGTATTTATACACAACTGATGATGTTTGAATAGATGCGACTGTTGGGCTTCTAAGCCTACATGAGTTGTAGGTCGGCTTGATAATAATTCCGTAATCAAAATAAATTCATATCTCCATAAATACTTATCGGAATCGGATGATCTTTATATCAATCCTACACCTCTCGATAAGAGGAATCTAATAAAAATATTATTCGCCATGAATAATATGACCCACATGAAGTTTTTCCCTAGTTGCCAATTTTAACAAGGATAGTTCACAATAGCACATCTTATTCATGGATAAACGAAGGGTTATACAAAATAAGACCATATCTCATTATCAGAAGATGTGTTCGAGAGGATGAAATACCAGAAATACTTAAAGCTTGCCATGATGAACCATGTGGAGGACATTTTTCTGACAAAATAACTGCTTATAAAGTCTTACTTTTAGGATATTATTGGCCTTCCATTTTCAGGGATACCAAGGAATATGTTAAAATATGTGATAGTTGTCAGAGAATGGGAAAACCCACTCTTTCAAATGAAATTCCATTATAGCCACAGGTACTCATTAAACCATTTGAAAAATGGGCACTAGATTTTGTTGGTCCAATCAACCCACCTTCAAAGCAAAAAAGGTATATTCTGGTATGTACTAATTATGTCACTAAATGGGTAGAAGCTAAAGCACTTCCTTTTGCTACTGAAAATGTTGTAGTTTCATTTCTTTTTGAGGATATTTTCACTCGTTTTGGTGTTCCAAGAGAAATTGTAACAGATCAAGGAACATAGTTTACATCCAGATTAGTGCAGAAGTTTGTGGAGCAGTACAAAATCAAACATCGAAAGTCCACTATGTACCATCCACAAGCCAATGGACAAGTTGAGTCTACAAATAAGGTGATTGAAGCAATCCTTACCAATACTGTACACTTACACAGGAAGGACTGGGTAGAAAAGCTTCTAGAAGCTTTGTGGGCTTATAGAACTACATGGAGAAGTACTACAGGACATACTCCCTATGAACTTGTTTATGGGAAGCAGGTCTTACTTCCAATAGAATTCCAGATCCAAACTTATAAAACAGCAATCCAGCTAGATATTGACTTATCACAAGCACAAAAGCAAAGGATGAGACAACTTAATGAGCTTGATGAAATAAGACAAGAAGCCCTCCAGAATACTAGCCTTGTTCAACAATAGAGATCCAAATGGAATGATAAGTAAATTAAAGAAAGAAAATTTCATTTGGGAGATTGGGCATTAGTCTTTGATTCAAAGTTCAAAATTTTCCAAGGAAAATTCCAAACCCACTGGCTTGAACCTTATGAAGTTGAAAATGTTTTTGACAATGGTGCAGTTAGAATGAGGACTATTGATGAAGAGAAAATTCCTCTTTTAATGAATGGACATCAACTCATACTTTATCAGAAGCCATTGACAAAAGAATCATTTGTCAAAATTTTCCAAGATAATTCAGAATTGAAGATGGTTGAGAAGAGTTCTTCTTTTCCACCTTAGAAATTTTGCTTTTCTATTAAAATAATAATAATAATAATAATAATAAAATGTGTATATATATATATATAATATTCAAAAAAAAAGTATAAATATGAAAACCAACATGTTCTTGGCATGATTATACAGAAAATTTGAGTGAAAACCAACTCCTGTTGGCACCTTAAATTTTCTTTCCAAAAGTAAAAATTCCTTTCTTAAAGTTTTTTTTTAGCTACAGAATCTGCAACTTTGTGTAGCTCAGGAAATTTTCTGCATATAGGACAAGTTTCTGCATCTCGGACAAGTTTCTGCAACTAGGACAAGTTTCTGCAACTCTAATAAAAATTTTGTAGCCAACTTGACAGGAACACTTGGTGATTCGAATTGAAGAATAATTGACAGTGCAAAGTACCTACAGGAGATATCAAAGGACAATTAAGGTTAGCAAGTTAATCAAAGGTATGTGATACTTTAATTTTACAATGAGGATTAATATATTGCATATATGAACTAAGAGGACATAGCACTGCCAAAATAAAATGAAATCATTGCAAATTAAGGGTGATGGTCACTTGTCAAAATCATCATAATCCACCACTTAAACTCTTGCCTTGTCCCCATTCTGAATCGGTCACTGAATCATTATTTTGAATGCACTCCAACGGTCAATTCATTCCCATGGCCTTCATTATAATTCACCTGTTCTTCCATTTCCCTGAATTCACATAGCCTCTCTGTCTCTCCACCACTGAACGAAACCCTACCAACACCATTTTTCCAGTCAAGTGAGCAGTTCTTGAGATGAAGCATCTTCCATAATGGGTATTATTGTCTGAACCGATCCAACAAGGAATAAATTCGTACAAGGATATCCTCAGACGAGGGAGTTGTTGCACAAAGTACAGTGGCTACAATTCATAGAGAAATTCAGCGGTTTCCACAAGGAGGTGACAAATACTTTTGCATGTTCATTTGATGGAACAGACGTTGAAATAAGAGACATCAAGTTCACCATAACAGAGTCCCTAATTGTAGAAGCTACTAAACTGCCCAGAAATGGAGAAAAATGGTTCAAAAAAAGGGGAATCAATGGAGAATATTGGAGAGTTCTCCTCAAAAATCCAAACATGGACACCACTGTCTTCAAGAAAGGTATCCCTAGTACAGCCCTTAAGAGTAAATGGAGGAACTTGCTCCTTGTACTTCAGAAATATATTACTTGTGAGGGTCGGTTTGGATACATGTATTTCTACCACATTAGAATAATGATGAATTTTCTTGAGGTGCACCAAATGAATCTTCCTTATTTCCTCTTTCATGGTCTTAAGAAAATTTCCATGAATGTTGAAAAGAAAATTGAATTCATAGACAATACCATGTATCATCATGGATTGATAAAGACCTTAGTTGAGTTTCACCTTCAGAATATAGGGGATGATAACTAAGAAAAATTTCTAGTAAGGAACCATTTTGAAGAAAGATCTCTTGAATAGCCCAGTAGTAGTAGAACCCTCAAGAGAAGGAAGAGAACAATGGAAACAATAGAAGAACAAGAACCTTAGTCTCAACAGGAAATATCAAAGGATGAACTACCCATAGTGGATATTTTGCAGAAAATGAAAAGGGAAAATCTTAGAAGAAGGAAAGCTAGCAAAAGAATAGAGGATTCACCAGAAACCAAGATCCTTCCTCAGGAAAAGAAGCCAAAAGTTAAAAAGAGGAAAGCACAGGGATTATAAACCTCATGACTGAGGAGAAGTAACAGATTGAATACAAGGCAACAAGTAGTTTCAGAAGCTACAGAGTATATCGATCTTGAGGAGAGGGAGCCGACTGAAGACCCAGAAGGTCCTCCAAAAGGATCACCAAAACTGTCACCAAAGGTGTCATCACCACCCTGTAGTTCACCTCCAAGAAGTCTAGTGCATAGTCCAAGTGTTGATCCTATTCAACAAGAGATTTATGACTACATAGAGTCATTAGAAAGGAAAGAAGCAACAACTAAAGAATCAATCCAAAGTCTAGGAGAAGGAAGCAATCAGTTCAATGAGCCACAAGAACCTTCAGCCTCTAATGTTTTAAAGCAAGAGATCTTTGAGCTGGAGACATTGAACAAATATCTCAAAAATGAAAATTAGACATTGAAAGCACAGAATGGGATTCAAATTGCAAAGAGTGACAACCTTATTCTTCATTTGAGTTTATGGTACAAAAAGAACAAGAAGTTGAAGAAGGAAAATAGGGCAATGCAAAGAGAAATCATCAACCTAAAATATAAGATCCTCATGAAGAAACCAAGAATTCTAGTGGTTGCCAGAAAGAAGAAGAAAGTGAATCCTGAATGTGATAATCAAAGGGCACAAGAGAATGAAAATGATGAATTGTATGAGGACATACAAAACCTCCAGCATGGGGGAATGTAGAGTCCAAGGACTACCTTACCTTGACACCCTTTTTGCCTATACTTCTTCCTTTTTCCTATACCTATCACCTAAATAAATGCAATAGACACAAGGTTTTGTTAAGGTAAGCACTTACATGTCCTCTTTTTCATATTTGTCTATATACCTTATTGTTTTGTTAAAGTGTGCATTTAGCTACGGAATTGGCCTGTTTCTGCAGCTAATCCGAGTTTCTGTAGCTACCTCCATTGTTGACAGGGTTCAAGTGCACCAGCTAAGAAAAAGAAGATATGGATGGATGAGGAATGATCCCCTCATGGATTCTTTCCTATTCTCTCGAGCCAATCCTTCAAGAAGATCGCACTGTAACACAATCAACCTCAAAGTCAACTGCAAGATTATTGTCGAGACAGAGTCTAAGTTTTCACGAAATCTTATCGATTTGCTTTTCCAAATAGCAAATCGATTATTTAGTGATAAAGTTTGATTTAATATGATTGAAATAAATATATGTAAGCTTAAAACTCTTGTATTGTTATTCAGAGAAATATTATAAAAGCAATGGACGCTCTGTGTTTTGGGTGCGCGCCACTATATGTAAATTCTGAGAACATCTTGTTAAACTTGTTTGCGAGTAATAGACTTGGTTCATATTTTCCAAGTTGCGTTGATTGAAGATTGTCGACTATTTCATGGAGGGCCCCTATGTAGAGTACAATTCTTTGACCAATTGCACATAGATTTCTTTAATTTCTTAAAAGTTAAATTGTAGATGCTTTGTTTTGTGTTTTGAAATGCAGTATAATGGAATTTGCGATTAAACTATTGTCTGCATAAGAAATTTCCTTTGCTTTCTACCTAGCCTAATTCTGTTATTTAATTTTATTTTTATCTAGTACAATTTGATCATCTCCTTTGCTTTCTACCTAGTGTAGTTCAACTGTCTCATTTCATAGCTTAGTTTCTTTTCAATTTATCAGTTTTATTTCTTGTTTGGATGAAGTTGAATGAGTTAAAGAGTGACAGTCTTTTTCTTGGAAATTAAATTCAGACATCATTCATTTTCAATTTGATAGAATAGATCTCTCTTGCACACAGTAATCTATACTTGGTTGCAGCATAAAATTCAAGATAAAATAAAAAACGGTCTAACAAAAGTAGAGTTTAGGATCAATCTCAAACCATCCACAAAACTGATTCAATAGAGATTAATTTTTAGGATAACCAACAAACAACTTTAAGAACAATACTCTAATATAATCAGTAATACCATCTCCATATTAATTCTAAGTTTATACCTTAACAATAACATAGATATATTAACAACATAAAATAACTTCTAGCACATATAATGCAATTGTGGTTCATAATATACCTTCCCTGGTCAATAATTTATGATGACAATTTAAGAACATTAAATTGGCTAAACACATGTCAATTCAAAATTATGATTTGCACAAATCTGCCCTTGAAATATTGCTTCAGAAAATGGATGAACTAGAGAGACATATGAGTGGTGAATGTCTAGATATCCTTGTTCATTCATTAAATCAGAAACCTCATTTTGGTCTTCACAAACCTAATCTTGAAATAAAAACCCAGAGAAAGAACAATCTGATTGACTATCATCATCCTTTTCTTGGTGATTTGAAAATTGTTGAATATGTTCATCAATCTCAAGAGAACAAACCCATTGTACATTATTATTGAACTCAGAAGATGGAAAATGACTATCATCATTAAAATCTTGTTCAATTTCATTTTCAGCCATAAATTTCATTTTCTGCCATAGAGGGAAAAAAGGCTTGTTGACAAGATAAGTCAGTTGACTGAATTGCTTGATTGTATGAAGTATAAGCAGGTAGTTGTATATCCTTATCTAACTTAATAGAAAAATCAAAAACATCTTCAACGGACTCCTGATTTATTTCATTTACAGTCAAAGTATAAACATTTGTTGGCTAGAAATTCTCATAACTGATTTATGACCTCTCATCTTGATGCAAAGATAACTCAAGAAAAGCTTGTTCAATCTCATCAGTCATTAGATATTTATCATCAATATCAATCCCTATGAACTGAAAAAGGTCCTCAAACTTTCCACAAAAATTTTCTATCAGCAATAAAGAAGGGTAATGCGGCTTATAATTGTCACAAAATGCTATATGAAAATCTTTAAGTGAATATAGACTAGCAACAGGCAATCCCTCATACCATGACCTGGCATTATCCTCTAAGTTTTCCATGAACATCTTCATCAAACAATCCTTAGGAAACTGCAAGCCTAGCCTATGTATATGTATATGAAATTTAATCAAATGTATAGCAACATTGTCATATTTTACATCTTTGAACCTAGGCAGATTTGTTTGCCAATCTACTTTAGGTATCTGATTTGGAAAACCAATAATGTGAGCACAATTCATAGGAGCATACCTTCTAGGAATTGAATCCATATTGAGAACACTCACCAATAAAACCTTGATTTCTAGATCCTGATGCCAGTGGAGTCTTTGAGTCAGGTGTGAAAATTTCTAACCCAAAATTCTACTGTAGTAACTGGTTTATTTCACCTACTTATTTCTCACAATAAGTTATTTATGAAATCCCTTCAGCAAACATTAAAATAAATTCTACTGCAGTTATCACATAATTACATAGAGAAAAATAACAGTGATATACAAGCACAAGAATCAATCACATCAACATAGTTATTTTTGGATAATTGTCCCTAGAAAAAACCAATGTGGGAAAACCAATGCAGCAGATGAGGGTTTTATTAATCCTCAGAAACAATCACTTTACAAGGAATGATTTTACAGAGAAACTGAGACACTACTGAGAAAGAACACCTGAGGCAAGGTTCATCCCTCTGCCAGAACTTTCTGACAACCTAGAGACCCTTCTCCCACTTCTACGTCACTTCTGCATCACTCTGCATGGTTCTGTGTCCCTCTGCATCAGCCTGTGTGAGGACTGCATCTTCCCTCTGCATTGTCTCTCAATACCCCTACGTCACCTCCTCCTCAGTCACTGACTGTTGTTGATGCCCTCCTCTTCCTCCACCCTGCAACTCTCCCTCTGAAATCGATCTCCTTCTCTTTGAGAATCGATTTTCCTTGGGATACTGAGTATCTGCTGGTGTGTCTCCAAATGATTCTCAATTCTTCTCTTATACTTTTTCGTTTGATGAATCAACAGTCGAGATTAATTCTTTAATCAACGGCTAAGATTAAAATAGACTTGATCCTCGTCTCTTAGAAGCTTCCCACCCATATCTTTATTAATACCCATTAATATTTTTATTTTCCTAAGTTTAGACTTAGGAACCCATTAAAAAGATTAATTATTTTAATAACTCCTCACCCGCGTGAAATTTCTCTAAACAATTTTTGGGCTTTGGAGATCTCATATGTTCTAGCCCCTCCAAAAAAATTTATACCTAGAGCACACTCGATGCTACCCAAAATAAACACTCCCTCTTAGTGAGGAATGTCCTCTAGTAGTACTTCCCAATAGAAGCACCACACTGATCCACAACATCGGTCCTGTTAGTGTCGGTCTTGAGCCCTCCATCGGTGATCAAAAGCTCTTTGCATATGCATAGGTAGGTGTCTCATCAGTGTCAGTTTTGCATCCCGTTAGGCATGCCATAAAACTGATGGAGGAGCTGGTCCTTGTTCCCTTCTTGGCTTTGCTGGATCAGGTCATCTCAGTTAATGAACTTGTGTCACGCTTGTTTTGTTTTGTCTTGAGGTCCCAAGTCTTAGGTCTAGGGTTTTGGTCAAAAATCACTGCAAGGTCATGAGTCAGAGGTCTAATAGTCCCTAGCAAGCCCATTGATATTTTTCATCAGGTACAGCTCATTTATACCTTGGATTTAAAAACCCTGTTTTTAAACCCAAGGTCATGTGAAATTTGTAAAAAATAAGGAAAATTTCAAAAGTCTTCAAAATGCCGGCAATAACCCTGGTCTCCTCGCCAGAGTCCATCAGATGGTCAACCTGCAAAAAGAATGAAGTTAAAGTGCCTCAAAAGCTAAATTCAGGACAAAACAACTCAAGAAACAGTGTTAAAGTGAATGCCAAAATAGAACATTAGAGAGTGGGTTTTGTAAATTAATTTTTTCAAATTGAACCTACAAGAGGTAAATTTCCCTCTAAACATCTTCATTATGCCTCTATGAGCTAACAAAGAGGAGCAAGAGGGCGAAAATAGTGAAGGAGGTCGAATTGCAGTGAAATTGGAGAGTTTCTCTGGTGCGCGACCACTCGGGCAGGGTGCGCGACCACCTGGGCGGTGCGCGACCACTCGAGCCCTCCTCTGCAGTGCAAATTTTACACTGGCGCGACCACTCGAGCTGCGCGCGACCACTCCAACCTTGCGCGCGACCACTCGAGCTGTAACTTGCAGAACCGGCTCAAACTCACTCAAATTGCCTTGTGACTTGTAAATTGCTCGAGCATACTTCTCAGCATTTTTGCAGGCAAGGGCAGCAGTCAACTTTGTCTATTTTCTCCACCTTGCTCAATAACACCATGTCAACCACTGAAACCTATGAGCAAGGCGATGACCGGTCTTCTTCCACAGAGGTTGAGGTACAGCGGAGGCCTCGTAGGGGAGGCAAAGGTGGTCATCATAAAAGAGAGGAAGGATGCATGTTTGCAAGGCAAAAATGAAGATTTTCCAAAGGAAGTTGTCCGAGGCCCGCAAGAGGAGGAAGAAGACCAACCCGCTCCGTATCTTGGCTGAGGCCTCTCTTACTCACCATGATACTCATTAGCCTCCTCCTAGCAGCAAACTCAAGAAATTTTGAGAGTTTTGAGGCATTTTGGGCATTTTTGAGAATTTTACAGGTTTTGGCCGTTGGAGTGGTCTCACCCCGCGCGCGACCACTCGTGGGGACAGCTCAGAACGGGGAAAACTCTACATTTTTGGAATTTTCATGCAAAAATACACTTGCCTATGGATGGGTTTCAGATTTTATGAAGATTTGGGCTTCCAAAAGCTCAAAATACATGCAATTTTTGACTTTCTGCCCCTATTTTGAGTTGCAGAAAGTTGTCTTGGGAGAAATGACTTTTGAGGGGTCAAATCAACTCCAAATTCAGAAATTCCAGTGGGGTTGGAAAGTAGACTCATATACCTTTCCAACAAGCTATCTTACACCTGATTTGGACACCAGGAAGGCCCTCAAACACAGCTGCCAATGTGCGCGACCACTCCAAGGGAGGGGCGCGACCACTCAGGGAAATTTCACCATTTTGACCAGTTCGGCCAGCAAAACACTGTTTTTACTTTGGTTGACTTTTGAGGCATGTAAATGATGGATTTTTGTGTAATTTTCATGGCACTTAGATACTTTTACTCTCCTTCATCACTTCTAGAAGATTCTTTGATGTAAATGGTAAATATTTAATGCATGGATAGGTTTCCTAAGTTTTAGAGGCAAGTTGTTTTGACTGCCTAGGTTTTAGGGCTCAGTTTAGAATTGGTTGAAACAGCTCCTAGAAGGATGAGCTCGACCCCTAGAGGCAAGGGAAGAGGTTGGCTTGCCTATATTATGTATTTTCTCAATCATTTTCATGGTTGGAGAGGTTGGACTCTTGAGGGAGAAGCTCCTATTGTATATTTTACTTGTATCTCTGCAATTTGAGGAAAAGGAAGACCAGGGTTTTGCAGACATCATTGGGATTCTTGTGGACTCTTGTGTTGATGGTGTGTTCCCTTATTGTAATTGTAAGTGTGTTTATGTGTTCCATCTCTTTCTTTACTGCAGCTTATTAAACAAATGAAGTGATAAAGTTTGAATTCATGCTTGCCATGCTCAGCTTTCAAATTTGTTTAATGTTTATGTTTTCCATTGTCTAGAGAGGATTCAAAGTCATTGTTTGCCCTCTTTAGCTTTGCTCCTTTCTTCCTTGATCATCCATTTTAGCTAAAGGCATCATCACAAGCTCCTACCTTGCCCCAAAGACCCACTTGCAGAAACTGTGTCAAATCCCCGCACCCTAAAATTGCAGATCCTCCAATTGCCACCAAAAACCCCAAAAAACTTTAAATCAACCCCCCTTATCAGTTTACTAGCCTAATATCAGTGTTCCTAATTGGGTCAGCTCATCCTATTGAAAGATCTACCGAGTTTGACCGGAGAGAGCCTTCTCATACCCCATAGGGCTAGCTACGAGGTGAAATGGTTTGATGTTGCCTTGAAGGTTTACCTTCCTCAGCCTAGGGTGAAATCTCAAGCGCTAACATAGTGGCGACCATACTGGGGAGAACAAACTTGTTTGTGGGTTGATGAGTTTGTTTCATAAGTCTTAGACGAAGCCTGAAGTTACGCCAGAAGCCTTCGAAAACGCTCTTGTTTTACATCAGCGTTAGTAGATAAACGTTGCTTCAGTCAATCTCCGTGAGCTTGTGAATACGACCACTTCGATTGCATTTTACCCCAGTACATGTATCAAATTCAGATCTGATGTTGATGGTGAACAACGATCAGACACTGGCAAGGCTGAAATCATTCACCCGGCGACTCCAAATCAGTTTTGAAGATCAGATCCAAAGACTCCACTGGAGGATGATCCCGACCAGCAGAAACATGAAAGGAGAATATGGCAAGATCAGGTACTCAAGTTGGAATTTCATCCAGGACATTTTGTTCTTTGTTGTAAATTATTTCTTCTCTTTTCCCGAGAATGTCAAGACTGTTTTGCAAAGCATATTGTATTTGAGAAGAGATCCTCGGCCTGTAGTTGATTCTTTCCCTTCGAAGATTGTAAATACCAAAGATTTGCATGCCTTTGAGCTTGATCAAGATTCTTTTTCCGAATTTTGTGATGACCATCTTCAAATTGATGAGCCCCAAGAGACCAAGACTGATCCTATACCTGCTGTACATAACCCTACACCTTGTAAAATTCCAGATCGGTATAAACCTCTTGTTTTACCTTCGGTTCTTCATGCTTTCCCCAAAAGCTATGATCTATACTTGCCGAGGTTTGATGGTGAATGTAAGAATGTCAACGCTGAGCAACATGTGCAGAATTTTGAGAATTTTCTAGATCTTTTTGAAGTTGATGAAGAAGATGTTAGTATAAGGCTTTTTGCTCTTTCTCTGCAAGCC
Organism: Pinus tabuliformis; assembly: GCA_031772625.1. Classification (NCBI taxonomy): domain Eukaryota; kingdom Viridiplantae; phylum Streptophyta; class Pinopsida; order Pinales; family Pinaceae; genus Pinus; species Pinus tabuliformis. The sequence goes on along the minus strand of CM062804.1, from coordinate 61,024,953 downwards.
AAAGTTAAGAGTTGGTTCAATACCCTGCCTGATGCAAGCATCTCAGATTTCCAGCAGTTCGTCAAAGTTTTTCTCGATAGGTGGATGATCGGGCAGAACCTTTTCTTGATTGTAGAAGAGTATAACCATCTGAAAAGACTACCAGGGGAGACAGTACAACAGTTTTCAGCCAGATTTAACCAAGTTTATTATTCGATGCCAGTTGATATAAGGCCTACTCTTAGATCTGCTCTCTTGCACTATCCGGGTGCCTTTGATCCGGAGATGGAGTTTCAGCTGAGAGAAAGGGATATTGCAACACTTCACGAGATGCAAAACAGTGCAGTAAGTGTAGAGGCTCATCTGTTGATCCGAAGGGCAAGGATGAAGGAAGAAGAGATGAAAAACATAGATCCGGCCGAATCTCTAGAGAAGCTAATCTTACAGACAAATCAGCAGCTCATTTGTGGGAGGAAGAAGTTCATTTTCAGCAGCTCGAATACAATGATCAACCATCATATATCAGCTATGACAGTGACGAGGAAAGTGCAGCAAATTTTGAAGTAAGTGAAGGATCTTTGTCTTTTTGTTTTGATTCATGTCAGTTCATCAGAGACAACTTCCATGCAATCACAAATCCGTTGTTGACTAGTCTTGATTTGGATCCTCTTGAGCGCGATGAAAACCTGGTTCAAGACTTCTCATATTCAGATTTGCAACCCCCGAAAGCCATTGATTGTCAAATTGCAGCTGATTTAATGATTCAAGGCGACTCCATACCATTCTGTTTTGAATCATTTCAGTTTTTGAAGGGTCGATTGCATAGTACATCTTCAAATGAAAAGCCTATAACAAATCAACAATCACTCAGTTTTAATGTTGAGGATGAAGGTCAGATTATAGATGAAGTTGTGGAAGATGAAATACATGATGTGATGATGAAGGAAGATTCTATACCCTTTTGTTTCGAAGCATTTCAGTTTATAAGGCAGAATTTTTGTAAAATCTCTCAAGAACAAGATGAGCAGCATGTAGGCAATCATGTAATCACAATGGAACCAATAGAAATGGGATTGCAGCAGTCTTTTCAAGTTTTTCATGATCCAATAGCTGATGTTTTGGATGAGGTTTGCAGTCAAAGTCTTTCTCCATTTACTATGTGTGAGCTTGAAAAATGTGCTGATATGAACTTGATCCGGCAGCCGGTTTCTTTGTCATTTTCAGCAGACGTCTCGTCACAAGGCTCAGATCAAAGTTTGCATGCATGGTATGAGGAAAAGAGGAGTAATCCATTGGATGAGCTAAGTTCCAGTGTGCTTGCATTTCATGATCCTTATGCAGTGTTTTTGGAGGCGGATAGAGACTTTATATCATTCAATGGATCTGTTTCTAAGTCGTCATGGGAGTTGCATTTTATTAGTTCTCTCTTGTTGTTCATAAGCGAACACTTGTGGAGAATTCGAACAGCAGATGAGATACTTACTTGGTTGCATTAGTTGTTTCATTTCACTTGATCAGGTGATGAATGAAACTGTTAGAGTAGGTTGTGATGAATAAGCTCCCTTTTGAGCATCTTTCTAGTTTGTCGGTTGTGTTTAAGTATCGAGTCAGTTTCTAGTTGAGTCATGAGTCCTTTATGAGTCAATTTTTAGTCTTGTTGTTAAGTTAGTTTGTGTCAGTTTTCAGTCATGCATTTCAGCTTGAGTTTTTGACTCCATCGCCCAATGGATGAAAGCACTGGTCTGCTCTCCCAGAGGTCTGCGGTTCTTGGCACCTCCAAGGAGCTACCATCCCCATTGGAGCCAAACTATGTTAGCGCTTGAGATTTCACCCTAGGCTGAGGAAGGTAAACCTTCAAGGCAACATCAAACCATTTCACCTCGTAGCTAGCCCTACGGGGTATGAGAAGGCTATCTCCGGTCAAACTCGGTAGATCTCTCAATAGGATGAGCTGACCCAATTAGGAACACTGATATTAGGCTAGTAAACTGATAAGGGGGGTTGATTTAAAGTTTTTTGGGGTTTTTGGTGGCAATTGGAGGATCTGCAATTTTAGGGTGCGGGGATTTGACACAGTTTCTACAGGTGGGTCTTTGGGGCAAGGTAGGAGCTTGTGATGATGCCTTTAGCTGAAATGGATGATCAAGGAAGAAAGGAGCAAAGCTAAAGAGGGCAAACAATGACTTTGAATCCTCTCTAGACAGTGGAAAACATAAACATTAAACAAATTTGAAAGCTGAGCATGGCAAGCATGAATTCAAACTTTATCACTTCATTTGTTTAATAAGCTGCAGTAAAGAAAGAGATGGAACACATAACACACTTACAATTACAATAAGGGAACACACCATCAACACAAGAGTCCACAAGAATCCCAATGATGTCTGCAAAACCCTGGTCTTCCTTTTCCTCAAATTGCAGAGATACAAGTAAAATATACAATAGGAGCTTCTCCCTCAAGAGTCCAACCTCTCCAACCATGAAAATGATTGAGAAAATACATAATATAGGCAAGCCAACCTCTTCCCTTGCCTCTAGGGGTCGAGCTCATCCTTCTAGGAGCTGTTTCAACCAATTCTAAACTGAGCCCTAAAACCTAGGCAGTCAAAACAACTTGCCTCTAAAACTTAGGAAACCTATCCATGCATTAAATATTTACCATTTACATCAAAGAATCTTCTATAAGTGATGAAGGAGAGTAAAAGTATCTAAGTGCCATGAAAATTACACAAAAATCCATCATTTACATGCCTCAAAAGTCAACCAAAGTAAAAACAGTGTTTTGCTGGCCGAACTGGTCAAAATGGTGAAATTTCCCTGAGTGGTCGCGCCCCTCCCTTGGAGTGGTCGCGCACATTGGCAGCTGTGTTTGAGGGCCTTCCTGGTGTCCAAATCAGGTGCAAGATAGCTTGTTGGAAAGGTCTATGAGTCTACTTTCCAACCCCACTGGAATTTCTGAATTTGGAGTTGATTTGACCCCTCAAAAGTCATTTCTCCCAAGACAGCTTTCTGCAACTCAAAATAGGGGCAGAAAGTCAAAAATTGCATGTATTTTGAGCTTTTGGAAGCCCAAATCTTCATAAAATCTGAAACCCATCCATAGGCAAGTGTATTTTTGCATGAAAATTCCAAAAATATAGAGTTTTCCCCGTTCTGAGCTGTCCCCACGAGTGGTCGCGCGCGGGGTGAGACCACTCCAACGGCCAAAACCTGTAAAATTCTCAAAAATGCCCAAAATGCCTCAAAACTCTCAAAATTTCTTGAGTTTGCTGCTAGGAGGAGGCTAATGAGTATCATGGTGAGTAAGAGAGGCCTCAGCCAAGATACGGAGCGGGTTGGTCTTCTTCCTCCTCTTGCGGGCCTCGGACAACTTCCTTTGGAAAATCTTCATTTTTGCCTTGCAAACATGCATCCTTCCTCTCTTTTATGATGACCACCTTTGCCTCCCCTACGAGGCCTCCGTTGTACCTCAACCTCTATGGAAGAAGACCGGTCATCGCCTTGCTCATAGGTTTCAGTGGTTGACATGGTGTTATTGAGCAAGGTGGAGAAAATAGACAAAGTTGACTGCTGCCCTTGCCTGCAAAAATGCTGAGAAGTATGCTCCAGCAATTTACAAGTCACAAGGCAATTTGAGTGAGTTTGAGCCGGTTCTGCAAGTTACAGCTTGAGTGGTCACGCGTAGGGTTGGAGTGGTCGCGTGCAGCTCGAGTGGTCGCGCCAGTGTAAAATTTGCACTGCGGAGGAGGGCTCGAGTGGTCGCGCACTGCCCAGGTGGTCACGCACCCTGCCCGAGTGGTCGCGCACCAGAGAAACTCTCCAATTTCACTGCAATTCGACCTCCTTCACTATTTTCGCCCTCTTGCTCCTCTTTGTTAGCTCATAGAGGCATAATGAAGATGTTTAGAGGGAAATTTACCTCTTGTAGGTTCAATTTGAAAAAATTAATTTACAAAACCCACTCTCTAATGTTCTATTTTGGCATTCACTTTAACACTGTTTCTTGAGTTGTTTTGTCCTGAATTTAGCTTTTGAGGCGCTTTAACTTCATTCTTTTTGCAGGTTGACCATCTGATGGACTCTGGCGAGGAGACCAGGGTTATTGCCGGCATTTTGAAGACTTTTGAAATTTTCCTTATTTTTTACAAATTTCACATGACCTTGGGTTTAAAAACAGGGTTTTTAAATCCAAGGTATAAATGAGCTGTACCTGATGAAAAATATCAATGGGCTTGCTGGGGACTATTAGACCTCTGACTCATGACCTTGCAGTGATTTTTGACCAAAACCCTAGACCTAAGACTTGGGACCTCAAGACAAAACAAAACAAGCGTGACACAAGTTCATTAACTGATATGACCTGATCCAGCAAAGCCAAGAAGGGAACAAGGACCAGCTCCTCCATCAGTTTTATGGCATGCCTAATGGGATGCAAAACTGACACTGATGAGACACCTACCTATGCATATGCAAAGAGCTTTTGATCACCGATGGAGGGCTCAAGACCGACACTAACAGGTCCTATGCGATATTTGATGCTCGATCTACTACATTGTTGCAACCTATACTACTGCCCATGACACTACAATTGTCACTGCTACATCTGTCCTCCAACTTCCTCTGAACATGTTGCATTATGTTTTCCATAGCACTACCACTGCTAACTATTTCACTGCATCTATACTATCCACTTTTGCTACTGAAACGGATTCTTCACCATCCCCTTCTTCTCCCTGAAATAAACAAACTTTGTTCTTCCCAAAGCCTTGGTGAGAATGTCTACCACCTTTTCTCTAGTAGGAGTGTACCTCAACTGTAGTGCCCCTCGTTGGACACAGTATCTAACGAAGTGACACTTGATATCAATGTGCTTCAACTGATCATGAAATAATGGATTCTTAGAGAGCTTGATGCAACTCTGATTATCACACAAAATGCTGGTCATTTCCATATTCCTCCTAAAATATTCACAAGCAATTTCCTAATCCATATGGCTTCGCACGAAGTTGTGCTAGATGCCATATATTCTGCTTCAGCTGAACTCAGAGCCATGGATTTATGTTTCCTACTACATCAAGAGGTCATTCCTAATCCAATGTTGAAACTGTACCCAGTGGTACTTTTTCGATCTATTGAACTTCCAACCCAATCTGCATCAGTAAACCCACTCAGCCTAATGTCATTGCCTTGGGTGTACATTAGCCCATGCTCGATTGTTCCTCATATATATCTGAGAACATGCTTGGTTGATTCCCAATGCGCCCTATTTGGTTCCACCATGAACTAACTGAGGGTATTGATAGCGTAACAAATGTCTAGCCTGGTATTGACTAGATACATCAAGGACCCTATGAGTTGCCTATATAAGGTGGGATCGACTTCTTTATCTTTAGATGCATCAATCTTCTTCCAGTTGGTAATCACTGGAGTAGCCATAGGTCTACAGTCCTGCATTCTGAACCTTTTCAAAATCTATGTATCGTACCTCCTGTTGAGTCTTGAAAATGTCATTCATTTGCATTACACTTTCGCTATTATGTCCATTATATCACCTCCATTTCACCTCCATTTCACTACTATGTCACCACATTCATCCCACTTTCATCATCATTGGGCTACCTTTATGTTTTTCCAATATTTATTATTTCTAAGCCTTTTAAGTGAATTTGTGGTTAAACATTAGAAAATAATGTGCATATGCTTATACCTAACAAATGGGTTGAGTTTGTTGACATGTGTAGGTTGAAAGGAGACTTCTAGAAGACCCTTATGTGGCACTCTAAGGCCAAATTCGAATTTGGTTGGAAAGAATCATGGGATCATGAGGATATGTGTCACATCTCCTAATTGTATTGTAACTCTAAAAGACATGTGTCTTATCAGTTCCTATTTTGATTAGGACTCTAGAGGTAGAGGGAGAGATTCATGGATTATCATTAATGAGATGGCTCTCATCTTTTTGTATAAATAGGAGATCTCTCTCCTTCATTAGTTAGTCTCTCTTTAGTCTTTCCTTTAGTCTTTTCTTAGTCCTTTTAGCTTGTTAGTCTCATGGCTTTTGAAAGCTTTTGTACTTTGCACTTTTGAAGAAATTGAATAAAGCTTTGATGTTCTCAACATGGAAGGAGATGTGAAGTAGATGTCATGGAGCATATTAGGATGTAAGTAGATTAGATTTCATTTTGTAAATATTGCTTTGTAGGATGTAAGGTAGATTAGATTTTCATTCATGCAATTTTAAGTATGCTTTGATTTCATAGGTAGAAGGGGGCCCCTGCCTTGTACAGTTTGAATTATTGCATTTTATTTTCTCCCGGGATTTGTTTTTATGTTTATGTATTTGCTTTACAAACTAATGGTATTTGAAGTTGACAGGTTCAAGCTGCTGCCTTTGTTTTTATAGCTGATTTTTAGTCTTATTTCTCAAAGTTCTGCTAACACATGAATGATCTTTTATCATAAACTGTTATCTTTTAAGGATCAGAATACCATTAACTTGCAGTTGGCTTTGAGTGCTTTTTAGACTAATCTTTCACTACTTTCTAATCATACTTTGCATAGTACATATGGCTGAAGTAGAGAGTTAGAAAGAGCAAAACGTTATCACTAGTCTTTAAAGTAGATTTTTCTCATTTTTAATCACTTTTCTAATTCAACTTGAGCTACTTCCTAATCATACTTTGCATAGTACATATGGCAGAAGTAGAGAATTAGGGAGAGATAATCATTATCTTTGGTTTTAAAAGTGACTTTCTTTTCTTTTATTTGCAGCAGCATGAATGGTGTCTAGTGCCATTGGAAGTGGTCATTTACTTTCAAGTCATTTCAAGTTCTTTGCTTTCAGTTTCATTTCAAGTTATTTCTTTCAAGCTCTTTCTTTGCAAGTTTAAAGTTTGATTACTTTCTAGACTTATTTCTAACTACTTCCTAATCGTGCTTTACACAGCACATGTGTTTGAAGCAGAGTTTTAAGAAGAGTTGAACATTATAACTGGTCTTTAAAGTGGTTTTTCTTATTTGTCACCTTAGAGCTTGACTACTTTTTGGACTTATTTCTGACTACTTCTTAATCGTGCTTTACACAGCACATGTGTTTGAAGCAGAGTTTTAGGAAGAGTTGAACATAAACTATAAAACAACGAAGTAAGAGAAAGGTTAACTAAGCACATATAGTGCACCACACTTCATCAGTTTACGATACCCGGATTGATAATTTATGTAGAGCAATTTAAGACATTAAATTGACTAAACATTTTGGCGCCGTTGCCGGGGAAGTGTAATTATGAGACCTTATTTCTTACATCTGGAAAAAAAATTAATAATCCTTGAGTATGCTCTCCTCTTGCACTTTGTGTGATCTGGAGGATCAGAAAAAGGATTGTTAAGTAAAAAAGACAAAACAATAATTCTTGAGTATGCTCTCCTCCTGCACTTTGTGTGATCTGGAGGATCAGAAAAAGAATTGTTACAAAAAAAAATAGGAGACAAAATAAACTTCATCACTTCAATTGATTCAATAAAAAAAAAATGAAAAAATAAAACTCAAGTGCTTTGATAGGTTCAAATTGTCCAAAATTGTCTGGTTATGCTTTGTAGTGGTCTTCAAAACACTGTATCTTGTTCAAATAAGGTTTTGCAACTTAGTTGCAGAAACTGCCCTGATCCCGTAGCTATCTGACAATCCCGCAGCTGTTTCAAGGTTTAACAAGTTACAGGCATCTAATAAAAAAATCGACCACATGGGCATCTCCAGAATTGTCCCGACATGGATCCTATCCTAGTCACCCAGCTCAGATCGATGAAAAACCAGCCTAGGACATTAGTTAAAGTCTTGGTTTTAGCATGTTTTTCTTGAAGTCTTGGCTGCCTGAAATTGAAGATCATTAATACTTTTTATAAAATTTTACAATTTCAGAGAAGAAAAAAAGAGAAAAGCAATATATGGCTATCTCCATTCCTAGTTTTCATTATGGCTTCAATAAAAAAAAATCTGCCTCCTTGATCAAGCTTTAACCTGAAATAAGCCTGCAACATAAAAAAAATGCACTGTATATGTGAGAAAAAAAAGGGGAATCGAATGTTAAAATGATTAGGTAACAATGAGGAAGTGAATGCAAACTTGTAGAATCCATGGGGCCTCGGCATTTCTTTATAGAGGCTGAAATTTATTTCAGGTGTTGAGCTCCTTGTTTTAAGATCAAATCATGCATTTTTGGAGATAACACTCCAAGTCTCTAAAGCTAAATTCCATCCCCTGTCTTTCTAATCCATAATCAAATCTGCAGACAAGGTGTCTTGTGCATAAGAGAGTAATGTTGGCTGTTGCATAGGAAAGGAAGGAACTCCAAAGAAATCAAGACAGTGCAATTGCAAAAATTCCCGCTGCCTGAAATTGTATTGTGAATACTTCACATCTGGGAAATATTGTGATGGATGAAACTGTGAGAAGAGAAGCTGTTGATGTGATACTTGAGCGTAATCCTATCTTTTGAGCTGTGGGTATTCAGGGAAGCCTTCTGTGACTCCATACAGGCCGAATGCAAATTCATGAAAGGTAGAGCAGTAAAAATTGTTAACTCAGAAAAAAACGTAACAACAGAAAAAAACGTCAAAATTCACACCTTCGATTCTTCCAAACAGAGACGAATTTCAAAAAATTAAAACATGGGTTTTTTCCCTAGGTGGGTTAATTAGAAAACCCAGAAAAAGTTTGAGAAGATTCGTGGCGGTCTGGGAGAAATCTACGGTTCTTCGGAGTGTGTTTTTGAGTGCCGCGTGAGAAAAAAAAAAAAAACAGAGTTTTAATTCAATAAACAGCAGTAATTTAATGCAGCAGACAAATCAAATTAGGAGTCATCTATCATACGACCATACATCCACGTATCTTCCAAACCTATCAGTCCTTAGGCATCACGATTTTGGAATTCAATTGCGGTTGTTCTTCGTACTTAGGTGACGTAACCTAATGTACTACGTCTCCACTCACGCAGCCAAGTGTAATTTCGAAGCCGAGATCTAAGGACATAGCCGTTGTTTGTTCATTAACCCTTCTACCCTCTTACGCTCATATCATTTCACTCCCATTTCCACTCGCATGTTTCATTCCATATACGCTGTTACCACACTCTGTTATGCCGTGCTCACTACGCTGCCATTCACCATACTCTGTTTTTCCCTCTCCGCTAATTCGAAACACCAGTAGAGGTCTGTTACGGCTACATTCAAAGTTGAACCCATAATCCTCGGTGCTTAAGGTCGTAAATTCACTGTGTAAGGCCATTTTAAAGCTGTGTTCCAGAACAGAATTGTGAAAAACCCTTGTTAAAGCCGTGTTCTGAAACCAAAGCCGTGAATTGACTGTTGATATATGTTGGTGCAGCATGTTGAAAAACAAAAAAAACTATTATGCAGCACAGCGTAGCCTAAGCTCCCATCAATATTTGGTTCAGTCATTACTACAGCACCATACGTTGACTGATAGCATTCATTTAAACTGATGATCAGGAATTCACTCATAGATAATAGGCTATCTGTGTTACTCACTAGGCAGTGATTTTGTGTGCTACATAAGTCTAGTAAACTGAAAAATATGGAGAATATCAGTATGAATGAGCTACATACCATACACCTCACATGCTTTGTTGAAAAATCGTCAAACTCAAGTGATTTATTTGAAGCAAAAGTCAAATCAGTTAATTGCAGCTCAAACAAAGCTTGGCAAAACTGAACCGTGTTAGTTGTCTTGAAGGGGCACATTTTTTTTTTTTTCTCTTCCACGCACACAGCCACTCCATTTCACAGTATTTTCTACACTCTGCAATCCCGCAGCCATTTAGCGATCCCGCAGCCATTTAGTGATCCCGCAGCTGTTTTGTTAAACTCTAGGTTGTAGGTGTCATCAGGCAAAACAGGTCACATGGGTAGCTAGGGAAATGTCAGTACATGGATGGTGTCCTATTCATTCGGTCAAATTTGCTGAAAAAGACCCCGGTCAAAGGGAAATCAAATTGGGTGTTATAACAAAGTCGCCACACTGAGTCGCCACACTAAGTCGCTGCATGTCAAGAAAAAATAATAATTTTGAATCAATGAAATGAACAAGTTATTTTCTCACTTTTCTGAATGTATTGATTAATTTTGGACTAATAATGAAATTGAATGGCTAACTTTTTATTCAAGATTTTTAGCTACAGAGCTGTTCCTCAATTCCGCAGCCAGAAAAACCTCATTGTTCAAATCAGCCTATCTTTCTCATACAAAATCAGATTTTGATGATTTAAGTACCATTGGAAAGATCTCAACAAGATCTATACAATGAGAAATATATCATTAGAGTTTGAAATGGCAAATAATGAAATAAATTGCTGAAAAGAAGCAACATCAACTTGACGCACTAATTCCAAAGCAGGTATAAATTCTTTTGATTTTTCCTTTGAGAACTTGTTTCATTAATACAAATTCCTAGTTTTGTGTGTAAATATCATAACTAGAGAGATTGGCCACCTCTCTCCTTTGATAATCTTACATTCCATTGTAGAAGAAGTATTAGTTTTTTTGCAGGTTCCAGGAGGAAGGACAAATGACTACAAGGGAATGATGTCTCTCTAAGAGACCAATTTGTTTCATAAGAGGATGATTAAGCAACAAAGAGGAAATATGCTGATGCAAAATCAGATCCAAACACTTGAAAAACTTTCAGATACTATTGTCTCCATCACATCCATACTTCATAATAAACCATTCACCTCATTCCACTCCATATTTTCCATTTTCATTCACATACACTTTCCATCTATTTTTGTCCATTCATAACCCACCAATAAAAGCAAAAGGCTCATTCACATGCTTATTGCCCATTGTCATTTCTGTTCTCCATTGCCATTTTCCATTTTCACTTTCCATTCCTTGTCATTTTCATTCCGCACATAAGCCCTGCTTCAATGCAAATTATTGAGTCCATAGTCCTTTGAGTCTAAGTTCTTTGTAAAAACACCTTGAAACTTGCATGCCTTAATGGCAAGTCCTCATGCTGACAAACAATGGGAATACATTAATGTCCCTTGTTCGTTAGATCTTCTAGGTGACTCGACATCAGCAAATTCATTCGTACCTAGCAAGATGTGTTTGGGCATCTTGACTCTCATTGTCATCAATGGTGAGAGTTCTCGTGTTGACTAGTGGCATCCATTAATGGCCACTAAGCCAACAATTTCCTACTATGTTCGACATCAGAACATCTTTTCACATAGTAGGAATTGTGCCAATGAGTTTTGAAGACATGAAGACTATTATTTTCAGCATTTTGGAGCAGATTCAGCAAGTTTTAGTAGAAGCAATAAAAAGCCATCTTATCTCTCTATCCATGACTCCTCTTGTTCAGCCACTTGAAGAAGAATGTGATCAAAATTTTTCAGCCACCACACACATACAACTCATCCATTCCAAAGGGTAAGTGAAGGTACGACATTTTCTAACTTTTAACCATAGAATTCCATAAAAAGCTAGAATGATACTTGTTGGAAAAACATTTCTCTTCCTCATTTCATAAAATTGCCAATACTATCAGTTGGGGGGGGAATACATTCATATTCATATCTTTCCATGTCCATAACATATTCAAGAGCTCACATACTTCCAACATATATTAATTATTACATTGCTATTATGAGCATACAATGGCTTTTGAAAAAGTGCTTAAAGGATAAATTGGATACAAACAAAATCATGGTTGTCACACAAGAACCAACCATCATGCAATCCAATAAAGATATACTTTGCAACAATAATCAAAATATCATTATGCAAAGTTCAAAGATCAAAATAGAAGGCAACAAAAAAAAAAAAAATGGTTGTAACACAAGAACCAACCATGTTGCAATTCAAGTAAAACACTTTGCAGAAATATGAAGTTATCAAATGATATCATGCAAAGTTAAGCCAAAGCTCAAGGATCAAAAGAGTCAATGTAATATATGTTGCATGAGGACATGCAATAGCTTCAGTTGGGGGGTATGTTGAGTCTTGAAAATGTCATTCATTTGCATTACACTTTCGCTATTATGTCCATTATATCACCTCCATTTCACCTCCATTTCACTACTATGTCACCACATTCATCCCACTTTCATCATCATTGGGCTACCTTTATGTTTTTCCAATATTTATTATTTCTAAGCCTTTTAAGTGAATTTGTAGTTAAACATTAGAAAATAATGTGCATATGCTTATACCTAACAAATGGGTTGAGTTTGTTGACATGTGTAGGTTGAAAGGAGACTTCTAGAAGACCCTTATGTGGCACTCTAAGGCCAAATTCGAATTTGGTTGGAAAGAATCATGGGATCATGAGGATATGTGTCACATCTCCTAATTGTATTGTAACTCTAAAAGACATGTGTCTTATCAGTTCCTATTTTGATTAGGACTCTAGAGGTAGAGGGAGAGATTCATGGATTATCATTAATGAGATGGCTCTCATCTTTTTGTATAAATAGGAGATCTCTCTCCTTCATTAGTTAGTCTCTCTTTAGTCTTTCCTTTAGTCTTTTCTTAGTCCTTTTAGCTTGTTAGTCTCATGGCTTTTGAAAGATTTTGTACTTTGCACTTTTGAAGAAATTGAATAAAGCTTTGATGTTCTCAACATGGAAGGAGATGTGAAGTAGATGTCATGGAGCATATTAGGATGTAAGTAGATTAGATTTCATTTTGTAAATATTGCTTTGTAGGATGTAAGGTAGATTAGATTTTCATTCATGCAATTTTAAGTATGCTTTGATTTCATAGGTAGAAGGGGGCCCCTGCCTTGTACAGTTTGAATTATTGCATTTTATTTTCTCCCGGGATTTGTTTTTATGTTTATGTATTTGCTTTACAAACTAATGGTATTTGAAGTTGACAGGTTCAAGCTGCTGCCTTTGTTTTTATAGCTGATTTTTAGTCTTATTTCTCAAAGTTCTGCTAACACATGAATGTTCTTTTATCATAAACTGTTATCTTTTAAGGATCAGAATACCACTAACTTGCAGTTGGCTTTGAGTGTTTTTTAGACTAATCTTTCACTACTTTCTAATCATACTTTGCATAGTACATATGGCTGAAGTAGAGAGTTAGAAAGAGCAAAACGTTATCACTAGTCTTTAAAGTAGATTTTTCTCATTTTTAATCACTTTTCTAATTCAACTTGAGCTACTTCCTAATCATACTTTGCATAGTACATATGGCAGAAGTAGAGAATTAGGGAGAGATAATTATTATCTTTGGTTTTAAAAGTGACTTTCTTTTCTTTTATTTGCAGCAGCATGAATGGTGTCTAGTGCCATTGGAAGTGGTCATTTACTTTCAAGTCATTTCAAGTTCTTTGCTTTCAGTTTCATTTCAAGTTATTTCTTTCAAGCTCTTTCTTTGCAAGTTTAAAGTTTGATTACTTTCTAGACTTATTTCTAACTACTTCCTAATCGTGCTTTACACAGCACATGTGTTTGAAGCAGAGTTTTAGGAAGAGTTGAACATTATAACTGGTCTTTAAAGTGGTTTTTCTTACTTGTCACCTTAGAGCTTGACTACTTTTTGGACTTATTTCTGACTACTTCTTAATCGTGCTTTACACAGCACATGTGTTTGAAGCAGAGTTTTAGGAAGAGTTGAACATAAACTATAAAACAACGAAGTAAGAGAAAGGTTAACTAAGCACATATAGTGCACCACACTTCATCAGTTTACGATACCCGGATTGATAATTTATGTAGAGCAATTTAAGACATTAAATTGACTAAACATTATGGCGCCGTTGCCGGGGAAGTGTAATTAGGAGACCTTATTTCTTACATCTGGAAAAAAAATTAATAATCCTTGAGTATGCTCTCCTCTTGCACTTTGTGTGATCTGGAGGATCAGAAAAAGGATTGTTAAGTAAAAAAGACAAAACAATAATTCTTGAGTATGCTCTCCTCCTGCACTTTGTGTGATCTGGAGGATCAGAAAAAGAATTGTTACAAAAAAAAATAGGAGACAAAATAAACTTCATCACTTCAATTGATTCAATAAAAAAAAAAATGAAAAAATAAAACTCAAGTGCTTTGATAGGTTCAAATTGTCCAAAATTGTCTGGTTATGCTTTGTAGTGGTCTTCAAAACACTGTATCTTGTTCAAATAAGGTTTTGCAACTTAGTTGCAGAAACTGCCCTGATCCCGCAGCTATCTGACAATCCCGCAGCTGTTTCAAGGTTTAACAAGTTACAGGCATCTAATAAAAAAATCGACCACATGGGCATCTCCAGAATTGTCCCGACATGGATCCTATCCTAGTCACCCAGCTCAGATCGATGAAAAACCAGCCTAGGACCTTAGTTAAAGTCTTGGTTTTAGCATGTTTTTCTTGAAGTCTTGGCTGCCTGAAATTGAAGATCATTAATACTTTTTATAAAATTTTACAATTTCAGAGAAGAAAAAAAGAGAAAAGCAATATATGGCTATCTCCATTCCTAGTTTTCATTATGGCTTCAATAAAAAAAAATCTGCCTCCTTGATCAAGCTTTAACCTGAAATAAGCCTGCAACATAAAAAAAAAATGCACTGTATATGTGAGAAAAAAAAGGGGAATCGAATGCTAAAATGATTAGGTAACAATGAGGAAGTGAATGCAAACTTGTAGAATCCATAGGGCCTCGGCATTTCTTTATAGAGGCTGAAATTTATTTCAGGTGTTGAGCTCCTTGTTTTAAGATCAAATCATGCATTTTTGGAGATAACACTCCAAGTCTCTAAAGCTAAATTCCATCCCCTGTATTTCTAATCCATAATCAAATCTGCAGACAAGGTGTCTTGTGCATAAGAGAGTAATGTTGGTTGTTGCATAGGAAAGGAAGGAACTCCAAAGAAATCAAGACAGTGCAATTGCAAAAATTCCCGCTGCCTGAAATTGTATTGTGAATACTTCGCATCTGGGAAATATTGTGATGGATGAAACTGTGAGAAGAGAAGCTGTTGATGTGATACTTGAGCGTAATCCTATCTTTTGAGCTGTGGGTATTCAGGGAAGCCTTCTGTGACTCCATACAGGCCAAATGCAAATTCATGAAAGGTAGAGCAGTAAAAATTGTTAACTCAGAAAAAAACGTAACAACAGAAAAAAACGTCAAACTTCACACCTTCGATTCTTCCAAACAGAGACAAATTTCAAAAAATTAAAACATGGGTTTTTTCCCTAGGTGGGTTAATTAGAAAACCCAGAAAAAGTTTGAGAAGATTCGTGGCGGTCTGGGATAAATCTACGGTTCTTCGGAGTGTGTTTTTGAGTGCCGCGTGAGAAAAAAAAAAAACAGAGTTTTAATTCAATAAACAGCAGTAATTTAATGCAGCAGACAAATCAAATTAGGAGTCATCTATCATACGACCATACATCCACGTATCTTCCAAACCTATCAGTCCTTAGGCATCACGATTTTGGAATTCAATTGCGGTTGTTCTTCGTACTTAGGTGACGTAACCTAATGTACTACGTCTCCACTCACGCAGCCAAGTGTAATTTCGAAGCCGAGATCTAAGGACATAGCCGTTGTTTGTTCATTAACCCTTCTACCCTCTTACGCTCATATCATTTCACTCCCATTTCCACTCGCATGTTTCATTCCATATACGTTGTTACCACACTCTGTTATGCCGTGCTCACTACGCTGCCATTCACCATACTCTGTTTTTCCCTCTCCGCTAATTCGAAACACCAGTAGAGGTCTGTTACGGCTACATTCAAAGTTGAACCCATAATCCTCGGTGCTTAAGGTCGTAAATTCACTGTGTAAGGCCATTTTAAAGCTGTGTTCCAGAACAGAGTTGTGAAAAACCCTTGTTAAAGCCGTGTTCTGAAACCAAAGCCGTGAATTGACTGTTGATATATGTTGGTGCAGCATGTTGAAAAACAAAAAAAACTATTATGCAGCACAGCGTAGCCTAAGCTCCCATCAATATTTGGTTCAGTCATTACTACAGCACCATACGTTGACTGATAGCATTCATTTAAACTGATGATCAGGAATTCACTCATAGATAATAGGCTATCTGTGTTACTCACTAGGCAGTGATTTTGTGTGCTACATAAGTCTAGTAAACTGAAAAATATGGAGAATATCAGTATGAATGAGCTACATACCATACACCTCACATGCTTTGTTGAAAAATCGTCAAACTCAAGTGATTTATTTGAAGCAAAAGTCAAATCAGTTAATTGCAGCTCAAACAAAGCTTGGCAAAGCTGAACCGTGTTAGTTGTCTTGAAGGGGCACATTTTTTTTCTCTTCCACGCACACAGCCACTCCATTTCACAATATTTTCTACACTCTGCAATCCCGCAGCCATTTAGCGATCCCGCAGCCATTTAGTGATCCCGCAGCTGTTTTGTTAAACTCTAGGTTGTAGGTGTCATCAGGCAAAACAGGTCACATGGGTAGCTAGGGAAATGTCAGTACATGGATGGTGTCCTATTCATTCGGTCAAATTTGCTGAAAAAGACCCCGGTCAAAGGGAAGTCAAATTGGGTGTTATAACAAAGTCGCCACACTGAGTCGCCACACTAAGTCGCTGCATGTCAAGAAAAAATAATAATTTTGAATCAATGAAATGAACAAGTTATTTTCTCACTTTTCTGAAGGTATTGATTAATTTTGGACTGATAATGAAATTGAATGGCTAACTTTTTATTCAAGATTTTTAGCTACAGAGCTGTTCCTCAATTCCGCAGCCAGAAAAACCTCATTGTTCAAATCAGCCTATCTTTCTCATACAAAATCAGATTTTGATGATTTAAGTACCATTGGAAAGATCTCAACAAGATCTATACAATGAGAAATATATCATTAGAGTTTGAAATGGCAAATAATGAAATAAATTGCTGAAAAGAAGCAACATCAACTTGAGGCACTAATTCCAAAGCAGGTATAAATTCTTTTGATTTTTCCTTTGAGAACTTGTTTCATTAATACAAATTCCTAGTTTTGTGTGTAAATATCATAACTAGAGAGATTGGCCACCTCTCTCCTTTGATAATCTTACATTCCATTGTAGAAGAAGTATTAGTTTTTTTGCAGGTTCCAGGAGGAAGGACAAATGACTACAAGGGAATGATGTCTCTCTAAGAGACCAATTTGTTTCATAAGAGGATGATTAAGCAACAAAGAGGAAATATGCTGATGCAAAATCAGATCCAAACACTTGAAAAACTTTCAGATACTATTGTCTCCATCACATCCATACTTCATAATAAACCATTCACCTCATTCCACTCCATATTTTCCATTTTCATTCACATACACTTTCCATCTATTTTTGTCCATTCATAACCCACCAATAAAAGCAAAAGGCTCATTCACATGCTTATTGCCCATTGTCATTTCTATTCTCCATTGCCATTTTCCATTTTCACTTTCCATTCCTTGTCATTTTCATTCCGCAAATAAGCCCTGCTTCAATGCAAATTATTGAGTCCATAGTCCTTTGAGTCTAAGTTCTTTGTAAAAACACCTTGAGACTTGCATGTCTTAATGGCAAGTCCTCATGCTGACAAACAATGGGAATACATTAATGTCCCTTGTTCGTTAGATCTTCTAGGTGACTCGACATCAGCAAATTCATTCGTACCTAGCAAGATGTGTTTGGGCATCTTGACTCTCATTGTCATCAATGGTGAGAGTTCTCGTGTTGACTAGTGGCATCCATTAATGGCCACTAAGCCAACAATTTCCTACTATGTTCGACATCAGAACATCTTTTCACATAGTAGGAATTGTGCCAATGAGTTTTGAAGACATGAAGACTATTATTTTCAGCATTTTGGAGCAGATTCAGCAAGTTTTAGTAGAAGCAATAAAAAGCCATCTTATCTCTCTATCCATGACTCCTCTTGTTCAGCCACTTGAAGAAGAATGTGATCAAAATTTTTCAGCCACCACACACATACAACTCATCCATTCCAAAGGGTAAGTGAAGGTACGACATTTTCTAACTTTTAACCATAGAATTCCATAAAAAGCTAGAATGATACTTGTTGGAAAAACATTTCTCTTCCTCATTTCATAAAATTGCCAATACTATCAGTTGGGGGGGGAATACATTCATATTCATATCTTTCCATGTCCATAACATATTCAAGAGCTCACATACTTCCAACATATATTAATTATTACATTGCTATTATGAGCATACAATGGCTTTTGAAAAAGTGCTTAAAGGATAAATTGGATACAAACAAAATCATGGTTGTCACACAAGAACCAACCATCATGCAATCCAATAAAGATATACTTTGCAACAATAATCAAAATATCATTATGCAAAGTTCAAAGATCAAAATAGAAGGCAACAAAAAAAAAAAAATGGTTGTAACACAAGAACCAACCATGTTGCAATTCAAGTAAAACACTTTGCAGAAATATGAAGTTATCAAATGATATCATGCAAAGTTAAGCCAAAGCTCAAGGATCAAAAGAGTCAATGTAATATATGTTGCATGAGGACATGCAATAGCTTCAGTTGGGGGGTATGTTGAGTCTTGAAAATGTCATTCATTTGCATTACACTTTCGCTATTATGTCCATTATATCACCTCCATTTCACCTCCATTTCACTACTATGTCACCACATTCATCCCACTTTCATCATCATTGGGCTACCTTTATGTTTTTCCAATATTTATTATTTCTAAGCCTTTTAAGTGAATTTGTGGTTAAACATTAGAAAATAATGTGCATATGCTTATACCTAACAAATGGGTTGAGTTTGTTGACATGTGTAGGTTGAAAGGAGACTTCTAGAAGACCCTTATGTGGCACTCTAAGGCCAAATTCGAATTTGGTTGGAAAGAATCATGGGATCATGAGGATATGTGTCACATCTCCTAATTGTATTGTAACTCTAAAAGACATGTGTCTTATCAGTTCCTATTTTGATTAGGACTCTAGAGGTAGAGGGAGAGATTCATGGATTATCATTAATGAGATGGCTCTCATCTTTTTGTATAAATAGGAGATCTCTCTCCTTCATTAGTTAGTCTCTCTTTAGTCTTTCCTTTAGTCTTTTCTTAGTCCTTTTAGCTTGTTAGTCTCATGGCTTTTGAAAGCTTTTGTACTTTGCACTTTTGAAGAAATTGAATAAAGCTTTGATGTTCTCAACATGGAAGGAGATGTGAAGTAGATGTCATGGAGCATATTAGGATGTAAGTAGATTAGATTTCATTTTGTAAATATTGCTTTGTAGGATGTAAGGTAGATTAGATTTTCATTCATGCAATTTTAAGTATGCTTTGATTTCATAGGTAGAAGGGGGCCCCTGCCTTGTACAGTTTGAATTATTGCATTTTATTTTCTCCCGGGATTTGTTTTTATGTTTATGTATTTGCTTTACAAACTAATGGTATTTGAAGTTGACAGGTTCAAGCTGCTGCCTTTGTTTTTATAGCTGATTTTTAGTCTTATTTCTCAAAGTTCTGCTAACACATGAATGATCTTTTATCATAAACTGTTATCTTTTAAGGATCAGAATACCACTAACTTGCAGTTAGCTTTGAGTGCTTTTTAGACTAATCTTTCACTACTTTCTAATCATACTTTGCATAGTACATATGGCTGAAGTAGAGAGTTAGAAAGAGCAAAACGTTATCACTAGTCTTTAAAGTAGATTTTTCTCATTTTTAATCACTTTTCTAATTCAACTTGAGCTACTTCCTAATCATACTTTGCATAGTACATATGGCAGAAGTAGAGAATTAGGGAGAGATAATCATTATCTTTGGTTTTAAAAGTGACTTTCTTTTCTTTTATTTGCAGCAGCATGAATGGTGTCTAGTGCCATTGGAAGTGGTCATTTACTTTCAAGTCATTTCAAGTTCTTTGCTTTCAGTTTCATTTCAAGTTATTTCTTTCAAGCTCTTTCTTTGCAAGTTTAAAGTTTGATTACTTTCTAGACTTATTTCTAACTACTTCCTAATCGTGCTTTACACAGCACATGTGTTTGAAGCAGAGTTTTAGGAAGAGTTGAACATTATAACTGGTCTTTAAAGTGGTTTTTCTTACTTGTCACCTTAGAGCTTGACTACTTTTTGGACTTATTTCTGACTACTTCTTAATCGTGCTTTACACAGCACATGTGTTTGAAGCAGAGTTTTAGGAAGAGTTGAACATAAACTATAAAACAACGAAGTAAGAGAAAGGTTAACTAAGCACATATAGTGCACCACACTTCATCAGTTTACGATACCCGGATTGATAATTTATGTAGAGCAATTTAAGACATTAAATTGACTAAACACCTCCCTTGTCTAAGGAAGTGTTCACCCTTCTACTGCCAAACTTCCAACCCCAGGAAATAATGCATCCTTCCCAAATCCTTCATGTCGAATTTTGTGGCTAGGTCCTCCTTGAAATATTTGATGAGCTTGGATCAGCCTTTCAGGAAAAGTGCATCCACATATAACACCAAGATTAGAGGCTCATTCTCTACAACAAGATAGTAGAGAATAGGATTTACGTCACTCTTGATGAATCCCATCTTTTGCAAGTAGCCACTAATTCAACCATACCATGCTCTAGGTGCCTATTTAAACTCATACAAGGCTTTCTTCAACCTGCATACATGAAATTTCTTCTCATGTGTCTCAAAACCCTTTGGTTCTTCAATGTATACTTCTTCTTCTATCACCCCATTCAAGAACTTCGTCTTGACATCCATCTGGTGAATCTCCCACCCCATCTATGCTGCAAGGGATATCACAGATCTAATAGAAGTATATGTGGTTACTGGGGCAAAGGTTTCTACGTAGTCTATCCCTTCCTTCTGAACATACCCCTTAGCCACAAACCTAGCTTTATATTTTTCCACACTACCATCTGAAGCATATTTGACTTTGTAGATCTGTTATGAAACCAGCTCACAATAAGATAGAAAATATAGATCAACGCCTTAGAAATAGGCCTCTTCGAGGGGGAAACCTCCTTTACATTACACAAATGAACAATTCCTAGATGATACAAATGACAAGACCTCCTTTCTATATATAGGAGTCTAAGGGGTCATAATATAATCGAAGCCGACATAACAATAATAATGTAAGGGCACAATAATAACAATAGTGGGCTTCTATGGGGCACAATAATAACAATATGGGGACTACATGGGTACAACAATATAATAAGGGGGTTGTACT
Source organism: Pinus tabuliformis (assembly GCA_031772625.1). Taxonomy (NCBI): domain Eukaryota; kingdom Viridiplantae; phylum Streptophyta; class Pinopsida; order Pinales; family Pinaceae; genus Pinus; species Pinus tabuliformis. The sequence goes on along the minus strand of CM062804.1, from coordinate 61,003,786 downwards.
AATAACAATAAGGGGTTACACTAGTAGTATAGGGGCCTAACATGCCCCTCTCCTTCAAAAAGTGTTGTCCTCAACGCTTGAGTAGTTCTTGATGATTTTGTATAAAATTCTTGTCCTTCCATGTGAAATCTTCAACAGGTAAGTTCTTCCACTTGATGAGATGCTTTGAAATTGATCGATTTCGTAGCTGTCAACTTCTTGGTTCTGTAAATGCTTCAAGTTCCAATATGCTTTTTCCTTCCTTGTCAAGTTCTGGAAATATTGTTGGAACTAGGATATTCGGCAACTTTTGAATGAGTTCCCACCCTACTTCACCATTCTTCCATTCATACCTTCCTTTGTTTATCAAATTTGGTTGGATAATTGTACCAACCTCTACCATTTCTGCAACCATATGTTCAATTTCACTCCTTTGGGCATATGGATATCTATAAGGCTTGACGTTTGGAGGAACACATCCTAGAATAAAATGAATAGCATGATCATGATCACGAATACGTGGGAGACCTTTGGGAGTCTCAAATACCTTGGAATGATTGTCCAAGACTTTTTGGATATCTGGAGAAATACATGATTTCAATATGCGAACAGTTAGCGAATATAATTATGCAATTACGCCTCGTTGTTCTTTCTTTAGAAGCTTTGTCATTCCGTCAGAGTTGATTATCTTTCTTGGTTTCCCTGTGATACCCCTTAATTCAACTTCCTTTCCTTCCGAAGAAAATTTCATAAAAAGTTCTTGAAAATTAAAAGCTATTGTACCCAAGGATTGTAGCCATTGGACTCCTAGTACAACATCAGCACCACCCATTGGAACGGAAAACATTGGGATATTCAATACATATTCTCCCATGGATAGCTGGATATTATGGCACTTTCTAGAGAAATTTATGGTTCCTCTACTTACAACAATCACTTGACACTCTGGTGTTGGATCTAGGAAGCAATTCAAGTCCTTGGCTATCTTACAATTAATAAAATTATGGGTACTACCCAAATCAATCAACACTATTACCTTTTTCTTCTTGATATGTCCTTCTATCTTTACCATTTGAGGAGTGGTAATTTCGACGAATGCATTACAAGATATGGTCAGATTCATTTCTTTCTCTGGGGTTGGTTCCTGGTGAGTATCCTTTTCTTTTGATGTTTCTTGATACTTTTCTTCCCGATATTTCACTGTTTGAACCTTCTTCTTCTTGATATGTCCTTCTATCTTGAGAGTTTGGGGAGTGGTAATTTCTTCCAATGCTTTACAAGATATGGTCAGATTCATTTCTTGATGCTCTATGTGATATTTCACTTCTTGAACATTTTTCTTCTTGATATGTCCTTTTATCTTGATAGTTTGAGTAGTGGTAATTCTAGCCAATGCATTCAAGATATGGTTGGATTCATTTCTTCTTTCTCGATGTGATATTTCACTTCTTGAACCTTTTTATTCTTGATATGTCCTTCTATCTTGAGAGTTTGAGGAATGGTAATTCTTCCCAATGCTTTACAAGATATGGCGGGATTCATTTCTTCTTTCTCTAGGGTTTGGTCCTGGTGCATATCCTCTTCTTTTGATGTTTCTTGATCCTTTTCTTCCTCCTCTTCATACTCTATGTAAAATAATTTCTTCTCAACATACTTATGACCTTTAGTGCATTTGCTATCACAATTGTAACAAAGCCCTTTTTTTCCTTTTCTTCCAATTGTTGTGGTGTAACCCTTGTAGGTTGTGGAAGGCTAGGAGAAACAACACTTCCATTATTATAGTTGTGAGGGGTAGACTTCCTTGTTGCCATAATTTTACTTTCCACTTTGTAACAAAGCCCTTTTACTCTTTCCAATTTTTGTGGTGTTTCTCTAAAGAAGGTGTTGCTCTTTGTATCCTCATAATGTGCTATCATTTCCTCCGTCAAAATTGACCACGTAACAAGTTGTTTACGAGAACAAAGCCCTTTATACCTTAAAAATTGATCCGGTTCTAAATATGAAGATGCAATACATACCTTTGGTAACAGTGGTACACCATGTAGATCAAATATTGCTCCATCTGAAGTATCCAATTTACCAGATCCTTGCCATCAAAATTCCTCATCTCGCTTTTTCTTGCTTTTAGGAGCTCGATCTTGAAATGACTATAACTCTGTACTTTCGTATCTTTAAGTTTTGAAATTGCGACCTGCAGTAGCCTTCTGTGTCCTCTTTCCAATGCCACCAATCTAATCAAATTTAGATTCTCCAAGAAAGAGTTATGCACAATCTCCCAAGATGACCTGATTATAAACCTTTCCAGAAGAGCGAACTTGTAAGAAGTACCACGTGTCACTGTTTTGACCTTAGTATCTGAAAAATATACACAGGAAACTACAGTTCGTCCTCTTTTTGTAACTTTTCATGTAATTTCAATCTGATGCTCAAAACAAAAGTTATGACGATTTTCCCCATGTCACCTGTTTGGAATGTAATTTGGGAGTCTGCAAAAAGGCCAAATTCCTCAGATCATATCTCCAAAAATATAGCACCAAAAGCTCTGAAATTCGAACCCGAGCTTCAAAACAATTTCAACCCAAAAGGGTGTTTTTTTTAGCGTCTAAAACGTCGCAGAATAGCGCAAATGCCACGATGACCTATTTGGAGCAGCGAAACCCTAGAATCGAAAGCTCTGATACCAAATGTTATGAAACCAGCTCACAATAAGATATAAAAGATAGATCAACGCCTTAGAAATAGGCCTCTTTGAGGGGGCAACCTTCTTTACATTACACAAATGAACAAGTCTTAGATGATACAAATGACAAGGCCTCCTTTCTATATATAGGAGTCTAAGGGGTCATAATATAATCAGAGCCGACATAACAATAATAATGTAAGGGCACAATAATAACAATAGTGGGCTTCTATGGGGCACAATAACAACAATATGGGGACTACATGGGTACAACAATATAATAAGGGGGTTGTACTAATAATAATAAGGGGTTACACTAGTAGTATAGAGGCCTAACAAGATCCATCTCGAACCTACCGCTAACCTGTCCTGAGGCCTAAGTACCGCTTCCTAGACATCATTGACCATTATAGAATTTATTCCTCCACTATAGCATCTACCCATACTTGATGTTGAACAACCTCCTGAAAACTAAAGGGTTCCCTAACCTAAGCTACCAAGGCCTGGTATTTTTCTGGTTGTCTTCTCTCCCTTTTCTCATTCCTAGGTGCAGTAATGAATTCCTTTGCATCCCGTAGAATCTGTTGAATTTCCTAGATTGTTCTTCCACTGGTAGTGGGTAAATCCATCTTCTCTTCCTCTTCCTGAGACTCCGCCTATTCTGAAGTTTTGTGTTTAGGAGAATTACAGGTACTAGTTTCTGTTGGTTGGAGTGGTTTACCAACAGATCGTCTTTTGACTGCTCCTCAGAAGGCATTTCTCAAGATTTCTTGAAAGCTCTGTCCTCAATGAACTTTACATCCCACCAAACTACTACCTTCCTATTCCCTAGAAGATTGACTCTGTATGCCTTAGCATTCTCATTATATCCCATAAGATATCTTTTTTCTACAGTTTGATCCAATTTCTTTCTCTTTTCTTTGAGTATATTACAATATTCCAAACTCCCAAATATCCTGAAATGACTAACTTCAGGTATCTTCCCGGTGAAGACACTTTCTGGAGTAATCTTTCCCAATTCCCTATGAAGAGTCCTATTCTGGACATAAATTTTCATGTTGCATGCTTCTTCCCACAGCAATTTGGGTATATCCTGAACATATAGCATCGCCCTGGTTGCTTCCACAATAGTCTTGTTCTTACTTTCTACTACCCCATTCTTCTCCGGATTGTAGGGAGTTGTCCACTCTCTTCTGATGCCTTCCCTAGCGCAAAAATTAATGAATTTATTGTCAACGTACTCTCCACCATTGTCTGAGTGCAACACTTTTATCTTCTTTCCTATTAGATTCTCTACTAGAGCCTTGAACTCTTTGAATCGACCAAAAACCTCATCCTTGGTTTTTAGAAAGTAGATCCAATTCTTCCTGGAATGGTCATCGATGAAGGTCATGAAGTACTCAGCACCACTAATAGCTTTTGTGGGGTCCACATATATCTGAGTGTATTAATCCCAGAACACTTTGAGCCCTATTGTTACTTCTGGAAAACATTACTTTACATACTTGCCTGGAGCACACCCTCTGCATACATCATCTCATTCGGTACTTAATTCTAGAACTCCTGATATTGTTTTCCTGAGAATTCTTAGAGCCCCATGGTGTAAGTGTCCCATCCTCCTGTGCCATAGTTCATTCAAATATTTATCCCCATTGTTGCCTATTAGTGCCATTGGAGATTCTAGTTGTAATCTATACAACCTGTTACTTCTTATTCCAATCTGAGCATTCCTTTTCCAACTCAGTTGTTTGACATATACTTTCTCCTTAATGAATAAAATGTCATAGCCATTGTTTTGAAGCTAAGATATGGAGATTAAGTTCATCCCCAATCTTGGCACATGCAGCACATTAGTTGCTCGAAGCCGCTCCCCTGCTTCGGTTTGAAAGAATACAGTACCTCTTCCTACAGGGGTACACTTTGCCTTATTTCCCATGGTGATCTGAAAGTTCACCCTTTCTTCCTGATAATTTGAAAAACATTCTCATATTCCTTTCATATGCCAGGAAGCTCCATTATCTATATACCAAACCTTAGAGGAGGCAGAACTTGCTAGGCAAGCAACTTCTTCTTCAGGTTGGGAAGCTAACATAAAATAATCATTACCCATGTTCTTCATGCTTTCCTCTTTTTCTGGAAATCTGCGTGAGTCCCTCTAAGTTGATGCCTCTGCATCATGCTCCTGAACCATAGTATATTCTTCTCTCCTATATCCAGATCTCTGCTTTGATACCATATGAAAATTTCTAACTCGAAATTCTATTGCAGTAACTGATTTATTTCACCTACTTATTTCTCACAATAAGTTATTTATGAAATCCCTTCAACAAACATTAAAATAAATTCTACTGCAGTTATCACATAATTACATAGAGAAAAATAAATTATATACAAGCACAAGAACCAATCACATCAACATATTTTTTTGGAAAATTTTCGCCAAAAAAAACCCAATGTGGGAAAACTGGTGCAGCGGATGAGGTTTTTATTAATCTTCGCAACAATCGGTTTACAAGGAATGATTTTATAGAGAAATTGAGACACTACTGGGAGAAAACACTTGAGGAAAGGTTCATCCCTCTGTCAGAAACTTTCTGACACCTTGGAGACCCTTCTCCCAATTCTGCATCACTTATGCATCGCTCCACGTGGTTCTGCATCCCTTTGTGTCAGCTTGTGTGAGGACCATGTCTTCTGGACTGCGTCTTCCCTCTATCTTGTCTCTCAACAACCCTACGTCACCTCCTCCTTAGTCACTAACTGTTATTTATGCCCTCCTCTTCCTCCACCCTGCAACTCTCCCTCTGAAATTGATCTCCTTCTCTTTGAGAATTGATTTTCCTTGGGATACTAGGTATCTGTCAGTGTGTCTCCAAATGACTCTCAATTCTTCTCTTATACTTTTCTTGTTGATGAATCAACGGCTGAGATTAAGTCTCTAATCAATGACTAAGATTAAAATATACTTGATCCACTCGTATCATAGAATATTCTCGCCCATATCTTTATTAATACCCATTAATATTTTTATTTTCCTAAGTTTAGACTTAGGAACCTATTAAAAATATTGATTATTTTAATAACTCCTCATCCGGGTGCAATTTCTCCAAACAATTTCTGGGTCTTGGAGATACCATATGTTCTAGCCCCTCCACAAAATTTTCGAGCTAGATCACATCTGATGCTACCCAAAATCAACATCAGGTTGGAGTCTCCAAGTGAATGGTTTCAGCATTCCTGTGTTTGATCATTGTCCACCATCAGCAATTAGATCTACAACATGAACAATCTTTCCCAGAGAAGATTAACTTTTGTTTTGATCCTTGGAAATGGCACCAAAAATGTTAGTGTCTATTATTCACAATGATCAAATGTACTCTTTCCATGTGGTTGATAGGGTCATTAGGTCAAATTGTTATATTTTCAAATAAATTTTCAAATAAAATTTGATATCTCCTGCTTGTCAAATGATCATTGGTTATTGTCTGGGTCAGTGCTACTCTCACCACTTTCCCATGGTTATATCACTCATCATGGTCATATCATCATTTAGGTGTCCTAGGTCATCAAAAGAGTTCATGTGTCATCATATAAGTCATCGTCTTGGATTTCACATTGATTGTCATCATGATGTCAGTCATTAAAAGAAAAAAGAGAATTCAAGTCCATAATTTGGGTCACCATCATCGAAGTTAGCAACTTAGGGGAAAAAGGGATCAAGGTACCATTTCCTTGTGAAGAAATTATGTTGCAGTAAAACCACCTCATCATGTCATTTCTCGGAAGTACATGTGATGTCACACCACCACCAAAGAAAAAAATTGAGTTTCAAGCTATTAAAAGACCACCCAAGCATTCAAAAACTTCATTTCATCTTCCAAGAGCTCTTCTCCACCATTGTGCCTCATCTCAGCCATTAGAGGATCAATTTTCATCATCAAAACACCTTTCCCATCAGCTCGTTGCATTTATGTTGCTTGCACACTGCACTTTTGGACATTCCCTGCGTTTTCAAGTTTGAAGGTCAAAGCAAGCAAGAAACAAGTTATTTCTCATTCAAGAAGTTTTCAAAACTCCTAAACAAGTAAGTGAAGCATTCATCAGCCCTCTCATGTAGTGATTTCCTTCAAAAAATGATGAAATCCCTCTCTTAGGGTTTTATGTTGCATTTTTAAGATTTCATGGTTTTTGCTTTCTTCCAAGGAGAAAATCCCTATGTTTTCTACCTAAACACCCTTGTATACACTTGATAGAACCTCCCCAACCATTTCCCATACCTTTTTTCCCTATCTCACCACTTTTCCCCAAAAACCCAAGCCCACACTACGTTTCTGGGTTTTCCCTGTGTTTTCCACTTTTTCCCTTCCTTCCCTCTCCCATTCTAAGAAATTTCACTATCCTTGTGTCCCTAACATCTACCCCTACCCTTTCCCCTATCAAAAAAAGGTTTTCAGTCAAGCAAAACCAACTGCATGGCCAATGAAAAGAATAAATATAACAAGGGGGGACAGATCTCAAGATATGACCCAACTCATATGCAAGAGATCAATGCTTCGAAGTTCATCAAGAGGTAATTTAAACAAGTAGGTTGCCTAGGGTTTTGTGAGAAAGTACAAGAGGTGGGCTACCATTGCGAGCTGACTAGTCTATTTGCCACCAATTTCAAGAAGAACAAGACTACCATAGCAGGGATGGACTTCTTCGTATCAGCAAAAGTCATAGATTCAACCATTGGAATCCCTAACCAAGGAAAAATGTGGTTTAAGGGGATGGATTTGGACATAGAAAATTATAAAGTGTTCCTGAAACCATAGTATAAGGAGGCTCCCTCTTATATCTTTCCTAGCAGGTAATTATTCGATAAATATACTCCTTTGATGAAGATGATTATAAAATATTTCACTTGTGAAGGCATGTTTAGTAGGTTGTATCAGTATCACATAATATTGTTGATGCACTTCACTTCCATCAAACCAGTAAAGCTACCCAATTACTTGTTCAGAAGCCTGGTTAAAATGACTGAGAAAGTGCAAACTAAAGGGAGAGACCATTTGGCTAGCTTGTGTCATCATGCTTTGATCAAAGTCATAGTTCTCCACCAGCTCACACAGATCAACATGCCATGGGAGACCTTCTTGGAGGCAACTACTCTTTTGCCTACTTCTAGTCATCCAAACAGTTAGAGAACTCCCTTAGCATCATCTAAGCCAAAGGAGGTTGGCTCATCAAACAAGCCATCAATGATTGTTGGCTTAGTGGGCCCTGACCTAGGTTCAGCGTTAAGTTTAGCCAAACAAATCCCTACACTACCGGCCCTTTCGGCATCAATCTGCGGAGCACAGACTAAAGTCTCACCTGAAGTAGTATGGGGGGATGCTGTAACCAAGTTTCTACACCCAGAGATGGTAGTGATGTTGTTTTATACCCTAGTTCTACCTTTTCGCAGATCGATAACCCCTCAAGACTTATCGATATAACTTCCTCTTACCAATCTCTAGACCTTCGTGAAGGTCTATGACTATCTTTCGTGGACCCTAAACAGATGACTCAACCACTTACGCGCCTCTGTAATCACTACTAAGTCTGTTACCATCCATATCATCTTAAGTGTCTGATATCTTTCGCATGCATTAAGATATTCTTCCCGTAAGCAGATATTATTACTTGTGTTCTTATAACAATGTAAAACATACAGATTCGCACATCAATATATCATTAAACCATAAACCTAGTATTCATCATAACATAATCGCATTCATTTATAACAAAAGTAAATATATCAAACACAGGTATTTCCAAAGTAATATTCTCTATTAATGCTTCAGATCTTCTTACAAACTCAAACCTACCTTGCGCACTCAGCTGCAGGGGTCTGCGCACTCAGTTGCGGACTTCTACCCTAGGCCTCTGCATGTAGGTTTTAACCCTGTACAGAAATTACTTGCATATGAATTCTAAAACACATAAAATAAACAATGCGAGAGCATAATACATAAAACACATATACACAGATATTTTCCCCTGGATCCCAAAACTGGGACTACCAGCTTGATTTTTCATTATTTTCTTTCAATGTTATAATACATATTTATACATGCTAAATCATCCAATACCATGGACCAAAAACCATCGCGTCCAAAAACATGTGCAAAAATCATGCACAAAACCATAGGTGGGTCTGCCCATAAAATGGGGTTACGCATGCGCCTCAAACCCCCTGTGACCCCCCCCCCGGTACACAATCGGCGCAATGAAGGGGGGCTCCGCCCCCCCTCTAACTCCCCGGTTAACTACATGGGCTAGTCATGGAAAGAATATAACACAACCCAACATTCTCCCACTTGTTGTTTTCTTTCCACAGGGGGCCACAAGAGAGCTTAGGCATTTTTCCAGCCCTGAAACGCCCATTGTCTTTCTACACCAAGAGAACTTCTCAGAGCTCACAGATTTTGTTAATGCATTTGCAGTATTCTTTAAAGTGTCCACCTTTACCAGCAACACCTTTTTGTCTTCTATCATATCCCTCACAAAGTGATACTGAACATCAATGTGCTTTGTCTTTGAATGATATGCAGGGTTCTTTGCCAAGAAAATTTCACTCTGGCTATCACAGTCTATCCTTATAGCTCCCTGTACTAACCCCATACTTGAACACAATCTCTGCAACCAAAATGCTTCCTTGCTTGCATGAGTGGCTACCATGTCTTCTGCCTCTGTAGTTGATAGTGCCACTACAGATTGTTTCTTACTCATCCAACTGATTGCACCTCCAAATAGGTTAAACACATACCCACTTGTAGATCTTCTCTGATCCAGATCTCTAGCCCAGTCTGCATCAACAAAGCCACGAATATCCAATATTCTGTCCAATATTGATCTTCCTTGGTAGAACAAACCATAATCACTAGTGCCACGCAAATACCTGAAAACCCACTTCACTGTTGTCCAGTGCTCCTTCCCTGGTTTTGACATAAACCTGCTCAATACTCCCACTGCATGTGCAATGTCTAGTCTAGTATAGACCATTGCATACATCAGGCTACTGGTTGTACTTGCATATGGAACATGGTACATGTCCCCTTCCTCTTCTTGTGTCTTAGGACACTGTTCAGCAGATAACCTCACACCTACAGGAATAGGAACCTTCACCGGTTTACTATCCTACATATTAAACCTCTGCAGTATTGTCTCGACATACTTCCTCTGGTTTAACTAGAGCTTCCTCTTTGCCCAATCTCTTTTAATTTCCATGCTGAAAATATAGTTTGCAGCACCAAGATCTTTCATGTCGAATTTGGAGGACAATTGGGTCTTCAAATACTGGATAATTTCTTTGTCATTTCCAACCAGCAACATATCATCCACATACAAGACCAGATAAATAACACGGTCACCAATTAATTTAAAATACACACAGTGATATGCTTTGCTTCTGGTGAAGCCAAGTCTCCGTATAAATGTATCAAATTTCTGATACCACATCCTTGGTGACTGTTTTAACCCATACAGAGGCTTCTTTAACTTGCATACCAGTTCTTTCTTACCCTTCACCGCAAAGCCTTCAAGTTGATTCATGTATATTTCCTCTTCCAGATCCCCGTGAAGAAATGTTGTCTTCACATCCATCTGTTCTACCTCAAAATCAAAAGTAGCAGCAACAGATAAAAGTAATCTAATAGAAGTTACCTTGGCAACAGGAGAAAAAAATATCACCCAAATCAATTCCCGACACCTGGGAATAACCTTTTGCTACCAACCAAGCTTTGTATTTCTCCACCCTTCCTTTTGCATTTGTCTTCTTCTTGAACACCCATTTGTTGCCAATGGGTTTCCTTCCAGCTAGCAACTCCACCAGATCCCAAGCCTCATTTTTGTGTAAAGATTCCATTTCATCAACCATGGCCTCTTTCCAGAGTTTTCCATCCTCTAAATCTACTACTTCCTTCACAGTTCTGGGATCATCGTCAGTAATAGATAAAGAAAAAATTGAATAGAAAGCAGATGGACTATACCTTTCTGGCTACCTTCTTTCTTGAACTGATCTTCTCACACCCGTAATTTGTGGCTCTTCATCTTCTGATTCCTCCTCTACTGTAGAGTACGATTCTTCCTCCTTAAGCTCAAACTCTATCTTCTCCAGTTCCTTTGGTTGGACTTCATGTTTAAAAACATCTTTTACCTCCCTAAACACCACATCTCGGTTGTACACAACCTTCCGTGTGACTGGGTTCCAAAGCTTATAACCCTTTAAACCATCCTTATACCCAATAAAGATGCACTTTTCATATTTACTATCCAACTTGGTTCGTTTCTCCTTTGGAACATGTACATATGCATCACATCCAAATACCCTCAGATGTGAAAGAGAGGGTTTCTTACCAATCCATACCTCTTGTGGAGTCTTATCGTCCAACACTGATGAAGGTGACCTGTTGACCAGGTAACATGTAGTATCCACCGCCTCTGCCTAGAATTCATGTCCTAACCTGGCACCACTGAGCATGCTTCTTGCCCTTTCCATCAACTTCTTATTCATTCTTTTTGCAACTCCATTTTGCTGACGTGTATATGGAGTAGTCTTCTGTCGTGCTATACCACACTTCTTACATAAATCTTCAAATTCCTTGCTACAAAACTCTCCACCATTATCTGTCCTTAGCACCTTTATATTCTTCTCTGTCTGATTTTCCACGAGAGCCTTAAATTTTTTAAACCTGTCAAAGGCTTCAGATTTCTTCTTAAGGAAATATATCCATGTATTCCTTGAGAATTCATCTATAAATCATACATAGTATGTAGACTTACCTAGTGATGGAACCTTCACAAGTCCAAACACATCACTGTGCACAAGTTCTAATATCTGTTTCGCCCTCTTACTACCAGAGGGGAAACTCACCTGATTCTGCTTCCCATATACACAATTTTCGCAGAAATCAAAATCCAGAGAGCTATTACTCATACCTTCTACCATACCTTTACCATGAAGTATTCGAAGGCCCTTCTCTCCAATATGTCCAAGCCTTTGATGCCACAACATGGTCTTCTCTCCAGATACCACTAGATTTTCTGCTCCACTTTCAAGAACCACAGAACTGTTGCACCCATCAATAACAGTGCTACCTTGCAGCTTGTACAGAGTTCCAATTCGAACTCCCTGCATTAATACTAGTACTCCCCGAACCATATTGCAGGTATCCTTCTCGAACACCCAGAAGTGTTCTAACCCTTCCACCTTGCAACTTCAACTTTACTTTTCCACGACTAATGATTCTAGCCTTCCTATCATCCCCTAAGAAGACATCACCACCATCGTATTTCTCATACTCGTAGAACCACTCTCTATGGGGAGTGAAGTGAAAGGATGCACCTGAGTCAATCAACCATGCCTCATGATCTACATGTGTACTTGAAGAAGCCAAGTACACATCCCACCTTCATCTGAGGTGGTTTTCGCCTCTGCAGAAGGAGCATCATTAGATCCATTTCCTTTATCATGAGCTTTAAATTTATAGTCCCTTTTGTAGTGCCCTTCCTTTCCACATTTCCAGCACACCATCTTTACACGTTTTCCTAGAGATTTAGATCTCCCTCTAGATTTAGATCTCCCACTCGATGACTTATTTTTGTTTCTGTTCTGGGACCGTCCTTGTACAGGCAAGACATCACCATTCTAGCTCTCCATATGTTTTCGTCTCATCTCCTTCATCAGCAAGGATGAGACTATTTCATCAAACTGCAAGGCAGTTGCATTGCTACCTATTGCAATAACTAGACTATCCCACGAATCTGGTAGAGAACACAACAAACTGATGCACTTATCTTCATCTGAAATTTTAATATCAACAGATGCTAACTGACTTACCACAATATTAAATGCGTTCAGATGCTCTGTCACCGAGTCTCCATCTTTCATCCTTAGGTTATACAACTTTTTCCGCAGGAACAGTTTATTCACCAGAGACTTAGATTGGTACAAAGTCCCTAACTTGTCCCACAAAGCCTTCGCCGTAGCTTCCCCTGATACATTCAACAATACTGAATCTGAGACACACAATCGTATTGTTCTCTTTGCCTTCTGATCCAACTTCTTCCATTCTTCATTAGACACTCCCATTGGTTTAATACCCGGATCTACCACGATCCACTGATCTTTATCCACCAACAGATCCTCCATCTTGAGTTTCCACAACTCAAAACTCTGACCATTAATTTCTTGATCTATATCTTTCCACTGCTCACCATCTTCTTTCACCACCAGAATTGATCTCGTAGATCTCCCACTGAGCAGGGTCTACCACAGGCCCGAGTGAAACCCCTCAGCAACAAAGGCATCCCCTTGAAGCCAAAACTGCTCTGATACCAAATGTAGGTTTTAACCCCGTACAGAAATTACCTGCATATGAATTCTAAAACACAGAAAATAAACAATGCGAGAGCATAACACATAAAACACATATACATAGGGATTTTCCCCTAGATCCCAAAACCGGGACTACCAGCTTGATTTTTCATTATTTTCTTTCAATGTTACAATACATATTTATACATGCCGAAGCATCCAATACCATGGACTGTAAACCATCGCGTCCAAAAACATGTGTGAAAATCATGCACAAAACCATAGGTGGGTCTGCCCATCCTAACATAGGGTCCAAAACCAAAATTTTCTGAGGCACTGCCCCGAACCCTATAAAGTGGGGTTACGGGTATGCCTCAAACCCCCTGTGACCCCCCCTGCTACACAATTGGTGCAATGAAGGGGGGCTCCGCCCCCCCTCTAACCCCCCGGTTAACTACGTGGGCTAGTCGTGGAAAGAATATAACACAACCCAACACTGCGCACACAGCTGCAGAGCCTTTCTTCTACTCTAAAACCCTTCGCTCCTTCTACTAATGACCCATTACATTTATCATCAATGACTAAACTGCTTTAGACTCTTCTAAGACTCCTTTTTAGACAATCTCATGGTCCGCGGACCATGGGTAGATCTTCTAAATCTTACACAAATTACATAAATAGAAGGGTAAAACCCTTTATGACACTTTACATCTACGTGCTCTGCGACCACAAATTGCGGAGACTTTACACTTTGCATACAAAAACTTGAGCTTTCTACCCCAAAACTTAGGCTTTTAGCCCCAAAATTGACCCTAGAGGACTCTGTCCCAACAGGCCCCCAACACAAATATGGTGACTCACCCTGAGTCACTCTGCTGGTGCAGAGATCTTACTGTGAAGACCTCCCAACTCCACTTGCACCACTGCAACTTCAGTTGTACATTGCGTAGCTGCCTACTTGACCTGCTCCACCAGTTGTTCCATTTTTGGTCCTGCACTATCTTCCTGGGTCTTCTTATGTGTATTCTTCGGGCTGGCCAACTTCTCCCCAATGGTGGCAAAGAGCACATAGGCCTCATCCAGCCAAGGCCTCAATCTGTTGTTGAGGACTACCTCTTTTTGCTACACTGCTTCCACCTGCTCTTTCAATTTCTTTGCCTCCTATAGCTTTGCCAATCTCTGTGTGATAGCAATGGTGTGCATCATCACTCTAGCTTCATCGTACTATTGTTGCAATTCCCTTGCCTCGGTATTTAACCTTTGCCAGTTGGGATCTTCCTGTAGACTTGTGAAGACCTTCATCAATTGCTCGAAGAGCACAGTGCATTCTGCCATTGCGACATCTACTGCAACAACTGCATCCTTGAAAATTGCCTTGTGCTGTTATCTGACCTCTGGTGGAGTTGAAGGCTATGCCCTCAACTTGAGCTTTGTAATCTTTAGGTTCAACTCAAACTAAAACTTGGCCATCTCTATCCTAGCATCGTGCACACCTGCAGCCAACTTCTGAATCTTTGCCTCCAACGGCTGCTCTTCTGGGATGTGCAATTCCGGAATGGTTCTGCAGGATTATTCTACCACTGTTGTGGTTCGCTCATTCTTCTCTTGAACCTTCTTCCAGGTGTCTACCGCTGCCATTTTCTCAATGAACATATGTTTATTGTTAACCTTCTGCTCGTTGATCATGCTCAGCATGCACTGCTCTCGGGCCCTAAGTTTTGTGATCACACTTGCTTAGAGTGTGTGAAGGACTTCACTTGGGAGCACAGCCAAGTTCAAACCAATATTACTTAGAGCACTGACAGCAGCCTTGTCAACTTCCGCCTCCACGCTCAGAGCTCCATCCGGCAGCGTGACAGCCCGAGGATCCAAAGAGCAAACCAACTTCGTGGCTTCACTCGTCCCCAGTGCTAGACTGGTTGAGGTCGTGTTGCTCTGCCCTACACCTACCTACAATCTAGTGGCTTGGATCTGTAGCTCTTGCAAACTCATTTAAATGGCACTTAATGCTTGTTTCTGCTACTGCTCAAACTGGTGCAGCAGTTCCGCTATCATGTCCCTTACCTTGTCCCCAATGTCATCCAAGTCACCTTCTATCAAGGTGATTAGGTCTAGTGATGACTTAGTGGCCTTGGTCTTTTTGCACGACCCTTCCTTCTCTTGCTCCCTATTCCACTTCACCCAGAAGGGAGTGCTCTCCTAGTCTCCACCACCCTACTCTGATTGCTCCTCTTCCTCGGTCTGTGGCGAAGGATATCTCTTACTTCTGCCAGATTCGAGCTCTTCCTCCTATTCCTTCGCGGCGTGCTCATCTTTGGCTCAGGCTCTTTCCTCAGTCTCCTTCTTCTGCTTTTCAGCCAACTGCTAAACCTCTTCCTTTTTCTCTTTTTCTGCAGAGTTACTAGACCCAACGGACAAGTCTGACATTGTGCACCAATCTGCTGGCAACGGAACCATTTGTTGGCTTAGTGGGCCCTGACCTAGGTTCAGCGTTAATTTTAGCCAAACAAATCCCTACACTACTGGCCCTTTTGACATCAATCCGCAGAGTGCAGACTAAAGTCTCACCCGAAGCAATATGGGGGGATGCTGGAACCAAGTTTCTGCACCCAAAGATGGTAGTGATGTCATTTTATACCCTAGTTTTTCCTTCACGCAGATCGATAAGCCCTCGAGGCTTATCGATATAACTTCCTCTTACCAGTCTCTAGACCTTCGTGAAGGTCTACGACTGTGTTTCATGGTCCCTAAATAGATGACTCAACCACTTACACACCTTTGTAATCACTCCTAAGTCTGTTATTATGCAGATCAGCTTAAGTGTCTGATATATTTAGCATGCATTAAGATATTCTTCACGTAAGAAGATATTATTACCTGTGTTCTTATAACAATGTAAAACATATAGATTCGTGCATCAATATAGCATTAAACCATAAACCCAATATTCATCATAACATAATTGCATTCGTTTATAACAAAAGTAAATAGATCAAACATAGGTATTTCCATAGTAATATTCTTTATTAATGCTTTAGATCTTCTTATATACTCAAACTACCCTGCGCACTCAGCTGCAAGGGTCCACGCACTCAGCTACGGAATTCTACCCTAGGCCTTTGCGCACACAGCTGCAGAGCCTTTCTTCTACTTTAAGACCCTTTGCTCTTTCTGCTAATGACCCATTACATTCATCATCAATGACTGAACTACCTTAGACTCTTCTAATACTCTCCTTTTTATACAATCCCATGGTCCGGTAGATCTTCTAAAGCCAACACAACTTACATAAACAGAAGGGTAAAACCCTTTATGACACTTTACATCTACACACTTTGCGACCACAAATTGCAGAGACTTTACACTTTACATACAAAAACTTGGGCTTTTTGCCCCAAAACTTGGGCTTTTAGCCCCAAAATTGACCCTAGGGGACTCTGTCCCAACAGTGACAAAGACACCTAGAACAGAACTTTCAAAGATTTATAGCAGAGGTAAGAGACTAGTGTTTGCCCCTGAAATAGTAGAGATGCCTAGACCTAGAATTAGGGCTCAAGCAAAGATGTTGCCTAGAAAAACTATCAGTGAAGAAGGAACTCAACTTGGCACTATGAGACAAGAATCATCAAGAGGCAAAGATGATACACCATTGCACAGTGAAGAACAAGCATCTCTTGATTTAGACATGGCTGACCTAGCAGAACACAATGAAGACAAAGCAGCTGAAGACATAATCAAAGAGAAAGAGGCACAGATCAGGGAGCTCAAAGATGATCTTTCCAAGGAAAATTTCATGGTATCCTTCTTACAACAAGAGAATATGCAGCTCAAACTAAACCTATTGTTGCAAAGAAAACCACAAGGGAATCATCCATCATCCAGCAAGGCAGATTTTGTGGTAGAGAAAGATAAGGGTAATGAAATCATTGATTTGGAGAAGATATAGGATAAATGCACACAGGTAGAGCCTAGGAGGCCTACAACTAGAGCCATGGTCAAACAGGGACAACAAGCAGAAAATCCTTCTCCTCCTCAAACCCTAAAAAACATAAATAACACCATAGCTGCTGAAATTGAAGAGAACAAGGAATATTAGCTTGAGAAGGTAAATGTGCACTTGGAGAAGCTGTTGAAAAAGGAAAACAAGGACACCACCATGCAGAGGCATATGGCAAGGCACTATTATGCAAGAAACATGATTTCTAGGGTTAAGGTCAAAAATATGAAGAAGAAACTCAAGAAGACCCTAAGAAAGCTCAAGAAGAGGGAAAATCTATATATACTAGCTTAGGCATCCTTAGTTGTTTGAGCCATGACAAAAAAATGCAAAAGGAGAGAATTTTGGGAAAATTTTGACAATTTTTGAGGTTTTTTGGTCATACAGGCAATACTAGTGCACAGAAATGCAGTGTGAGCACGCTGCACTTTTTCTCAGAGGCTCCAAATGAAGAATGGTAAGCATGTGCAGGTGTCTCTTGACTAGTACATTTTATAAATCCACTTCGTATCTCTTTTCAACTCATGAATTTGCAAAAAAAATGTCACCGTTCTCCCACTGTTTTGAGTCACACATTGCGTTTCTGGAGTAGTTGTGGTAGAATGAGTTTTGAGGTGTCTTGGAGATGAGTTTTTGGTGATTTGAAGCTTCATAGGTATAGAAGACATCCTAAGCTACCTGTACCAACCTTCAGCTAAGCTCATAGATCCACCAAAGTCCTCAAAACATCTTCCCAAAGTTCATTACGCTTCTGCAATTTTCGTTGCGCTTCTGTGGAAGAAGCTTGTTTCTGAGTTTTCATGGTCAAGAGTCAACTTTGGTCGATGTAATTAGTCTTTTAATGATTTTACATGATGTAATTAAATATTCTAGTGATGGTTAGAGTTAATTTCCTTGTAATCAATGCTTTCAAAGTCAAACTAAGTCAGTTAGTGTAAAAAGGGAATTGGTTTCTAACCTCCCTAAGTTTTTGCATGGTTGGAGAGAATCTTGTAATGAGTTCCTAGAAGGTAGGATTTGAACCCTAATAGGGGGAATGATTTTTTTCATCTATATGTAGACTAAATTTAGTCAAAAGAGGGGTTGGATTCTTGAAGCTCAGCTCTTGGACTAGTATACTAGACATTTTTGCATAAATATATGTAGTTGCAGCTATTTTTATGGGATTCTTGTGATGTAGTTTATGGAAATGTTTTTCTCTAGTTTTATTTATGAATTTGATGATTAATCATTTCTAGAATCTATATATATTCTTCTGGTGATTATCTCTTAAGTTTTAAAGCAGATTTCATGATCAATATGCTCTGTTTTGTCTGAGATTTTCATATAATTGTTTTTTCTTCTAAGCAAACGAATTCATACATATATACTCATTTTGCTTATTTTTTCCCTTCGCCATACTACAATGACAAATTCACTTTGTTCCATTGATTACACCTACCTTGCCTCATTCTATATCTGCAACTAATCATTTGGGATACTTGACCTAGTTCTCAGACCTAGTGCTTCTATCCAACAAACCCTAAATCAAACCCTATTGTGCCAAATACCTAGCCTAAAATCCATATATTCTCCAGTCACTTCCATTGGCTGTGAGGTTTTTTAGAGAGAGCCCTCTCTGATTTGGCAAGGCTAGCTTCCAAGTCCAAAGTTGGTCTGAGGTTACCTCCTTAGCTTCCTTTCTCAGCCTTGGGACACTGAGGAGTGCTAACAGGCTTGACACCGATATATAATTATTTGCACATTATTTTAGTTGATGGTCTAATGTAGGCTCAAATTAGGTAATTCAAACTCCTAATGAGTGTATAAATAGGAGAGACATGAATTAATTTGTATCATCACTTTGGATTGGTTCATTCTTCTCTTTTGATAATTTTGGACTTTTTCTAGGAGGATGATTTGGAGCATGGATAAATTTTGATGTTTGGATTGGAGTATCTTATCTTGGAGCTTCTTTATTGTCAAATTGTTGACAGTTGGATATGTTCTCTTACATGTAAGTACACACATTTCATGTGATTCTGGTTTTACTTTGTCATATGCATTGAATGGGATTTTTGCTATACTAGGGCTAATTGTTGCATTACATAATTGTAAAATTGTGGAATTATTGTTTCTATATAGCATCTCTCAATGTATGGGGCATGTATGTTGAATGAAATATCCTAGGGATAATTCTACCATTGAATTTATATTGATAAGACATCTCTTTTTGCAAAGTGAAGTAAAAGCCTTGAGGTCACTTCTTCTTGCCCTAAAGGCCAAGCGAAGTAGTCCTTAAAGCCTCCTTGACTGAGAAATGAATTCCTTTCTCATCATTCTCCTAAACTCCATTCTCCCCAAAGGATCAGGCACTAGTCTACCAATAGGTGATTACTTAAAGAACATTTTTCTTCACCTTTTCCCGTTCTCTTCTAGCTCCCCCACTATACTTCTGAGTAGTATCCCGCTGACAGATATTTCCAGGTAATAGCCCACTGACAGATATTTTCGGGTAGTATCTCGCTGACAGATTTTCCTAGTAACCCACTAGCAGAAATTTTGGGTAGTATCCCGATGGATAGAGGGTGGTAGCTTTTTCTCCCCAATTATTATTATTCTTTAGATTCAAGAATGTTTCAACAGATAGAGTTGAGTAAAGATGGGACATATGATGATAGGATGACATATTGATCAATGGATAGATTTCGACAAGTGGAATCTTCCCTAGTTGAGAGGGAGTGTTAAAGTATGCAGCTACAGTTAAATTACACCTTGGACAACTCATATTATGGATATGATGATGGAATTGAATTCCTCTTTTCGAGAGGACCAAAATAGACCTAAATATCACCTCGTTTGGACAAGTAGAAGTTGGATTTTGAATTTATGTAGCCACACATGCACATTTGGATAGGTTGGTCTCAACATCAAATGTACATTTTTGGACACCCATGGAAACCTATAAATACAAGTGACCTAGAGCTCATTTTTCCATCACCATGAATCTTCCTCTCTTCTCATTGATTGGTTCACACAAGTTAGAGGCAAGGTCGACAAAGAAGTTTGCAAAGGTCCGAGATTACAAGGTCTAAGGCTTGCAACTAATCATGGGTTTCTGAGCTATAGTCGCAGGCTAGTCACAAAGAATTTTTGGTTGTAGTGGCTAGCTCACTAGCATCAAGGGAGTGGTTGGGATCCTATAGTCATTCTCACAACCCCTCATGCATGCGACTGGGACTTTGACTAAAATTGACCATTGACCGAAGTTATCTACATCTGACCGAAGACTTGAGAAGTTGTCTCTAATATAATCGAACACTGGAAACTTTTTTTGAATTTTATTGGGTTGTATTGCTAATGATATTGCATTGTGTTCATTTTACTCTCTGCTGAACATTTTATGACAATCTAATAGAAGAATAATTTCAAATGGTTTTCCCCCTAGTGGGTTTTTTCATTGGTATTTGACCAAATCTGGTGTCTCTTGATGATGTGTTGATTGTCACCTTTATCATTGCATTTATTGTTCTTTCTTCAAGTATTGTTGATGAATGGAAAGACTAATTGTAGTTGGAAACATTTCTAATTAAAGTGTGGAATTGGGCTAGAGTAATTTATATAGCATAAAACAATATAAAAGTTAACATTTCGCTTGCATTTACTCTCCTTTGACTTGAAGTGATCTCTAGAGTCACTCATCTACAGCTCTAGACCCATTGGAATCCAATGAACTCAAGTGAATGTGAGGATCTAAGGGAAATACATCCACTTTTATTAATATTTTGTAGGGAAGCATCCCTATTTCCAAGGAGGTTGCCCCTCTATCATCTTTTTATAAATCAATAATCCCAAGAGCTCATTAGGATCCGAATTTTTGAAACAATGAGGGCCACCAAGATCCAAGTGCTCGAGTCTGTCATTTCTATTCTTATTTGCATGATGTATATGAACTCTATTTTATGTTAATGAAAGGTTTATTGTTGCTTCACATCTAAGTTTGTTGCAAATGGTTGATTCCCCTTGGGTTAGGGCCCAGCACAGAGGCTCTATCCCCTCTTATGTGTCTTGTTTATGCATTATTTTAGTAGTAGCATTTCCTTCCTTGTATGAGTATATGTTTATTTGCTAGAAAATTATGGTTGCAAGCTAGATTACCACCTCTCTTGTAGGAAGTGTGCTTGAGGAGTATACAGCAACAAGCCAAAAATATGTGGTTGATTTCCTTTGCAATTTTCTAGGTTGTAGCTCATTGTCTCTTTCATACTTTGTTTCTACAATCTAGAAGTTAAAATAATCTTTCTCAAGTTTTCATGCATGTAGGTTAGATGCATGTTGTAATGTGAATTAGTTCTTAATGAAATAAGATCCTTCTTTGTTTGATTTCATAAAATTTAACTCATCCTTTTTTTCTTATCTTATTTTGCTACAATTTGATAATCATTTTGAGTGCAAGAGAAGGGATTGTTATTGGTCTCCAGGTACTATCATCGGCTTATAGGGTTGGCACACACATTCTATATTCCCCTTGTCATTTTCAACTCCTTCATTGTCACCCCACACTGCCCTCAAAATTATGCCAAAGAGACCATATTTCTGGGTTATTTGAGGGACACCGTATGCATTTTTTTGTGTGCAAGATGAGCCTCTGAGAGGTACTAGACATGGCCAAATCCTCACACAACCCTAATATACCCTTACCTACCCTTTTACACCTTAAAACCACCTTTTTCACCCTCAATATGTTCATGGAATCAATCTTGCAGCATCTTGTAGAAGTCCCTAAAATTGACTAGATTTCCTCCAAAAGCTTGGTCTTTGTCTCTTAGGCTTTAATAATGACCCCTACACTCTGAATCCATAATTGAGGAAGACACAAGACCACTTTGAACTTGCATTTTTCTCAATGCAAGTACACTTCTGCAATTAGGGTTAGGTGACATATTTCTAAATTGAATGATAATGATGATTTTCTTATGAAATGCATATGAGTTTTGTTACTCTAGCCAAGTCCCTTTGAACACAATGATTAAGAGGGTGATTTTCCAATGCAAAGTAGATTAGGCCTATTTCTTTGAATTCATGCTCGTAGGATTTCAATTACAAAGTGTTGTTCTTGCATAGGATTAGTTTCTTTTCAAAGAAACTTTTCATATTCTGTAATTAGACCAATGATTCACATTCTTGCAAGTAGCACAAGATTTATATTCTACAAGTAGACAAGTAATTTTCATTCCTGCAATTAGCATATCCTTTACATTCTTGCAACTAGGGTTAAACTTTACATTTGATGAATGGCACTTTCCATTTCTGCAAGTAGAGCAATTGTTTTTCATTCCTGCAATTAGAGTAGAACTTTATTTTTCATGCAATTCCCTTCCTTGAGCTAGCTAAAAGAGTGGTATTTGTATGCCTTGATATGGTATATTGCTTGAAGGTGGCATAAGTAGAACTTGACCTATTGTGCATACATCACTGTCACCTCTTAATTTTATACGAACCTCAGGTTCATAATTAAAGTTGGTAGTCTTGGGAGTCTCAACAATCTTGTTGAGATACTGGGGCACATCACTTTTTGGTTTCATTATCAGGCAGGTGTCCATGTAGGTGTTGTTTCTACTTAGAGGTTACATTTCTTTCTTTTTCCATCATTTGTTTTGCATCAACATTACTAATTTTAATCATATTAAAAAAAAAATAAACAAAACTAATTATTTCATGCCTCGTAGGAGTAGGGATAATCAAGGGAAATTTCTACCAAAGACCCCCACCCCACCAAGCAGTCAACCATCCTTCTTATTTGGTGACTATTAACATCACTCTTTGACCACAAGGAATTTAGAAAATCCTCTAGGTGAGAAACCTGGAATTTTCGAAGAACCCATAGGGGAGGAAGAGCCCATATCACCAATCCAAAACATGGATGAAAATAGGAAAAATGAGTTCTTTCCTATCTGAGAGACCAATGGAGAGGCTAGGATGAAGAATATAAGCCCTACTACCCTTCTACATTTCCATGGATTAGCCTCCGAGGACCCTGACACACTTATGTTTGAGTTTGTTGTAGTTTGTAGGACCTATGACTATGTCTCTGATGAACATAATCTGAAGTTTTTTCCCTCCACCCTCAAGGATGCATCCTTGTGTTGCCTTATGAGTCTACCTAGAGGCAACATCACTAGCTAGGCACAAATGCGGCAAGCCTTTAATGAGAAGTACATGGACTATTATATGTCTAAGGAGACAAAAGAAGAAATATTTAGAATGGCCCTAGGGCTAGATGAGTCCTTGGAAGACTATGAGGAATGGTTCCAACTCAATTATAGGAGGGCTAAATGTACCCTTGATCCTGAATCACTCAAGCTTGTACTTATTTGAGGGATTAGAGAAGATGTAATGGAGACCCTCAATATGTTGTCTCGAGGAGATATATACCAACTGGTTTATAATGACATCAAGATAGTATTCAAGAATGTTGAAATTTGGTACCGGAGGACAGGTGGTTCCCTAAGGCTTTGATCTTTGGCCTAGGGAAAAGTGTCCAAAAGAATTTAATTTTTCTCCTAAAGTGACTTTATAATTTTTATAAAGTCAAATCTAATTTAAAAGTGACTTTAAGTGATAAAGTTACTAAAGTCTAATTTCAAAGTGACTTTAATAAAGTCAATGTAAAATTAGAAAGGAAAAGTGACTTTGGAAATAAATGACTAAGTCGGTCTTTATTAAAGTGGGGTGAATTAAAAAATAGAAAGTGAGATTTAAATGAGCATTTAATCTCAGCCCTAGATCTCAATCTATTTCAGCCATTGGATTTAGGGATCACCCAAAAGTCACTTAGGGTTAGATTAAAGGAGGAAAAGGAGGAAAATGTCATTAATTCTTTCATGAGCAAATTGGGAGAAGGAGAGCAAGAGAGCAAGGGAGATTTCTAGACAGGGAGGAGAAGGAGGCAGTAGCTTGGCACACATTCCAAGGCAGCATTCCAGCAAGTCCGTACAGTTGAGTTAGCATACAGTGAAAGGCAGATTTTTGGGCACGATTTTCAAGGAGGCCGTACAACAGTTTGCACAGAAATCGAGGAGCAGAAATCTGAGTTTGTTGGCATGATTTTCAAGGAGGCCATATAGCAAATTTTCAAGGAGGTCGTACAGCAGTTTTCATCACAGAAATCGAGGAAATCGTACAGCTGAATTTCTGGCAGCTTGCACGATTTTCTAGGCAGGCCGTACAGCAAAATTTAAGGCTGAAAATTGGCACAGAATTCGAGGAGGACGTACAGCATTTATTGTTGTTCAGATTTTTATGTTTGCAAGTTTTTCCAGTTAGCTGTGAGGCACAGAAAACGAGATAAGTTGTAAAAGCTTACTTGCTAATTTTTGCTGAATATTTCTCACTGTAAAAAGCATTTTTCAGAAATAATAAGGAGCTCTCGAACTGGTTTTCCCCAAGAGTTGTAGGGGGTTTTTCCGGGGTCACCTTGACCAAAAATTATTGTGTTTAAATGTGTTAAATGGCTGTTTATACCTGCTGATTTTTTATTTCTGCATTTTCTAGCATTCTGTAAAATTTCCAGAATTTGTGTTTTCAGCAAAATTTATTTTTCAGTTGTTGAATGTATGGATATGGGAAAGGGCATTTAACTATTTTGGAGAAATAAGGTGAAACTGTAAACCAAGGTGGGAAAAGAGAAAATTTTACATGGTATCAGAGCTTGAGTGCTGAAGTGCAGTTTGGGACAGCAAGGAGGAAAATTACAGCCTGCTGATTTTTCACTCAGAAAATTCCAGCAAGCTGATTTTTCACAAACAGCAGTTTTATCTTTACTACAGCAGTGCTATTTTTTAGTTTTAGGACAGCAGGATGTCATTGGGATTGAGGGTGGAGGATAGGCTGGATGGGCATACAAATTACAGCGTTTGGAAGGAGAGAATGCAGAGTATCTTTGATGAGGCAGAAGTCTAGGACATCATGGTGCATACCACACAGAACCTTGTTGTTGTGTCTACTGATGCTACTTAGTTGGCTGAGTATAATAAAAAGAACAACAAGGGTAAGAGACTGATTCTAGACGGTGTCAAAGGCCATTGCATTCCTCATGTGAGAGGAAAGAGAAATGCCCATGAGATGTGGACAGCATTTTCCAATCTCTACCAGAGTACCAATGAGAACCGGAAAATGGTCCTGAAGGAGAAGCTGAAGACTATTAAGATGGGTAATGATAGTGCAGCTGGATATCTCACAAAGATTACTAATGTGAGAGATGAGTTGGCAGCAGTTGGAGAGGACATTCCACCCACTTAGTTGGTGCAGATTGCAGTGAATGGCCTCCCCCGTTCATGGATGAACTTTGCTGATGGGGTTTGTGCACGTGAGACCCTTCCCACATGGGAGAGGTTTTGGGATGATTGCATTCAGACAGAGATCAGGAAAGGTCAGCTTGGGGCAGCCAAGCCAGTTGAGCAGGATGAGGATGTAGCACTGTCGGTAGGAGGCAAGAAAGGCAAAGCGAAGAAGCAAGCTTCCACAAGCAATGGTGGGGGCAAAGGCAAAGGTAAAGGTAAACAGGGTAACACACAGAAGGACTATTCCAAGGTGAAGTGTTGGAATTGTCAAAAGATGGGACACTATGCAGTTGTGTGTCCGGAGAAGAAGAAGAAGAAGGGGAAGAACCAGAGCGTGGCAGCTTCAGCAGAGGTTGAGGACTTTGCAGTTCGTTTTGACCGGGAGTTTGGTTTCACTGCGTGTGAGTCCTCTAGTGCAGTATCACCTACCACACAGGTTCAGAGGGAGCATGCTTTTCCCTCGATTAACGAAGCATCTTCGGGTATTTGGTATGTGGACAGTGGGGCTTCACGTCACATGACAGGAGTCTGTGAGTACTTCTCAGAGCTTTCAGAGAGTGGCACTGATATAGAGGTAGTACTCGGTGACGATAGAGTTGTTAGAGCAGTCAGTGTGGGGACACTGACATTTCAGAGGGAGTCCAAACCTCCCTTGAAGGTGTCAGATGTTCTTTATGTGCCAGGGATGAGGAAGAACCTCATATCCGTCTCAGCTTTAGAGGATAGAGGATATGAGGTATTGTTCAGGGGAGGACATGTGTTGATGTATCCCAGGGGCACTCCAGCTGATTCAGCTAGAGTGATAGGTGTACGCCATGCAAAGGTGTACAAGTTTGCATTCCAGTCCCTTTTGGCGTTGAGCAGTAGTACCGACAGCAGAGCTAGCAATTCTGAGCTGTGTGAGATTTGGCACCGCAGGATGGGACATATGTATCATGGAGCCTTGAGGACCTTGCAGGAGATCACTATAGGTGTGTGCCAGATTTCAGTACTGATCACTTTGATACTTGCAAAGGATGTGTGATGGGCAAGTTTTCCAAATCCCCTTTTCCCAGTAGTGACAGCAGAGCAACTGGGATACTTGATTTGATTCATTCTGATGTGAGCGGTCGGATGTCTCATGTTTCTTTGGGTGCATTACATACTCCTACATACCCAAGGAGAAGAGGACCAAACTAGAGCCCACCATAGAGAAGGGTATCTTTGTGGGCTACAGTGAGACCTCAAAGGCCTTTCGGATTTACATTCCTGCACAGAGAAAAGTTGTTGTCATGATCAATGTGAAGTTCGAGGAGGACGGGGCCTTTAGGAGGTCACGGGAGTTAGAGTATCTGGATCAGCCAGACCCTCAGCAGCAGTTGAGTCAGTTGCAGGGATCCAGTGGGCAGGGATCAGGAGGATCTGGAGGTACATCTATGAGGATGTCAGGTCCATTAGTGAGTAGTGGCTCGCCAAGCCAGAGGGGTGGTGCTCCAGGCAGCATGCAGAGCAATCCACAGAGCAGTTCACTAGGGAGTCCACTGATGGACAGTTCACACGGTATCTCAGCTTCTACAGGTTCAGGTGCAGGCAAGAGGACAGCAGACAGACAGTCAGGAGTTCAGGCTCCTGATGATGAGGAGGAGGAGTTTCATTCTCCAATGGGAGAAGTGCGCTCAGGGAAGAGGAAGCCCAAGTGGCTTCAAGACACCTTGAGAGATGCCACATCTGTTGCTGAGCCTAAGAGGCCGGTCAGAGAGAGTAGACCACCTGAGAGGTTTTGTAGCTATATGGCAATGGCTACCAGCATCCTTGACTCTGAGCCTTCTAGCTATGAGGAGGCAGCTAGCCAGCAGGTCTGGAGAGAGGCCATGCAGGAGGAGTATTCTTCTATCATGAAGAATGATTTTTGGGAGGTAGTGCCGAGGCCTGAGGGAAAATCCGTGGTTACTTCCAGATGGCTTTACAAGGTAAAGGATGTTGCAGATGGCAGCATTGAGAAATTCGAGGTTTGTGGCTAAAGGGTTCTCCCAGGTAAAGGGAGTTGATTATGAGGAAACCTTCACTCCCATGGCTCGATATACTTCAATCCGCTCCATTATATTGATAGCAGCAGAGATGGGTTGGAAGATCCACCAGATGGATGTGAAGACTGCATTTCTCAATGGCTTCATACAGGAGGAGGTGTACATTGAGCAGCCACGGGGCTTTGAGGTGCATGGGAAGGAATCCCATGTGTGCAAACTAAAGAAGGCCCTTTATGGCCTGAAGCAAGCTCCTAGAGCTTGGTACTCCAGGATAGATACGTACTTGCAGGGGATGGGTTTCACAAAGAGTGAGGCAGATCCGAACCTTTACTATATTGTGATAGGTGAGGAGCCTCTCATTCTGGTGTTGTATGTGGATGACTTGGTCATTACAGGTGTAGAGAGACTCATAGAGCACTGCAAGAGAGATCTTGCGGCGGAGTTTGAGATGAAGGACATCGGCTTGATGCATTACTTTTTGGGTTTGGAGGTGTGGCAAGAGGAGGGGCATTTCTTCTTGGGGCAGGGGAAGTATATTGTGGACATCCTTGGCAGATTCCACATGGAGGATTGTAAACCCATGTTGACACCGATGATCACCAACTAGAAGAAGCTTCATGCTTCGGATTCCGAGTTGGTGGATCCCAAATTGTACAGGCAGCTGATTGGTTCATTGATGTATTTGGTCAATACTAGACCAGATATTTGTTTTGCAGTCAACACGATGAGTCAGTTTATGTGTGAGCCTACGAAGGTTCATTGGGTGGCTACAAAACACATTTTGCGATACTTGTAGGGGACAGTGGATTATGGTCTGGACTACAGGCAGGGGGATGGAGTGAGATTGGCAAGTTATACTGATTCTGATTGGGCAGGTTGTGCTTCTGATAGGAAGAGCACTTCAGGGTGTTGTTTTGGGTTGGGTTCGGCAATAATGTCATGGTTCAGCCGGAAGTAGCAGTCAGTAGCATTGAGTTCAACGGAAGCAGAGTATATGGCAGCCAGTCTAGCTAGTTGTGAGGCCATCTGCCTTTGCAAGATGTTGTTTGGCTTATTTGGTCAGCTGTTGAGACCTTTAGTGCTTTACTGTGATAATCATAGTTGCATTAAACTCACGAAGAATCCAGTATTTCATGACAGGTCAAAGCATATCGGGATCAAATATCATTTCATCAGAGACTGTGTTCAGAAGGGCGCTGTGAAGCTTGAGTATATTCCCACTGATGAGCAAGTTGCAGATATTCTTACCAAAGCCTTACCACGGGGCAAACATGACTACTTCAGAGACAAGATGGGTGTGGTGAGGAACACCTTCCTCGGTAAGAGGGAGTGTTGAAATTTGGTACCGGAGGACAGGTGGTTCCCTAAGGCTTTGATCTTTGGCCTAGGGAAAAGTGTCCAAAAGAATTTAATTTTTCTCCTAAAGTGACTTTATAATTTTTATAAATTCAAATCTAATTTAAAAGTGACTTTAAGTGATAAAGTTACTAAAGTCTAATTTTAAAGTGACTTTAATAAATTCAATGTAAAATTAGAAAGGAAAAGTGACTTTGGAAATAAATGACTAAGTCAGTCTTTATTAAAGTGGGGTGAATTAAAAAATAGAAAGTGAGATTTAAATGAGCATTTAATCTCAGCCCTAGATCTCAATCTATTTTAGCCATTGGATTTAGGGATCACCCAAAAGTCACTTAGGGTTAGATTAAAGGAGGAAAATGAGGAAAATGTCATTAATTCTTTTATGAGCAGATTGGGAGAAGGAGAGCAAGAGAGCAAGGGAGATTTCTAGACAGGGAGGAGAAGGAGGCAGCAGCTTCGCACACATTCCAAGGCAGCATTCCAGCAAGTTCGTACAGCTAAGTTAGCATACAATGAAAGGCAGATTTTTAGGCATGATTTTCAAGGAGGCCATACAGCAGTTTGCACATAAATCGAGGAGAAGAAATCTGAGTTTGCTGGCACGATTTTCAAGGAGGTCGTATAGCAGATTTTCAAGGAGGCCGTACAGCAATTTTCGGCATAGAAATCGAGGAAATTGTACAGCTGAATTTTTGGCAGCTTGCACGATTTTCTAGGCAGGCCGTATAGCAGAATTTAAGGCTGAAATTGGCACAAAATTCGAGGAGAACGTACAGCATTTATTGTTGTTCAGATTTTGTTGTTTGCAAGTTTTTCCAGTTAGCTATGAGGCACAGAAAATGAGATAAGTTGTAAAAGCTTACTTGCTGATTTTTGCTAAATATTTCTCACTGTAAAAAGCATTTTTCAGAAATAAGAAGGATCTCTCGAACTGGTTTTCCCGAAGAGTTGTAGGGGTTTTTCCAGGGTCACCTTGACCAAAAATTACTGTGTTTAAATGTGTTAAATGGCTGTTTGTACCTGCTGATTTTTTATTTCTGCATTTTCCAGCATTCTGTAAAATTTCCAAAATTTGTGTTTTCAGCAAAATTTATTTTTCAGTTGTTGAATGTATGGATATGGGAAATGGCATTTAACTATTTTGGAGAAATAAGGTGAAACTGAAAACCGAGGTGGGAAATGAGAAATTTTTACATGGTATCAGAGCTTGAGTGCTGAAGTGCAATTTGGGACAGCAAGGAGGAAAATTATAGCCTGCTGATTTTTCACTCAGAAAATTCTAGCAAGCTGATTTTTCACAAACAACAGTTTTATCTTTACTACAGCAGTGCTATTTTTTAGTTTTGGGACAACAGGATGTCATTGGGATTGAGGGTGGAGGATAGGCTGGATGGGCATACAAATTACAGTGTTTGGAAGAAGAGAATGCAGAGTATCTTTGAGGAAGCAGAAGTCTGGGACATCATGGTGCATACCACACAGAACCCTGTTGTTGTGCCTACTGATGCTACTCAGGTGGCTGAGTATAATAAAAAGAACAACAAGGGTAAGAGACTGATTCTAGACGAAGTCAAAGACCATTGCATTCCTCATGTGAGAGGAAAGAGAAATTCCCATGAGATGTGGACAGCATTGTCCAATTTCTACCAGAGTACCAATGAGAACCGGAAAATGGTCCTGAAGGAGAAGCTGAAGACTATTAAGATGGGTAATGATAATGCAGCTGGATATCTCACAAAGATTACTAATGCGAGAGATGAGTTGGCAGCAGTTGGAGAGGACATTCCACCCACTGAGTTGGTGTGGATTGCAGTGAATGGCCTCCCCCGTTCATGGATGAACTTTGCTGATGGGGTTTGTGCACGTGAGACCCTTCCCACATGGGAGAGGTTTTGGGATGATTGCATTCAGACAGAGATCATGAAAGGTCAGCTTGGGGTAGCCAAGCCAGTTGAGCAGGATGAGGATGTAGCACTGTCGGTAGGAGGCAAGAAAGGCAAAGGGAAGAAGCAGGCTTCCACAAGCAATGGTGGGGGCAAAGGCAAAGGTAAAGGTAAACAAGGTAACACACAGAAGGACTATTCCAAGGTGAAGTGTTGGAAATGTCAAAATATGGGACACTATGCAGTTGTGTGTCCAGAGAAGAAGAAGAAGAAGGGGAAGAACCAGAGCGTGGCAGCTTCAGCAGAGGTTGAGGACTTTGCAGTTCGTTTTGACCGGGATTTTGGGTTCACTGCCTGTGAGTCCTCTAGTGCAGGATCACCTACCACACAGGTTCAGAGGGAGCATGCTTTTCCCTCGATTAATGAAGCATCTTCAAGTATTTGGTATGTGGACAGTGGGGCTTCACGTCACATGACAGGAGTCCGTGAGTACTTCTCAGAGCTTTCAGAGAGTGGCACTGATATATAGGTAGTACTCGGTGATGACAGAGTTGTTAGAGCAGTCGGTGTGGGGACACTGACATTTCAGAGGGAGTCCAAACCTCCCTTGACAGGGGAGGACAGGTGTTGATGTATCCCAGGGGCACTCCAGCTGATTCAGCTAGAGTGATAGGTGTACGCCATGCAAAGGTGTACAAGTTTGCATTCCAGTCACTTTTGGCATTGAGCAGTAGTACCGACAGCAGAGCTAGCAATTCTGAGCTGTGTGAGATATGGCACTGCAGGATGGGACATATGTATCATGGAGCCTTGAGGACCTTGCGGGATATCCTTGGACAAAATTTTAGCCAAGGTTGTCAATAGTAGCAAAGGGATTGGGTAGACCAACTTGTAGAGGCCACTTGGCCTACAATACCACCTAGAAAACCACCACTATATTCACCCCATTTGGTTCGTTCTATGGAAAGAAAGCATTGAGGATGGAAGCATAGTTGGATTTAGACCTCACTACAGCACAATAAGAAAGGTTGCTTCAACTCAATGGCTTGGATGAGTTCAGATTGCAAGCTCTCCTGCACACTGAGGTAGTCCAACTACAAAGGAAGGTATGGTACGATAAACATATTATGGAGAGATCTTTTGAAGAGGGTGATTTTTCCCTCTTGTATGATTCAAGGTTCAAGGATTTCAAAGGGAAATTAATGACAAGGTGTTTGGGCCCCTATCTAGTGGAAAAATGTTATGATAATGGATATGTCCAAATAAGAAAAATTGATGAGGAATGCATTCCATTGTTAGTTAATGGTTACCGATTAAAGTTATACAAAATACCTCTGACAAAAGAGGAGTTTACTAGTTCAATAAGAAAGGAGTTGAATGTAATTGGGGGTCTCACAACCCTTAGTTCATCCAGCCTTTGATCAGTAAAAGAAGAAAAAAATAAAAAATAAATAAAGGGCTTAGGTGAAAACCTCCATGAGGAATCTAAGCCCAACACTAGGGCTAAAAACCTCCATGAGGCAACCCAAGAGAAAAAAAAAATATGAAAAGATCCCTAGATGAAAACCTACATTTCGGCACCTACGGCAAACCTATAGATTGAAAACATCTTCATAGATAGTTTGTAGGTCTCAAAAAACAACAACAAAAGAAAAAAAAATGAAACAAAAGGAGGAAGCACACAAATGTAAAGAATCCCTTACACTGGTTCTGCTAACAATTTTATTTTGCAAGGTTCCAACAATATTTAAATGGACAACAGTCGAAGGAAAGGGGTTTTCATCCCATTTATCCATCTCCCAAACTAGCCTCTTGCATTTCCTCCATCATTCCACCCATCTCCCTACACCCCTCCATCATCAAGCAAGCAACTACACTCAATTTTGCTTCAATCCTACAGTGTTATAGGATTGTCCTGAACTGCTACAGGATTAACCAGAATTGGTACAGGATTGAGATCAACCCAGGGAAAGGGGTCAAAACTCATGTGTCCCTTTGGGAAATGACAGGAGAAGTTCACCACACCTCCTTCACCTATCACCCACACCATTTAATCATTGTCACCTCTCAATTTTGTATGAACCTCAGGTTGATAATTAAAGTTGGTAGTCTTGGGAGTCTCAACAATCTTATTGAGATACTGGGGCACATCACTTTTTGGTGCCATTTTCAGGTAGGTGTCCATGTAGGTGTTGTTTCTACTTAGAGGTTACCTTTCTTTCTTTTTCCATCACTTGTTTTACATCAACATTGCTAATTTTAATAATATTAAAAAAACAGATAAACAAAACTAATTATTTCATGCCTCGTAGGAGTAGGGATAATCAAGGGAAATTTCTACCAAAGACCCCCACCCCATCAAGAGATCAACCGTCCTTCTTATTTGGTGACTGTTAACATCACTCTTTGACCACAAGGAATTTAGAAAATCCTCTAGGTGAGCAACCTGGAATTTTCGAAGAACCCATAGGGGAGGAAGAGCCCATATCACCAATCCAAAACATGGATGAAAATAGGAAAAATGAGTTCTTTCCTATCTGAGAGACCAATGGAGAGGCTAGGATGAAGAATATAAGCCTTACTACCCTTCCACATTTCCATGGATTAGCCTCCGAGGACCTTGACACACTTATGTTTGAGTTTGTTGTAGTTTGTAGGACCTATGACTATGTCTCTGATGAACATAATCTAAAGTTGTTTCCCTCCACCCTCAAGGATTCATCCTTGTGTTTCCTTATGAGTCTACCTAGAGGCAGCATCACTAGCTAGGCACAAATGCGGCAAGCCTTTAATGAGAAGTACATGGACTATTATAAGTCTAAGGAGACAAAAGAAGAAATATTTAGAATGGCCCTAGGGCCAGATGAGTCCTTTGAAGATTATGAGGAATGGTTCCAACTCAATTATAGGAGGGCTAAATGTACCCTTGATCCTAAATCACTCAAGCTTGTACTTATTTGAGGGATTAGGGAAGATGTAATGGAGACCCTCAATATGTTGTCTCGAGGAGATATATACCAACTGGTCTATAATGACATCAAGACAGTATTCAAGAATCATTCTAGGACTGCTAGGAAGAGATGTAGGTCTAGTCGAGGCCTGGTTAACTCTTCTCCCTCCACATAAACTATTAAACATGAGATATGGAGTATGTTGGAATACTCCAAGAGTGAAATGTTGCATACCTTTTCCTTGCATATGGATACTTTCCATGATGGACCCTATGGGGACCATTTTTCTACTAGAAGGACAGCCTCCAACATTTTACAAGCTAGCTACTACTAGCCTACTATACATCAAGATGAAAAAAGGTACATTTTCAGATGTGATGAGTACCAAAGGATGAGAAATCCTACACCCAAGGATGAATATCCCCTAAAACCTCAAGTGACTCTGGAGCCATTTGAGAAATGGGGCATGGACTTTGTTAGGTTCCTATACCAATAGGAGTCATAATTTTTGAATGGCTAAGATTAAACCTGTAATATGTACATACCTTTTCTTTCTGCAAATGTTTTCCATATTCAAAAAATTTTAAAATGTAAAGAGGGTATGTCCTAAAATAAAAATCAAAGGACAAAAAGAATAAAAAAGGTCAAAAAAGATGAAAAATATGAACCCCAAGAAAGAAAAGACCATGAAAGTGTGCAAGTCAAAATGCCACTACTATTTACTTTTTGCACAAAATAAATGATTGTGTCCAGTTTGTATCCTATGCCACAATCCATGATAGTCAAAATGTTTAAATTTGGCTATTTCATGCTTTCAATTTCATTCTTATAGATAGAGAATAAAATCTGACCAAACAGTGTAATCTTGGCAGATAAGTAGATAGGTAGCATCAATAAAGGAGCTCAACTGTTTAATTTGAGGCCTTGGATGTAATAAGGTTAGATTTAGTTAGATTACCATTGTAAAAGAAAGAAAAATGTTTGATAAAGGTTTGCTAGCTCAAATTCACCCTAATAAAGATAAGTAAAAATGGTAGGAAGAGTAGGTGGGTAAGTAGAAGAAAGGTTGCAGAATTGTGATTATTGTTAGATAAAAGCATATTGATCACTGTCATCATTAAATTTCTAAGTATGGATGAGAAATTGCACTGGCATAAAGTTCACAAAGTCAAATTGATTCATTTCCCCTTACTCATTTCACCTTTTACTTAACTAATTTCCCAAAATAAGTTTCAAGTACCCAAAATCTTAAAGTCAAAGGGGCTCAGAACATTTCTCTAACTTTTGGATGTTGGAAATACTGAGAGGGGGGGTGAATCAGTATTTCTTTTTCCCACTATTGTTTTACCAGTTAAGACATATATATTCAGAACACAAGATGAACAACAAGAATAAATTCTTTTATTAATATAAACTGTGCAGTAAAATAGATACAATATATAGATGGTTACAATCAATTGCCAAGCTCCAACTTGGACTTTGGTGAGGCTCCAACCTCCAGAGCACCAACTCTATTATGCCAAGACACCAATCTTGGACTTAGGAGCACAAACTCCCAAGGACTTCAATCCTTACTACTTCTAAGGCATCAACCCCAAGGACTCCAATCCTACTTACTTCTGAGGCACCAACCCCAAGGACTCCTATCCTTCTAACTTCTGAGGCACCAGCCCCAAGGACTCCTATCCTTCTTGCTTCTGAGGCACCAACCCCAAGGACTCCAATCCAATCTCGTCAAGACACTTTTGATAATAGTCTTTTGCTCTCAGAACTCTTCTCTGTTGAGTTCTGTCTATTTACAGCTTCACTGTAGTCTCCAAGCTACAGTATCAATGACAACCAGTCTTCTTATGAATGAGTCTTTACAACTCTGCACACTGCCCACACATAGTCTCCAATAGCCTTCATGCTCTCTGATAATGTCTTCACACAGCTCTAGTCAGTCTACTGTTAGCTGCACTAAGCTCTGCATAAAGAACAAATTCTTGTTCAAGCTTATGTTCTCTGTTGGCTACTTCTCCCCTTCGACTATCTGTTGTCCTATTAGCCCTTCGGCCCTCTTTCTGTTCTGCTGGATCCTCTCGCTGCCTCTATCTCCTCCAGATTATTTCCACAGCCTTCAACAACATTCACTGCTGCTGATTTTGCTATCTCACACTTTGGTCCTTCACCATACCAACAGTCACCACAGTCCTCTGTTTTTACTATTTTATGCATTCCCGTGCCTCTGTCCATTCGTTTCCGCTTACACCACCTCCGATTGTGTAAAGGCATATATACATGACTTTTGGCCTCCGATAGTGTATTTGTCAGGGATTCATAGTTTTGGTCGCCGATAGTGTTATGGGCTCCCAATAGTGTATTCCTCTTGCTACATATGCTATGGTGTATTCCGCTTGCTATATATATATAATTATGCTTTGATACCATATACACTATAATCCTCCCGATGGCTCTGTTTGCTCTATTAGTTCCTTTGGCTCCGTTCCGTCTACTCCTCTTGGCTCTGATGGCTGTTTTCTTCTCTTCTTTGGCATATATATTATATATATGTGTGGCTCCTCTTGCTCCAATGTGGCTACTCTAGCTTGGTAGTGTCTTTCAAAGACCTCCTTGCATATATGAATGCCTCTCTTGCTCTAATATCCTATGATATGCTTTGATCTGCCTCCTTAGGTAACTCGTCTTTGCTTATGGCTTGGCTATCATGATGGCCTTGCTCCTGTCTCTTCATGAATCTGCTCTGCATCCCCTTGGCTTCATGTCATCCTCTAGTATCCAGAATATTGCCAAATTGACATCAATGACAACCTAGATCAACATTGGAGGGACCGGACCCTCGGCCCAATGACTTATAGATCTTAAGTACTAAAAACCCCTCATAAACATTCACCCCCTTCAATTCATTCATTTTTCCCTAATAAATCCCTTTTCCTAAGGTTAAAACACCATTTTCCTAAGGAAAAGCAAGCACCCCCATGGATACCCCCGTTTTATGAAAAAACCCACAAAATGCACTTAGCCTAAGTTGTAATGTCTCTATGTAAAAGGCGAATGAAATCACAAAAATACATTATGCTTAGCGACACTTCATTTATCCCCCGCAAATTTCATATTAACTATTAACATTATTTATATGGTAATTCCCGAAAAAAACCCCTTTCCCGTATATTTTATTAAACCCCCTTAATATTAATACCCCTATCCCGAAGTTTGAAACATAAACTTTATATTATATTCGAACCCCGACAAAGGATATAATTAATCAATCTGTGATTAATTAAATTCAAACCAATTAAATCATACCTGATGCATTAATCCCTACCTTAATGCCTCATTAAACTCAAACCGCCTCGTTTAAATGACCTTCGAGCCCCTCCATTACCCTCCGTGCAACTCCCGCACCCGATCACCACATGATCTTCCTCCCCCCCAATCCGACAACCCACGTTGATTTCGGAAGGGCCCGAAATCTAAACAATACCTGCCCGAAATGGGTTGTTTTCCATTGGGCCCCCAAGGCAACGTGGCGCTCGATGAGTGGAATCGGGCGGCCTCCCCCCAATACCACCAAGCGCCCAAAGGCTGTGCAAAACAAACCGCTTACCGCCAGCTCGCTACCCGCCAAAACTATCACTAGTCACCCCGCTACACGACAAACTGCTACTGTTCACCGTACCCACCAAATTGAATTTTGCGCATAAATTAAAAAAAAAGCCCCAAATCATTGTTTTATTGTTTTTTAACTACAAAATTCCATGCACGCACCTGTGAACATTGAAAGGCCGTCAACCCACATACACCTGCACTCTAAAGACACCAAAAGCTCCCGAATTTCCTTCCAGCCTAATTGAAGCCCTTTCAACCATTCAGAATCGCCAGTGAACCAGTTCAGACCCAATTTTCGTCAATTCCAGGTATTTAAGCTAGAATCCATTGAAAGCCCTGTCAATTTCCAAACCAGTCACTAAGTTTTCTTAATTGAAATTAAAAGGGAACTTTAGTAACTTAAAACCTACCTGGAATTGAACCACTAGTACCCTCAAAAACTAAAAATTTACTTTCCCCCGTTCTTAAATCCACAAGAACTAAGAATGTCTACCCCTATCGCCATGGATGTCAGGCCAAGTACTACTCCTCACTTGGACCTGGACCACCTTCCCCTTGTTGACAAAGATTTTCAAATCAAGGACACCTCTGTCCTTGAATCCCCTATCAAACTGTACTGCCGATACAGGGACCAATACCTAAACCAAGCTGATAAAATAGGTCTGTGGGAATCTAATTTTCCCAAGTATCAATTTCTTGAGGTGCACATTTTCCCTAAGATTGGTCATTATTGCCATGAAAGCTACATTCCCAGTCAAAGAGCAGTGATGTCCCCTAACCACACCATACTTTTCACCATCACTACCGAGTCAATTAATGAAATGTTGCAACTACAACCAAGGCAGAACTTAACCCCTATTTCAATTGGAGACCTACTAGACAAATTTTCCAAGATTACCACTGCCAAGATTGTTGAAATGCTTCAGACATTCATCAGGGAGGGAAAGCATGTCCCGACAGAACCTCCTCCATATGTGGCTACCATATTTTCCCCATTTGGTCAGGATAGACTAGCAATGATCTCTTGTGTTTTAGGCTATACCACCAGTGAGTACATAGATGAAATCATTTTAGCCTTCATGTCCATTTTTACTCCAAGACAGCCCCCTGCTATCATGTATGATTATGCCAAGTACATATCTGATAGGATGCATGAACAATTTTTGAGAATGAGTAATGAAAAAGTGTTTAAGTATTCTTCACTTTTGTACCACCTTTTCTTATACTATCAAGTTGGCAAGTTCCCATTCACTCTCCAAATGCTTGACACTAAAGGTCATCCTAGGTCAGTAATTTTTTGGACTCCTTTGATACATAAGTATGAATCCCCATATCCATACACAGATTTCATTGATCTTTTTGTACATCCAGTAGTGACCATGTTGCTCGGAAGTCCTCCTCCAAGACTCAGTTCAAACATCAGGAGGATCCTGTAGCTGTCAAAACAACACAAAGTGGGAGATTGGTACTTGTACCAAAATCACACAGAAATTAGGATCTATGGCTGTGATTTGGCCCCATATAAACTGCCCAGATACCTCCCAATGAGGTTATTTGCTCTGGAGTACTACAAGCAGATAATCAACTCAGATGAGGTACATTTTGTTAAAGCCAAAAAGAAGGCACAGCTCAGAATCAAAGATCAACTAGACCCCTTTGTATGCAATAGCAGAGAAGCTAGAAGAGAAGCAGAAGAAATCCATTAGAGACTCAAACTAAAACAAAGCTTCATGTGGAGATATGACCCCTATGACTTCATCTGCAACAGAAGACAGAAAAATAAGATGACTCCCTACATTCACCACCGAATCCCTGAAATAGAGAAATATGCAAATCAGTTGGAATGGGTGGAGAATACTCTCGTGGACAGAGATAGCACTGAAAATGCACTAATTGATTTAGAGAAAATGCTTGATGAAGGTTCTTTCCTGCAGGTGCCAGGAGAATCCCAAGCACAAGGAGAATCATAAGCACAAAGTGAACAACACAAAAAAGAAGAATCCCAGGTACAAGAAGAATCAGAGTAGCCAAACCTATCAGAGGAATTAGGTCAAACAGGTACGCAACAGCCCAATATGAGTACTCCCCCTAACTTGCAAACTCCTCTAAATGAGGAAAGAATCCTCAAAATGAATAGGGAGGAGGCCACTACATCAAGCAGAGCAACCATACAAACATATGCAGAAACCAGCCTAGTCAAAAGGCAGAGGTTAAATCCTGTTTCGGAGCAAGAATTCACAGAAGAAACAATGGGGGTCACTAGCACAGAAAAATAAAGAAGTAGACCTGCTACTCCTTCTGGGGGCACACCAGAACCTTCCACATCTCATACTCAGATGTTGGAGAGGCAATAGAGTGTTGAAGTGTCCTCATTTAGGATGCCAATGGACAAAGATCAAGATATCAGAGAAAGGTACAAGGACATCAAAGCCAGGAATGAGAGGCTAAAGGCCCAGACTTATGCACAATACCTCAAGATGGCACCTACCAACCAAACAAGGTTGATGTCAGCCTATGATGTGAAAGAAGGAAAAATGAAAATGACATTCATGAAGCCTACCACACAACAACCAAGATCAGTAGCTGATTTCCAGAAGATAGATTTTGAAGTGCTGGAAAAGGACATACATCCTATTGACCAGATTGAGTTGCACAAATAGACAGGGGAGATGATTTACTCCACCTTGACAGGGAAAGCCATCGCAGCCCACCAATTACAGAACTCCTTGAATAATATATCAGCTTAGTTCCAATTGGAGAAGGCCTCTTCACAGGAAAAAGACACCAGAATCAAGTCCTTAGAGGACTTAATCATTGAGTTGGGACACGATCCCAAAGATGTAAAGGCCACTGAAAAGTTGATAAAGAAGAAGAATGATGACATAGCTACTTTGAAGAAGAAACTCAAAATTCCACAATTGTGTCATCCACAAACAGCAAAAGTCCTGGAAACACAAAAAGGACAAGAAGAGCTTATGGACTTGGTCCTCAAGCTAAATGACCAGTTGAAAGAAACAGAGAAAGAATTGGACACATTGATTCAGTCCAAACAGAGTGAATTGGCCACTACCTCCACAGCTGCCATTCCCACAGTAACAACTGCAGTCCCTTCAACATTGGCAACCTCTTTAGCACCAATAGCTCCACGTGCAACAGCACTACCAGTCACAACTGAGTCTACAGCAGCAGGTACCTCAACAGAAAAGACAGCAGAGTTAGTGAAATCCATGGAGGAAATGTCCATCCAAGAAACAGAGCTAAAAAAGCTTAAGGAGAAAGTGGCAAGCTTAGAAACTGACTGTAAGCTTGCCCAAATACAACAGAAAGAAGAAGCATAGAAAGCCCTAAGGATGGGTGAGAAGATAAAGGTCCTTGAAAAAGATTTAACTTTGCAAAAGCCACTAGGACAAACTAAGGAGATGCTCTGGGCCAATATCATTGACTCTGTCAATGATATTTGGCCATCAATTCAAGTAATATTTGAGCAAACAAAATTGGTGAAAGTGGCCACCGAAGCAATACAAAAGGTAAAGGAAGACCTAGGAGACCAGCCTGAGGACGCTAAACAACTCATCCATTTATTAAACAGAAAGAACAGGCATGAACTAAATGAGCTTAGTGTGGAGGAAAGAACTGAAGCCATCATTAATGTCAAAAAGGTTATTTCTAAAAGAAACCTTATGCTTAAACTAGAGCAAAAATGCCATAACATGCAGGTTGGCATTGACAGATTCATGGCAAAGTTTCAAATTTTGAGGGATAAAGGCCTTCCCAATCCCATGGTAATCAATGAAAAATTTATGACCCAATTGGACTATGTTGACAAATTAAAGAAATTGTCCAAAGAACAGGCAAGCACTTCAGGAGTCAAAGCATTGCCAACAGGGAAAGTATTATATGATACTTTAGAAAATCTATTCTTCCTAGAGCATGAGGTGAAACATCTATTTATCACCAAGCCAAAATTTTCCAAATACACTGAGGCAGACGAGATATATAGAAGGATGCTCAAGGTAAAGTTACCTGAAGATGAATGGTGGGAAAAGATGACAGATTTACTATAAGTTACCACAGTAAATATGAAGGTAGGTGAAAGGACAGATAAACAGGGTCAAAGAGTAACAGGTTAAAGAGTATCAGTAAAAGATTAAAGACAAAGGTGATTCCAGCGTACAAATATCAACCAGCTTAAAGAGCTCAAATTCGAACTGCAAACAACCAGCACTATCACAATAAAAGGGACAACATGATGCAGTTTTCCATCTGTCTCTATCTTCGTGCTTGAAGATATTTTGATTTCCTAGATTAATTATCATATTGTTTTAAGATATTTTGTAAATATTTTTTGTATAAATACTTCACCTTTCGAAGTATTTAGGGTGGATTGAAAGACATTTCTATAGACATTTTCCTATCAAGTTAAAGTGCTATTGTATCAAGACTGGATTGGCTTGCTGGATCAAGGAATAAGGTAAATACATTTCACAAGATTCTTGTGTAAAGCGGAAATCAAATAAGTATTTTATCTCATGTGTATTATTGTTTTTCTTTATGTTTATTAATAATCATATTTGTTTCTATGAAATCTAAATGGTAAACTAGGAATTATA
The DNA here is from genome assembly GCA_031772625.1 of Pinus tabuliformis. NCBI lineage: Eukaryota > Viridiplantae > Streptophyta > Pinopsida > Pinales > Pinaceae > Pinus > Pinus tabuliformis. The sequence goes on along the minus strand of CM062804.1, from coordinate 60,962,052 downwards.
TTTTAGAACTGGCTTTAATGCTCTCTGTCTTGACTGTTTACATTCTTAATGTTTTCTGCCAAACTATCTTAGTTAGGGAATTCTTAAATGCTCCCTTACTTCTGTAGTTTCCCCCTCAGTCTATAGTAAATGATTTTTATTTTCCCTTTGCTCATGATCACCTCTTGCTCTTCATCTTGATCCTGATCTAAGGATTCTTCATTGCCCTTTCACCCTGGTTAGGACTATCTCATCCATTGAACCTAAAGATTTGCCTTTTGCTTTGCTAGCTTGCCCTGTGAACACTCCCTTTAGTGATCTAGTCCAGTTAAGCCATCCTTTGATTGACTCCATAGCCCAATGGCTTGAAGGCCTTGCTCCATCCATCTGTTCCTAGAATTCCACCACCCAACCAAATTCAACACCTTATGAACACTAAGAACTAGCCTAAAATCCCACCCAAAACAAAGTTAAATTATAAAGAGAGAGCCCTCTCTGGACTTAGGTTGGCTAGAACCCAAGTCTAAAAGATTAGGTTTGTGGTTACCTCGGATTATTCCTTATTTTGATAACTTTTAGGGAAGACTTCTGAGTGATAACATAGTGGCAACCATACTAGGGAACTCAAATACTTAGTCTTAATAAACCTTTGAGAAATTTCAAATCTTTATTTCAAGCCTCTTGAAGGGTTTATTAGAAGTTATTTATAAAAAAATTCACAAAAAAGAAATAATTAGAAAAATCTTGAAATCTGGCTTCAAGGAGAACTCACTATACTAGGGCCAACCCTGATCCAAACCCTCCCTAAGTATTTGATAATCCTAATCTAATTTCAAGAATATCCAGAAGACAAGAAAGTTCAGTCAGTCCTACGCCTTCAATTAAAGCAGATTCATGCCCTGATGAGTGGTTGTTTTTAGAAGACCTCCCCTTTGACGAGTCTTTTGACCTTTCCCTATTTAGAACCAGGTTTGAGAGTGCACTTGATGACATAGTTCTAGATCCAGAATTTACAGCTAAACTTGAAGTTCAAAGGGCAAACTTGTCAATTGATCAGTATATTCTAAATTCCCCTCAGTCATCCCTCACTACTGCTAAGATCCCTGAACTTTCTGAAACAGTTTCAACTCCCTTTAGTTCACCATTATTCCCTTCCATCTCTGAAGTTCATTCCTCACCTCCATTTATACCTTCACTTCCCCACCAACCTACCATTACACATCAGTCACCCATTACTCCCAGTTCCTCATCACCCATTGTATCATCCTCGGGAACCCAAACTCCCCTTCTTAGTCCTGCCCAACTTAGAGCCATGGCAAACAGATATGCTCCTCTTGTGTTACCCGCTCCACTAGGTGCCATGCCACAAGACTACCAGAACAAAATTGTCCAATTTGATGGCATAGGACCCTATACAGCACAGCAGCACACAAGAAAGATGACAGATTATTTTGAATTACATGAAATTGATCTTGGAGATGTCCAAATGAGACTTTTTTCTCAGACTCTAGTTGGCGATGTAAGAACATGGTTTAGATCTTTACCTGCTAATAGTATAGATAGTTTAGAAGTATTTTACCAACAATTTTTAAATAGATGGGAAAAGAAAAAGAATCCTCTGCAGATCCTTTCAGAATATGAAAACATTAGGAGAGGACCAAATGAAACAATCCAGGACTACTGTACTAGATTTAACAATATATACAATGCAATACCAGTCGACCTTAGACCCCCACCTGGCTTAGCTCTGATAAAGTTTCCTAACGGGTTTGACACTAATATGGCATTCCAACTTAGAGAGAGAAACCCTCCAACTCTAGAAGACATGCAGAGTGTAGTAGTTAGTGTAGAAGCTAATTTGCTAACAAAAAGAGCTAGGGTTAGGAACAAAAGGAGAGCACCCTTGAAATATGAAGCCTCACCCTTTGACCTTAAAATGGATGCCCTAGCCAAAGGAATGGAAAAATTGATGGGTAGGATGGAGAACATTGAAAGAAATCCTCACTGGGATAATCAACACGCACCTCCATTGAGAAATCCAAACTTTAGAAAGAATCAAAATCAAAACACAGGAAAAAAATGGGCCTGATCAGAATATTAGGCCTCCTTTTCAAGAAAACTTTGCTGAAGCAACACTTTCAGAAGACCTTGAACAACACACCCAAATTAATTTAATGGTATTAGATGATGAGGAAACTATCTTTTTGACTCAATATGATCAGGAATTACATATGCTTCAGCAATCATAGACCCAATCCGGAGAATCATTCGATTACAATCAAGGGTATGATTCTGCTATCTTTGAAGTGCACAAACAGTACAATTTGAGGAGTAAAAAGAACACTGATACTCCTGACCAAAACAAGAAAGCAGTACCAAATCAACCTAAGAAAATTAAAACAATTCCAATTACTAAAACTCTCCAAATCCTCTCTAGACCAAATCAAAACCCTCCTAGTCCCACCATTGTAGATGTAACCAATGACCAACCCCCTAATGATCAACCTTCCACTTCAGTTCCCTCCAAGGAAATAGTGGAACAGTCTCCAAACATTATATTAGAAAATTCACTAAAAAAGACTTCAAATACAGAAAAAGAAGAGCAATCTGCTCCAAACCCTACTGTTAAAATTCCAAACACTCAAACAGAGAAATCCCCTTTGCCTTTCAATTTGGGGGTAGAGGTAGCCAAATTTAAAATCTCGGTTCCCTTAACAGAGCTGATTAAACATGAAACTTACAAATCTCAAATAAGCAAATCCTTAAACTTCGTTGAGAATGAAGACTCTGTTAACCTATTTGATGATCAACCTGAGCTTATTTTCGGTCCTGATGTTAATGGAAAACCAATGGAAGGAGGGATACCACCCTTTTACATTAGCCTTAACATTCATGACAAAATCCTACATAATGCTATGCTAGACTCTGGGGCTTCACACAATCTAATGCCTAAATCTGTTATGGAGAAATTGAACTTGGATATCACTAGGCCTTACAAGGACTTATTTTCATTTGATTCAAGTCAAGTGCCTAGGACTAATAAAAGACCTGTGTGTTTCCCTAGTGCAATACCCTGCTAAGACCATTCTTATGGACATAGTTGTTGCTGATATACCACCTAAATATGGCATGTTGTTGTCTAGATCATGGGGGGGAAAATTCCAAGGGTCTTTGCAACTTGACATGTCATATGCCACAATATTAGTCTTTGGACATCCTAAAAAACTGTACAGAGAGACCCTGATGAAGTATGTAGTGAGTAGCCAGGAGAGGCCTCAAAACTTTCCTATATATTCCATGCATTCTGACATCAATTCTTTCATTTTGTACAATGCTGAACCAAACCAAGAAAATACTTCAAACAGCATTACTTCAGAACCAAAATAAATTGCAGTTGCAGCAGAAAATCAAATTGTCCAAATTCAAGAGCTTTCAGATAAAAAAGATGATCAAGATACCTTAATCAAAGAAGATTTTGTTCCCCTAGACAGTAAGAATTATGAACATGAAATACTATGGCATCTTGAATTTGATGGGTCAGTGAACAAACTAGGTGCAGGAGCAGGAGTGTGGATTTACAATTTAGAGAATGATTACTCAGAGGGCCATGCCTACAAACTGAATTTCAAATGCACTAACAACATGGCTGAGTATGAAGCACTTCTTTTAGGTCTCAAATTGGTTAAAAGGTTAGGAGCCATAAGAGTTTCTATTATGGGAGATTCTGAGTTGGTTATAAAACAAATCAACGTTGTATATATGACTAGAGATCCTAGGTTAGGTTTTTATAGAGGAATAGTTGTAGAAATATTGAATACTTTTTTAGAAACTAAGCTTGCAGTCATCCCAAGAAAACACAATATGCAGGCTCATAGTTTAGCAATGTTTGCCAGCACTTGTAAGTTACCATTTCAACCTAACCATCAGTACACTGCTGAGGTTAGGCACAGACTTGCTATCCCTGACAACTTGAAAAATTGGCAAGTATTCACTAATGACCAACAAATAAACAATTTTCTAACTTTAGAGGAAGAATTTGTAAATAGCAACATAGATACTGACATAACATTAGATCTTGATTTTACAGATAAAATAGAAATTAACAAATTAGAAGATGAAGAGATAGATAGATTCCATCCCACAAAGTTTACTAAATCAGATATTCAAAACCTAAAGCAAGTTGAAATTGAAGAGATAATTAACAAAGATTCTGAAATCATTAATCTCAAAGACAACTTTTTGCCCAAAGGATTAACTCCTTTAGAAGACTTGTTTGATTCAAATGATGTCCCTAGAAAACCGAAAATGGAACCCTTAAAATCTGACATAGAGGAGTGTAACATAGGCTCTGAGGAAGATCATAAATTGATAAAACTTTCAAAATCCTTACCTCCTACTGAAAAGGTAAAATACATAGAACTGCAAAAGGAATTTCAAGATGTCTTGGCTTCGAGTTATGAGGACCACAAGTCCTATGACACCAGCATAATACAACACACTATCCCCATTAAAGAAAACCAGAAACTTTTTAGACAGAAGCTTAGAAGGATTAATCCCATTCTATTGCCTTCTATTGAAAAGGAAATCAAAAGAATGTACGAAGCCAAGATCATAGCACCAATTAGATTCTCTGATTGGGTTTCAAATTTTGTGCCCAGAACAAAGAAAACTTGTGAGATTAGACTGTGCATTGACCTTAGGAATCTCAATAAATTTTCACTCAAGGACAACTACCCTCTCCCCAAAATGGATCACATATTATAGAGGGTAGTAGGTTCAACCAGAATCTCATTGTTAGATGGGTTTTCTAGTTACAACTAGATTTTAGTTCACCCAGATGACCAAGAAAAAATTGCATTCACTACTCCTTGGGGCACATTCATGTATGTGAAGATGCCTTTTGGGTTAAAGAATGTAGGGGCCACCTTTCAAAGATCTATGGATATAGCTTTTGCTAAGGAAATCCATGACTTCCTAGTAATATACTTAGATGATATCATTGTATTCTCTAAATCTGATAAACAACACCTAGATCATCTAAGGTAGGTCTTCATCAAGTGTAGAAAGTATGGAATTTCTTTGAATCCTAAAAAAATATTTATTTGGGTTGGAAGAGGGAAAACTGTTAAGCCACATAATCTCTAAAGATCGTATCCGAATAGATCCTACAAGAATTGAAGCCATCTTACATATACAACGTCCTAAGAGCATCAGAGAACTACAAGCCTTTTTAGGTAAAATAAACTTTCTTAGAAGATTTATTTCTAACTTAGCAAAACTAATTATATTATTAAATAACATGTTGAAGAAAGATTCGACTATTAAGTGGACAGTTGAGGCTAAAAGGTCTTTTGAAGATATTAAGCTAGCCTTAACACAAACACCAGTTTTGATCAGTCCAAAGTTTGATAGGGATTTCATTATATTTTCTTTTGCCTCAGAACACACAATTGCTGCAGTCCTACTACAGAAGAATGATCAGGGTTTTGAACAACCTATTGCCTTCTTTAGCAAAGCCCTAAGGGATGCCCCTTTAAAGTATAATATAATGGAAAAGCAAGCTTTTGCTTTAGTCAAAGCTATCAAATATTTCAGAGTTTACATTCTATATTCTCATGTAATAGCCTATGTTCCCAATGTTGTGGTCAAAGACATCCTAACTCAGGATGGTCCAAATGGAAAGAGAGGGAAGTGGATAGCTACTATATTAGAATATGACCTAGAAATCAAACATACAAAGTTGATCAAAGGCCAAGGTTTAGCCAAGCTCATGGCTGAATCGAATTGTCAGGCCTTAGACATAAATTTTATTGCAGAAATAGATAATGAAGAGGAGAAGGTGACTCCACCAATTAGCCAGGCCTTTATTGAATCACCATGGTATGCTGACATTATATATGTTTTACAAAATCTACAAGCTCCTTCTGAATTATCTAGGACTAAAAGTAGGTTCTTAAAAATGAAATCTTTAAAATTTTGCATAATTGATAATGCTTTATTTTGGAAGAACCACAAAGGCATCCTTCTTAACTGTTTATTAAAGGAAGAATTTGACAAGGTGTTATAAGAGTTTCATGCAAGTGACTGTGGGGGACATCTTTACTGGAAAACCATAGCTGACAAGATTCTAAGAGTCGGCTTTTATTGGCCCACTCTGTTTTCAGATGTAAAGAAATTTGTAACCTCATGTCATAAATGTTAGATTTTTTAAGGAAAGAAAAAACTTTTACCCTTGCCTTTGAAACCAATATCTGCCGAAGAACCATTTCAACAGTGGGGTCTTGACTTCATTGGTGAAATCCATCCATCTTCCTCTACCCAACACAAATGGATTCTCACTGCTACATATTACTTTACCAAATGGATAGAAGCCATACCATCAAGGCAAGCCACTAATACTATTATAATAACCTTCCTTGAATCCAACATCCTATCTAGATTTGGGTGCCCAACCAAGATCATCACTGATAATGCAACAACCTTCAAATCTAAGAGAATGATTGATTTCTGTAATAAGTATCATATAACCCTAGGTCACTCTACAGTTTATTACCCTCAAAGGAATGGACTAACAGAGTCCTCCAACAAGAGTTTAGTGAATATCATCAAAAAATTGTTGGAGGATAACAAGAAAACATGAGCAAGAAGCTAGTAAATGCCTTGTGGGAAGATAGGCTAACCATAAAGAAATCCATTGGTACTAGTCCTTATCAATTAGTTTATGGAATGGAGGTTGTTTTCCCATATTCCTTGGGAACACCAGTGATGAAATTACTCCAAGAGGTGCAGGTTGAGCCAAATGATATTCAAAGGAGAATCAACCAGACAATTCACTTACAGCAGACCAGGGAAGAAGTATACATCAGATCCCAAGTTGTGCAGGAAAGGATCAAGAAGGATTTTGACAAAAGGACTAAGGCAGAAGATTTTTACCTAGGAGATAAAGTTTTGAAATGGGACTCAAGAAGAGAGGATAAAGGTAAACATGGGAAGTTTGATTTCCTATGGAAAGGCCCATATATCATTTATGCTTTTAGGGGTAATAATGTTTTTTTCCTCAAAGAATTGGATGGCACAGAAGCAGAAGGAGGACCAGTTAATGGTCAAATGCTTAAACACTACATAGAACCTAGTTACTAATTTCACTAATCGCTTGTACATATTCTATTTTTCAAAAGTTTAGAATTGATTGGATGGTAAATTTTGGAGTTGAAGCCCAAAGAGAAGGCCCTAAGATTCAACGGTTTTACTGTCATAAATAGCAATAATGTAGAAAAGCAAAAGGGAAAAGTTGTAGGCTAAAGTCGCAGCAATTCAGAAGGCCATTGATCTACAAGTTCTTGACATTTCACTAGGAAATGCCATCCCCAAGTGGAGCCACTGTTAGGTTCCTATACCAATAGGAGTCATAATTTTTTAATGGCTGAGATTAAACCTGTAATATGTACATACCTTTGCTTTCTGCAAATGTTTTCCATATTCAAAAAATTAAAAAATGTAAAGAGGGTATGTCCTAAAAGAAAAATCAAAGGACAAAAAGAATAAAAAAGGTCAAAAAATATGAAAAATATGAACCCCAAGAAAGAAAAGACCATGAAAGTGTGCAAGTCAAAATGCCACTACTATTTACTTTTTGTACAAAATAAATGATTGTGTGCAATTTGTAACCTATGCCACAATCCATGATAGTCAAAATGTTTAAACTTGGCTATTTCATGCTTATAGATAGAGAATAAAATCTGACCAAACAGTGTAATCTTGGCAGATAAGTAGATAGGTAGAGTCAATAAAGGAGCTCAACTGTTTAATCTGAGCCCTTGGATGTAATAAGGTTAGATTTAGTTATATTACCATTGTAAAAGAAAAAAAAATGTTTGATAAGGGTTTGCTAGCTCAAATGCACCCTAATAAAGAGAAGTAAAAATGGTAGGATGAGTAGGTGGGTAAGTAGAAGAAAGGTTGCAGAATTGTGATGATTGTTAGATAAAAGCATATTGATCACCCTCATCATTAAAGTTCTAAGTATGGATGAGAAATTGGACTGGCATAAAGTTCACAAAGTCAAATTAATTTATTTCCCCTCACTCATTTCACCTTTTACTTAACTAATTTCCCAAAATAAGTTTCAAGTACCCAAAATCTTAAAGTCAAAGGGGCTCAGAGCATTTCTCTGACTTTTGGAAGGACGGAAACCTCGGCCCAATGACTTATAGATCTTAAGTACTAAAAACCCCTCATAAACATTCACCCCCTTCAATTCATTCATTTTCCCCTAATAAATCCCTTTTCCTAAGGTTAAAACATCATTTTCCTAAGGAAAAGCAAGCACCTCCATGGATACCCCTTTTTAATGAAAAACCCACAAAATGCACTTAACCTAAGTTGTAATGTCTCTATGTAAAAAGTGAAATAAATCAAAAAAAATACATTATGCTTAGCGCAACTTCATTTATCCCCCGCAAATTTCATATTAACTGTTAACATTATTTATATGGTAATTCCGGAAGAAAAACCCCTTTCCTGTATATGTTATTAAACCCCCTTAACATTAATACCCCTATCCCGAAGTTTGAAACTTAAACTTTATATTATATTTGAACCCCAACAAAAGACGTAATTAATCAATCTGTGATTAATTAAAGTCAAACCAATCAAATCACGCCCGATGCGTTAATCCCTTCCTTAATCCCTCATTAAACTCAAACCACCTCGTTTAAATGACCGTCGGGCCCCTCCATTACCCTCCGTGCAACTCCCGTGCCCGATCACCGCACGATCTCCCCCCTCCCCATCCGACGACCCACGTTGATTTCGGAAGGGCCCAAAATCCGAACAATACCCACCCAAAATGGGTTGTTTTCCATCGGGCCCCTAAGGTGACATGGCGCTCGATGAGTGGAATCAGGTGGCCTCCCCCCAATACCGCCAGCCCGCTAAACACCAAAATTGTCACTATTCACCCCGCTACGCAACAAACCACTATTGTTCACCCGTACCCGCCAAATTGACTTTTGCGCATAAATTCACAAAAAAGCCCCATATCATTGTTTTATCGTTTTAACTACAAACTTCCATGCACATGCCTGTGAACATTGAAATGTCGTCAACCCACATACACCTGCACTTTGAAGACGCCAAAAGCTCCCGAATTGCCTTCCAGCCTAATTGAAGCCCTTTCAACTGTTCAGAATCACTAGTGAACTAGTTCAGACCTAGTTTTCGTCAATTCCAGGTATTTAAGCCAAAATCCATTGAAAGCCCTGTCAATTTACAAACCAGTCACTAAGTTTTCTTAATTGAAATTAAAAGGGAACTTTAGTAACTTAAAACCCACCTGGAATTGAACCACTAGTACCCTCAAAAACTGAAAATTTACTTTCCCCCATTCTTAAATCCATAAGAACTAAGAATGCCTGCCCCTATCGCCATGGATGTTAGAACAATTACTACTCCTCACTTTGACTTGGACCACCTTCCCCTTGCTGACAAAGGTTTCCAAATCAAGGACACCTATGTCCTTGAATCCCCTATCAAACTATACTGCCGATACAAGAACCAATACCTAAACCAAGCTGATAAAATAGGTCTGTGGGAATCTACTTTTCCCAAGTATCAATTCCCTGAGGTGCACATTTTCCCTAAGATTGTTCATTATTTCCATGCAAACTACATTCCCAGTCAAAGAGCCGTGATGTCCCCTAACCACACCATATTTTTCACCATCATTGCCGAGTCAATCAATGAAATGCTGCAACTACAACAAGGGTAGAACTTAACCCCTATTTCAATTAGAGACCTACTAGACAAATTTCACAAGCTTACTACTGCCAAGATTGTTGAAATGCTTCAAACCTTCATCAGGGAAAGCATGTCCCAACAGAACCTCCCCCATATGTGGCTACCATATTTTCCCCATTTGGTCGAGATATAGTAGCAATGATCTCTTGTGTTTTAGGCTATACCACTAGTGAATACATAGATGAAATAATTTTAGCCTTCATGTCCATTTTTACTCCAAGACAGCCCCTTGCTGTCATGTATGATTATGCCAAGTACATAGCTGATAGGATGAATGAACAATTTTTGAGAATGAGTAATGAAAGAGTGTTTAAGTATTCTTCACTTTTGTACCACCATTTCTTATACTATCAAGTTGGCAAGTTCCCATTCACTCTCCAAATGCTTGACACTAAAGGTCATTCTAGGTCAGTCATTTTTTGGACTCCTTTGATACATAAGTATGATTCCCCATATCCATACACGGATTTCATTGATCTTTTTGTACATCCAGTAGTGACAATGCTTCTAGGAATTCCTCCTCCAAGAATCATTTCAGACATCAAGAGGATCCTACAGCTGTCAAAACAACACAATGTAGGAGATTGATACTTGTACCAAAATCACACAGAAATTAGGATCTATGGCTGTGATTTGGCCCCATATAAACTGCCCATATACCTCCCAATGAGGTTATTTGCTCTGGAGTACTACAAGCAGATAATCAACTCAGATGAGGTACATTTTGTTAAAGCCAAAAAGAAGGCCCAGCTCAGAATCAAAGATCAACTAGGCCCCTTTGTATGCAATAGCAGAGAAGCTGGAAGAGAAGCAGAAGAAATCCTTCAGAGACTCAAACTAAAACAAAGCTTCATGTGGAGATATGACCCCTATGACTTCATCTGCAACAGAAGACAAAAAAATAAGATGACTCCCTACATTCACCACCGAATCCCTGAAATAGAGAAATATGTAAATCAGTTGGAATGGGTGGAGAATACTCTAGTGGACAGAGATAGCACTGAAAATGCACTAATTGATTTAGAGAAAATGCTTGATGAAGGTTCTTTCCTGCAGGTGCCAGGAGAATCTCAAGCACAAGGAGAATCACAGGCACACAGTGAACAACACACAGAAGAAGAATCCCAGGTACAAGAAGAATCAGAGCAGCCAAACCTATCAGAGGAATTAGGTCAAACAGGTACACAGCAGCCCAATATGAGTACTCCCCCTAACTTGCAAACTCCTCTAAATGAGGAAAGAAGCCTCAAAAGGAATAGGGAGGAGGCCACTACATCAGGCAGAGCAACCATACAAACATATGCAGAAACCAGCCTAGTCAAAAGGTAGAGGTTAAATCCTGTTTCAGAGCAAGAATTCACAGAAGAAACAGTGGGGGCCACCAGCACAGAGAAAGAAAGAAGTAGGCCTACTACTCCTTCTGGGGGCACACCAAAACCTTCCACATCTCATACTCAGATGTTGGAGAGGAAACAAAGTGTTGAAGTGTCCTTATTTAGGATGCCAACGGACAAAGATCAAGATATCAAAGAAAGGTACAAGGACATCAAAGCCAGTAATGAGAGGCTAAAGGCCCAAACTTATGCACAGTACCTCAAGATGGCACCTACCAACCAAACAAGGCTGATGTCAGCCTATGATGTGAAAGAAGGCAAAATGAAAATGACATTCATGAAGCCTACCACACAACAACCAAGATCGGCAGTTGATTTCCAGAAGATAGATTTTGAAGTGCTGGAAAAGGACATACATCCTATTGACCAGATTGAGTTGCACAAATAGATAGGGGAGATGATTTACTCCACCTTGACAGGGAAAGCCATCACAGCCCACCAATTGCAGAACTCCCTGAATAATATATCAGCTTAGTTCCAATTGGAGAAGGCCTCTTCACAGGCAAAAGACGCTAGAATCAAGTCCTTAGAGGACTTAACCATTGAGTTGGGACACAATCCCAAAGATGTAAAGGCCACTGAAAAGTTGATAAAGAAGAAGAATGATGACATAGTTTCTTTGAAGAAGGAACTCAAAATTCCACCATTGCATCATCCAGATACACCAAAAATCCTGGAAACAAAAAAAAGACAAGAAGAGCTTATGGACTTGGTCCTCAAGCTAAATGACTAGTTGAAAGAAACAGAGAAAGGATTGGACACATTGATTCAGTCCAAAAAGAGTGAATTGGCCACTACCTCCACAGCTGCCATTCCCACAGTAGCAACTACAGTCCCTTCAACATTTGCAGCCTCTTTAGCACCAACAGCTCCACCTGCCATAGCACTGCCAATCACAACTGAGTCTACAGCAGCAGGAAATCAATAGAAAAGATAGTAGAGTTATTGAAATCCATCGAGGAAATGTCCATCCAGGCAACAGAGCTAAAAAAGCTTAAGGAGAAAGTGGCAAGCTTAGAAACTGACTGTAAGCTTTCCCAAATACAGCAGAAAGAAGAAGCACATAAAACTCTAAGGATGGGTGAGAAGATAAAGGTCCTTGAAAAAGATTTAACTTTGCAAAAGACACTATGACAAACTAAGGAGATGCTCTGGGCCAATATCATTGACTCTGTCAATGATATTTAGCCAACAATTCAAGTAATATTTGAGCAAACGGAATTGGTGAAAGTGGCCACCGAAGCAATACGAAAGGTAAAGGAAGACCTAGGAGACCAGCCTAAGGATGCTAAACAACTCATCCATTTCTTAAACAGCAAGAACAGGCATGAACTAAATGAGCTTGGTGTAGAGGACAAAACTGAAGCCATTATTAAAGTCAAAAAGGTTCTTTCTAAAAGAAACCTTATGCTTAAACTAGAGCAAAAATGCAATAACATGCAGGTTGGCATTGACAGATTCATGGCAAAGTTTAAAATTTTGAGGGATAAAGGCCTTCCCAGTCCCATGGTAATCAATGAAAAACTTATGACCCAATTGGACTATGTTGACAAATTAAAGAAATTGTCCAAAGAACAGGCGAGCACTTCAGGATTCAAAGCATTGCCAACAGGGAAAGTATTATATGATACTTTAGAAAATCTATTCTTCCTAGAGCATGAGGTGAAACATCTATTTATCACCAAGCCAAAATTTTCCAAATACACTGAGGCAGATGATATATATAGAAGGATGCTCAAGGTAAAGTTACCTGAAGATGAATGGTGGGAAAAGATGACATATTTACTATAAGTTACCACAGTAAATCTGAAGGCAAGTGAAAGGACAGATAAACAGGGTCAAAGAGTAACAGGTTAAAGAGTATCAGTAAAAGATTAAAGACAAAGGTGATTCCAGCGTACAAATATCAGCCAGCTTAAAGAGCTCAAATTCGAACTGCAAATAGCCAGCACTATCACAATAAAAGGGACAGCATGATGCAATTTTCCATCTGTCTCTATCTTCATGCTTGAAGATATTTTGATTTCCTAGATTAATTCTCATATTGTTTTAAGATATTTTGTAAATATTTTTTGTATAAATACTTCACCTTTCGAAGTATTTAGGGTGGATTCAAAGACATTTCTATAGACATTTTCCTATCAAGTTAAAGTGCTATTGTATCAAGACTGGATTGGCTTGCTGGATCAAGGAATAAAGTAAAGACATTTCACAGGATTCTTGTGTAAAGCGGAAATCAAATAAGTATTTTCTCTCATGTGTATTATTGTTTTTCTTTATGTTTATTAATAATCATATTTGTTTCTATGAAATCTGAATGGTAAACTAGGAATGATATTTCAGAACTGGCTTTAATGCTCTCTGTCTTGACTATTTACATTCTTAATGTTTTCTGCTAAACTATCTTAGTTAGGGAATTCTTAAATGCTCCCTTACTTCTGTAGTTTCCCCCTTAGTGTATAGTAATGGATTCTTAGTTTCCCTTTGCTCATGATCACCTCTGTTATCGGGAAAACTAGTGTCTATGCAGAGCTGCTAGTCCCACTAAAGCTGGTAGCTACCTTAGAAACAAACAAACTAAAACTACTTTCATTTTCCTTTATGAGAAATAGATAAGAGGGGAATAAGGAGACCAACCTCTGTCTTGTGCTTGGTTCCTTGCTCGATTCCTCCCCCTTCTGATAGGTCTTCGCCACTCGCTTCCTCGCCTACCCATCTTCAAAGAGCACCTGTAGAATCAAAGCAGCATAACACTATCCAAGAACATAGATATATTATCATAAACAATATAGGACCAGATATATATTGACCACACAAATGTATATAACATCAATCATACAAGAATGTGGAGGAAAACTTGAATAGCTTTATTGATAATCAAGAAAGAGCAAAGAGGATTACAACCAATTGTTCTAACCCAGCATCATCCTCTCTGCAAGAAAGCCCTTCTTCACCTCATGAAAAGCTTAGATCACCCAACACTATGATATTGCACCAAGAAACCAACAGAACTTCCTTACAAGATACAAAATTCCAGCCTCTGGATCTCTGGGATGAGGGATCCATATATAGATGTTTGCAAGGGGGGTGAGTCAGCGTTTGAGATTTGATTAGTGTCCTCTCTCTGATAGTTCTTGATTCCACTTGGAGATTGATGATCTCTTACTCATCCCTGGGCGAATGCAGAGAGGCAAGTGTCACAGGAGAAGTTTCTAGAAGATTCCATGATCCTCCACCTTGCGGATTGACCCTGCCATTTGTCCACTCTCACCCATCGCACCCCATAGAAGGGATTTCCAACATGCATCACACCTACTATGTGTAGGCAGGTGGGATGCAACGCACTTTGACCATGGAGCAGTTGAAATGGTCCAGTTTTGACCAATTCTAAGTAGTTTTTCATGGAGAACTTCTGGGAGATGCTGTAATCAGTTGACCTTGTTCTTTTAGGGGTTGGAACAACACCTTTAGGGACTTAGGAGCCCTTGGTTTATGGACATTTATGATTGGGGTTGCAGTGCCCAAAAATGTCTATAACAGTTGCCCCCTAAAGCATGAGGCCGTTAATCTTTGGAAGGCGGCCTGTAATAAGATACAATACAATACATTATCTTCATAATATTTTCATGATCTAGCTGAGGCGGGCATTCCCATGCTCAGCTTTATAAATTCATTTTCATGTACATGAGACAGAAAATCGTCTGAGTGTAGACTGATGATTCTGGTAGAGCCATTACCCTTAGATTGGATGATTATCTGTGCAGCAATGATGTACATTTGATGTCTTTATTTTCCTAAATATATATCGCAGCCCGGATGGATGAAACTAGATCTGGGGTCTTCAATCTCGTTCGATCTTCACTCAAAGTACAAGTCGATCCATGTGAGAGATGATTTGGAGTCCAACATGGAAAGACATCGCCTGATTACCAGCCAGTGATGTAAGCTGTTAACAGGCGCGAGAGGAATCACCGATAATGATGATGACCCTTAAGGTACTACAGTACAATTCATGTGGTGTGAATAAGGGACTTGGCGTCGAACACCACGCAAAATCTTTCAGTCTAAGGCCATTGATGAAAACCTGTCGCCGGAAGTGAGAAACTTGCCATTGAGGCATGCAAGCTTCAAAGTACTGAAAGGGTTGTTCCTAGATCGACTTCTTGGATAATGAGATGATGTCGACAAGAAGCGATCCATCATAGGAGGGCCTTAGTGAATCCCACATCAATGACACGGAATGGAGCAAATGATTTTAATGGAGGTGAAAACGATCTGGTGATATAAGGTTCAGGGTGGCAATCATGAAAGAATGGAGCGTAAATGTATTGCAGTGGGTGTGACACAGGTGAATTCTCTGAGCGACTTCTCTTGAACATATCAGCAACACTGACATGATGGATCGATAGCATTAACCCCAAATATGGATGGTGTGATGGAACCATGGTGATGTGACCAGTGAATGGAACAACCCAACCCGACTCGGATGCGGAGTGAAAGTGTCATGTTCAAGAGCGACTTGCTAGCAACAAAGTTTCTTCAAGTTTTCTTCCCAATTTTTCCCCAGTCATTGCTTACCAGTACCTCTTTATTTTTTTCAAGCTTGAGGAGGATAACATATGCTTGTTCTATAATTTTCCCTTCGGGCAAACCCATCGCTATGTTTTAACGAGCCTAGCGATAGTGAAACTCGTTCTTGTTTGTTATGGACAAGTTTGTCGCTATTCGGTTTTAACAAGTTTAACGAAAAAGATAACTCAGTCCTTTTCAATTTTAGAGAGTCTGAAAAGGGACGTAAAGAAAACTCCAAAAATCATTTTTCGTCACATGATCCCTTGAGTCCGAAAAAGTATAAAACAATACAAAAGGGATGAATTTTCAGTACTTTTAACGAGCCGAACAAAACAAGCGCTCGATCTTTTTGTGTAATAATCCCTCAAGTCCAAAAAGATTAAAATCTAAAGGAGGGATAGCACTTCCGGTCACTTTAACGAGCTAGAGAGGCCAATGGCTCGGCAATCTTTTCATATTTTACGAGTCAGTTGAAAAGAGCTTAAAGGAGACTCATTTTTTGAGGAACGAGTGATAGATTCGAGTAGCAGCTGATTCCAGGTAAGGTTTGGAATTTTCCAATCACGGTAGTGTCACAAGGATGGCTAACAGGATCACTCTTCGCAGCTGTTCCTCAAAAAGGGTAAACAATCAAATGGGGGTGAATGATCGGCCAATACAGAGTGGAGGTGATGATGAAAACACGACCAAGGCTTCAAAGGCTGATGGTAATACATTCACAATGGTTATTTACCGGAAATTGGTTCATTTTTTAATGAGCTTAAACTCTGGAGGAACATTTGCTCATTGCTTATGTTTATTTTTTAACGAGCTTGAATTCCGCGTTAAAACTGCTCGATATAGTGGTCATTGATTTTCTTGATTTTACCATTAATAACTTTGTTCCTTCAAAGGTTGTACTGCCTGCTCAATTGCTTCATCAAACTAGTTAGAAATGAACAATATATGTTTGAAAAATGAGTCAAAACACTAATATTTTACTTGAATTACGTGAAAAGTAATTTAAAAGTGGTTTTTTACCTCTCATTTTACCATTTCATTTGAACTTTGGTTTGTTGGAGCTTTGGAGGTGCTTTCCCCCTTGTTTTTCACTAGCTGATTCTGGGAGATTCTGTGGACGATTCTTGGCGCCGTCTGGACCAGGTAGGAGCTAAACCTAAGCTCTTCAGTTTCATTCTTTCCTTTTTGAATTTTGAGCATGTTTTCTGGTTTTTCTGAGCCTCTGGGGTTTGAAAAACTTGCCCTGGCTCCATCGCACCCTTTCTATATCGAAAGGTGCGTTGCATGTTGGCCTGACCATTGGCCAGTTAGCATGCAACGCACCCAGAACACTGCTGGGGGTGCGATGGGCGCAAGGAGGGAAATTTGTGCACAATTTTTCATGGAAATTTTTGCCTGTTTTTCACCAAATCAGGATCTTACTCTTCTCTTGTTTGTTTTCAGAGATTCATCGGAGCAAAATGCCTATTACATCACGAGAACATGAGCATGAAGAAGAGGACATGCTTGCTTTACATGATCCGGTTATGGTAAATGCACTGCGGAACTGTGGCTTGTTCAAGCTTTTCCGCATCTCTAGCATGAGGCAACAAATCAACTTGTTGCAATATTTTCTCGATGCTTGGGATCCTACCAGCCAGGTGTTCCAAATTAGGGGCAAATCTATCCCCTTGATTGTCGTGGACATCTATTTTTTGACCGGCTTATCGAGGCGGGCTGCCCCTATCTCATTATCAGGTTCGGCCCGTGGGGGTGAATCTGTGAGAGATTACATTCGTAGGTATTGCAGAGAGGGATCTCAGCCGAGTAAGGATGGCAAGATCAATATCCGAGATGTCACTAACAGGCTCTTGAGGACCATTCTGTTCACTTTTTCTAGAATGGCTGGCAGTGCGGCTCTTCATGTGGCCAACCGGTCTTACATGCAATATGCCTTAGAATGCCTTGAACCAAAGGTGTTCAACTGGTGTGATGCAGTACTCTTTGTGATGAAAGAACAATTGACCAAGGTGAAAAATGGAAGATTGAAGAACTTTGGATATGGTTCTATTTTGACTGCTTTTGCCTTGGAAAAGATCCCACTGATGCAGCTGCAGTATATTTCACTTGGTTTACCTCCACCAACTGAGCCACAGATGCAGAGATGGGTCGACCATATGTCCAGACATGCTGGTCAGTCTCAGGTTTCCTTTTCTGATACCTTCTTTGGGTGGTTCGATCATCAGGAGATGGTTTTTTCTGAGTATCCATATGCTGGTATGGATTTCTGGGGTGACCCGGATTTGGTACTGCCGACTGGCGAGCAATGGGGCGTCATTGGTAAATTTTTTGACCATATTTCTATTTATCGTTTCTCTTTATAATGTCCTTGTGCTTTCTTCTATCAGGACTAATCAAAACTCATGTGCTCATGCAGATGTCGGACCAGTTCGACCAGTAGTACCACTGAGAGTTCCAGTTGCCGCTCCAGTAGGAGAGGCTGTGGGAAGGGCTATCCTTCGTGACCTCGATGTGGCTGAGACTCTTTCAGCATTACAGGATCAGGTCGAGGGCCTCACTCTTGGTATTCCAGATGTGAGGACTGACGAGCTACCTTTGAGGTTGCAGCGACATACTACTGGCGTGCCGAGTCGATGGACTAGGCTCCTACGCATGATTGCACAGGCGGTGACTTGTTATCACCAGCATCATTAGACTAGGGTGCCCCCTAGCGTTTTGAGTTTTGGGTCATTTGACCAATTTTTTCTTGGTTACAGAACATTATGTGTAAACCATAAACAATTATATATATATTTTTGATTTTCGGAGTTTTATTTTGGTTAAGTAACATGATCCTGATGCAAATGTTGATGAAATGCTTCTTTTTATAAATGTTGCAAATGTCTATCTAACACATAATTTGCCAATGAGTCCATTAATGTGTTTAAGTTTCTAGAAATATGTTGATATTGAATAAAATCAAATTGCCTTTCCAAAATCTTGACCCTTAGGAACATGCGATAGATAGCTGGATTTCGGACGGAGTAGATACCAGTGAGTTGTAGTATGATGAGCTATGATTCTAGCCTGACGACAAGTCGGCATATGCCATGGGTGATGGCATCAGAGAGAAGTTCTATCAACGCGCTATATTCAGCGATGTTATTTGTTGACCGACCAATACATACCCCTCTGAAACTTACTAACTCGCCGCTTGGATCAAAAATGGCCCAGGCCACAGAAGATAGGTTCTGCGAACTACGACTCGCTCCGTCGGCATATCCAACAAAAGATTCCAATAGGTTCGACATCTGCAACAAATGTAAAAAGTGGATTACTTGACCAAAACGATTACCCTTAGCGAAAACAAAAATGTAACAAAAGCATATGGGTTACTACACTGCATCATGCATAGTAACGCTTAAGGTACAACCCGTTACGGGGTTGCGCCAATGGAATCCCGTCATAATCCATTAACTCGTAGGTTCCTTTTGCTAATACACATTTAACAATATAGGGGCCCATCCAAAAATACTTGAATTTACCTGCTCCCAATTTATCGGATTCTTAGTCATAAAGTAAGACCAAGTCACCTTCTAAGAAGACACGGGGTTTGACATTCTTGTCGAACTGCGCCTTGACTCATTTCTTATGGGCTTCGTTAGCCAAAACGACATCATGATGGGTTTCATCCAATTGGATTAGTTCCAAGAAACGAGCCTCCTCTTCTGAAGTTCCGGGGAGAAGGTTGACTGCAAGTTTGAGGGACAAGATTTCACACTGAACTGGTAAGATTGCTTCTAGGCCATACACCAGTTGGAAGGGTGTAAACCCGGTTGTATTCCTTACCGATGTTCGGTATGTCCACAAGGCCGAATACAGGATCAGGTGTCAACTCCTTTTGTGGAATCCAATCATCCTTTGCAGCATCCGCTTCAGGACCTTGTTGATTGCTTCAACTTGTCCGTTGACCTGCGGGTAATATGGAGTAGAGCTGTCGTGGGACAACCCTAATTTGGTAGCCAATTCAACCATCATGTGATTGCGAAAATGCGATCCATGATCTGTGACTATAGCTTTTGGAACGCCAAATCTGGCGACTACATGATTGAAAAAGAAAAGGGCAGCTGTTTCACCAGTGTTATCTAATGTAGGCATCGCCTCGACCCATTTGGTGAAATAGTCTACTGCGACTATGATATACCCGTGCCCCCCGGTCGAGGTGGGGTTACATGTCATGAAATCAATACCCCATTTGGCAAATGGCCCAACAGCAACTATTGGCTGCAGAGGTGCGGGTGGTCTTCTAGTTTTGCTATCGAAAATTTGACATGCATGGCAACTTTTGACTGCGGTTATGCAATCTTTGAACATTGTTGGCCAGAAGTATCCTGCTCGTAAATATTTTTGCGCCGTAGCGTAACCAGATTGATGCCCCCCACACGCGCCTGAATGGCAATCATTCAGGACTTTTTCGGCCTCCTCATGGGTGAGGCACCTCCTCAGAACTGTATCGACACCACGACGGTAAAGCGTATCACCGACGATCATGTAGTCTTTTGATTGGTATCTAATACGTTTTTGTTCTGAATGGGAGGTATTAGGCCTATATTTTTGGGTTTGGAGATAGATGATTATATCTCCATACCACGGATTGCTTGAAGATATCATAAACAAAGATTCATCCACGATTGTTTCTTCTGATGTTTCATCGTTGGACGACGATGGGAGATCGCATAGTAGTTCCGTGAAAACCAGGGATTTCTTTTACTTGGATTTTACAAATTCCAGATGAAACTCTTGAAGAATTGCTATCCATTTTGAATATTTGCCCCCCAGCAACTATCGCGACAATATATAAGCCATGGGGTTGCAATCTGACAGAACGGTAGTTTTTCGAAAGAGGATATAGTGTCGAAATCTCTATATCACTTGAACAGCTGCGAGTCAGAAGTCGCCATTTTGTTATCGGGAAAACTAGTGTCTATGCAGAGCTGCTATTCCCACTAAGGCTGGTAGCTACCTTAGAAACAAACAAACTAAAACTACTTTCGTTTTCCTTTATGAGAAATAGATAAGAGGGGAATAAGGAGACCAACCTTTGTCTTGCGCTTGGTTCCATGCTCGATTCCTCTCCCTTCTGATAGGTCTTCGCCACTCGCTTCCTCATCTACCCAGATTCAAAGAGCACCTGTAGAATCAAAGCAACATAACACTATCCAAGAACATAGATCTATTATCATAAACAATATAGGACCAGATATATATTGACCACACAAATGTATATAACATCAATCATACAAGAAAGTGGAGGAAAAATTGAATAGCTTTATTGATAATCAAGAAAGAGCAAAGAGGATTACAACCAATTGTTCTGACCCAGCATCATCCTCTCAGCAAGAAAGCCCTTCTTCACCTCATGAAAAGCTTAGATCACCCAACACTATGATATTGCACCAAGAAACCAACAGCACTTCCTTACAAGATACAAAATTCCAGCCTCTGGATCTCTGGGATGAGGGATCCATATATAGATGTTTGCAAGGGGGTGAGTCAGCTTTTGAGATTTGATTAGTGTCCTCTCTCTGATAGTTCTTGATTCCACTTGGAGATTGATGATCTCTTACTCATCCCTGGGCGAATGCAGAGAGGCAAGTGTCATAGGAGAAGTTTCTGGAAGATTCCATGATCCTCCACCTTGCAGATTGACCCTGCCATTTGTCCACTCTCGCCCATCGCACCCCATAGAAGGGATTTTCAACATGCATCGCACCTACTGTGTGTAGGCAGGTGGGATGCAACGCACTTTGACCATGGAGCAGTTGAAATGGTCCAGTTTTGACCAGTTCTGAGTAGTTTTTCATGGAGAACTTCTGGGAGATGCTGTAATCAGTTGACCTTGTTCTTTTAGGGGTTGGAACAACACCTTTAGGGACTTAGGAGCCCTTGTTTTATGGACATTTATGATTGGGGTTGCAGTGCCCAAAAATGTCTATAACAACCTCCTGCTCTTCATCTTGATCCCAGTGTAAGGATTCTTCATTGCCCTTTCACCCTGGTTAGGACTACCTCATCCATTGAACCTGAAGATTTGCCTTTTGCTTTGCTAGCCTGCCTTGTGAAAACTCCCTTTAGTGATTTGGTCCAGTTAAGCCATCCTTTGATTGACTCCATAACCCAATGGCTTGAAGGCCTTGCTCCATCCATCTTTTCCTACAATTCCACCACCCAA
The DNA here is from genome assembly GCA_031772625.1 of Pinus tabuliformis. Lineage (NCBI taxonomy): Eukaryota > Viridiplantae > Streptophyta > Pinopsida > Pinales > Pinaceae > Pinus > Pinus tabuliformis. Next base: position 60,940,098 of record CM062804.1, on the reverse strand, counting down.
AACTAGCCTTATGAACACTAAGAACTAACCTAAAATCCCACCCAAAACAAAGTTAAATTATAAAGAGAAAGCCCTCTCTAGACTTAGGTTGGCTAGAACCCGAGTCTAAAAGATTAGGTTTGTGGTTACCTCAGATTATTCCTTCTTTTGATAACTTCTAGGGAAGACTTCTGAGTGATAATAGACTTCATTGGGCCTCTTGATCCCCCATCACAGCAAAAGAGGTACATCATTGTGTGCACTAATTATTTGAGCAAGTGGGTTAAAGAAAAGGTAGTGAATGCAACAAATGAGCAGAAAGTGGCTAACTTTTTTAGTGAGAAAATCCTCTACAAGTTTGGTTTTCCAAAGGAGTTGGTACATAAATAAAGGGGCACAATTCACCTAAAATTCGATTGAAGACATCATGAAGTAGCACCATATCAAGCACAGAAATCCATTGCCTATCATCCTCAAGAAAATGGGAAAGTAGAGGTCAAAAACATATCCTTGGAGAAAATTTTAGCCAAGGTTGTCAATAGTAGCAAAGGGATTGGGCAGACCAACTTGTAGAGGCCACTTGGCCTACAATACCACCTAGAAAACCACTACTGGATTCACCCCATTTGATTCATTCTATGGAAAGAAAGCCTTGATGTCCATTGATTTCAAGTACAATACCTTGAGGATGGAAGCACAGTTGGATTTAGACCTCACTACAGCACAATAAGAAAGGTTGCTTCAACTCAATGGCTTGGATGAGTTCAGATTGCAGGCTCTCCTGCACACTGAGGTAGTCCAACTACAAAGGAAGATCTGGCATGATAAACATATTATGGAAAGATCTTTTGAAGAGGGTGATTTTTCCCTCTTCTATGATTCAAGGTTCAAGTATTTCAAACGGAAATTAATGACAAGGTGTTTGGGCCCCTATCTAGTGGAAAAATGTTATGAGAATGGATGTGTCCAAATAAGAACAATTGATGAGGAATGCATTCCATTGTTGGTTAATGGTTACCGATTAAATTTATACAAAATACCTCTGAATAAGGAGGAGTTTACTAGTTCAATCAGAAAGGAGTTGAATGTAATTGGGGGTCTCACAACCCTCAGTTCATCCAGCCTTTGATCAGTAAAAGAAGAAAAAAATAAAAAATAAATAAATGGCTTAGGTGAAAACCTCCATTGAGGCACCTAGGGCAGACCTATAGATTGAAAACCTCTTCATAGATAGTCTGTAGGTCTCAAAAAAACGACAAAAAAAGAAAAAAAATTAAACAAAAGGAGGAAGCACACAAATGTAATGAATCCCTTACACTAGTTCTACTAACAATTTTATTTCGCAAGGTTCCATCAATATTTAAATGGACAACAGTCAAAGGAAACGGGTTTTCATCCCATTTCTCCATCTCCCAAACTAACCTCTTGCATTTCCTCCATCATTCCACCCATCTCCCTACACCCCTCCATCATCAAGCAAGCGACTACACTCAATTTTGCTTCAATCCTACAGTGTTATAAGATTGTCCTGGACTGCTACAGGATTGACCAGAATTGCTATAGGATTGAGATCAACCCAGGGAAAGGGGTAAAAACTCATGTTTCCCTTTAGGAAATGATAGGAGAGGTTTAACACATCTCCTTCACCTATCACCCACACCATTTAATCATTGTCACCTCTTAAGTTTGTACGAACCTCAGGTTGATAAATAAAGTTGGTAGTCTTGGGAGTCTCAACAATCTTGCTGAGATACTGGGGCACATCACTTTTTGGTGTCATTTTTTGGTAGGTGTCCATGTAGGTGTTGTTTCTACTTAGAGGTTACCTTTCTTTCTTTTTGCGTCATTTGTTTTGCATCAACATTGCTAATTTTAATAATATTAAAAAACAATAGATAAAAAAAAACTAATTATTTCATGCCTCCTAGGAGTAGGGATAATCAAGGGAAATTTTTACCAAAGACCCCCACCCCATCAAGTAGTCAACCATCCTTCTTATTTGGTGACTATTAACATCACTCTTTGACCACAAGGAATTTAGAAAATCCTCTAGGTGAGCAACCTGGAATTTTCGAATAACCCATAGGGGAGGAAGAGCACATATCACCAATCCAAAACATGGATGAAAATAGGAAAAATGAGTTATTTCCTATCTGAGAGACCAATGGAGAGGCCAAGATGAAGAATATAAGCCCTACTACCCTTCCACATTTCCATGGATTAGCCTCCGAGGACCCTGACACATTTATGTTTGATTTTGTTGTAGTTTGTAGGACCTATGACTATGCCTCTGATGAACATAAGTTGAAGTTGTTTCCCTCCACCCTCAAGGATGCATCCTTGCATTGCCTTATGAGTCTACCTAGAGCAGCATCACTACCTAGGCGCAAATGTAGCAAGCCTTTAATGAGAAGTACAGGGACTATTATATGTCTAAGGAGACAAAAGAAGAAATATTTAGAATGACCCTAGGGCCAGATGAGTCCTTGGAAGACTATGAGGAAAGGTTCCAACTCAATTATAGGAGGGCTAACTGTACCCTTGATCCTGAATCACTCAATCTTGTACTTATTTGAGGGATTAGGGAGGATGTAATGGAGACCCTCAATATGTTGTCTAGAGGAGATATTTACCAACTGATCTATAATGACATCAAGACAATATTCAAGAATCATTCTAAGACTGCTAGGAAGAGATGTAGGTCTAGTCAAGGCCTAGTCAACTCTTCTCCCTCCACATAAACTATCAAACATGAGATAGGGAGTATGTTGAATACTCCAAGAGTGAAATGTTGCATAGCTTTTCCTTGGATATGGATACTTTCCATGATGGACCCTATGGAGGCCATTTTTCTACTAGAAGGACATCCTTCAACGTTTTACAAGCTGGCTACTACTAGCCTACTATACATCAAGACGAAAAAGGTACATTTTTCGATGTGATGAGTGCCAAAGGATGGGAAATCCTACACCCAAGGATGAATTGCCCCTACAACCTCAAGTGACTCTGGAGCCATTTGAGAAATGGGGCATGGACTTCATTGGGCCTATTGATCCCCCATCAGGGCAAAAGAGGTACATCATTGTGTGCACTAATTATTTGAGCAAGTGGGTTAAATAAAAGGCAGTGAAGGCAAAAAATGAGCAGAAAGTGGCTAAATTTTTTAGGGAGAACATCCTCTACAAGTTTGGTTTTCCAAAGGAGTTGGTCATAGATAAAGGGGCACAATTCACCTAAAATTCGATTGAAGACATCATGAAGCAGCACCATATCAAGCACAAATCCATTGCCTATCATCCTCAGGAAAATGGGAAAGTAGAGGTCAAAAACAGATCTTTGGAGAAAATTTTAGCCGAGGTTGTCAATAGTAGAAAAGGGATTGGGCAGACCAACTTTTAGAGGCCACTTGGCCTACAATACCACCTAGAAAACCACTACTGGATTCACCCCATTTGATTCATTCTATGCAAAGAAAGCCTTGATGTCCATTGGTTTCAAGTACAATACCTTGAGGATGGAAGCACAGTTGGATTTAGAGCTCACTACAACACAATAATAAAGGTTGCTTCAACTCAATAGCTTTGATGAGTTCATATTGCAGGCTCTCCTACACACTGAGGTAGTCCAACTACAAAAAAATATCTAGCATGATAAACATATTATGGAGAGATCTTTTGAAGGGGGTGATTTTTCCCTCTTGTATGATTCAAGGTTCAAGGATTTCAAAGGGAAATTAATGATAAGGTGTTTGGGCCCCCATCTAGTGGAAAAATGTTATGAGAATGGATATGTCCAAATAAGAACAATTGATGGGGAATGCATTCCATTGTTGGTTAATGGTTACTGATTAAAGCTATACAGAATACCTCTGACAAAAGAGGAGTTTACTAGTTCAATAAGAAAGTAGTTGAATGTAATTGGGGGTCTCACAACCCTTTGTTCATCCAGCTTTTGATCAGTGAAAGAAGAAAAAATAAATAAATAAATAAATGGCTTAGGTGAAAACCTCCATGAGGAATCTAAGGCCAACACTAGGGCTAAAAACCTCCATGAGGCAGACCAAGATCAAAAAAAAATATGAAAATATCCCTAGATGAAAACCTACATTGAGGCGCCTGGGGCAAGCCTATAGATTGAAAACCTCTTCATAGATATTCTGTAGGTCTCAAAAAAACAACAACAAAAGAGAAAAAAAAATGAAACAAAAGGAGGAAGCACACAAATGTAAAGAAGCCCTTAAACGAGTTCTGCTAACAATTTTATTTTGCAAGGTTCCAGCAATATTTAAATGGAAAACAGTAGAAGGAAAGGGGTTTTCATCCCATTTCTCCATCTACAAAACTAGCCTCTTGCATTTCCTCCATCATTCCACCCATCTCCCTACACCCCTCCATCATCAAGCAAGCAACTACACTCAATTTTACTTCAATCCTACAGTGTTATATGATTGTTCTGGACTACTACAGCATTGAGATCAACCCAGGGAAAGGGGTCAAAACTCATGTTTCCCTTTGGGAAATGACAGGAGAGGTTCACCACACCTCCTTCACCTATCACCCACACCATTTAACCACTTTCCCTTCCAAAACTCCACCTTTGTTCATAAAAAGACCTTATTTTCACCCCTTCTTCACAAGTTTTCACCACCATCAAAGTTTCCAACCCCTATCCATAGGCTCACCATGAATTATCCAAGTCACTGAGTGCATTTCATGAAGGTAGTTGTTGTTTTGGAAGGGTTTGTGTGACTACAATAAGAAAGAAACCAGTCTCGTAGCAACCTACACAAACCCTACAAAATTATAAGTAAAGAACTTTTGTAGATCTAGAATGAATATTTGGCCATATTTAAGCATAAAGAGGCCATCCTTGATATCTGAGGAAGCCACACCATCCTTGAGAGGCATCTGTAAGGTCACTAATCCACTCCAACAATGGCAGATTGAACACTGGAAGAAACTGCACAAAATAAAAATAAAAAATAAATACTTCATTAGCTAAATACCTAGTAGACAATATAACTTAAATGTTTTGTTTGAATGAGGATCGATGCATGAAACAAGAGCATATAAGATAGCACCTCCATAGGCAAGCAGATCAATCACTAGTTCAATAGCAGCATGCATGCATCTACAGTAGCTTGACATCACAGGTAGATTAAGTATGACACTCATCACCTCTTCCCTTTAGTGCATATTGGCTCAAAAAATGTTTTTAATGAATGAGGAATAAATTTTTATGGGTTGGAGGTGGCCAGTAAAGTTGGCCACCCTCGAAGACTAAAAGTGAAATTCACTCACCCTTCCATGTAACATGGAAAAGTCAGAGTAGGAGGGTGATAACTACAAGGAGTGGGGCCAATGGTTAAAAAAGGAAATGTTTGTAGGGGTCAGCTCACCAAGTGTATGGAGCTCGCTACCACAAAAGTAAATAAAAGGGTAGGCCCGACTTTAGTTGTACTAAATCTCATTCCCAAAGTCATTAGAAAGGCCCACTAATACAAAAAAGGTTGAGCTAGCTATGACCAGAGGTTCCCTAGGGTGTTATATAAGAGCTACATATTTTATTTGTAGGTCCTATAGGATAGGGAGTAGGTGCTACATGATCGAATGCAGTTGCTACAAGATTACCGGAATTGCTACAAGCTTGTAGCGTAGGTGCTACAGGATCAAGCCAAGAGGTGAAAGAGGGTCCAAACCAACGAGAATCTTCCTTTAGATGCCCACAATAAGGAAATCATCCAAATATAGGTAAGTGACATATTTTCTCCTCACCCTCCATGCAATTATTAAGTGAAATTCTTCCTATACAGGCATCCCGTAGAAAACCCCTGCAGAATTGATTTCTTTTGAAAAATATTATTTTTTTACATGAGGAAAGAAAGGTGGTAGTAGAGGAAGTCCTTTTAAATCTTGTAATATATTTCTCCTCTCTCTGACTAGAAAAAAGGCACCAATATCCTTACCCTAACTTGAGACCCTAGGCTGCTCAGTCATAATTCTTCACACAAAAAAAAAAAAAAATTGAAATAACTTGAGAAAGCAACAGTAGGATCCATGGCGGGGTTTCAATAGAAGGCAACCTACACACACCAAAAAAATCCTTCGACATCCCCTTATCATATATATCTTCCTAAGATACCAGTGGATGGGATTCTTTGAAAAGTTGAAAGGGTATGATGATGAGGTAACCCATGAATTTTCCATGGCCCTTCACTCTCAAGGAGAAGACAGTGCCACCACTATTGTAAGGGGACTTTCCATCCATTTGAATGCATAGATCATTAGCAGAGTGACCACCATACCTCTAGGAGTCAAATGGGGCAAAGAATATAGAACAGAAGTCATCACAGTGAAGAGAAATTTCTTCCTCCCTAAAGAGAAGCTTGTTGAAGAAAAAGATGGAGTAAGAAGGGAGAGCCTCCCTTACCCTTGGGATGAAGTGGCCTATAACATCCTCAAGTACATATATTTTGAAGGGAGGTTGAGTTTTGTATATGCCTATCAATTTAGGTTGCTCTATGAGCTAAGGTTCCAAACATAATTTCCCATTCCAAGCAGGCTCAATGTTCCACATTTCCTCCTTCAGTCCATGATCGAAATGAGCCATAGGGTGAGGGAAGGGAAGCACCAGTACATTTCCCATCATGGCCTCATAAGGCTCATTGTTATGAATTCCTTAAGCCACCTCAGGAGCCTTGTGTTTTGTACTAATTTTTTGGACATGGATAGGGAGGCCTTCATTGAGATACAAGCCCAAACCCTTACACAACATGAAGAGACCACAAAATCTAGTGTTGGAGGTAAGAAATAAGAAAAAGAGTAATACATTGAAGAGAAGGAAGAAGAGTTTGATGGAGAAGCATGAGAAGAGGTTGAAGAGAAGGAAGAATAGGTTGAAGGAGAAGTTGGAGAGGAAGGGAAATAATGAAGAGGGGAACAAAAAGAAATATAAAATACCCTTGTAGATCCCTCTAGGCCTCAGAAGAAGGAAAAATAAAGGTAGCAGATAAGCTTCTCATAGGGGAATACAAAACAATAGTTGGTTGCTACTCTGGAAGCCCTTATAACACCTATCAAACCCAAGAAAAGGTAGCCCAGGAAAGGTCCCTTATACTTTAAAATAAGAAAGAGAACCATATTCAAACAAGGAAAGCCTCAACCTTATTCAACAGTCCCAATCACAATTAATGAATCAGTTAGCCACCAAGAAGAAGAATGGGGATGAGGAAAAGTAAAATTCCTCCTCCCATAAAGCTAAGGGGAAGAAACCTTTGATACCCATGAGAAGGCCAACCAACAAGGTAGTCACAGCCAAACAACTCAAAGCACAAATAGAGTTTTTATAGGAAAGAACAAAGTTGCTACAAGAAAGAACAAAACTACTACATGAAAGAAAAAAACTGCGACAAGAAAGAACAGAGTTGCTACAGGATGAATAAAAAGTGCTACAGGAAGGGACAACAACACCTCAAGAGGAGGGAGAAGGTACACAAGGACTCCAAGAGCCTACTCCATAGCCTAATCTTGGGTCCTATTACAAATTTATTAAAGGAGCAAGAATTATACCTACAAATTTTGCAATTCCCCTCCTGTTTGAGTTAGAAAAAGAGAGAGGTTGAACTCACAGGTGGATGCAAATTGAAAATCCATGAAAGTAAAGGATGTGGGCCTCATGGAGGAAAAGGTGCAAAAAATGGGTAAGTAATTAGCTTACTTGAGGCTAAAGGAATCAAATATGAAGGAGAAGTTGCAGTTAGAGAATAAGAGGCTGAGAGAGAAACTACAGGAAAATGAGGCACAACTTGCCACCATGGCAAGTTTGTCCATGGAGGCCATCTAATGCAGGTAGCCATCCAAATCATATTCCATTTTCCTCAAATAACAATGGCTGAAATTCCAAATCAAAATATTGGCACAATATGGCTCTCTACCATTTCAGGATTATAGGAGGTTCATTGACTTATGCCAGCAAGTGAGCATTGAGGATAGATCCAAATTGGTAAAATTCTATATGCATAACATTGTCATCATAGACATGAACTTTTGGGATCCAACCTCAAGATTGGGGGATGCATAACTAATGGAATTGGCCTCTTGGCTCACCCATGAAGAAACAAGGGTTGAGGAAGTAAAGAAGGTTATGATACATCAGAGCAAATTTAATAAGCCCCAAGGTTGTCATAAGTAACCACAACATCATCTTTGCAGATCCAAAATTGGCCAATCACTACTTGGAAACACAAGAATAAAACATCCTCCATTTCGAAGATACCTTTAGGTTGTTGGGGACTAAGAGCTTGCAAGCTTTCCAAAGAGATTGCAAACTCTGCCCTAGAGTCTACAAATCAGGGAATATCACTCCCCTGAAAGGTTGAGGAGTTCCCTATAAATGACCCCACACTACAAAATAATTATTCAAAGGTTGAAAATCAATTATATAGAGCTAAAACTCAGTCCTATCTTGCTATTAGGCCTACAAGAGAGAAGAGATAAAGCAGATAAACAAAGGGAGTGGGAAGCCATAGAAGAAAATGCAGGATTCTATCCACAGGAGGGCACACCATATAAAATGCCCTGGGATGTCAGAGAGGTAACTTGGGCCATGCATGAACTACATATCAATAAGTAAGTTTCTCAGAGGGTGAGAGACACTTTCAGCAGGGAGTGATGATGGGTACCATCAAAAGGTATATTATAAGGCCATTTGCCCACCCTCCATCCCATTTTTCTCCTTATCTCACATTAACTAACATCTTTTTAGCCATAATGTGTTTAATAGGAATACTAAAGTATGATTTTCATGCTTCATGACCTAATGTGGTTACTGTGGAGGAAAAAGATCATTGTTTAGTACATTTATGATGCATAGGCACATTGGAGGAATCTAAAGGAAGTGTAGGAGGCTTGTCCCCTGTATTTATTTTTCTTTGACTCGAAGTGATCCCTAGAATCACTCATCTATAGCTCGAGGTCCACTAGCAGCCAATGAACTCAAGTGAATGTGAAGATAGAAGGGAGCTACATCCACTTTTCTCGAGATTTTGGAGGGAAGCAACCCTCTTTCCAAGGAGGTTTCCCCTCAGTAATATTTGTATAAATCAATAGGCTTGAGAGCTTATTAGGATTCAAATTTTTGAAGTGAGGAGGGCTAGCAAGAGCCAAGTGCTCAAGACTGTCATTTCTATTCTTATTTGGATGATGTATTTCAACTCTATTTTATGTTAATGAAAGGTCTATTGTTGCTTCACATCTAAGTTTTTTGTAGAGGGTTGAGTCTCCTTGGGTTAGGGCCCAACCCAGAGGCTCCAGTCCATCCTTATGTATCATGTTTATACATTATTTTAGTAACAGAATTTCCTTCCTTATTTGATAAGAAGTTTATTTGCTAGAAAATTGTGGTTGTAGACCTGATTACCACCTCTCTTGTGGGAAGTGTGGTTGAGGATTCTACAGCAACAAGCCAAAAATATGTGGTTTCTTTTTTTTGCAATTTACTAGGATTTAGCTCATTGTCTCTTGCATACTATGTTTCTACAATCTAGAAGTTAAAATAATATTTCTCAAGTTTTCATGTATATATGTTAGATTCATGTTGTAAGGTAAATTAGTTCTTAATGAAATAATATCCTTCTTTATTTTATTTCATAAAATTTAACTCATCCTTTCTTGTTTAGCTTATTTTGCTACAATTTGATCATCATTTTGAGTGCAAAAAAAGAGATTGTTGTTGGTCTGCATGTACTATCAGTGGCTTGTAGGGTTGGCACATTCATCCTCTAGGTTATTTGAGGGACATTGTGTGCATTTTTTTTTGTGCAATATGGGCCTATGAGAGGTAATGGGCTTGACCAAAGCCTCACACGGACCTCATATGCCCTTACCTACCCTTTCCCACCGTCAAAACACCTTTTCCACCCTCAATATGCTCATGGAATCAATCTTGTAGCAAAACAGGGAAATCTTGTGGCAATCCTATAGCAATCCCTAAACTTGACCATATTTGCTCCAAAATATTGGTTTTTGTCTCTTAGGCTTGAATAATGACCCCTAGGCTTTGAATCCATGATTGAGGAAGATACAAGACTACTTTTAACTTGCCTTTTCTCACTGCAAGTACACTTATGCAATTAGGGTTAGGTGACAGATTTCTAAATTGAATGATAATGATGATTTTCTTATGAATTGGATATGAGTTCAGTTACTCCAACCAAGTAACTTTGAAAAAAATGATTAGGAGGGTGATTTTAAAATTCAAAGTAGATTAGGCCTATTTATTTGAATTCATGCTCGTAGGACTTCAATTACAAAGTGTTGTTCTTGCATAGGATTAGTTTATTTTCAAAGCAATTTTTCATATTTTGCAATTAGACCAATGATTCACATTCTTGAAAGCAGCACAAGATTTATATTCTAGAAGTAGACAAGTACTTTTCATTCCCACAATTATCATTGCCTTTACATTCTTACAACTAGGGTTAAAATTTACATTTGATGAATGGCACTTTCCATTTCTACAAGTAGAGCAATTGTTTTTCATTCATGTTGTTAGATTAGAAATTTATTTTTCATGCAATTCCCTTCCTGGAGCTAGCTAAATAGTGGTCTTTGTATGCCTTGATATAGTCCATTGCTTGAAGGTGGCATGAGTAGAACTTGACCTACTGTGCATACACCATTATCACCTCTTAAGTTTGTACGAACCCCAAGTTGATAATTAAAATTGGTAGCCTCGAGAGTCTCAAAAATCTTGTTGAGATACTGGGGCTCGTCACACACATGTTGACTACATATATTTTCGTATTTGTCACTATATAAATAGCATAATACGTTTTCCCAAGAAAAGCAAGGAAGAATACATTACCAAGCATAGAGAACAATGCACAAAGGTATTGAAAAGAAATCAAGAAAAATAGGAGGAATGTGGACTTGTTCTATATGCTCAAAGAAAGAAAGAAAATGGTTTACCGATAGAAGATGTTCAAAAGGCGACAGGAATTTTTTACTCTAAAAGAACTAAAATGAGGCATTTTTAGTTTTAGAGATAATGCATCAGCAAGAATAGTTGGAAAGGCCACAATTAGTATTAATCATGGAAATACTAAAACTCGGGATGTCTTGTATATTGAAGGTCTAAAACCCAATATTCTAAGTGTAAGACAATTTTGTGATCCAGGATATGATCTCACATTTAATTCTAAAGGTTGTAATAAGTAAAGTGGCATTGATAATATTGGTAATAAAAGAAACTAGACCTCAATTAATGTTGTCCTCAACGAAGTTAAAGGATAAAATTATTGAGATGTCCTTCTCAAATCATTAGCAAATGAAAGCTTAAGCTCAGGGGGAGTATCATTTTTCCATTGGTGTCAAAGGAGGATAAATCACAAATACGATATTTCTTAGAAACAATGCTTAAATGTATGAGGTTGTGATCAATGAAAAAGGGGGATATTTTTTGTGTTGTCATTGATGTCAAAGATAGGGGGATACCGAGAATGTAAACATTAGGGGAAGACCAATATGGACACCCAATTAAAGGCTAAGGAGTACTATAGTATTGTTGAAAAATTGACTAAGCATTTCCATCAGTGACAAGGAGGGAGAATGTTGGAAATATTGTTGTCATTTTTTGAATGATAGGGGACTAGAAATGTCCAAGATAAAGACTATAAGATGAAGATTGTTTGCAATATTGTTTGGATACCTGGATTTTTCTTGATGACCAATTTGGATACCCTATTATTGAATGCATTTTTACTCTAAATACCTAACTCAAATGGAAACATAATATACTTGGTTGAATGACTTACTCTAATACCTTTCCAATAGTATATGGCAACTCTTCTAACTCCATAAGAATGAGGAGATATGAAAAATTTTGAGCAAAAATGTGATTTCTAGAGTGAACGAGCCATCTTAGTATTTTCACTAGAATTTTTTTCCTAGGATATTTCAAACCACGAAACTTGGAGAACATATAAAGGATATCCTCATTTATAGTATGGTGATAATTTCAGGCATTGGTTCACAATAATTTTGGAGATATGTTGTGAAAAAGTTAGGGTTCTTAAATTCTCCTGAAATATGCTTCAAACTCTTTGGCTTGATATTTTTGCTATAACTCCTCTTTTGAGTTGTTTCAAACTCTGAAATATTTACACAAAAGTGAGATCTATAGGTATTTGTGGTGAATATTTCATACTTTTATTTTCTATAATTTCATAGATACTCCTAGTGAAAGTTAAGGTTTTTAGTTACTCTTGAAACCTGGTTCAAACATGTAAGTTTGTCATTTTTTAGATAACTTATTTTTCAGAAGTTTAATATTGTGAAATCTTAAGGAGATAGAGGAAATGTCTCTAGTTACTTATGGTAATTATTTCATAATTTGGTTTGCTATAATTTAAAGGATATTTATTGTAGAAGTTAGGGTTTCTTGTTAGTCCTGCAATTATCCACAAACAAGTCAGTTTGCCATGTTTGCTATAACTTATGTTTTGTGATGCATCATATTGTGAAATATTGAGGAGATAGAGGTGAGACCTCTAAGTATATGTGGTAAATATTTTAAACTTTGGTTCATAATAATTTCACAGATATTCCTTGTGTGAGTTAGGGTTTTTAAATAGTCTTGAAATCAACTTTAAACAAGTTAGTTTACCATGTTTGCTATAACTTATTTGTAGGACTTTTTAAACTATGAAAAATTCAAAGATCCATGGAGACATCTAAAAGTAAGTTAGGTAAAAATTTCTCAATAAAATCTAAAAAAATAGATATGTGGTATGTTGTACAAGTTTGTTCTTTGGAACAGGCCAAAAACAACAAGTTTTGGGAGAAGTAGACCTACTCAAGGCAAAAGCAGCAAATAAACTTGGTGACTGCAGAAGGAGCAAGTAAGCCTATTCAAGGAAAAAGCAACTAAAATACTTGGGGAAGAAAAATAAATAAGAAAACATGGTTAAGGCAGAAACAGCTAACAAATCTGGTTAAGGCAAAAGTAACTAACATACCTGGTGAAGGCAGAAGTAGCTAACAAGCATAGTGAAGGTAGAAATAGCAAGAAGACTCAGTGAAGTAGCTTGGTGCCTACGAATATTTGGAGTAATGGGGATTGGTATCTCCAGTAGCATGGTTTCTATTAATATTTTTAGTGGTGAGTACTGGTGTCTCTAGTAATTTGGTGCCTACGAATATTTTCAGTGGGTATTGGTGTCTCTAGTAGGTTGGTTCCTACGAATATTTACAGTGGTGGGGATTGGTTTCTCAAATAGGTTGGTGCTTATACATATTCTAACAAAGGGGACTTGTAACACACCCCCTTACCACCCTAACCCAAAGGAGGTGGTTACTATGCAGACCCGACTCCTAATGTTTTGTTATGGAAATGGAGTCTAAAAATTTAGAACTTTTTCAAAACTCCCAAAACCCCAAAAAAAACAAATACCATCACATTTTTCTCGTCGATATGATTCTGGCGATATAAAATTTTACCTCAATCATGTTCCAGAATCAAAAGTTATGGCTCCTCAAAGTTTTAATTAATGAACCTCGAATCCTCATCTTCCCCTGCCATGTGGCACCCACATGGCCCCCACATGTCATTCCTCCCACATCCACTACCATCATAGTGGAACTTATATCCTAGTGGCATGCTAATGTGGCATTCCACCTCACCACCATGAACGAATCCACTGTCCAACACACAAACACACACACACACACACATATATAATATAAATGGGATCCACCATAACCCAAATAGTGTCAACCATTATATCATATGGTTCAATGTACTAAATTAACGTGGGTCCTGTACTCTATTGTATCCAACAGAGGAGTTGCAATGCAGACCCCAAGTCAACATTCCTAACTCGCCTATCCATTTGACGGCCCTTGGCCCACGGAGAGATTGACAACACATATCAAATGCGGACCCACCCCCCCTCTACCACGTCACAAGGGGGGATCCACATTCCTGGTTTCAAAGCACAATTCTGGAGTTTTCATCTGGTGACCTCCATTATCGTGACATCACCCCAACCAATCTGTCGATGGAGGTTCAGTGAAGACCACTCCCTTCCCGCTAACATCAATGGGGGGTATTCATTCCTCTATAGCCATTCAATTATCGGCTTATCATAGTCATTCATTATGTCACTCCCAAGGTTCCAGCCCCGTCCATGACTCTTGGACATATTCCCTAGCCCCCTCTTTCCATGGTCTTGGAAACTCTGGCCTTGTTCCGACTTTCAGCAGAGTTCCAGCTTGGTGCCCATAGTGCCTAGGCCTTATCTTCTGGTCCTTCCACCCAGTCACATGGCCCCAATTGGAATCCTTCTCTCTATTATGTCATTATGGCTTAGCATGTTACTAGGGCCAAGGATCCCACCAATGAGAGGGTTGGGTTCAGCCTCTCCACATGGGACCACCTTGTTCACTCCACCGAGGTCCCGACCTAACAACCTCCCAACCATACTCAAGCATCAACCACCCGAACTCACTTGGGCCTTGACCCATAGTTGTTCCCTCAAGTACTCAACCCTTCGAGCCACATACCAATCTCATTCTCTACCTTTCAGCTAACTCGCCAACCCCCAACTTGTGGGCCTTCACAACGAGTCTCGACCTATTTCCAATTTGTTTACATTTAAAAAAAATTCAGTGTTTCTTTTTGAGTTTATGTGGATCAAACCACTCATGATTCAACTGAGTGCCATGATCTAAAACTTGTGACTTCATAACTCTTCCTTTAACTCCATGGCTATGAAATCCATGGCTTGATGCTATCATGTTATCATCAAAATATTTATGAGGTACATGAATAATTTACCTTGAGAGCCGCTGGAGAAAAATTAAATCTTGGGCCAATAACATGACTAGAAAACATACAAAACCATGCATCTGAGTGCACTTCACAAATTCACAAGAAACATAACTAGCTCCCATCCATTAGGAAGAATTCATGGAACCATTAGCATATATTTATACAAAGAATCATATCCATTTTGGTGTTATAGGAAATTTAGCATAACAATAACCAGCATGCATTATTCAATTCAAGAACGCATATGAAAACATGAATATGTCGTCCCTTCTAGGAATAACCATTCCTCAAAAATTACATGGAAATCCTCACCAATACCTTAGGAAATAAACCAACACATTTAAGATATGCATGACCAAAAGTACAGGGGTTTATGTAAGCACTTATATTATGAAATAATTTTGGCAACTAAGATTGGGACTCTAACTCTCCACCCAATGTTAGAGAAGCTACAGCGAAATGTTTCTTGCAACTGTCACCCCCAAGCCAAATTATATATCTTGAGGGGGAGTACTTACAAGGGTAACACCTCGACTAAAACAAGGCCTTAAAAGGCTACACCACCTTTACCCACCAGTTGTTCAAGAGTCAAGTACAATGATCAAGGTACCACTTCCCTCGAGCCTTTTCAACATATCCAAGTTGTTATACCTTTGATATTTTATTTCAATAAATATCAATTCATAGGTTCCTTATAGCACATGCAGTCACACCTCAACACCAAGAGAAGAGTTCCTTTAAAGCATGTGAAGGTTCATCAGCAGAAAAATTACCATGGGATTATGGAGATCACCGTTCAAGTAGTTGTTCATTGAGTGCAGCCCCAATGTTCCCATCCCAGAGCCACCCTTGGTGTTTCATTAGCCCCACAATTACCTGAGTGTCTATACCTCCTAGTGAGTAGGTTCATCACTCTATAAACTTCCCAATGGGTTCATCAATCCTTTGGAAATCCAGTCTCAATGGTTTCCTCATCCTTAAGGCAACCCACTACCCTAGGAACTATTTTATCTCAGCCAGCAATCCAATCATAGTGGTTTATTTAGGTGCACTACTATAGAGCAAACTCTCTCTGCCAGGAAAAACTTTACCAATTATTTTTCTTTTCACTGTCATTTCCTTAAATAATCATCTTCCATGTTTTCTAATTCCATTTCTTTCCCCTTTTGGTTGCTTGAAATCATGGCTCTTATGGATGCATGAATATACTTGCCTCTTCTGTGTGCTCAAAGGCAACTCTCCCATCATTAATTTCTCCCACTAAAATGTTGCATCCATTTTTTATGGATTGCATCGATGCACCCTCTTCATTGCCTCTATCATATAGTGCGACCATACGCCATTTAATTTTGGTTCTATCTTTTCATATTTTTCTAGAGAAATACGCATGGTTCCTAGCCATTTCTTTTTCATCTAAATTTATTGTGCCGCCCGTTCATTTAAAGCACATAGTCTAGCATTAATATCAACCAGGTTTCCTCAAGAAAATTATCTATCCCAAAAATATAGAATTAGTGATCCAATTTCTCAATTATTTTTAATTTTAAAACATAGAAATAATATTTACAATAAGATGGAATTCACCAGGGATATCACAGGATTGGTGTATCCTATAAGTTGGCACCTACAAATATTGCAAAAAATGGGATTGGTGTCTCCTGTAGGTTGGTGCCTACAAATCTTGTACCAGGGGGGATTGATATATATTGTAGGTTGGTGCCTACAAAGTTTGTGACCGTAGGTTGGTGACTAAAAATTTTGTAATAGTAGGTTGGTTCCTACAAAGATCTATTATAAATATTTTTCATTTATACCTTGTGTTCCATATGTAATATTTTTTGGTTATGATTCATGAATTTTTAAATAAGTAAGAAATTGTCTTACACTAATTCACCCACCCCTACAAACCCACTCTTAGTATATGTGTGAATCCAACAATTGGTGTCAGAGCATGTTCCTTTAGAAGTAGTCCAACCACTAGAGGAACCATGGGCAATCATGATTTATTTCACAAGAAAAGTTCCATTATTCGATGGAACAAATTATGCCTTCTGGAGGGTAAAGATGAGGACTTGTCTAATGTCTCTTGGTTTTGACATTTAGAAAAATGTAGTGGATGGTTATAAGCCTCTAGTAACTCCTCCACTTGATAAATGTGATAACAAGGATTGTGAAAATAATTCAAAGGCCATAAATTCCATCTTGTGTGGCCAATCAAAATCATAGTTTGTCAAAGTAATGCATTGTGAATTGGCAAAGGAAATTTGGGACAAACATCAAAAAGAAACTATGAAAGATATGATAAGGTGAAGGGGGAAAAGCTTCAAACCCATATGATACATTTTGAGAGATTAAAGATGAATGATGAAGAAGAAATTGCAACCTACTTCCTTGGGTGGATTGGATTTTCAATACTATTAGAGGAATTTGTGAAGGAACTAAGAAATCAATAATTATACAAAAAGTGTTGAGATCTCTCCCCTTAAGATTTTATGCAAAGGTCTCAGTTATTGAAGAAATGAAGGATCTAGAAAATCTGAAGATTGATGTGCTACACAGGACTCTCAGTTCATATGAAATGAGGAAAATAAGGAAAGACAACTTTGAAAGAACCATATTTTAATGTTTCAAAAAATATAGAAGAATTTAAAAATTGTAATTATTCTAGCAACGAATTAAATGCAAAAGAAACACGATTTGTGAGAAAGTTGAAAAGAAAATATAGAAAAAATTAAAGGTAAGCAACCATTCAAATGTTTTAGTTGTGCTAGAATAGGGAATTTTGTTGATAAATGTCCATATGAAAAATATGAGGACAGTAACGATGAAGATGAATGTGAAAATAAAAGAAAGCCTTGTGGATATAAATGAGGAAATTATTCCAAGAAGAAAGGTTTTTTATTCTAGAGAAGATAGTACCTCCTCGGAAGAGAGTGATGAATATGCATGTAATATTGGAAAACAAAAACTTTTCATAGCCATCGATGTAAAGACTATTGATAAAGAATATGAATACAATCAAGAAGAGAAAACAAATTCAAAGGATGGTGATATTGATGGGGAAGTAAACCTTGAAGAAACACTTGTTAGTGTTGTAGAAGAAATAGAGAGACTCAAAGGCAATATCAAAAAATGGAAATATGAGATCTTGATGAAACAATAGTTTCCATCCTAAAGACACAATTAGAAGAGGCAAATAAGATAGAATTCGTCAGAATCCAGTTGAAAGAAAACAAAGAAGATTATGCAAAGCTGGAATTAGGAGTTATTTCCTTGATAGAATAACTACTAGAGAAAGCGAATTCTCTATTGAATCAAAGCTTGAAGTTTGGAAATAGTGTTCAAATATTAGCTGATTTTCTTAATTGTTAGAGGTCACCTTTCATCAAAACAGTTATTGTCTACAAGGAAAATCATAAGACCTCCAAGGGAGAATCGAGCACAAAGCCATTAGAAAAAGGAAAATGAATAAAATCACAAAAGTTATGCCAATGTTCTAAAGAACTCCTTCAATAATGAAAGTATCACTAGGAAATGAGATGAAGACTAGAAAAGACATGATTTTTCTCACAAAATCAACAAGAATGAATTCATAAGAGTTTCTCCACCAAGAATGCCTTTCACATCTCATTATCAAAATGCCAGGCTTTGGCTATTTCTTTGCTTGTAATAATTTTTGTCATAAAACAATAAATTGTAGAACTTATGTAAGAAATGAATATGTGAGAAATAGAAACAAAGGATCTTGGAAGACATCAAAGAGTGGTTTTGATAGCAATAAAATTAGATGTCTCAATGAAGGTGGTGTTAGAAGACATAACTCATTTGCTCACTTATTGGATCATATTGAATGTTGCAAATGTAATAACTATGGGCACAACACATGTTTTTGTTCAAGAAGAACAATAAGATTTCCTAATCAAAGTAAAGAAGAAGATATTACCAACATAAAGACAATGCACAAAGGTATGGAAAAGGAAGAAAAAAAATAGGAAAACTTTGGACTTGCTCTATATGCTTAAATCAAAGCAAGTGAATGGTTTATTGATAGTGGATGTTCAAAAAGAATGATAAGAGATCAAAGGAAATTTCTTACTCTAAAAGAAAAAAAGTAGGCATCTTTATCTTTGGAGATAATGCATTAGCAAGGATAGTTTGCAAGGGAACACTTAGTCTTCATCATGGAAAGGTTAAATATCAAAATGGTCTATATGTTGAAGGTATAAAATGCAATATTCTAAGTGTAAGTCAAGTGTGTGACCAAGGATATGATCTCATATTTCATTCTAAGGGATGTGAAATAAGAAATGCAGGTTCAATAAGATTGGTGGCAAAAGCAACCGGGACCTCAAGTAATGTGTTTGTCCTCAATGAATTTAAAGGAGAAAAATGTTGTGATATCCCTGTTGGGCCTTAAATATGCCCATGCTTTCATCATACAATACCACCATTTATAACCTATATTCATGTATTTTTAACCCATTTCGTATCATAATTCCATAACTTGCCACCAAACACATATCTTACACTCTATGGTAGGTTATCATTAGTTTTATTAACTCTTATATGATTAAATATGATTTTTCCGTGATTTTCTAATGATAGATTTTCTAAGTTCCTTTATCGCAGGGTTCCATCATCGAAATTCTTCACAAGTCAGTTAAACTAGTTACTACATGGTTGAGTATGGAATGAAACTGTTGTAGGTGAAAATATGAAGTTTTCTATCAAATGGTGAAGAATCTCAACATTCTGAGACTTGCATCGTGCTCAAAATACCCTCTTTCATATAACCCAAAAATCGTTCAGCAAAATTCATCACCAAAAGAAAGTTAAGGTCAAAGCAATTCTTAAGTACAGAATCGCATTGAACGTGGACGGTCTGAACGGGTCAAGTTGGGTTCGGTCCTGAATGCCTTTTGTTGAACGAACTTGTGCTAAATATGGAAGTGGTTCCTCCATCCCTGCATTAATCAGAATGAATCCAAACATAGGCTATTCAAAGGCTCTCCAAAAGAATTAGCTATTGCATCTTTTAGTTTGTTGTTATGTTTTTTTTGGCAAATAGTTATGCTTTGTTTTCATCAATAGCTTTGTATAAATACAAATATCTACATGTACGTCTGGGGGGATGTAATGTTCTATTGTTATTAATTTTACAAACTTATGTCTTGGAGATCCTAAACTATGTATGACTACATCTAAGCTTTGATTTAATTCAGTCTCAGCATTATCTTGTTGTAAGTGATGGTATTTGTGCTTTGATCTATGTTTTACTGAGTTAGTTTCACTTGCTCCAGGAATGGAAAGGGCCCACCACCTCTAGAAGCACGTTATACAACTGGTATAGATCTTAGGATTAATTTTGATCATTATTTAGTAGTGTGCATATTTGTTTGAGAATCTATTATTTAGATTTTTGAATTGTCATTTTTATTCTGTACTTAAATATGTCCTCTGCTCTATAAATACAAATTGAAAGTGATATATTTCGCTTCTCGATTGGTAGGAATCAGCAAAGGTTTCATTGGGTAATGATCCTTAGCATGTCACTGATGCAATTACATAACGTAGAAGTATTTGTGAAGCACTTTTAATTCAAGGGTATGCAGGGATTGAATATGATATCTGATATTTCGAAATGGAATTAAGTTTATGCTCTGTTTACTTCCGAATCTTGTAGCGTTATGTTCGTATGAAAAAAATGCTCAGAGGTGTTTAATTTTGAACTTGTTGATTCTAAACCCAACATGGTCAGAGGAATATTGAATTAGAACTGAAATATAGTGTGCATTAAGCGTAGGTTTTCTGAGTTTGATTGGAATAAAGTGAATTTAGAATAGTAAATGTTTTTTTGTGAAATGATTTTCTGAGTTTTAGTTTAGAACAATTTTTGGTCCTTTGAATTTGAGTATGTTAATACAGTCAGTATGGAATATCGATTTAAGGTTTGCATTACTTAGTTTCTTTTGAGCATTTGCAGAATTAAATACTTGTTGATTTGTTTTATCACCCGGGATTTAGCTTAGCAATTAGATATCTTTTCAATTAGAAGCTTTCTTGTTTTTCATAGCATAATCATTTCTTTGTAAGAGCAAGTCCGAGTGTGAATTCGATTACGCAAGTAGAGATATCAGTTTAATGAAGATTGATTTGGCTTTCATTTACTTTTGAGTTTTGATTATGAGTTTCTTGATTATGAAGAGTGATCTTTCTTTCAAATGATTTATTTCATTTAGATTAGGAGTCTTGAATTGAAGGTTTTTCATAGATTAAGTTGCAATGAGTTTCTTTTAATAAGATATTTCAAGTTAGAATTTCTATCATAGGTGTTCTTTTCGAGAAAGTGTATGGTGTGTTCTTTTAAAACTTTCTTTTATAGCAGTAATTGGTGTTCCTTTATAGCAATAAAATAATAAATTGATTGCATACTCTAATTTAGGTTAGATGCTCTGATCTTGTGTTACTTGCACTTGTGCCTCGAAGCTTACGAGCCCCAGATTGATAATTTAATGTTGGAATTATTACACATATACTTTCCCCAACAATCCCTCTCAAATAATCAATAAAGAAAAGTGTAAGCTTAGGGGGAGTACCCCTTTTCCATTTATGTCAAAGGAGAATAAATTACAAACATAGATAATTATCCTTTAGAAGTTCTCAAATGTTTGTTGTTACCATCAATGATAAAGAGGGACATTATTAAATATTGTGTTTTCATTTCTTAAATATTTAATACCTTTGCATCAAATTTTAAGGGCAAATATCTTAGCACCTTCTATATAATCATTGATTCCTTAACTTCTTCACCAAATCCTTTGATAGTATTGACAATCTCATCTGCATAGAAGAAGTAGGTTACAATATCTTCTTCAGCATTCATCTTCAAGCTCTCAAAATTTCTTCTATGGTTTTCAATATTTTCCCTCTTCACCTAATAATCTCCTTCATTGTTGTTTCGAGGTTTGTCCCAAATTCCCTTTGAATATTCACAATGCATTATTATGACAAAATTTGATTCTGATAGGCCACACAAGATGACATTCATTTATTTTTCATTATTTACAAAATCCTTCTTACCATCTTGATCAGATGGAGGAGTTATTATAACTTTATAACCATCCACTGCATATTTCCAAATGTCAAAACCAAGATACAATAGATAACTACACATCCTTACCCTCCAAAAGGAATAATTTGTTCCATTTAATAATGGAGTTCTGCTTGTGAAATTGAACCTTCATGACTAGCCATAGTCCCTATGAGATTTGATTTCCAGTGGTTGGAATGCCTCTGAAGGAACTTGATTTTATACCAATTGTTGGATTCCCACTTATACTGAGGTGGTATGGGAGGAGTGAATCAGTATAAAACAATTTCTTATTTATTTAAACATTCATGAAATGAAAACTTCTTTATAACATATCTTTGTAGGCACTAGCCTATGAGAGATGTTAATTCCCTCTACTGCAATATTTATAGGCACCAAATTACAGAAGACACCAATCCCCTGTATTGCAAATATTTGTAGGCACTAACGTGCTTCACTAAATTTGCTTGCTACTTTGTCATTCACTAAGTTTATTAGCTAATGCTACCTTCACGATTTCTACTCAATGCTTCTCACTTCACCAAGTTTGTTGGTTGCTTCTATCTTCACTAGGTTTTTAAATTTTTTATGCCTTCACCAATATTGTGTGTTTATTATGACTTCATCAATACTAATTCATACCTCTACCTTCACCATGGTTGCTTCTCCCAAAAGTTATTGTTTTTGGCCTCTTCCCAAGGACAAACTTATACAACATGCCATGTATCTAATTTTTCATATCTAATTATGAATTTTTTACCTAAAGCAGTTTTCTATGTCTCCTTATATCCCAAAAATTTCCACTGTCTGAAAATTCCCAGAAAATAATTTACAGCAGAACTAGCCAAATGACTTGTTTGAAGTTAATTTTAGGACTATTAAGAAACCTTGTCTTCCAAGGGAAATATTTCTGAAATTATAGCAAACCAAAATATGAAATATTCACCATAGGTACCTAGATATATCATCTCTATAATCTCCATATTTCACGTTATAAAACATCTCAAAAAATAATTATACTGAAAATGTCAAATTGGCATGTTTGAAGCTAATTTCAAGACTATTTAGAAACCCTAAATTCCACCAGGAATATCTTCAAAATTATTGCAAACAGACTGGAATATTTACCCTAGGTACCTAGATATTTCACCTCTATATCCTCAATATTTCACAATCTAAAACATTTTAGAAATTAAGTTATAGAGAAAATGCCAAATTGATATGTTAGAAGTTGATTTCAGAACTATTTGAAAACCCTAACTTCCACGGGGCATATCTCTGAAATTATAGTGAACCAAACGTTTGAAATATTTACCACATGTACCTAGAGATCTTGCCTCTATCTCCTCAGTATTTCATAGTCTAAAACATATCATAAGAAAATTCATAGAAAAAATGCAAAGTTGACCTATTTTACCCTTATTTCGAAACTATTTGGAAACTCTAAATTCCTCATAGCATATCGCCGAAAGTGTTACGAAGAAATTCCTGAAAAAAAATTTAGCCTCTTTCTCATATAAAATCATGAAGTCCTAATATACCAACTTTATATATTTCACATCTTGGGATATATTTTTTATCCTAAGTGTGTTTCTAGATCCTATTTTGTTTCATCCTCTTGACACCTAATCTTCATGATTGGGTAAATTTATGTAAATAATTAAATTAGGAATGTGAACGGTCATCGGGAGATGAACTGAACAGTCACTCCCTATTGTATATAGCAAAGACCTACCAAATGGAATAGACACGAATCAGTTTTTGTTTTGTGGAGTTACTGCCTGGCATGACATGGTATCAGAGCCAGCTCCCTTTTTTAGCTCCTGTGCCTTGTAACTCCCTTATCTGACTGAGTGCCTGTACTGTCTACATTCTATCTGCCATTACCTGCACTCTGCTCCATACAAAGCCTGCTCCATGCAATACGCTGCCCATATATTCGTTGGTGCCAGATTCTGACATTTTCTGTCAACCCTGCTACTGTTACATTGCTCGCCTTGAATGTTGCTGCCATTTTCCTAAACAAACCCTACGCTGCAACGTTCCTCTGCGTATGGAATCCTTTACACAGCATTCCTCTGCAATGTTCCGCCCAGTTCTAGCTGAGCTGTCATCTCTGAACCCTGCCTGCGTGCCCTCCATTGTGAACAAAAAAAAACTAGGCATGAGATCTTCATTCAAACTATCGGCCTCCTGAGATACACGCTCAACGCACCAGCGTTCTAACCATACAAGGCAACATTGTTTCTTGGCTTCTATAATAGAGGGATTTCAGCTTCGCTCACCAGGGAGGCCTCACCATACCCTGCGAGGTTGTGAACTGTCAAATCTGGAGGCAGAGACTGCTTGAGTTTGTCAGCCTTCTCAAAATCAAAGACGCACAGAGTGTAAAGATACTTATTACGCCTGACATGGTATACGCTTCCCACTACATTTTTTACTTCTCTTGATATTCACTGACTGTGCATCTTTGCGACGGGCAGTCAAAAGAAAATCTTTGATCTCGCTTATTTGTTTAGGCATGGCTTCTAATAATGGTGCTCTTCCGCCTTGGCGCTGCTTGTAAATATTTTCAAGCAAGTCTTGAGAGATCTGGAAGAAATGACCCCGCCGGCTAGTCTCTAAGCCTCGAGGACATTTACCCCAAGGAACGCGAGTGTGGATCGGAGTCTTTAGATCCAAGTGACAGCAAGGAGTTGCAGTCTACGAGCCCTGGTCTGCAAAACCGAGACCTCGTTCTAGTGGTGGCACCACCCGGACGAGTACTCTTGAAAAGTATTGAAATTTAAATTATGACAGTATATGCGTGTGAATAGTATATGAATAGAGTTTTATGGTTTTAATACACTTTGTATATAATGTTTGGTGAAGATCTTTAGCGCAGCAGAATTCTATTCATGCCTTCCAATGGTCAATAGTATATGAATAGCGTTTGGATGGTTTTAATACACTTTGTAATGTTTGGTGTGGCTGTTGGGATATATATACCACGCTGTTGGGCTACCATAGTGTTGTTTTCATAAAGTTGTTTTCAAAGTGACTAACATAGTTAACACTCTTGCGTTTGACTATGTTTAATATATTGTTTGAGGCCAGAATACATTTTGATATCAGAATCAATTTTCTTTTAGCAGCAGAAGTTTTTTTCTCCACAAAAGCACATTTTTTGCCAGCAAAAGTATTTTTACAGCTCTCGGATTTTACAATGCATTCAATCATATCTATGGTGGGAATAGTTCTCACTGGCAAGGAGAACTATCCTGAATGGTCCCGGATGATAAAACACACCCTCATTTTCAATGAGTTGTGGAAAGGAGTGTGTGTCGGAGAAGGAGACAATGACCCAGTACAACCTACCTCAGACAAAGAACTCGTCATTTAGGAAAACAAGAACAACAAAGCTTATGCATTAATCGTAGCATCTGTAAATGAAGAGGTGAGTCGCCATATTTCGTCATATTCAACTGACTTTGAAGCTTTACAAAAGCTGAAAGAACTCTATGACTCACATTGTGCACTTGAAGTTGTTCAACTTATGATTAAACTCTTCACTCTTGAACTGCAAAATAATGATCCTCTTGCTCTTGCATCTGAAGTAAATTCTATAATGCATGATATAAATTCCACTAAGGTTGAGCTGGATATTCCTCTTATTTCTTTTCTCAAGGCACTTTATCCTACTTATTCCAATTATCTTGAGTCATTACAAGCAAATGGAAATCTCAAAGATATAACCTTTGACTCTCTTGTGAAAAAGTTTGCTGAAAGAGAAAAAGCTTTTGGAAGGAAGACAGCCCCTAAATCTTCTGAAGAGACTGTGTGCCTTGCTCATAAAGAAAAGCATCCTGCTCAAGATTCTACAAGAGGAAGAGGTGGACGAAGAGGAAGAGGAAGATATTTCAGAAGCAGGGGGGGCAGACATTCTCAAGGAGAAAAGGCAGATCTGCATTGCATTCACTGCAAAAGAAATGGATCACTTGATGCCTCTACATGCAACCATGGTACAAAATTGAGCAGAAAAGAAACCAACAGAAAGGTAAAGTTGATGATACAGACAAAGGTAAAGCACTTGAATCCACTCACTATGTTGAGGCACAATGTAACATTGGAGTAAATGAAGATTTGTTTAATGCTTCACTTGCTTCATGGAAAAATGATTGGTTGCTTGATTCAGGAGCAACCTACCACATGACTCATAGAAAAGATTTTTTTGAAGATTTCACTGACAATGTTGATGGAGCAGTAAATCAAAAATCAAGCCATCAGGGCTTGGCACAATCAGGCTTAAACTGCCTGGTCTTCCAGACTTCCTTCTGGATCATGTTCTATATCTCCCACAGCTCAAGAGAAACTTGTTGTCCTTGGTCCACATCTGCCAGCAAGGTCACTCCATTCATATGTTTGATGGAAAGCTTGAGGTAAGAAAAGCATCTGACCACTCACTTGTCATGAGGGGAATAGAAGAAGAAAGGCTTCTCAAACTTCAAGGAACATCTTCTCATGCACAACATTTCTCATACAATTCTCATCATGAAGAAGGTACACTTCCATCAAGTTTATTATGGCATGCTAGATTTCGACATTTGAACTATGACAGTCTCCGCTTATTGAAGAAAAATGGTGTTGCTGGTTTGCCTACAATTCCTAGAAAACTTAAGCAATGTGATGCTTGCATTCTAGGAAAGCATAGCAAACAGTCTTTTCATGACTCACATTCAAGAGCACATAGGAAACTTGAACTCATTCATTCATATTTATGTGGTCCAATGCCTGTTCCTTCTGCAAATGGAAATAAATATATCATGACATTTATTGATGACTACACCAGAATGTGTTGGGTTTACTTATTGAAGAACAAATCTGATGCTTTTCAAACATTCAAGAATTTTCATAAATGGATTGAAAATGATGCACAATCTCATATTCAGTCTATTCACACTGATAATGGAAAAGAATACACATCAAATGAATTTGAAAACTATCTTTGCCAACATGGGATCAAACATCAAACAATTGTGCCTTATAATCCCCAACAGAATGGTGTAGCTGAAAGAATGAATAGGACAATCTTAAATATGGTACGATCCATGCTCTTCTTCAAAAATGTAAAGATAATGTTTTGGGCTGATGCTGTTCTATGTGCTGCATATATAAAGAATAGATGTCCATCTAATGCTATAAGAAACAAGACTCCTTATGAAATGTGGTATGGACATGTTCCTTCAGTAAAACACCTCAGGGTCTTTGGTTCCACCTGTTATGCTTTGATACCAAAGGTACATAGAAACAAACTTGGTGCTAGAAGTCGTAAGTGTATCTTCGTGGGGTACTCAAACACCTCCAAAGCATACCGCCTCTATGATGAAGTAAATAAGAAATTTGTTGTATCTAGAGATGTAATTTTCCTTGAATCATCCAAAACTGACAATGTTGTTGAGCGGCAACTTGATCGCTTGGATAGATTCGCAAAAGCAAAAGAATTTCAAGAATTTGATAATCAGATTCCACATCTTGAAGGTGGGGGTTCCTATACTAGATCAACATGTGGAATCTTCTTCTGAAGAACACTCTCCCCTGCATGAAACTCCAACAACGGATGATGCTTTAAGTGATGTAATTGATAGAATTGGGAGACTCAATCTTGATTCAGTCCCAACTCAATCAACAGAGCAGCTTGGACCATCTCAGAAAGGTCCCCCAAAGTGGCTGACGAAGACACTTGAAAGTGTTCATCTTGATGAAATTGGAAAAACAGGAACCAGAAATTCAAACCGACAAAATGGAGGTGATGTAGATGACTCTAATTCACCTATTGATATGGATGTTTCTTATGATTGTGAATTGAACTTGTCTACAGATTTTGAACCAACTTCCTTCAAAGAAGTTGCTTCTCATGATGAATGGAAAGAAGTGATGCAAAAGGAGTATGATGCCCTCATAAAGAACAACACTTGGAAGCTGGTTGATCCTCCATTTGGAAGCAAACCAATTGGCTGCAAGTGGGTCTACAAGAACAAGTATAAAGCTGATGGCTCACTTGACAAGCACAAAGCTAGGCTTGTGGCAAAAGGTTTTGCACAGAAGGAAGGGGTCGATTATGAGGAGACTTTTGCCCCCCACAGCAAAATGGGCTACCATCCGGACACTCTTTGCACTAGCAGCTCAAAACAGTTGGAAAGTCCATCAAATGGATGTAAAAACTGCTTTCTTGAATGGAGATCTAAAAGAGAATGTTTTTATGTCCCAGCCTGAAGGATTTGCTATGAAAGGACATGAACATAAAGTATGCAAACTTGTGAAGTCCTTGTATGGCCTCAAACAAGCACCGCGAGCTTGGTATGAAAAGCTAACTGAGCATCTTCTGAAACTCAATTTCAAACATTTTGATCTTGATGATGCAACTTTATTTGTCAAGAAAGTTTGCAAAACAGTTGTATATCTTGTGGTATATGTAGATGATCTTTTAATGACAGGGAACAATGAAAGCTACATTGCATCCATAAAGAAGGAATTGGGGAAAAGTTTTGAAATGACTGATTTAGGCTATGTTCATTACTATCTTGGCATTGAAGTAACCCAACATCCAAAGTCCATATTTCTTTCTCAAAAGAAATACATTGGAGATTTTTTGAACAAGTTTGGCATGACAGAGTGCAATCCTCTTACTACTCCAATGGAACAAAACTTAAAGCTCACATCTATTGAAGGAAAGGAATTTGAGGATGCAACAAAATATAGACAGCTGTAGGAAGTCTCAACTACCTCACTACTACCAGACCAGACATTTCATTTGCTGTTGGAATCCTCTCCAGGTTTATGCAAAAGCCTTGTGAGGGACATTGGTTTGTTGCAATAAGAGTTCTAAAGTACTTGAAGGGAACTCAAGACTTTGGAATCAAGTATACACAGGTGGACGACTTCAGTTTGATTGGATACTCTGATTCAGACTCGATGGAGACAAAGAAACTGGGGTATCTACTTTAGGATATGCTATGAGTCTTGGATCAGGAGATGTCTCCTGGATATCACACAAATAATCAATTCCAATAGATTCCACAACAGAAGCAGAATACGTGGCAGCAGCTGAAGCAACAAAAGAAATTGTGTGGCTCAGGAAAATTCTTGAATATTTGCAAGTAAAACAAGTACAATCAACTCCACTCATGATTGACAATACCTCTGCAATAAAGTTGGCCAAGAACCAAAAGTTCCATGATCGAACGAAGCATATCAATACTAAATATCATCTGATTCGACATAATGTTGAGGCCAAAACAATCCATCTCCGTCATTGTTCCACAAATGAGCAAATTGCAGACATCTTCACCAAAGCGCTTGGAATAGAAAAGCTTGAACGATTCAGAACGATGCTCGGACTCACCAACATCCCTTCAGATTAAGGGGGGAATGTTGACACCTAATCTTCATGATTGGGTAAATTTATGTAAATAATTAAATTAGGAATGTGAACAGTCATCGGAAGATGAACTGAACAGTCACTCCCTATTGTATATAAAAAAGACCTACCTAATGGAATAGACATGAATCAGTTTTTGTTTTGTGGAGTTACTGCCTGGCCTGACACATCCTACTTTATCTCTTTCTAAAGTGTCAAGGTGAAAGTAATTGAGGTGGTTTCATAATTGTATTATATATTTGTATCATTGGAAGATGGATACACAATGTGAGTATAGAGATTATGGCTTGACTATTTTTCTGCTAACATTTTTGTCTCTGGTATTATTTCTCTTGTTTTCTCTATTTTATCACCTGGTATAAGAGCACTTATAGTTCATAGGGCCTATGTTAATCCATCGTACTTTTCCATGGAAGATCTTTTTGTTTATATGAATAAAAGACACTGACAATCTAGGAAGTGGATTGCATATCTGCGGTACACAATCTGAGAAGGAGGAATTGTAATATCATGTTACGCTTCACATTGGGCCACTCAAACTTATTGCGCCTATATTAAGGAATTATAAAGGATGTTTCACATTGGAACCATCGGCTTTCTTATACCTGATTTACCAATGTGGATTGTGTTGATTAAAGAGAACCTTATCAGAGTAATCAATCAAGAAATATATTGATGGTATAACTACTAGCAACCATTCCACTTTGCCTATAACGTAAGACAGACCAATAAAACTTTGAAAAAGTATGGTTATTATTGTGGATACTTTGAAATACAACTCAAAAGACATACCAATGTCGAATCTTCTAAGCAGAGTGTCTTTCATTGAGGAAGGGTTTATGTACATCTCTTCGTTGAAGTTTAAACCTAAAATCAGTGTATCAAAGGAGTGCCATCACGCTGGAAAAGAACCTGTAGCCAAGCTACAGTCATGGGGTTTGATTTTGGTTTAGCCAATCTACATGTAATTTCCTAGAGAATGTTTGATTCTCATCACTACTAAGCAAAGAACAGTACCTCCATTTTTTTCTTGGATATCTATGTAATTTATTTAGAACGGAGGTTGCTTCCTCTAATATTGTTGAACACTAGTGGTAGTGCATTGTAAAAGAAATACAATCAATAGTAAAAATACCAATGCTTTCATTTCTAAGAATATTTGAATTACAATATTGCTAAGGTGAAGGTTTTATGTTTTCCTAGAATGATTGTAAAAGGATGTCACATAGGAAGTTGAGTTCTGTGCGACTTGAGTTAAATTATATAGAGTTGCTATTTTTTTTCCTAGATGTTACTTTCTTATAGATCTGAACTAGGTTGGAGCATTCGCTATAAGGATACTCAATGCTTAGGGGCCATGAATTCTTGGATTTTGATAGCGCTATTGTTGAAAAATCTAGGGTAGCATATAGACTAGGTTTTGTAACTTGATTTCTCTTGTTCTTTGACAAATTCTTGTGATTATTGTTTTGTTCTTCATTATTTTTATTATGTTATTTACATCATCAAGACAGATTCCAAACAAGAAGATCACAAAAACTCCAGAGATAGGCGCACAACCAGGGGAAAACACCTAAGAAGAGGAAAACCCAGTCAAACTCTTTTATTAATAGAACCAAATCAAAGTCAGACATTCCAGGACCTTTTTGAAAATGAAACAGAATTAACTCCATCCATCAATCCAACCTCCATGTAGTTACATAAAAATAGCCCATCTATTCAAAACAAGGATGAACTCTCTCTACAATTCATATCTTCGATCCTGCAACAAAAATGTGTTCTTTCTCGGCCTTGCAACAAAGTCTGAGTCTAATTCCAGGTATGGCTAAATATGACACTTTTGAACTTCTAATCCTCTGTGTTTCCCCTTTTCTTCTTCCTTTTAAGTAATCCACGCTTCCTCTAATAAATTTGTACTTCCTTTTTTCTTGTAGTTGCAGATGAAAAATACAGATTGAATTAATGATGATTAGATCTACTTCATTTGGTATATATAGTGGTTGGAGTGTGTTCTTTTGAGGTTGACTTTTTGAGTCGTAGAAGCCTTTAATGGAGGCTAGACCTATTGACCGACGACCCAAGCATGAAACCCATGCTTTAATAAGTCAAATTTAAAATAAAAGTTTTAATTTTCTTTCTTTTTAAAAAATACAATTATGAAGACTAACACTAGTTACATTCTTCAACATTTATGAGCTAAATGAGATTTACATAGAATTGTTGCCAACATAAGATAAAGAATCCCTTTCAATATATGAACATCGCACCTCTAGAATGGTTTTTCTCCTTAATACATGGGAAATCGATTGGATGAGTTGTGTTTAAGGTTGTGTTGGATTGAAAGTTGTGAATAAAAACTGAAACCTATTTGTGAGATGATTGTAACGAATGTGTTGTAAATTCCATGGAATGTTGTAGTGTGGATTAGTATCATTGTAGCTATAAATCCTAGAGGCTAGACAAGCCTTTGAAGTTACTATTTGTGGATTTTGTGTATGCATACATTGAAAGGTGAAGAATCAAGTTGTTATAGCCAGGTAAATCAATCTATTAATGGGTATTCTAATTTATCTGTGATGTATGTGGATGTGTAAAATGTATCTACATGATAGATTTTTTTGGGTGATGTGTGATTGTTGGAGGTTGTGATAGTGATGTTTGGAATCTCTCTTTTGAAGATTGATATCAATATGACTATTCATGAGTCGAATGTCGTTGTGTTATAACTGCTATATCAAATCTTGTTGAGATGGATAAAAATATGGATTTGATTTGTGGAAGGTTAAGTTGTGTTTTAGAATGGAATTGATTCCAATCAAGTTCTATATATTATAGGTTGTTAAATCCAAGCTAAAGTTAATCGAATTATGTTGTTGAATATTGATAAGTGCACCCTGGAGAGAATGATATCACCCAATTCTTTATCAAGATGCATTAAGCTTGTGGTCAAACATTGAAGGAAGTCTCCATTTGAATGCCAGTGACATAAGTGGATGTGCCCATTTTGGAATCAATGGCAAGGATTGTTGATCAAACATAGAGAATGGAAGGGATCTCCACGATTTTCCCAATGAACGGTTCACACCACTTGTAATTGTGGGTTGACACATGTGCATATCCAAATTAAAAGCATATCCAGTTGAAAACAAATCTTCCAGTTATTTGAAGAGCCAATGAATTGGATAATTCCATCCTACACCAGAAATCTTAATCAATCATGAGTTTCCCATTTTGATGGAGGAGTGGATATTGTATCTCCAACAATTTGCTAGTGTTTCTGAAGAATTTGATGATATTGAAGAATGTAACTAGGTTTGGTATTCATAATTGTATAATGTAAGTTATTTGTCAAAATAAATTTTATAATGACTTATTAAAGCATGGGTTTCATGCTTGGGCCATCATGTTTATAGTTCAAAGCCTCCATTGTAGACTTCTAGGTTTTAAATTGAGTCAATAGAGTCATTGTAAATTTTATTCGACCCTTCTTGGGCTTTTGTATCATGTAAAAAGAATTATTTTTTAGTCAAATAGGTCATTTGAAACCTCCACACTAATTCGTCCCTATGATGATGAAGTCGACCTACATTAGGGAAATTTGACCCAAAGAAGAGGCTATATATAGACAGACAGTTCGATCCATTTTCTCACTCACTCAACAAGTTTGATACACAATAAAGAGAGGCAGAAAAAGGTGTGAAATTCCAAGAGAAGGAAGAAGATTGAAGGAGAGGACAAAGTCAAATTTTTGGGCCATATTTCTCTCACACTCGTGAATTTACTGGGCTATTGTCGGGGCTGAAATTCTGAATTCTACTGCAAGTCAAAGTTATGTTGTTGGGGTTAAAGTTATGTTGCTCGAGAAGCCAAAATTTTGTTGTTGCTAGGTCGAAATTTTTGGCCGAAGTTTCTACTGGGAAAACATCACTTGAAGAAGAAGAAAGGGTTGACTTGGTGATTGGGGGAATTCTATGTCTAGGTCAAAATAGTCTTCAACTATCTCATCATGTCTTTGAATCTACTGAAGGAATATTTTTGACTAGGTTTTCCCCTTATAGGGGTTTTTCCCTGGTTTTCGACCTACATCTTGTGTCTCTTGTTCTAGTGATCTTCATATACACATATATTGGTAATTGCTTGATGAAACATAATGTAATAAAGAAGTAAAAGAAGCCAACATAATTCACAAGTAACTATCAAAGAAGAGGATTCAAACCATAATTACTACTAGCATTGATTTCTCAACATATGACAAATGTCACTTTTCTTTTCACGAAGAAGAGTTGTTATCTTGAAGTGCCTCATCTTTGTAATCCATGAGCTTCTATCTTCTATCAAGACCTAATTGTCAACTATAGTCATGCTACCATAAAGCGCATCAAATTAAAAGTTGCAGGATTCAAGGGTCGAATCTTGCAAAACAGAATTATTTTATAGAATCAGGTAAGTATGCTCGTCTTTTTGTACTCTCATTGTGATTTGTCACATGAAGAGATCATTCAACAAGATTTTTTAGAATCACCTCGAAGATATGTCATTGGCTAGAAATTGAGCAGGGAGAGAAATAATTTTGCTTAAGTTCGAAGGACTTTCGGCCTTTTATCATTGCCTAATATTTCCATATGCTCTACATTCTTTTCTCGTATGATAAATTCTCGTATCATTCTTGTATTTTTCCATTTTTTATAGTTTTATATTCTTAGAGGAGCAAGAAAAATTCTGCAAACAAACCACAAGAAATAAACATAGAATATAGAATCTCTTGAGTTTTCTCCTCTCTTTTTTATCATTGTGTTGTCTAATATAATATTGTTATTGTGTACTTGGAATATGAGATCTCATTGCAACAAATATATGTGATCTTTTTAATTATTTTTCAAAAATGTTTTCATAGTCCTGTCGATCTGCTTGAGGAATAGATTGCAAGGTTCAACACTCATCTCATGAAGTGCATTCAAAAAGGTCCAATGTGAGGCATATCTCTAAAATTTTACGAACAAGTAACCAGGCTTGAATTGTGAGAGAAGTGTGGACCTATGTTAAATAAAATATGTGTTGTGTGGGTTGTATTGTGATAAGTTGTTGTTAGAGTGATTGGTTGTATCATTAGGGCCATTGATTGAAGCAAAAAAAGTGTGATTGTAATTTGGAGTATATTTGAATTTATAAAAGAGGAGAAAAGGATTTCATTTGATAGCTTCATTTGCCACAAGTTTTTGCCCCTTGTAAAAATTACTCTTCATTTCTAAAAAGCCAGTTGTAATGATCATAATAAAATCACTTTCTGGTGTTGGTTTTGTGTCCTAGATCCACGTGAAATTGAATAAGAGGATCTAAGGACGTATGTCTATGTGTGTGATTAAAATTGGTTGTATCATGATGTTATCTCCTTGTAAGACTAGTGTAACACCCATTGTTCTTCCCCATAGAATCCCATTATTGTTATTGTTGCGCCCTTACATTATTATTGTTATGTAGACCCTAATTATATTTTGACCCCTTAGACTCCTATATATACCAAGGAGGTTTTGTCATTTGAATCATCCCATAATTGTTAATTTATGTGATGTAAAAGAAGGATTCCCCTTGAAGTGGTTTCTTTTCAATTCATTGATCTATCTTCTATTTTGTGATCTAGTTACATAACATTTGGTATCAGAGCTTTGGATTCTAGGGTTTCGTTGTTTCAAACGGGTCTTCCTGGAGTTTTCGCTATAATTTTTTTCATACAAGGCTTCAAAAGCTAAAATTTAGACCACATGGAGCATAAATATTTGTGAACATTATGTAAAAAATTTAGATCTTGGTTCGCTATATTCTTAGAGATATGATTCATGAAATTTAGGGTTTTCATATGCTCTAGAATTCATTCTCAATCAAGTGACTCAGGTAAAATCATCATAACTTTCATTTCGGGCATCCAAATTGAATTTCATAAAAAGTGGTTCAAAGTAAACAGACTGTAGTTTCTTGGTACCATTTTTAGGGCTGAATTTTGAAATAGTAACACGTGGAATTCTGTACAATTTTGCTCTACTGAACTAGCCCATAAGTAGGTCATATTGGGAGATTTGGTCTAAGTTTATCTTAACAAATCCATTATAAGTATAACTGGTGGGGTTTGAAATACTACAAGATGAAATTTCATACCTTGGGAGGATGAAATCATATATATACAATAGTGTCAAGATCAGCCTATCAACAAGCTCAAAATGCTCTAAAAGGTGTGTATTTTTAAACTTACATAAATTTTATTTTAAAAATAAGTTTGAAGTGATTCAAAGGGCATATTGAAGCACATATCGTTACTTGGTTCTAAAATTCCTCCCAAACAAAAGAAATATACACCCATCAAGCCCTTAGAAAGATATATTATGACGCATGAAGAAGAAGAAATTTAACATGATATATTTAAATTGTGGGAACTGTTAGTGTCGGTCTTGAGCCCTCCATCAGTGATCAATAGCTCTTTGCATATGCATTTATAGGTGTCTCATCAGTGTCAGTTTTGCATCCCACTAGGCATGTCATAACACTGAATGGAGGAGCTAGTCTTTGTTCCCTTCTTGGCTTTGCTGGATCAGGTCATACAACAATGTAATTGAGTCATGCTTGTTCTTATTTTTTGTCTTGAAATTCCAAGTCTAGGTATAGGGTTTCGGTCAAAATCATTGCCAGGTCATGAGTCAAAAGTCTGATGGTCTTCAGCAAACCAGAAGGAGGTTTGTAATTATGTTTTATTGATAGTTTTCATCTGCTACAGCTTATTTTTACCTTGGTTTTAAAAAACTCTGTTTTTAAACCCAAGGTCATGTGAAAATGGCAACAATAAAGGAAATTTTCAAAAATCTTCAGAATGCCGGCAACAACCCTAGTTTCTTCCTCAGAATCCATCAGAGAATCAACCTGCAAAAAGAACCAAGTGAAAACACTCAAAAAATCAATTTCAGGCAAAGTGCAACTTAAAAAACAGTGTTAAATTAAATGCCAAAACATGCAACATTTGAAAGTGGGTTTGATGTTTTAATTTTTTTTAAATGTGGACCTATAAAGACCAAAAAGCCCTCTTCATGGCCTCATTATGCATTGACAAACTTGCAAGACACAAAGAGAAGCAAAGAAAGGCGATTTGGCTGCGATTTTAGTCATTTCTGGAGGAGCGACTAGTTGAGTTGGAGGTGCGACTAGTTGGGCAGGTGCGACGAGTCAGAGCTGCTCTCACAGTGTAATTTTTGAACTGGAGCGACGAGTCAGAGGGGTGCGACTAGTTGAGTGGGAGGTGCGACTAGTCGAGCTGGGTTTGCCAAGAAACGTGCCAAATCACCCAAATCGCCCTCCCAAATTGCTAAATCGACCAGGTAAGCTCCAAATTCATCTATGATAATAAGTGAATGATGACATGTCTCATGGTTTTCTTCCTCAAAAATTTGCAAGAGAAATGGTGAATTTAAATGTTGTCAATGTAGGCAAATCTGCTAGGGTTTTGTTTGTTTTTCAAGGTAAAAATCCCTCTTATCCCATCCTTGTTCCCTTGGCAATTAAATTCACAAATGTTGCTGCATGTTTATCTTATTATTTCATTTATATCGTTTGCCAGAAATACAAGGTTTCCATCCCATATTCCTTCAAAATCTTTCCCTTCCCAAATTTCTTCGCTAAACCCTAATATCCTTCATGTTCCCACAAACCCTAAATTGCCCTTCTCCTTCCCACAGCAAGCAAATTACATGGACCTGCAGCAAGAAAATAAAACAAAAAGAATAAAAAATATATATATATATAAAAATTGATATGAAAAGAAAAATAAAAATAAAATGCCAAAATGACCCAAATATGAAAAACAAAGATATTATTGGGTATAAAAAAGAGGCAAGCTGCTGTTATGAAATTTATAAAAAGAAAAATCAAAGATTGCAGCTGTGTATATATTCATAATGGACATATTGCTGTGTTTTTGGTCTATAAAATCGTGTTGCTGTGCTGCCGAAAATAAACTCTGTTTTCCCTTTTTTATCATTCCCTTGAAGTTGTCAAATCTCCTTTTGATAAAAATACAAGTGAAGCTCTCTTTCCCTTATCACTAAATGCATATGAATCCCGTCCAGATAGCAGAGTTTGCTTCATTAAAGGATAAAAATCAAACGGATAATGCTGCCCCATACCCCCTGTCATATATGTTCTTTCCCTTGGTCCCTATCATACATGGTTTCGTTGCAAATGATTTCTTAAAAATGATAAGATGGTATGTGTTACATTTTGTGAATTTTCCCTAAAAATCCCTGTTTTTATTTCCCATTCCTTATTAAAAATCCCTCCCCTAACAGTTCCCTTATGATTTTTCCCCTTGAAAACAGCATACTTCTCAGCATTTTGCAGGCAGAGGCAGCTGTTCTATTTACCTTTCAGCTTGCTCATCTGGTTCCAAAACCATGTCAGACACCGAGAGTTATGAGCAAGGTGATGACCGATCATCATCTTCTGAGATTGAGACACAGCAGAGGCCTCGTAAGGGTGGCAAAGGTGGTCATCATACAGATTACATGTTTGCAAAGCAAAAATGAAGATACTCCAAAGGAAGTTGTCCGAGGCCCGCAAGAGGAGGAAAAAGACCAACCCGCTCCGTATCTTGGCTGAGGCCTCTCTTACTCACCATGATACTGACTAGCCTTCTTCTAGCAGCAAAACCAAGAAATTTTGAGGATTTTGAGGCATTTTTGGCATTTTTTTGGAATTTTACAGGTTTTGGCCACTCGACTCGTCTCACCCCGTACGAGACGAGTCGTCGATACAGCTCAGAACGGGGAAAACTCTACATGGTTGGATTTTTCTTGTAAAAGTACACTTGCCTATGGAAGGGTTTCAAATTTTGTGAAGATTTGGGCAGCCAAAAGCTCAAAATACAGCCAAATTTTGACTTTCTGCCCCTTTTTTGAGTTGCAGAAAGCAGTCTTGGGAGATTTGATTTTTGAGGGGTCAAATAAACTCCAAATTCAGAAATTCCAGTTGGGTTGGAAAGTAGACTTCCAGACCTTTCCAACGAGCTATCCTGCACTTGATTTGGACTCCGGGAAGGCCCTC
Organism: Pinus tabuliformis; assembly: GCA_031772625.1. NCBI lineage: Eukaryota > Viridiplantae > Streptophyta > Pinopsida > Pinales > Pinaceae > Pinus > Pinus tabuliformis. The sequence goes on along the minus strand of CM062804.1, from coordinate 60,901,705 downwards.
AAACAGCGCTGCCAAAAGGTGCGACTAGTCAAGCCAGAGGTGCGACCAGTCAAGCAAAATTTGCCAGTTTTTGACCAGTTCGGCCAGCTAAGCACAGTTTTCACTTGGGTTGATTATTTAGGCATGTAATTGATGGATTCTTGTGTAAATTTCATGGCATTAGATACTTTTACTCTTCTAGAAGCTTCTTTGATGTAAAAAGTTAATATTTAATGCATGGATAGGCTTCCTAACTTTTAGAGGCAAGTTATTGTGCTGGCCTATTATCTAGTGACTGATTTAGAATTAGTTCAAACTGCTCCTAGGAAGCTGAGCTCGACCCCTAGAGGTGGGGAAAGGAGTTAGATGGTCTAGATGGTCTATATTATGCTCTCTCCTTCTCATTTTCATGGTTGGACTCTAGAGGGAGAAGTGCTATTGTATTTTTGACTTATATTTTCTGCAATTTGAGGAAAAGGAAGGCCAGGGTTTTGCAGACTTCATTGTGGATTCTTGTGGATTATTATGTTGATGGTGTGTCTCCTACTGTTATTGTAAGTGTGTTTATGTGTTCCATTTCTTAATCTCTTGCTGCTATTTAAACAAAAGAAGTGATAAAGTTTGAATTCATGCATGCCATGCTCAGCTTTCAATTTTGTTTAAAATTTATGTTTTCCACTGTCTAGAGAGGATTCGAATTCGTTGTTTGCCCTCTTTAGCCTCTCTTCTTTCTTCCCTGATCATCTCTTTCAGTTAAAGGCATCAGCATAGACTCCTACCTTGCCCCAAAGATCCCCCTGCAAAAACTGTGCTCAATCCCCGCACCCTGAATTGCACTCCCTCCAATTGCCACCAAAAACCCCAAAAATCATTAAATCAACCCCCCTTATCAATTTACTAGCCTAAAATCTTTATTATTAATTGGTCAGCCTAATCATATTGAAAGATCTATCGAATCTGACCCGAGAGAGCCTTCTCATACCTCGTAGGGCTAGCTACGAGGTGAAATGGTTTGATGTAGCCTTGAGAGTTTGTCTATCTCAGCCTAGGTGAATTCCAAGCGCTAACATATTGGCGACTCCACTGGGGAGAACAAAATTGTTTGTTGATTGATGTGTTTGTTTCATAAGTCTTAGACGGAGCCTGAAGTTACGCCAGAAGCCTTCGAAAACGCTCTTGTTTTACATCAGCGTTAGTAGATAAACGCTGCTTCAGTCAATCTCCGTGAGCTTGTGAATACGACCACTTCATTTGCATTGTTTTACCCCAGTACATATATCAAGTTCAGATCTGATCGTTGATAGTGGACAACGATCAGACACTTGAAAGGCTGAAATCATTCACTGGCGACTCCTTTCACTGAAGAATCCAGCAATCAGTGCTTCATGGTGACTTCACTGCAGAGAGATCAGTAGCTTTGAGATTTCTCAAGATGGATCAGATTGCAAGAAGATATGCTCCCTTGAGCCGAGATCACATCCCCGGTTTTCCAAATAAAATTCCGAAGGTAGATTGGTCAAAGAATTTGCCTACATTTAATGATGATGGTAAGAAGGATGCTGCTCTTCATCTAGTCAGATTTCATATGCATATTCGCAAATTCAAGGTCGATTTTCCTGAAGATTGCTTGATGAAGATATTCTTGGCCACTCTGGAAGGTGAAGCCCAATCATGGTATGAAGGTTTGCCGCCTGCTTGTATTTATTGTTTAAAGGATTTTCATGCTATGTTCATTGAAAGATATAAGGACTCTTATTCATCATTAAATCTAGTTCAAGACTGTAGCCATGTACATAATTTTATTGAAAGCCTTGAGAAGTATTATGAAGATGATAATTTTATGGATGTTGAGATCATGGAGGCTTTGTATGAGAATCCATTTCAGCAACATGAAGAGAACCTAGAGGATTCCCATAGAGACGATCATGAAAATTTGCAGCAGGACCAAGATCTTAGTATGGTGGAAAATGAAAAAATTTCGCCTCTTGACAATCAACAGAAATTGCATGAAATGGATCAGCAGTATGAGGACAATCTGTATACTCCTTCACTTGAAATCAATGAAGACAATCACTGTTTGAGCAGAAGAAAACAAAAGGCATTATCTCCTTTGTCCGAAGAGGAGATAGATCAGCTCTTGAGAGGTCTTGCTCCAGCTCAAGTTAATGCAGATTTGCAGTGCACACATGGTCAAGAAGATGATGGTGGACCTTCTTCCTCTTCTGAAAAGGATGACAGTCTTGTAAGCAGCTTTATAGATCAGCAAGTTGAAATTTGTTATATGGATGAAGATGGTGAAAGAGAAGAGCTCATTTCAGATCTGCCCATAGAAGAAGACAGCATGCAGATTGAAGAAGACAGGACAGCTACTTTAGTTCTAGATTCAGATTGTGATGACCAAGCATACCTTGTGCTGAATCCTGAAAAGGAGGGCTTTGTTGTTGAGACCATAGACAAAGTTTTTGATCCAAATGTTCTCATGCCATTAGAACAGAGCCTGCATGAGGAGGTAATCCAGTCAGTTCATGAAAAGCAAGATGACATCTTCATTCAAGTAAGTGAAACAGTTCCTTTGGATGAATTTATGATAGATGATAGAACTGTCATTTTTGCACCTCAAGAATCAGCTGAAGTTTCTTTCCTTATGATTGAAGAATGTAATGAGAATCCGGCTGTCATATCATATGAAGATCACCTACCATATTGTCTGACCACCGAAGATTATAGCATACAGGATTACCTTTCAGATTCTTCATATGTTTCATGTGCTGAAATGTTTTTCCAAGAAGAGATCTGCTCATCTACTTGTTCAGAATTTTTTGAAGCCCATGAGCATACTTTTATCGAAGCACATGATGAAGGAAGATCAGAGTTTGAAGCAAAGGACACCTTGATCTTTCAGCAGGAGGTGGCAGTGACAAATCTTCATGTTTTTCACGATCCTCTAGCAAGTTTGTTGCAGCCAGCAGTGATAGTGTTTATTGCATTGTTCAGTGATAAAGGAGATCATGGTCAGCTATGGTTTTGGATGCCCAGGGATAGGTTTGTATTGTTGATCATGAGATCTGATTGGGAGAATCAGTCAAGAAGGCATCTGCTTGATTGGTTGCATTGGCATTTTGATATAGTTTGATGGTATTTTGTCTTGTAAGAAACACAGGTGGTTGTCATCATGATTTCAAATCTTGATGGACTGCTGCCCTTCATAAGCTTTGTAAGTTTTGTTTTAAGTCAAGTCATGAGTCATTTGTGTTTGGTCTGTTGAGTAAGTTTTTCAAGTTATTTCAGTTTGCCATCGAGTCGGTTTGAGTCAAGCATCAGTTAAGTTTCTGTCAATTGTCTAAGTCAAATAAAGTTGTTTTTGAGTTGGTCACATGTGAATAAATTGACTCCATTGCCCAATGAATAAGGCACTGGTCTGCTCTCCCAAGAGATCTGAGGTTCTTGGCACCTCCAAGGAGCTGCCATCCCCATTGGAGCCAATGTTAGTGTCGGTCTTGAGCCCTCCATCAGTGATCAATAGCTCTTTGCATATGCATTTATAGGTGTCTCATCAGTGTCAGTTTTGCATCCCACTAGGCATGTCATAACACTGAATGGAGGAGCTGGTCTTTGTTCCCTTCTTGGCTTTGCTGGATCAGGTCATACAACAATGTAATTGAGTCATGCTTGTTCTTATTTTTTGTCTTGAAATTCCAAGTCTAGGTATAGGGTTTCGGTCAAAATCATTGCCAGGTCATGAGTCAAAAGTCTGATGGTCTTCAGCAAACCAGAAGGAGGTTTGTAATTATGTTTTATTGATAGTTTTCATCTGCTACAGCTTATTTTTACCTTGGTTTTAAAAAACTCTGTTTTTAAACCCAAGGTCATGTGAAAATGGCAACAATAAAGGAAATTTTCAAAAATCTTCAGAATGCCGGCAACAACCCTAGTTTCTTCCTCAGAATCCATCAGAGAATCAACCTGCAAAAAGAACCAAGTGAAAACACTCAAAAAATCAATTTCAGGCAAAGTGCAACTTAAAAAACAGTGTTAAATTAAATGCCAAAACATGCAACATTTGAAAGTGGGTTTGATGTTTTAATTTTTTTTAAATGTGGACCTATAAAGACCAAAAAGCCCTCTTCATGGCCTCATTATGCATTGACAAACTTGCAAGACACAAAGAGAAGCAAAGAAAGGCGATTTGGCTGCGATTTTAGTCATTTCTGGAGGAGCGACTAGTTGAGTTGGAGGTGCGACTAGTTGGGCAGGTGCGACGAGTCAGAGCTGCTCTCACAGTGTAATTTTTGAACTGGAGCGACGAGTCAGAGGGGTGCGACTAGTTGAGTGGGAGGTGCGACTAGTCGAGCTGGGTTTGCCAAGAAACGTGCCAAATCACCCAAATCGCCCTCCCAAATTGCTAAATCGACCAGGTAAGCTCCAAATTCATCTATGATAATAAGTGAATGATGACATGTCTCATGGTTTTCTTCCTCAAAAATTTGCAAGAGAAATGGTGAATTTAAATGTTGTCAATGTAGGCAAATCTGCTAGGGTTTTGTTTGTTTTTCAAGGTAAAAATCCCTCTTATCCCATCCTTGTTCCCTTGGCAATTAAATTCACAAATGTTGCTGCATGTTTATCTTATTATTTCATTTATATCGTTTGCCAGAATTACAAGGTTTCCATCCCATATTCCTTCAAAATCTTTCCCTTCCCAAATTTCTTCGCTAAACCCTAATATCCTTCATGTTCCCACAAACCCTAAATTGCCCTTCTCCTTCCCACAGCAAGCAAATTACATGGACCCGCAGCAAGAAAATAAAACAAAAAGAATAAAAAATATATATATATATAAAAATTGATATGAAAAGAAAAATAAAAATAAAATGCCAAAATGACCCAAATATGAAAAACAAAGATATTATTGGGTATAAAAAAGAGGCAAGCTGCTGTTATGAAATTTATAAAAAGAAAAATCAAAGATTGCAGCTGTGTATATATTCATAATGGACATATTGCTGTGTTTTTGGTCTATAAAATCGTGTTGCTGTGCTGCCGAAAATAAACTCTGTTTTCCCTTTTTTATCATTCCCTTGAAGTTGTCAAATCTCCTTTTGATAAAAATACAAGTGAAGCTCTCTTTCCCTTATCACTAAATGCATATGAATCCCGTCCAGATAGCAGAGTTTGCTTCATTAAAGGATAAAAATCAAACGGATAATGCTGCCCCATACCCCCTGTCATATATGTTCTTTCCCTTGGTCCCTATCATACATGGTTTCGTTGCAAATGATTTCTTAAAAATGATAAGATGGTATGTGTTACATTTTGTGAATTTTCCCTAAAAATCTCTGTTTTTATTTCCCATTCCTTATTAAAAATCCCTCCCCTAACAGTTCCCTTATGATTTTTCCCCTTGAAAACAGCATACTTCTCAGCATTTTGCAGGCAGAGGCAGCTGTTCTATTTACCTTTCAGCTTGCTCATCTGGTTCCAAAACCATGTCAGACACCGAGAGTTATGAGCAAGGTGATGACCGATCATCATCTTCTGAGATTGAGACACAGCAGAGGCCTCGTAAGGGTGGCAAAGGTGGTCATCATACAGATTACATGTTTGCAAAGCAAAAATGAAGATACTCCAAAGGAAGTTGTCCGAGGCCCGCAAGAGGAGGAAAAAGACCAACCCGCTCCGTATCTTGGCTGAGGCCTCTCTTACTCACCATGATACTGACTAGCCTTCTTCTAGCAGCAAAACCAAGAAATTTTGAGGATTTTGAGGCATTTTTGGCATTTTTTTGGAATTTTACAGGTTTTGGCCACTCGACTCGTCTCACCCCGTACGAGACGAGTCGTCGATACAGCTCAGAACGGGGAAAACTCTACATGGTTGGATTTGTCTTGTAAAAGTACACTTTCCTATGGAAGGGTTTCAAATTTTGTGAAGATTTGGGCAGCCAAAAGCTCAAAATACAGCCAAATTTTGACTTTCTGCCCCTTTTTTGAGTTGCAGAAAGCAGTCTTGGGAGATTTGATTTTTTAGGGGTCAAATAAACTCCAAATTCAGAAATTCCAGTTGGGTTGGAAAGTAGACTTCCAGACCTTTCCAACGAGCTATCCTGCACTTGATTTGGACTCCGGGAAGGCCCTAAAACAGCGCTGCCAAAAGGTGCGACTAGTCAAGCCAGAGGTGCGACCAGTCAAGCAAAATTTGCCAGTTTTTGACCAGTTCGGCCAGCTAAGCACAGTTTTCACTTGGGTTGATTATTTAGGCATGTAATTGATGGATTCTTGTGTAAATTTCATGGCATTAGATACTTTTACTCTTCTAGAAGCTTCTTTGATGTAAAAAGTTAATATTTAATGCATGGATAGGCTTCCTAACTTTTAGAGGCAAGTTATTGTGCTGGCCTATTATCTAGTGACTGATTTAGAATTAGTTCAAACTGCTCCTAGGAAGCTGAGCTCGACCCCTAGAGGTGGGGAAAGGAGTTAGATGGTCTAGATGGTCTATATTATGCTCTCTCCTTCTCATTTTCATGGTTGGACTCTAGAGGGAGAAGTGCTATTGTATTTTTGACTTGTATTTTCTGCAATTTGAGGAAAAGGAAGGCCAGGGTTTTGCAGACTTCATTGTGGATTCTTGTGGATTATTATGTTGATGGTGTGTCTCCTACTATTATTGTAAGTGTGTTTATGTGTTCCATTTCTTAATCTCTTGCTGCTATTTAAACAAAAGAAGTGATAAAGTTTGAATTCATGCATGCCATGCTCAGCTTTCAATTTTGTTTAAAATTTATGTTTTCCACTGTCTAGAGAGGATTCGAATTCGTTGTTTGCCCTCTTTAGCCTCTCTTCTTTCTTCCCTGATCATCTCTTTCAGTTAAAGGCATCAGCATAGACTCCTACCTTGCCCCAAAGATCCCCCTGCAAAAACTGTGCTCAATCCCCGCACCCTGAATTGCACTCCCTCCAATTGCCACCAAAAACCCCAAAAATCATTAAATCAACCCCCCTTATCAATTTACTAGCCTAAAATCTTTATTATTAATTGGTCAGCCTAATCATATTGAAAGATCTATCGAATTTGACCCGAGAGAGCCTTCTCATACCTCGTAGGGCTAACTACGAGGTGAAATGGTTTGATGTAGCCTTGAGAGTTTGTCTATCTCAGCCTAGGTGAATTCCAAGCGCTAACAGGAACAAGTGAAACAATTATCATTGTCACAAACAGAAACTATTGGGTAGGGTCCCGCTAGGTCAAAGTTTTGTAAAGAAACCGCATTTTGAGGAGCGGAGTGCACTTCGTGTAGTTTTTTTGGAGTCATAGGGGCTTTAGGGTGGGTCAAATCCCCTTATTTTGTAAAAGGATGGAACCAGTTTGTATGTTTTGAGCTCGGCCCATGGTTTGCGAACCATGGTATTGTAAGAGAAAAAGATATATAAAGGGGTTGACATAGTAAGTCAAAAAAAAATCAAGATAATGGATATGGATATGTTTTTTATGGTTTTGAGTCTGTAATTGTCATATATTTCTGTGTTAGAGTGAATGGAAAGGCTCATGTAACTGTGTGCACAGAGACCTTGGCAAGTCTGTAGTTGTGTGCGCGATCCCTTGTAGCTGTGTGCGTAGGGTAAGAAGGATTGTAATTGTGAAGATCTGAAGATAATAAAGAAGATTTTGAAGGCAGACATGTGTACTTACATTTTGTACTTTAATTTATGCAATTATTGTTTAATTTTGTGTTTTGCAGTAAAAGATAAGATCAAAATTAGTATATGAATGTTGTTATAGTTAATTACAGTTAAGGTCCATTGATTTATGCATAGTAGATAGAGTTTTAGATCTGCGAAGTAGTCTTTTTGTATGAATAGATCAGATTCGGTATAATATTAAGTAAGATCACGTAGCACAGTAATATATTTGTAGGTGAGTCAGACTAAGTCAAGATCCACACTCCATATTCCTTATGGATGTGGAAACCTGGTTCCAGCATCCCCCAATATTGCCTCAGGTGAGACTACAGTCTGCGTAAGCATATTGTTGCTAAAAGGGATCGTGATAAAGGGTTTTTCTGGTTAGTGCAACTAACTCTAAACCTAGGTCTAATTACCTCAAGCCAACAAATGGTTCTGTTGTCAGGACTGGGATCTATCTAAGGGATATGTGATGTGGCATACGACCAGAAAAGAGATTCAAGATTGGGTCGATCTGAAGGTGCGCGAATTTGCAGCACAAGAGAATATAAATCTATGCATGTCAACAAAAACTTGGTTACAAAGGTATATCTTTACAAATCAACACGAGATCTTGTTCGCATCATTCTCTAATGAGTTGCACGAGTGGCTTTCAAAACTAGTTGAAAGTAAGACCTGTTGGAAGCACGACGAACCTACTACGTGGACCCCAGAGCTGATTAAGTGACTCAAGGAGACTAAAAATAAGATCACAAGAGTTTTTATTACTAGATCGATAATGTTCTCAGAGGCTTTACTATTGAATTCGCAATTGACACATCGGTATCCTACAGTGAAGCTGAGAACTAGATTTTTAAGGGTTCGCGAGGTAAATATTTGAATTCCTTAAAGCTCTAGATTAAGATGTTGTTATGTGAGAAGGGCGTGTTGCGCATGCAAGTGGATTGATGTTTAAAGGAAGCAAGACTATATCTACGCAGAGCAGAAAGAGATTCAGAATAGACTGCGATAATTTTGTTGAAGCTATTTATAGTCCATTATTGGGTGAATCAGAAAGCGAAGAAGAAAGGAGCAACCCTAGCATGCTTAGAGGTGTGTCGCAGTCAGATCGTCAAGGCACTTATGGAATTCCCTATCCGACCACTCCACCTCCACTTCCCCCATTTAATATGACTAATGTAGTAAAGATGCATGTTTTTAAGGGTTAGGAATCAGAGGATCCTGAGCAATTTTGGATTGTCGCAAAAGATGTACGGAAAGCACAAAAAATAAATGATGAAGATATGAAGAAATATTAGCTTGTCACAGCACTGCAGGACAGAGCGTTGTCATGGTATATTAAGTACAGTACAATAAACCTTGTCGCTTCACTAGTTGAGATAAAGAAAGAACTGAACGGAGAGTTCAAGAAACCAAAGTCGCAGTCGCAATGCACTACGAAGATAAAAGAGATTAAGAAAGCCGTCAACGAGACTGCCTAGGAATTGGATCAAAGATTAAAAAAAATTGGGACAAGTCAATTTTCATATCTCCGATGAGTAGCACAAAGAGTGATATATAGTTGCGCTATTACCGCATCTCAGATTACTATTATCGCAGCAAAATATCACATCGCAAACTAAGGCATTAGAAATTGAGATGAAGCTAGAAGCATCACAAGTATAGGATACTCACATAGGATTTCAACATATACAGACCCAATTAGCGAGCTTACATATGGAGATACAATATTTGAAGGGATAATAAGTTCGGCCTGATATGTGCTCAAAAGTTTGGTGCATAAATTGAAAAGCGGAAGGTCACTATAAGGACTAGTGTCTTGTCTATCATGATTATTTAGTTGTTGGAAGTCCTAATCCTCTGAAGCCAGAGCCTAGTGTTAGACCAAGTACCAGATCGAGTGTCTGGTTTAGTATTTTCTAAATTGCAGGCCAGCATGCAACTGACCAGTGTTATTTGTTACAGAAATATGTGCAATCGCCAAAGTAGTTATTTTGTAAGTTATGTCAGTCAATGGGACATGACGAAACAAATTGTCGCAACTATGATTTGATGATAGAGAAAACAGCGGCTTACAGAATGCAAATTGAAGGTCGTGCATAGGAAGATCATGGTTCAATTGCAGCCCGCAGAGGATTTAAGGGTCGAGGAGGGGGTGTTGGATGAGGTCGGGGTCAGATTATTTGTTACAACTGCGGTGAAGCTGGACATTTTGTGTGGGATTTTCAGAACCCCACTACCCCGTCCTATAACTATTGTAGACAGTTCAACTATGTAATAGAGGATTTTCCTGTTTTTATGGCTAAAATGCAGGAAAGGAAGAATCAACAACCTACACAAACTTGCCAATGATGAGGGTTGAACCACACGAAGATGATCCGAGTGTTAACATAGTGAAATGAAGTGGCACAGCTATGGGAGGAGATAAAACAGAGGGGAAAAAGCCTATGACGAATACATGGGTCAGGAAGGCTGGAGAAAAGAGTATCGGGTTCAATATGTAGAGGGAGAAAGAAACCTTCATGGAAGCGAAGAAGAGTTTCATGGACCCAAGAGCTTTGACATCAAAGACGGAGATGCAACTTGTACCAAGTAAGAATAATCCTGAAGTGGTTACTGCAACAGAGAACCTTGATCCAACCATTCTGAAGTCCTTTCTCCAGACATGTATGAAGTTTCTAAGGGATCACAAAGCAATGGAAGGATTGCAAGAACTAATCGATGATTCGTTGGTAAAGAGAAGCCACAACCTTAACAATATGTAGTAAACAAAGTATACATAAATAAGAAAAGAACCGACCGAGAGATGTGATTAACTGCGCAGAACGGCAAATTCGACATGGATCAAGTAATTCTTGACTTGGGATTAGATGAAAATGCATTACCAAAGTAGACCTGGGAGTGAATGGGGTAACCAAAGCTACAATGGTCACTGATTCAGCTGTGCATGGTGAATCAGCAGAAAATCATCCCGATGGGTTAACTGCATGGTGTTGTTGTGGACATTGAAGGAGTAAGTGTGTTGGCAGACTTTGAAGTCATTGAGATTGTGGATGGCAGCAATCCGTATCTGGCTTTACTTGGAATTTATTAGGATTTTGATATGGATTCTATAATCAATCTAAAAATAATAAGTATGGTATTCGAGAAGAACGGTACCAAGGTTGTTTCTCCTTTGGACCCCTCTAAAGGAGCGCGGTATACATAACCTATACGTGACGAATATGGCAATGAAGATATTGACAATATATATAAGTTAACAACGAGGGATAAGGATTGGATCAAACCCACCACATATGGGAGGATAAGCTAGGAAAAGGATAGTTCATGTGTCTCAGACTCTGATGAGGAATTGGAGAATTGGAAGAACCGTTTGCACGAAGTTTCAACTATGCGTTGTAACAAACTTACAAAATCTCTTCGATGCATCTCAACAGAGGTACGTAATTTACCTTACTATGATGGGATAGGTAATGTCAGCTTATTTCCTTATGAGTTTAAAAGGGATGTACCAAAAGAGCAGCGCTTCTTGGCCTTGGATATAGTTGTGAGGTCTACACCTACGCGATGGTGGGGCACACATAAAGACAATATAGGATATTGGAATGAGTATCTTCAATTAATGAGGTTCAAGTTCGATCAGGCAAACACAAGGCTCACAGAGAAGTATAATGGTAAGGATGATCCTCGAGAACATTTGTCTCGTTGGACTATGGCATGGGGTGAAGAACCTCAACCAGAATGGGTACACATATTTTTCCACACTTTGGATGTGATACTAATGAATTGATATCTCAAAATGGAGCTACGTCATGGCACCATCGACTGGTACGATCTGAAGGAAAGCTTCATATTGACCTTTAGCTTCGAAGATGGTTTTCAGTGTATTGATGATGCCCTATAGGAAAACAAAGCAGGAATTTTCGAGACACCAAATGAGCTAACGACTTGGGTAGAACCTGATTGGAACACGCAGTTGCAGCACACAATAGAATGCCATAATATGACTGCAAAAGAGGACGAGGACGATTCGCATAACATTACCATCCCTAAATCAAAAGGATAGCATGAGGTTGTGGGACCATAAGTTAAGATACCTAACATAACACAGCCTGTTAAGACGAAGCAAGTCAATATAGGCTCAAAGGAGGAGCCCAAATTCACGTGCATCAAATATTACTAGGATGAGGATACAGTAGGTAAGGTCGCTGAATTATTGCATGAGTACCAGGAGTTGTTTCCAATGAAGTTCACTGAGTTAAAAGGCATTGTAGGTGATCTGGGCATAATGAGGATCACTTTGAAGCCATATGTGAAACCCGTAAAACAATGACCATATAGGCTAAACCCAAAATACAAAGAGAAGGTGAAGGAGGAGCTTGAGAAGATGGTCGCAACTGGAATAATTTAACTTGTGGAAGAATCCAAATGGGTGAGCCCGATAGTAGTGTAGGAGAAAAGACTAAGGGAGACATAAGGATTTGTGTCGATTTAAGAAATTTGAACAACGCATGCGTACATGAACCATTCCCAACACTATTCACTGATGAAGTTTTGGATAATGTGGGAGGACAGGAGGCCTACTCCTTTACATATGGTTTTTCAAGGTACCATCAGATTAAGATTGCACCGGAAGATAGGAGTAAGACCACTTTTTCTACTGAATGGGGATCATTTTAGTATACAGTCATGTCATTTGGGTTGAAGAATGCACCTGCGATATTCTCCAGAGTTGTCGTCGCAACGTTTAAAGAATTCATCCACAAATTTCTGGAGGTTTACTTTGATGACTGGACAGTCTTTAGACTGTTAAAGAAGCATGTTTCGAGCCTACGCTTGAAGTTGGATACCTGCAGGAAATATCAAATCTCATTGAACCTGAAAAAGTTTATTTTTTGTGTACCATATGGAATATTACTAGGACATGTTGTTTGCAAGTAAGGGCTGATGGTGGACCCTGCAAAAATTGTTGTTATTATCAATTTGGATCTACCGAAGAATGTGAAGCAGCTACGTGTGACTCTAGGGCATACTAGTTATTATCGAAAGTTCATAAAGGCCTATGTGCAGATCACTGCGCCGATGGAAAAATTACTGAAGAAAGATGTCACCTTTTGTTGGGACGATGAATGTCAAAAGAGCCTCAACATCTTAAAGGAAAAAATGGTCACTATGCTGATCCTAGTGTTTCCAGATTGGAAGAAGGAGTTCCATGTTCATGTAGATGTGTTGTGCATAGATTTGGGCATTGTCTTAGCGCATCCAAGAGAAAGGTATCTTGATCACCCCATCCCATTTACGAGTCAAAAATTATCTAAGGTAGAAAGGAATTATTCCACAACGGAACGAGAGGGATTGGATATGGTGTACGCACTACATAAATTCAGGCATTACTTATTAGGAGTGCACTTCAAGATGTTTATGAACCATTCCATGCTAAAGTACTTGGTGAACAAGCCTCTGTTGGCAGGGAAGAAGCACAAGTCGAACAAATCCATTGGCGCAGAACCAATGGTCCTCACTAAGGGGGACATCGACGAGATTGGAGACACAGTTTGAGCTATGACAGAGGACATATGGGGGAACATTGAAGACCAATATAAAGCAGTTTTAACATAGGTCCAATAGGGCCTCAAGGCGTTGCAGGCTCAGGCAAGTGTGGTTCAAGTGTGTGTGGTTCAAGCGAGCATGACACCATCAAGGACAACTATAGGCAGCGCACAGACAGTAATCACATCCGAGCTCTAGGATGTGAAACTACCAGGAGGAACTCTACATTTTGAGACTGCCGAAGATTGAAAGCATGCGTAGCATTGGAAAAATATGAGTATAAATCTTGTAGTGCTCCCCATTTATACCTTGCATGAGTTACATCAGGGAGTCACCAATGAACTAAAGGTGCAAGAGCAGCACGCTCTACTGGTCATTAAATAAGTTAAAAAAAACAACCAGTAGAAGTTCAAGGACAAGAATCAGGCCATCAAGGATTGCAATGAGGTAGCTTCTCACAAGAAGTGGCTAGAAGAGGCCATCACCAAATCTTGCAGTGAGATACCAGAGTTTCATATCTAAACAGAGGCATCACTTGAAGAGAAGCTTCAAAAGCTTGCGGCAGAAGTGAAAGAATTAAAGTCAGAAGTCGACAAAGTAAAATTCGAGCTAGAAATGCAGACCGCAACGTTGTAGATGAGACTATATCCAACAACTCCACCAGAGGTTCGCGAGCAGTGCGAAGTGGATATCAAGCTACTATGGAAAATATAGATACTACAGTCAAGGACTGTAGCTAGATCTTTGAAGACACTATGGAGATATGGGCCTCGCTGTAGGAGGACCCACATGTATAGAAGATACAGGCAACGATCTGTGACAAGCAGCAACATTTTGATGAAATCAAAGTGAAGGTGGAGACCCTCACACCTACGCAATGGTTTTCCCATCTCAAGGAGGGAAAGTTTTTTGTAGGGACAAATCGATGAGCTACAGCAAAAGGAGTAGATCATTTTAGAGTGAACACAGCCATGAATCAATGAAGCCATTCAGCTCTCACATACAGTGGAAAACAAGCTAAAGATCATAAGGCAAACACAAAGAACCATCGGTCTAGCGACAACAGGGCCGACGACAGAGAAGCTGGTAGAGGAAGTACGACAAGTCACCACGTAGTGCGCAGAGACACTTCAACCTTTGAAGGATGCATACAACGGTCTCAAAGTGAAGATTCAAGACATACCAGCCAAGTGACTCGGGACACGTCATATATTTGTGTTGGGGGCTTGTTTGGTAGGGTCCCCCTACATCAAAGTTTTGTCAATTTTTTGTAAAGAGCCCGCATTTTGAGGAGTGGAGCATGCTTTGCATAGTGTTTTAGGAGTCATAAGGGCTTTATGGTGGGTCAAAGCCCCTTATTTTGTAAAAGGATGGGACCAATTTGTATTTTTTGAGATCCTCCCATGGTTTGCGGACCATGGTATTATAAGAGAAAAAGATATATAAAGGGGTTGTCTTAGTAAGTCAAAAAACAATTAAGATAATGGATATGGATAAGTTTTGATGATTTTGAGTCTGTAATTGTCATATCTTTCTATGTTAGGGTTAAGGGGAAGGCTCCTACAGCTATGTGCGCAGGGTAAGAAGGATTGTAATTGTGAAGATCTGAAGATAATAAAGAATATTTTGAAAGAAGACCTGTGTACTTACTTTTTGTACTTTACTTTATGCCTTTATTGTTTACTTTTGTGTTGCGCAGTAAAATATAAGATCAGAATTAGTCTATGAATGTTGTTAGAGTTAATTACAGTTAAGTTCCATTGATTTCTGCACAACATATAGAGTTTTAGATCTGCGAAGTAGTCTTTTTGTATGAATAGATCGGATTTAGTATAATATTAATTAAGATTGCGTAGTGCAGTGATATATTTGTAGGTGATTCAGACTAAGTCAAGATCCACACTCCATATTCCTTTTGGATGCAAAAACCTAGTTCCATCATCCCCCAATATTGCCTCAGGTGAGATTGCAGCCTGTGCGAGCAGATCATTTCCGAAAGGGCCGGTGATAAAGAGTTGTGTTGGTTAGCGTAGCTAACTCTGAACCTGGGTCTAAGCCCCTCAAGTCAACAGAAACAAAAAATGAATTGGGAGAAATGAATATTAAGATGGATGATTTAGAGGAAAAAGTAAAAGCATACATGGAAATTTTGAAAAAGTTGTTAAAAGAAAGGCTTCCTTGTGGTGACAAGGTATGCCATGAATACCATGATGAGAAAGAAAGGAATGTGAATCATGATTTTAGAGACTCTAACTCTAGGATGAAGACCAACCATATTCCAAAGATAAATATGAGGAAGTTTGATGGAAAGGGTCTGGTAACATGGATACTACAAATGGAGCAATTCTTTTATCTACACAATGTGCAACACACACAAAAGGTATGCATTGCATCCCTATATTTAGAACCCAATCAATTTGTATGGTATCGATGGATTTTTTTAAGTAAAGAACCTGTCACATGGAAAAATTTTACGGGGAAATTGATAGCACATTATGAGGATACAAAGAGAAATACCTTATTTATCCAAATGTTAAATCTCAAACAAAAGGGTTCAGTTGGGGAGCACATTGAGGACTTGTAAGGGATTTAATATCAAGGTAAACGATATTCCAGAGGATCATCTAATTGATGTCTTCAGAGGGACTTTAAAGGATAACATCCAACATGAAGTTCACCTTTGGGAACCCAATTCATTAGAGTGCATTTAGGGTGGCAAGAAAAGTTGAAAGAAAAATTATGGAAACAAGCCTACTACTCACAACTATAAAGATGGAATTGTTTACTCTCCTAGATTCCCACAACCTAGAAGGTTGACACCACAAAAACTGGAGGAAAAAAGATCAAAATGGCTTTATTACAGTTGTGATAGAAAATACACTAAATTTCATAAGTGTGTTGAGAAGAAATTGTTTTACATAGATTGTGAATAGGAGGAAGAAAAGGAACAACAAACATCAAAGGAAGAATATATACACCAGAAACCAACCTTGAGAGATGAAAAGGAATAATTGAATCCAACCATATATTTTAATTCATTGGCGAGAATTATCACTCCTCAAACACTCAAGATAGAAGGATATATCAAGAAGAAAAAGTAATAGTGTTGATTAATTGAGATAGTAATCAAAATTTTGTTCATTGTAAGGTAACCAAGGATTTGAATTTCTTTCTATATCCAACAACAGAATGTCAAGTGATGGTTGCAAATGGAGGAACTATAAATTTCTCAGGGAAGTTCCATAATATCAATCTAACCATGGGAGAATATGTATTGAACAGTCTAATGATTTCCATTCCAATGGGTGGTGCGGATGTTGTATTAGGAGTTCAATGGTTACAATATTTGGGGACGATATATTTTGATTTTCAAGAACCTTGCTTGATTTTTTTCTCGAAAGGAAAGTAAATTGAACTAAGAGGTATCGCAAGGAAAACTAGAAAGACAATCACCTCTAATGGCATGAAGAATCTTTTGAAGAAGGAACAATGAGGCATAATTGCACAATTATGTTCACTAGATGTTCAAACATATAAGTCATGAATTTCTCCATATCTCTAAAGAGTCCTTGACAATCATTCCAAGGTATTTGACACTGCCAAAGGCATCCCACCTATTCACAATCATGATCATGTTATTCACTTGATTCCAGGAATTGTTCCTCCAAACATTAGACCTTACATATATCCCTATACCCAGGAGAGTGAAATTGAATGTATGGTTGCATAAATTTTAGAGGAAAGCATAATTAAATCTAGCAAAAGTTATTTCTATTCTCCAGTAATATTGGTGCACAAGAAGGACGAATCATGGCGTATGTGTCCAAATTATAGAGAGATCAACAACCTCATTATTAAAGATCATTTTCCCAATCCTATCATTGATGAATTATTGAATGAACTACATGGAGAAATTTACTTCACCAAGTTGGATCTTTGTTCAGGATATCATCAAATTAGAATGAAGACAAAACACATTCTAAAAACATCATTTAGAACTCATGAAGTTCATTACAAATTTTTGGTCATGGATTTTGGCCTTACTAATGCACCTTCTACATTTCAAGGTTTGATGAATTCCACTTTCAAACCCTCCCTTAGAAAATAAAAATTAGTATTTTTTGATGATATACTAACCTACAACAAGTCTTGGAAAGATCATGTTCAACATGTTGACATGGTGCTCAAACTATTGGAGGAGAAACAATTATATGCAAAAACCTTCAAATGTTTCTTTGGGGTACAAGAATTGGCATATTTGGGTCATATTGTATCCCATCAGGGTGTTAAGGAAGACCTTAACAAAATTAAATCCATCAAGGAATGGAAAATCCCCGCAAAATTAAGGCATCTTCGAGGATTTCTCGGGTTGACAGGGTATTATTGCAAGTTTGCTAAGAACTATGGGAAGATAGCAGCACTACTAACAACATTACTGAATAAAGATCCATTTTCTCATACTCTAGAAGCAACTAAGGCCTTTGAACATCTTAAATAGGCAATGTGCCAAGCTCCGAAATTAACTACACCAGATTTCACAAAAACCTTTATTGCGGAATGTGATGCCTTGATAAATTGAATGGGTGTTGTTTTAATGCGCGAAGAAACACCCATTGCTTTTGAAAGTCATCCAATCAAGGGAAAGTATTTATAGAAATCTATTTATGAGAAGGAAATGTTGGAAATACTACATGTACTAAAGAAATGGTGCCCCTACCTAATGGGAAGACATTTCAAAGTAAAAATAGATCATGATAGTCTTAAATACTTCTTGGAATAAAGGTTGTCTTCAGAAGAACAAAAAAAATGGGTCACAAATATGTTGGGTTATAACTTTGAAATCATATACAAAAAAGGTATGCAAAATGTTGTTGCAAATTCACTCTCAATAAGGGATGAAGATGTGGAAGCAAAATTGTTTTCCATTTCTATTTTCCTACCTGATTGGGTAACTGAAGCAAGGGATGTATGGAAGAATGATGAAGAGGTATGGACACTCATTCAAAAGTTGCATCAAGATCCCAGTGGCATATGGTTCATTTACTTGGAAAAATGATTCATTGTGGTACAAATATCACTAATATCTATGTAAGAACTCCCAACTTAAACAAAAGGTTCTTTTGGAATTGTGCATCTCTCCTATAGGAGGGAACTCAGGATTTTTAAAAACTTACCATAGGGTCAAGAAGGAATTTTTTTTGGATGGCCTTAAATTTGATATTCAAAAGTTTTCGACAGAATTTTTGGTTTACCAACAAAATAAAGTTGAGAGAATTAAGACCCCGGGTCTTTTACAACCATTATCCATTCCAAGTCAATGTTGGGAAGAGGTCTCCATGGATTTTATCATAGGTTTACCTATGTCCAAAGGAAAGAGTGTCATCATGGTGATAATTGATAGACTTACCAAGTATGCACACTTTTGTGCACTATCTCATCCTCTCAAATCCAATACAGTTGTTGTTGCAATTGTGGAAACAATTCAAAATTTACATGGAAACCCAAAGATTATTGTAAGTGATAGAGATCCCATTTTCACAAGAAATTTTTGGAAAAAATTGTTTTCTTGTCTTGGTACTCAATTAGCTCATAGTTCATCTTATCATCCTCATTCTGATGGGAAAACTGAGATAGTGAACAAATGTTTGGAAGGATATCTTCATTTCTTTTCATCTAACAAACAAACAAAATGGATCAATTGGTTACCCTTGGCAGAATGGTGGTATATTACTTCCTTCCAAGCCGCAACAAAAATGACCCCATTTATGGCACTTTATGGATATCATCCATCGTCCATCACATCATCTTTAAGAGACAATTCTAAGGTTCAAGTAGTGGAAGATCACTTCGAGCATCAACAACAAGTTATCCAACTCTTAAAGGGTAACCTTACTCTAGCATAGAATAGAATGAAACAGCATGCAGATCAGTATCGCAGCGAAAGAAGTTTTGATGTGGGAGATTGGGTATTTTTAAGAATACAACCATATAAACAAATGTCCCTCATGCAAGCTAAGAAGGATAATAAATTATCACCCAAGTACTATGGCCCTTACAAGGTGTTGCAAAATATTGGTACTATGGCATACAAATTGGAGCTTCCTGTATCTTCGTAATTACACCCAGTTTTCCATGTTTCATGCTTAAAAAAGGTTGTAGGTGATAAGTTCCCAATTCAAACTATATTTCTAGAACTTGAAGAAGAAGGAAAAATCATATAGGAGCTTGAAGCAATCATAAAAAAAATATATATATGACATTTGTGGAACAGATCAATTTCAGAGTATCACATTATGTGGAAGAACTTACCTGTTGAATACTCCACATGGGAGAATGAGTATTTTATTCAGAAGCATCCAGAAATACCCAAGCATTGACGACAACACTTTTTTGAAGGATATGGGCATGTTACATCCCTATAATACTAGTGTAGTCCTAATATTGTTATTATTGTGCCCCATAGAAGCCCACTATTGTTTTGTTGTGCCCTTACATTAGTATTGTTATGTAGGCACTAATTATTTTTTGACCCCTTAGACTCATATATATACCAAGAAGGTATTGTCATTTGAATCATTCAAGAATTGTTCATTTATGTGATGTAAAAGTAGGTTCCCCCCTCAAAGAGGCTTATTTTCAAGTCATTGATCTATCTTTTCTTCTGTTTTGTGATTTGGTTACATAACATATGATGTTTTGTGTCTAGTTTTGATACTATAGTTACAATTTTTCCACCATACATTAATACATTTAAGGAGTTGAAGGAAAATTAATCACAAGCATCATACAGTTGAATTATGTTAGAAACAGTGGAACACATAAAATATTGCGGAAACACAAATACAGAAACGCATAAAACAAAAGAGACACAGATATATGTGGTTCACCCAATTTGGGCTACGTCCACAAAGAAACAACCAGTCCTTGCTTTTATATTATCTAGCAAAACGAAGAGATATAACCTACCGCAAATCCACTGTAATTTCCTCTTTGATCTCACATAGGTTCATCTGTCTCTCTCAGAATAATCATACACAAATGTAATATAATTCCCTCATATAAACCAAGAGTTTCCTTCTAGGGAAAAAAACCCTAAATTAACATAACTTATATTGTCAAATCATTTTCCTAATGAAAGGCCCAAATTGACTACGAAATTATAATATTTTAAAAGGAAATTTTCCATCTATTTTTAGCTTTGGGTGGCTCTTTCAAAGTAGTTATCCCCTGATGCAGAAGCATTCAACCCAAGAGAAAATCATTGTATTTTAGTAGGCATAGGGGGGTCATGTGTTTTAAGGAAGTTGGATTCCTAAGTGTTGAATTAATGTAATATTTAGGCTTTTGAGTGAGTAGGATAGGAATTAATTAGATAATGTGAGATATTTTGTAAATACTCTCGAATGAAGGAGAAAACGAGTGGTTAATAATGAAAAAAGAGTTAGAAGTCAATTATAACTCTTAAGGTAGTTTCATGATTCGAGGAACTAGACAGGACATTTAGGAGTCAGTTTAGTAGATTAAAGGTTTAAACCAGAATTAGTTCAATAGAACCTTTCTGGTATAGATGTAAGCCTACAGGAAGAGTGTAGGGAAGAGGCCACTGATATTGAAGATCAGGCCTGAGAGACAGAGGGTCTCGATATGTAATCAGTTGTTTATATTTATATATACAAGGTTTATTCCAGAACTGTATAGATGTGTGAAATGAATATTGAATGATTGAATTACGTGAAAGTTGTGCATTTTGTAACAGAGGTTGCAAGCATAGTTCTGTAGAAATACGTAGAGGAGAAGAATGATTCGGAGGAATCATAATGGATCATCGAATCCAATTGAAGGATCGGAGTGAAGCTCTGGAGAGGTAGCGAAGTGAGAATTCACGAAGTTAAGCTTAGAGAAATTTGAGTAGCGGAAGAGTGGAAGGTCAAACCCTGAAGAAAAACCCAAAACCACAAAACATTGAAGAAATGACGAAAAGTCAAAGTGAGGAGACAGATGAAGAGTGAACGCATAAGAACCGTTGGATCTTAGAGATCAATGAATGAGGTCGAAGGAAATGAGTGGCCAAGATTAAATAGAATAGGATTGAGTTAAGGAATGGGAACAGTGGAGATTAAATGGAAGAGTTGGCAGAAGAAGAATCTAGAGGAGTCGTCACAGCCGTCGACAGTTGAAGATCTACGATCATCGGGCGCGAACAAGTTTGAACGTTAACCAAGAAGAAAGGCAGGTTTATAAGTGGAAGTGGTATTTTGGGCGAGGTAGAAACCATAAGTGGTAAAAAGGAGTGGTCACCCAATTCCACTAACCGAGTGACACGTAGCAGCGGAGGAGAGAGAGAAAACCACTTTTTCGGGCAGGTATTCTCCGTGCTTGTTGTCTACCCGAAATCAATGTCAACTATCAGATCAAGTGTGATAGATCAACGGTGGAGGATTGTCGTGCAAGTTGTGCATCCAAAGTCCTTGTAAACCATTGGATCAAAAGGAGGTGATCAACGGTGGAGATCAAAGAATGGAGAGCGCAGCGGGAAGGAGATGTTTTTGATGTGTGGACCTAAGGATTTATGAACGTAGGTTCATTCTTTTTGAAGTCCGACAAGGGCCGTGGATTGGCGGAAAAGGTAAGTTTATGAATGTTTATGTGTATTTCTATTATAAAAGAATTATAATAGAAATAAAGCGCCGAGAGAAGGTTTTGTGGGTAAGTCCGATATAACAAAGCAAAGTGTGGAGTTTGGTTATATGGGGCTTAAGGTTTAAACTAAGGTTTATGAGGGTGAATGAGTCCCGATAGAAAGGAAAGGATGGATTAAAGGTTAGACTTGGTTAGTCTATAAATTATTCTACAGAGATTAAGAAAGGGGCCTTAACCATATTCTAAATGAAGATTTGACTCCTTAGAGAGTTAAAATTCCTGGGACAAATGTGCTTATGCATTTGACATGCATACTGTGGGTGTAAGCGGGGGTATTTTGGTATCAGAGCAGAATTGTAATTGAAACAATTGGTGTTAAACAGAACAAAGGAATTCTGTGTGAACATTTCTTTGAAATAATTGAGAACAAAGTTATGTTTTAAGATGTTTATGCAGGCAAGGAAGGATCATATTCTAATCTGACAGAAAGTAAGCACACAGAAGTGATGTGTAGCAGAACTTGCAGATGCAAGAAATAGAGGACAATCCATTCAAGGTACAGGTGGAATGGTGGAACAAGATCATGCAGAGATCTTGAAGGTAAAGTGATATGTTCTGTTTTGATTTGATTGGAGAATGTGTGTTTGTACATTGATGCAAAGATAACAACAAAAGAAGGTGAGAAGGTTGCAACATCTAGAGTAAGGAGTGCTTGAATTGGTTCCAAAAGAAAGAACCAGAGAGATGCTAAGAGACTAAGGTCAGAAGAAGAGAGAAGCTTAGTAAAGCATATGTAGCAAGAAGGAGACTTGTTACTGCAGAGGTAGTGTTGCAGCTCACAAAGGAAATTCCACAAAGTATGTGGGTAGAATTGCTAAGGGATGAAAAAGCTGGTAAGACTTTCTAAGTGAAAGAAGAGGTGGTTAGAACCAAGTATTTCATTGTGATTGAAATACAAGAGGACAGTTATGTTCTTGAGAAGTGCAGATGAGTTGAAGCCTAGAGTGAGCAGAGAGAAGTGCTCAAAAGAGGTTCCAGAGACAGAGAACCAAGGGCTTGCCAAAAGACCAAGTACAGAGGAAAGCTTGGTGAGGTAAGTTGTCTTGGGTCCCTATAATACTAGTGATTACCCCATTACTATTGTAGTTGCATCCCTTATTAATATTATTGTGCCCCTATTATCCCCATATTGTTATTACTGTGCCCCATAGAATCCCTCTATTGTTATTTTTGTGGCTTTATATTATTATTGTTAAGTCGGCTGGGTTATATTGTGACTCCTTAGACTCTTATATATAGAAAGGAGGTTTTGTCATTTGAATCATCCAATAATTGTTCATTTATGTAATGTAAAGGAGGTTTCCCCCTCGAAGAGGCTGAATTCTAAGGCGTTGATCTATCTTTTCTATCTTTTCTAGAGCTGGTTTCATAACATTTGGTATCAGAGCTTTGGGTTCTAGGGTTTCGCTGCTCCAAATAGGCCATCGTGGCATTTTTGCTATAACCTTTTTTTCTACGATGTTTCAGAAGCTAAAAAAAACCCATTTGAGAAGAAATCACGTTGAACCTTGGGTCTGAATTTCAGAGCTTTTCGTGCTATATTTGCGGAGATATGATCTAAGGAAGTTGGTTTTTTTTGCAGACTCCTGAATTACATTCCAAACAGGTGACCTGGGGAATATCATCATAACTTTTTCTTTGAGCATCGGATTGAAATTTTGTAAGAAGGTGCAGAAAGAGGACAGACTATAGTTTTTTTTATATATATTTTAGAGCCAAAGGTCGAAACAATGACTCGTGGCACGTCGTACAAGTTCGCTCTACTGAACTAGTCTATAATCAGGTCACTGTGGGAGATTTCACATAACTCTTCCTTGGAGAATCCAATTTGGATCAGACTGGTGGCATTGGAAAGAGGACATAGAGGGCTACTACAGGTCACAATTTCAGAACTGGATGATCCGAAAGTACAGAGATACATCAGAGGCAATATCGAGCTCCTACAAAGTGAAAAAAGGTGTGTAGATTCTTTTAAATTTTTGCTTAAGATTGGTTTGAAAATTTATTTTGAAGGAATTCAAAGGGCATAGTAGAGCATTATTATTGGTAACTGATGCCCCGAGGAAAGAAAATGCAAACACCTAGTAAGCAACCTGAAGGCTCTAGCATGACTCATGAAGAAGAGGAAGAAATGCTACATGATATATCAAAATTACAAGAACAAGTGAAACAAATGTCACTCTCACAAAAGCTAACAGAAGCTAAGATAAATGGCATGGAATCTAAGATAAAGGGCATGGAAGCTAAGATGGATGATTTGAATATAGATTTGAAGACAGATTTGAAGAGAGACATGGCAGATTTGAAGACATATTTGACAAATTTTCTACAAGAAATAATTTCTAATGGTGAAAAGGTAGTAAAGGAAACTCATGATGCGAACAAAAGAAATGTTAATCATGATTTCATAGAGTCTAACGTGGGATCGAAGACCCACCATATTCCGAAAATCAATATGAGGAAGTTTGATGGCAAGGATGCCGCAACATGGATATTACAGATGGAGCAATTTTTTGATCTCAATAATGTGAAGAACACACAAAAGGTACGTATTGCAGCTTTATATTTGGAACCAAATCAGTTTGTATGGTATCAATGGCTTTGCTCTCGTAAACAGATTATCACTTGGGCAATTTTTACGGAAGAATTCACAGCACGTTATGAGGATACAAAAAGCAACACTTTTTTAAGCCAATTCATAAGCCTCAAACAAAAGGGTTCAATAATGGAGCACATTGAGGAGTTCCAAAAATTGAACATAAGGGTAAAAAATATTCCAGAGGAGCATAGGATTGATGTGGTCATAGGGACTTTAAAAGATAATATCCAACAGGATGTTCGCCTTTGGGAACCTGATTCATTAGAGAAGGCATTCAGGTTAGCAAGAAAAATGGAAAGCGAAATTATGGCAACCAGGAAGCATACCACTCACGACTATAAAGATGGAAGTGTTGTTGCCCCTATTCTTCCACAACCTATAAGGTTGACACCACAACAATTGGAAGAAGAAAAAACAAAAGGGCTTTTTTACAGTTGTGATAGCAAATACACTAAAGGTCATAAGTGTGCTGAGAATAAATTATTCTACATAGATTGCAAAGAGGAAGAAGAAAAGGAGCAAGAAAGTTCAAAAGAAGATGATATACTCCAGGAACAAAGCCTAGATAAAAAAGAAATGAATCCGACCATATCTTGTAATGCATTGGCGGGAATTTCCACTCCTCAAACCATCAAGATAGAAGGACAAATCAAGAAGAAAAAGGTAATAGTGTTGATTGATTTAGGAAGTACCCACAATTTTATTCATTGTAAGGTAGCAAAAGAATTGAATTGCTTCTTATATCCAGCACTAGAGTGTCAAGTGATGGTTGCAAATGGAGGAACAATAAATTGCTCTGGAAAGTGCCATAATATCAAGCTATCAATGGGAGAATATGTATTGACTAGCCCAATGCTTTCCATTCCAATGGGAGGTGCTGATGTTGTACTAGGATTCCAATGGCTACAATCCTTGGGTACAATAGCTTTTAATTTTCAAGAACTTTTCATGAAATTTTCTGTGGAAAGAAAGGAAGTTGAATTAAGGGGTATTGCAGGGAAACCGGGAAAGATAATCAGCTCTAACAGTATGACAAAGCTTCTAAAAAAGGAACAAAGGGGTGTAATTGCACAATTATGTTCGCTAGATGTTTCCACATTGGAATCATCTATTTCTCTAGATCTCCAAAAAGTCTTGGACAATCATTCCAAGGTATTTGAGACTCCCAAAGGTCTCCCACCTATTCGTGATCATGATCATGCTATTCATCTGATTCCAGGAAGTGTTCCTCCAAACATCAGGCCGTACAGATATCCCTATGCCCAGAAGACTGAAATTGAACGTATGGTTGCAGAAATGCTAGAGGCTGGTATAATTCAACCGAGTCAAAGTTCTTTCTCTGCTCCAGTAGTATTAGTGCACAAGAAGGATGGATCATGGCGCATGTGTCCAGATTATAGGGGCTCAACAAGCTCACTACTAAAGATAAGTTTCCCATTCCTATCATTGATGAATTACTGGATGAATTGCATGGATCAATTTACTTCACCAAGTTGGATCTTCATTCAGGATATCATCAAATCAGAATGAAGACTGAAGACATTCCGAAAACATCATTTAGAACTCATGAGGGTCATTATGAATTTTTGGTCATGCCTTTTGGCCTTACTAATGCACCTTCAACATTTCAAGGTTTGATGAATTCCATTTTCAAACCATTCCTTAGAAAATTTGTGTTAGTATTTTTTGATGATATACTAATCTACAGCAAGTCTTGGAAGGATCATGTTGAACATGTTGACAAAGTGCTACAACTATTGGAGGAGAACCAATTATATGCAAAAAGATCCAAATGTTTCTTTGGAGTACAAGAGGTGGAATATCTGTGTCATATTGTATCTCATGAAGGAGTTAAGGTAGACCCTAGCAAAATTAAAGCCATTAAGGAATGGAAAATCCCCACATCCATAAAGCATCTGCGAGGATTTCTCTAGTTGATAGGGTATTATCGCAAGTTTGTTAAGAATTATGGGAGAATAGCAGCACCTCTAACAACATTATTGAAGAAAGATGCATTTTCATGGACTCCAGAAGCAACAAAGGCCTTCGAACATCTTAAAGAGGCAATGTGCCAAGCACCGGTCTTAGCTACACCGAACTTCACAAAAACCTTTATTATGGAATGTGATGCTTCAGGAAATGGAATTGGTGTTGTTTTAATGCAAGATGAAAGACCCATTGCTTTTGAAAGTCGTCCAATCAAGGGAAAGTTTTTACACAAAGCTATTTATGATAAGGAAATGTTGGCAATACTCCATGCACTTAAGAAATGGCGACCCTACCTAATGGGAAGACACTTCAAGGTAAAAACGGTTCATGATAGCCTTAAATACTTTTTAGAACAAAGATTATCCTCTAAAGAGCAACAAAAGTGGGTCACAAAGATGTTGGGTTATGACTTTGAAATCATCTACAAAAAAGGGAAGCAAAATGTGGTGGCAGATGCACTCTCAAGAAAGGATGAGGATGTGGAAGCATTGTTGTGCGCCATTTCTATTATCCAACCAGATTGGATAAACGAAGTGAGGGAGGAATGGAAGAATGACGAAGAAGTGTGGGCACTTATTCGAAAGTTACAACAAGATTCAAGTACGTCTGATACATTTAGCTGGCAAAATGATTCTTTATGGTACAAAGATCGCTTATACCTCTGTAAGAATTCCCAACTAAAACAAAAGATTCTTATGGAATTGCACACTTCTCCCTTAGGAGGGCACTCAGGATTTTTAAAAACTTACCATAGGGTTAAGAAGGAATTTTTTTTGGATGGCCTTAAATTGGATATTCAAAAATTTGTGGCGGAATGTTTGGTTTGCCAACAAAATAAAGTTGAAACAATTAAGACACCGGGTCTATTACAACCTTTATCCATTCCAAGCCAATGTTGGGAGGAGGTTTCAATGGATTTTATCACAGGTTTACCCAAGTCTAAGGGAAAGAGTGTCATCATGGTGGTAGTTGACAGACTTACCAAGTATGCACACTTTTGTGCATTATCACATCCATTTAAAGCCAGTACAGTTTCTACTGCATTTATGGAAACAATTCAAAAGCTACATGGAAACCCAAAGATTATTGTAAGTGATAGAGATCCCATTTTCACTGGAAATTTTTGGACAGAATTATTTTCTTGTCTTGGTACTCAGTTATCTCATAGCTCATCTTATCATCCTCAATCTGATGGGTAAACTGAGATAGTAAAAAAATGTTTGGAAGGATATCTTCGTTTCTTTGTATCTGATAAACAGACACAATGGGTCAAATGGTTGCCTCTGGTTGAATGGTGGTATAACACTTCCTTCCATACAGCAACAAAAATGACCCCATTTATGGCACTTTATGGATATCATCCACCATCCATCACATCATATTTAAGAGAAAATTCTAAGGTTCAAGCAGTGGAACATCACATCGAACATCAACAACAAGTCCTCCAACTCTTAAAGGATAACCTCGTGTTGGCATAGAATAGAATGAAACAACAGGCAGATCAACATCGCAACGAAAGAAGTTTTGATGTAGGTGATTGGGTATTCCTACGGCTACAACCATACAAGCAAATGTCCCTCAAGCAAGCTAAGAAGGATAATAAATTTTCACCAAAGTATTATGGTCTGTAAAAGGTGTTGCAAAAGATTGGTACTATGGCATACAAATTGGAGCTTCCTGCAGCTTCTCGATTGCACCCAGTTTTCCATGTTTCATGTTTAAATAAGGTTATAGGTGACAAGCTCCCAGTTCAAACAATATTGCCAGAACTTGATGAGGAAGGAAAAATTATATTGGAACCGGAAGAAATCACAGAAATAAGAACTCGACAACTACGAAATCGATCAATTTCGGAGTATCTTATCAAGTGGAAGAACTTATCCGCTGAAGATTCCACATGGGAGGATGATAATTTTATATAGAAACATCCAGAACTACTCAAGCGTTGAGGACAACACTTTTTTGAAGGATAGGGGCATGTTGGGTCCCTATAATACTAGTGATTACCCCATTACTATTGTAGTTGCATCCCTTATTAATATTGTTGTGCCCCTATTATCCCCATATTGTTATTACTGTGCCCCATAGAATCCCTCTATTGTTATTTTTGTGGCTTTATATTATTATTGTTAAGTCGGCTGGGTTATATTGTGACTCCTTAGACTCCTATATATAGAAAGGAAGTTTTGTCATTTGAATCATCCAAGAATTGTTCATTTATGTAATGTAAAGGAGGTTTCCCCCTCGAAGAGGTTGAATTCTAAGGCGTTCATCTATCTTTTCTATCTTTTCTTGAGCTGGTTTCATAACAAGTTGCAACAAGGAGGACTTGTTGTTGCGGAGGCTTTAATGCAACTCATAGTAAGTGAGTAAGGAGCTCATGAAGAGAGAGGAGAAGAAGATGGATACTGATAGTCATAGCATAGGTTCTGAGGAAGACCACAGCAAAAGAAAGATGAAGAAATAGAATGCCAAGGAAAATGGCAAGAGGATGAGTCAAGAGGAGATTGACAAAGAGATTGCAGAGTTCAAAGAAAAACTTGATGTATTGATGATGATATTTGAGGAAATCCAGAGACTAGGTTGGATTTTGAGGAAGAATCCAGTGAAGTGGCATAAGTTGCATAGAAGGCTACAGTAGAGGCAAGTAAGGTGGCTGATGGAAAAACTTAGAGAAGCTGAGTTGGAAATGAAAATGGAAGTGTCCATTGGTGAAGCAGAACAGGGTGAAGTTTTGAGTGAAGATGAAGAATTGAAGACTGAAACTTCAAGTGAGAAAAAAAAGGTTACATGATTTTAAATCTGATAATTTGTGTATATTTGTAGGTGAAACATGTAAATAAGGACAATTTGTTGATATTGTCATAAAGGAGGAAGAAGACAAGCAGAATCTAAATTTTGTTCTGGAAGAAGATGAGATAGATAAGTCTCATATACAGTTGGGGAAAGATATCAAGCAGCCAAGTGAAGGGCTTGAGGAGATTGAAAAGGAGACCATCGAAGAATTTCTTATTCATAAAGAGAACTTGGAACAGCAAGGAGATATGATGACTGAAGCATCAAGTGAGACCACAAGGACTTATGTTTTTAAAACTGATAGTTTGTGTATGATGGCAGGTATTGCAGGAGGAAAGCAACCTTTTGAAGATATCTTCAAAGTAGATGAAGGTCTAGAAGTAAAAGGTGACAAAGAAAGCTTCTCAGAAGAAGAAGGATTTGACTGCATACAGAAGAAAAAGTCTATGGATGTGTCTATAGAAGTTGTCATAGAGATGAGGAATTAGGATCTTATTCTAATGAAGAATGAAGAAATATTGTCTCAGAAAGGTAATCAAATGAGTTTGATTAATGTTATTGATGAAAAAAATGTAGGAAAATACTAATGAAGATAATGAGACAAGGATAACTCTGGGAGAAGAGTTACAGAGGGACGGCAAGGCAAAATGTACTGAAGAAGAAGGACATCTACTGAAAGATGTTAAGGAAGAAGAAGTCTATGAAAAAAACTTAGCAAAGGGAAAAAGGAAATCTGATGATTTATCAATAACAAAGGAAGGTATGGAAAATTGTGTGAAATTTCAAAATTCTACTCCAATTGAAATTATTGAGTTATATAGAAAATTAGACTTTCAAAGAAGGGAGTTGGAAAAACATAAGATATATAACCAAGATAGATTGTTGAAAAAGGAAGACAAAAAAATTGTCATGAATGACAATCATAAGAAAAAGGAGATGATAATGAAATTTCAGCAAATTGACACTGCAAAAGAAGGAGTTCACTATAGTGAGCAAGAGCAGAGAGATATTATTGGAATAGATGGTATGGAGGAGAGTATAGCTGACAGTGTCGTGAATTCTTTTGAGAATTCATGTCAGCAGACTGATATGCTGATAGAGAAGGAGAAAACAAAGCAGCATATTGATGTGTTTCCAAAGGAATATAAGACACAGAAGCCTTATGTTTTTTATTTTAACGTGTTTTGTGAGTGCAGGTTTAGTTGCAAATGTCGGAGGAAAATTGGCACAGATGAACAGCCAAATAAATATGAAAGAAGAAGATTTTATGGAAGAATTTAATCCATGGAACAGAGATGCTCAATTGCTGGAGAGAATGTTGGAAAGTCATGATTTAGTGCGAACAGAAATAATCATGAAAGAGAGTAAGGATGAAAGGTTGGAGTCAAAGCAAAAGTTGGAGCAAGAGCAAGAGAAATGTCTACAATGGTAGAAAGAGAAAAAGTAAAAGAAAAATTAAACCAACAACTACAACGTGGGAGTAACCTACAGCAGCTTGAAGAGTTAGTGGACAGTAGCAACAACCTGAAGCAAAGAGAAAGAGGAAGAAGTAAGAGGCAGAATATGGACCAGTCCAAGGATGAACTGGAGACAGAGATTGAAGAATTATGGTAGTTGATGATGAAGCATGATCAATCAGAACTTGAACCTAATTGAAAAGGAGAGGAAGATGAAACAGAATACAATAGCAACAAAGGTGCAAGGCATCTGGGCAGCTATGAACTAAAGTTTGGGACCCTGAAGGTATTCTATCAACTTATGAAGACACATGATCAGGAGATCATGAATATTTTCTGCTTTGGGAGTCTAATGCAGGAGCATTCAACCCAAGAGAAAATCATTATATTTTAGTAGACATAGGGGGGTCATGTGTTTTAATGAAGTTGGATTACTAAGTATTGAATTAATGTAATATTTAGGCTTTTGAGTGAGTAGGATAGGAAGTAATTAGATAATTTGAGATATTTTGTAAATACTCTCGAATGAAGGAGAACATGAGTGGTTAATAATGACAAGAGAGTTAGAAGTCAATTATAACTCTTAAGGCAGTTTCATGATTCGAGGAACTAGAGAGGACATTTAGGAGTCAATTTAGTAGATTAAGGGTTTGAACCAGAATTTGTTCAACAAAACCTTTCTAGTATAAATGTAAGCCTACGGGCAGAGTGTAGGGAAGAGGCCACTGATATTGAAGATCAGGCCTGAGAGACGGAGGGTATCAATATGTAATCAGTTGTTTATATTTATATATACAAGGTTTATTCCAGAACTGTAGAGATGTGTGAAATGAATATTGAATGATTGAATTACGTGAAAGTTGTGTATTCTGTAACAGAGGTTGCAGGAAGAGTTTTGTAGAACTACGCAGAGGAGAAGAACGATTCAGAGGAATCATAATGGATCATCGAATTCAATTGAAGGATCTGAGTGAAGCTCTAGAGAGGTAGCGAAGTGAGAATTCGCAGAGTTAAGCTCAGAGAAAGTTGAGCAGCGGAAGAGTGGAAGGTCGAACCCTGAATAAAAACCCGAAACCACAAAACATTGAAGAAATGTCGAAAATTCAAAGTGAGGAGACAGATGAAGAGTGAACGCATAGGAACCGTTGGATCTCAGAGATCAACGGACGAGGTCGAAGGAAATGAGTGGCCAAGATTAAATTGAATAGGATTGAGTTAAGGAATGAACGATGGAGATTAAATGGAAGCACTGGCGGAAGAAGAATCTGGAGGAACCATCGCAGCCATCGATGGTTGAAGATCTACGATCATCAGGCGCGAACAAGTCCGAACGTTAACCAAGAAGAAAGGCGGGTTTATAAGTGGAAGTGGTATTTTGGGCGAGGTAGAAACCATAAGTGGTAAAAAGGAGTGGTCACCCAATTCCACTAACCGAGCGACACGTAGCAGCGGAGGAGAGAGAGAAAACCGCTTTTTCGGGCGGTTATTCTCCATGCTTGTTGTCTACCCGAAATCAATGTCAACTGTCGGATCAAGGGTGATAGATCAACGGTGGAGGATTTTCGTGCAAGTTGTGCATCTGAAGTCCTTGTAAACCGTTGGATCAAAAGGAGGTGATCAACGGTGGAGATCAGGCCGATCGGAGATCAGAGAATGGAGAGCGTAGCGGGAAGGAGATGTTTTTGATGTGTGGACCCGACGATTTATGAATGCGGGTTCATTATTTTTGAAGTCCGGCAAGGGCCGTGGATTGGCGGAAAAGGTAAGTTTATGAATGTTTATGTGTATTTCTATTATAAAATAATTATAATAGAAATAAAGCGCCGAGAGAGGTTTTTGTGGGTAAGTCTGATATAACAAAGCAAAGTGTGGAGTTTGATTATATGGGGCTTAAGGTTTAAACTAAGGTTTATGAGGGTGAACGAGTCCTGATAGAAAGGAAAGGATGGATTAAGGGTTAGACTTGGTTAGTCTATAAATTATTCTGCAGAGATTAAGAAAGGGGCCTTAACCATATTCTAAATGAAGATTTGACTCCTTATAGAGTTAAAATTTCTAGGACAAATGTGCTTATGCATTTGACATGCATACTATGGGTGTAAGAGGTGGTAACCCTGCGTCATCCCCCCCTGGAGGTTATCATATGAATGGAGTTGCCACCCTGTTTAGGAACTGGGTTCCAATGCGGTTGAGACCTATGAATCAAGAAGATAATCAGGTTCCAAACCCAACAATCTCCCACTTGGAGACTGATTAAAGCAACTCCACCACTGCTTAATTTGTTGGGCAATGCTTCCACTTTGGAACGGGTTGTTTCTTGTTGACCACTCCATGTCAACTACCCTATATCAGTACACCTTTTCACAAAGGAATTCCATCATGTTCGAGCATTCATACTATCTTGGAATCATCATCATCAGCCATCAGTTCACTAGAGTTGTAAACCCATTCTGCTTAATTTTAATGTAAATGATGCTAATAAGACCATGTATGTATGTAACAACCCACGTAAGCCTATTATTTTGGCGAAGAATTTCATCTTAAGAGGTTTTTCGTCTCATTGATTCATCTATGCATCTAAACACGGATGGTCAGCAGAGTTTTTCCCTTCAACCTCACCCCAAGGCTAGGGTGGAATTTATCGTCAAGGTCTTAGGTGAGTCCTAGTGTTTTAGTCAGGTCTTTTGTAAAAGTAATTTGGGAATAATTTAAGCTAATTGGATAAATTATTTTATTACAAATCACTTGGTCTACTAAATCATATTGAGTCGCATAATTGGGTAATATATTGAGGGTCTATAATGAACAGGTGTTCCCCCTTTGAGGGTTGAAATGTAATTATCTTATGTAAAAAATATTTTAGTGCATAGTCCCTCATACTTAGACACCATGGCTAAAATATTAGAGGGTGGAAAAATTATTAATCCCCTCAAGTGTCAATTAATTAAATTTTCTGGCAAAAATAAATTAAAATCCTAAGCCAGAAATTTAATTAATTAGAGTCAAAATTAAAATCCTAGAGAAATTAAATTCTCCAAGTGGAAAAATTCGTGGGTCTTAAAGAAATTAATTTTTGGAGGTCCCCCACCAAGGGAATATTGGAAATTTCAAGAAAAATTGGACCCTTGGGCCTTGGTGGTTAAGTCAAAGTCAAATTTTTGAGGAAATTAGCTCAAAATAATTATTTTTGAGCTAATAAAAAATGGGTTAAAAGAGAAATTCGAAAATTCCTCAAAAATAAAGATTTTCGACGGTGAGATTGAAATATGATCAAACATTTATCAATGGTCGAGATTATTTTGATAGGGATCAAGCCAACTAGCCGTTATTTTCTACTTGCAGGATTTATTTATAAATTAGAACCCATTTGCTTCTCACAATACAAGGAAATTTTGTAAAAAAAACTCAAAG
Source organism: Pinus tabuliformis (assembly GCA_031772625.1). Classification (NCBI taxonomy): domain Eukaryota; kingdom Viridiplantae; phylum Streptophyta; class Pinopsida; order Pinales; family Pinaceae; genus Pinus; species Pinus tabuliformis. Next base: position 60,867,542 of record CM062804.1, on the reverse strand, counting down.
TGAGGCTCTGCTGCTGTAATTTTTCCTGGAAATAATAAAAGTACTTTGGGGTTTATTCATGGTGGTGTTCCTCTTATGCTTCTTGTGGTAATTTATGAATCATGTTCTTAGTGCTATGTTCAATAATATTTTATGAGTTATTATTTCTTTAGCTAGTTGATTGGATTAACTATTTGCACAGGTATCTTACACTAGTTACTGGGTTTATAAAATCATTATAACTTGATTGATCTAGAAGGTATCTCTAGATATTGAGGGTCATATTGTTTATCTATCCCCTATTGATCTAATAACTTGATCTTACATGTGTATAGATCTCGAGGATTCAGATCTTGGACATGAGGGGATGTCTTCGGTTGTACCAGCCAACTCCCAAGACAAGAAAGCTTAAGAGCCCAATGTGTTAAATTTTAGGTCTTATCTGAATATTGGTTTTGTAGGGATCTTGGCCATTGCTTACCCATTTAAATTATTTCACTCACCTATTTTTTATATATTGTGCATTTAACTAAAAGATCTGCTTATAAGAGCCAAAAAATCATTGTGTATATTGTAGGATAAAATTTTGTAGATAATCTTATTTTCTAACCCTAGTGTGCAACTAGGGTTTTGGGATTTATTTTGGTTTTTTGTATATATTGGAATTTTGGGCTTTTGAAATTTTACTTTTATAAGTGAACTTCAAGCTAGATCTGAAGATTTTGGAAGGGTTTCAAGGGTTTCATACCTTACAAATTTTTAGAGGGTTTCTAGAGGTGGATCTAGGCCTAGGAAGGCAATATCCATCCTCTATTTTTCCTCCAAGCTCAATGATCAATCCCAAGGAGAAAGCATTAGCCTTCAAGGGAGCTTTTGTGATCATTCGTGGATAAGTTTCGAGATCTGGTGCAATTTTCTGAGTTCTGTGAGGGTTTCAAGAAGTTTTAGGCCCCCTTTCCAAGCATGGCCCCTTTTCTTCCCTGCGACATCCTTTTCCTCCTCCAAGCCTGTCGCTACTTGTTCTAGACCCTCTTCTCCCTACGGCATCCCTCTTCAGCCTCCTAACTCTCACGGATTGCCTCATCCCTATTTTTTGTGGCCATAAAATCCTCTCCAACTCCTTTGTTTCCCTCATGTCTTCCTTTACTCCTCTCGACCCTCATTTTCATGGCCTCTAAGGCCTTCATCACTTCAATGCAGCCCCTATTCTACCCTACGCTACCCTAATTACCCCTATTGCAACCTTATTTCTTCCTTGGAATCCTCCCACAACCTCAACTCTAACCCTTGTGGGTGAGGGTGGCTCTATTTTAGATTTCAAATGCCTCTCCTAGGTCATTGTGGCATGATTAAAAAAAAAGAGATAAATCATCATTTTATACAAAGAATCTGGGATATAAGTTTTGTTGCAGGTGGACCATCTTTGGGAGAATTTTGTTGACAATTTTGACAAGTGTCTCCAAGCTCTTAGGCTCACTAGTTTACACCCTCTAACCCTTTGTTTCCTCATTGCTCATTTACATATAAGAAATTATTCCATAACAATGAGAAAATATGCCTTGAATTGACATAAAAATTACTCATACATTATCAAAGAAATTAATAAGTCAATTGGGTAATCTAGTCTTCAATTTGGATTAAGTCTGCTAGTTTTTTTGGGTGACTGTACTCACAGCATCATAAGGGCTGAAATGAATTAGTAACACTAGTATATTTCTCTTTGTTTTATCTCTAATCTATGCAAAGAATAAGAATGAAGAAATCTAGAATATTTTTGACATTTTACATAAGAATTTCTCTATATAATCTATTGTTGTCATAAACTTATTTGCTACTTTTTCATCATTGAAACATAAGTAGTTTTAGCTCATATGGTTGTTAACATTGGATAAGAAATATCTTGTTGAGGATTTTTTTTGGTACAATAGCCTTGGCATAACTCTCTTGTTTCAATTGAGCATCTCTTAAATTGAATGGTCATTGGAATTTTCTATATTAACTAAGTAAAATTGGTTACATTGTCTAATAATCATTGAAAAGGTACTCTAATTGTTCCTATTGGCCTATATTGTTTCTATCTTGAGAATATTGATAAATCGTTTATTTTTTGGGCATATCTAGTTAATTTGGCACATTCTCTCATGGTTAAGATTGTCTCTTGAATATCATTGTCAAGCACTTGTTTCCTTGATTCAATATTAATTACTTAATCATTAATCAACCTTAACTTGAGAATCACACTCAACATCCTTGCATCGCATCCTAAGTTATCTTGCATTAATAACTTACCTCCAAGCATAAGCTTGGTTGATAGACCTTTATGGCCACCCTTCTCATCTAGCTTGAGGGCTTAGCAACTCTTTGATGGTTAACACGATGACCTGGCAGTCATCAGAGCCACAGTCTTTGCAGTGCTAGAGGAATTGGGTGATAGGAGCCTAACAAAAGGTATCGTTAATCAAGCCCTTGCTTGCTTCCTGTTGGCCTCCTTCCCACAACCTACCTTGGAGCCTAGCTTCAAAACGGGTGAGGGAAGGCCATACTTATATTAGGATTTTAATTAAAACTAACCAAGATCTTTGCATCACACCTAGGTATTAGGATTTTAGTTTCATATATTTAGAAAATAATCAAATCATCAGTTGTCAATCCGACACTTGATCTCAATATTATAAAGCAAGAGTGTTGGCTCCATAAGAAACTAATCTCAAATACAAATTTAATCAAATCCTTAAAATCTTGCTAAATTTAAACAAGTTGCTTGGCCACTCAATTGTCTCTATCGGACTTGTTGATTCCCACATTTCCCTTCATCATCTCATTTCCATAGGGTCTACCCCCCATAGCATGTTTTTTGGATATAGATAGAATGGAGAGGTCAGGGATCAGGGTGACATCCCTCGACCTGAGTCGTTGTCGTGGTGCCTGTACAATTTGGGTGACAACATTTTTTGGCACTGTTGTCGAGGACCACTTTATTGGACCTTAGATTTTCAACATTAATCTTAATCATATTCATCTTCTCATCTCTCATCTTTTCATCCCTCACCGGGATAAGTTCCTTGTCCTTGGTTCCCTTTACAAACTTCCTTCCTAGCACCTTGGGTTTCTCAAAGTTAGATTTATGTCTAAATGGCGACTCCATTTCTTTCATCTTCTACAAGAGAATGTAATAGGAGGCATTCAAGTAGCTTGGTTAATCCCACTCTAGATCCTGAAATGGTTCTCAGAGTTCGATTACACAAGCTCTCTTCCCCTAAACTTCTTGTTTATCTCAGGCAAGAAGCTCTCTCTGATATCCATTTGTTTTTCCCTGACTCGACTGAGCAAGACATCATGGACTTGTTCACCCCTTTTAACTTCGCTAACATTTAAGGTTATCCTTGTGATCTACTAGAGAATGGTGTTTATAATTTTCCCTCTTTCTAAGGCAATATTGTGGTTAGTGTTAATGCTCAGATAAAAGCTTTTAGCTCTTGGTTGGGTAAATATGCTAGAGGTGACGACTATAGTCACATATATGTAAATATGAGCCTCTTTGTTCTTACCTTGGAGTAAGATTCTTTGAATTGGTTCACAGAAAATCCTAATAATTCGTTCAATTCATTACAAGAGATTATTAATGCCTTTAAAGACAAGTATGGATATAAGAGAGAAGAAAGACATCTAGTTAAAGTTATCAGCATCACAAAGAAGAAATAAAATGAAACGATAGAGAAATTTAATAAAAGGTTTAATGGTATTATTAAGGAATCACCTCAAGATTATAAAACCTCCTGACAAATCTCTTTTTGACTTTTATATTGATGCCTTTTATTCTTTTACTTCTTATGAATTGAGATGTGCAAGAACTAATGATTATAAGGTTTCCCAAGTTTTAGCTGAGGAAATTGAAAAGGATAAGAGAGCATATGGGAAGTCTGAAATTTCAAGTTTTGATAGGGGTCCATGTAAATCAAAAGCATATAAGGGAAAAGAAATTAAAGAATCTGATGATGGCCCTATGCAGAAACTATTGCAGAAACTTGAAAGTATGGAGCTTAATTAAGCAAAGTTAATATCTAACCATGCTAAGGAAATAAGTGCCTTGCAAGCTAGGTTGGTCCACATGGAAAGATCTCAAGCACAGAATTTCCAACCTATAAATAATAATAATCAAAATAATAATGCTTGGCAGAAGAAAGGCCCTTCTAATGAACATTGACCACCAAATCCCCTTGAATCTTCCAATCTTGTGGATGAAACTCCACCTTATTGTAGGGCTTGTGATGCTCTTCATGAAGAAGCTACTTGCCCCACTATAAAGAGGATCATGGATAGTGGGATGCTTGGGGCAAGTAATCAAATAAATGTTGTTGGAAAGGAGTATCATTTATCTATGGAGGATTGGATGGAAGTTAAGGAAAATAGTCATGATGTCATGACTCTTACATCCTCCTATAGTATCAATAAATTTAGTCTGGAAAAGGACTTGATGGTTGAACTATTTGGTGAAAATCCTTCTCCATAGCAAGTCTTGGAGATTGCTAAAGATAAAGGGTTAACTTATCAAATAAGGAGTAAGGATCAAAGCAATAATCAGATTACCCCTCGAAGTTCTAACCCTGGTTCAAGCTCTGGATTGAATATTGATTTGGGAGGATGGTTGAATAATGCAAAAATATGGGTTCTTGTCACTGATATTTTGAAGATTCCCTCCAAAAAGGCTAAGTTATTGAATGCCATTAAAGCTCCTCATGTTAATATTTATCAGGAAAAGGCTCTTGAAACTGTCTATCAAGATGCCCATATATATTTGCAAAGTATGGATTTCGATAACAAAGAGCATCATTCATTTTGTATTACTTTGTTGGTTAATGGTTATCGATTATATAATTTCATGTTGGATTTTGGTGTCTCAGCTTGTGTTATGACCAAAAGGGTCATGGAGTAGCTCAATCTAAGAATTTCTAGGCCTTATTACAACATATGTGCCATGGATTCTAAAAATATTGAGGTTTATGGGTTAATCAAGGATTTACAAATACACTTATGAGTTTACCCTAACATAATAATTGTAATGGACATAGTTGTGGTTGATGTACTAGATGCTTGGGAGATTTTATTTTCAAGGAAGTGGGCCTCTGATCTAGGAGGAAGTATCCAAATGAATTGGTCATATACTATGATTCCTTCTCCTACATGTTTTGGATTTATTATACTTAACAGAGAGCCTGGAAGAAGATTCCATGTTGAAGATCCCAAGAGCCCCCATAATGAGATAATAAAGGAACAACCTAACCTTGGGAATTATGCCATTTTGTCTAACTCCATAGTTCCTTTAGATGTTAAGGTTGATGAAAAGTTGGGTGATTTAAAGGATAAAGTATGGTCTATGAATTTTGATGGTGCATCTTCTAGGCATGGTAAAGGTGTTGGAATAGTGTTAAAGTCTCCCCTTGGTCACATTTTCAAATTTTCCTATAGATTGGAATTTGAAGAAACCAACAATGTTGTCGAGTATGAAGCTTTATTGTTGGGTCTTGAATTGGAAAAGGATTTGAAGATTAAGTTGCTTAGTATCAAGGGAGACTCTGATTTGATTATCATGCAGATTAAGAACAAATTCACATGTAAAAATCAAAGATTAAAAAACTATCAAAATGTTGTATGGGATAATATGGAATATTTTGATGCTCTTGATCTCGAAGCTATCCCAAGAGAAAAGAATAACTCGGAAGATGAACTTTATGTAGCAGCATCCACCTTGTAGTTGTCTGATGAATTACTGAAGGATAAGGTTAAAATGGAAAATACTTGTAGACCTTCTGTTCATGATAATATGGAGCATTGGAAGGTCTTTGATGATGAGAAACGGGTGATTCACTTTCTTAATAATTTGGATGCATTTGAGACTTTTCATATTAGTTGTAAGGAGGATGGATCTTATAACCATGAAGATATAACAAATCCTACTCCCAAGAATATTGTAGCTTTGGAGCAAAATTTTGATTGACATGATGCCACAAAGAAGAAAGATGAGAATAAGATGGATCCATGGGATTTCATTGAAGTAAACATTGATACCTCTAGTGGCCCTAAAACTGTGAAAATTAGAAAAGGTGCTAGTGATGAAGAGAAAAAAAGGTTGATTGATTTACTTCATCAATATAGGGATGTTTTAGTATTTTCATAGGATGAGTTAAAAGGTTATAATGAAGATATCATGGAACACACTATCCCTTTAAAAGATGAAAATGCTAAACCCTTTTTTGAGAAATTTAAGCAGATAAACCCTAAGTGTTTCCCTTAGTCCAAAAGGAACTCTCAAAGATGCTTGTAGTGGGTATTATTGCTCAAACTAGGCATTCTACATGGTGTTCTAACTTGATGATTGTTAGAAAAAAGAATGGAACGATCAGACTTTGTGTCGATTTTAGAAACCTAAATCTAGCATGTAAAAAAGATAATTACCTTTTGCAAAACATGGAGACTATGTTGCAAATAGTAATGAGTTCAGGAATGACTTCATTGCAAGATGGTTTTTCTGAATATAATCAAGTATGGGTTAACAGAGAGGATCAACACAAAACTATTTTCACCACACCATGGGGTGCATTCGAATACATTAGAATGCCTTTTGGATTAACTAAGGCTAGAGCTACCTTTAAAATGGCTATGGACTATGATTTCAAGGGTTTAATTGGTAAAATCATTGATATATATCAAGATGATCTTACGATTTTTACTAAGGATGGTATCAGTCATATAGATCATCTCAGGCATGTTTTTGATAGATGTACAAAGTTTAGAATCTCATTGAATCCTGCTAAATATGTATTTGGAGTAACTGAAGGGAAATTTCTTAGCCACATTAGCTCCAAAGATGGGATCAAGATATACCTTGAAAGGGTTGAGGCAATCCAAAAGATTCCTCTTCCTCACAATCTCAAATCTCGTCAGTCCTTCCTTGGAAAGACAAACTTTATTAGGATATTTATTACAAATTATGTAGAGATAGCTAAGCCTATTCAAAGTATTTTGAAAAAAGATGCTAATTTTTTATGGAAAGAAGATAGTAAAAAGGGTTTTCAGGAAATCAATGGTGTTATTGCAAAAGATCTTGTTCTAGCCAGTCCTGATTATTCAAGAAATTTCATGTTTTTTTCTTTTTCTTCAAAGGATACAATTGTTGGTGTCTTGTTACAAAAGAATAAGGAAGGTCGGGACCATACTCTTGCTTTCATGAGTAGAGTGCTTCAAACTTCTGAGATAAATTATACTACCATGGAAAAGAAAGCATATGCCTTGGTCAAGTCCCTTAAGCATTTTAGCACATATGTGGGTTATTTCAAAATCATTTATTTTGTCCCACATTCTGTTATTAAATATAAATTAACCCAAACTAATTTCTTAGGAACTCGTGCTAGGTGGATTACTAAAATACAAGAATATGACTTGGAAATTAAACTCACTAAGTTGGTCAAAGGTCAAGGATTTTAGTCGAGTCTTTTGTAAAAGTGATTTGGGAATAATTTAAGCTAATTGGCTAAATTATTTTACTACAAATCACTTGGTCTACTAGATCATATTGAGTCACATAATTGGGTAATATATTGAGGGTCTATAACGAACGGGTGTTCCCCCTTTGAGGGTTGAAATGTAATTATCCTATGTAAAAAATATTTGGTGCATGGTCCCTCATACTTAGACATTGTGGCTAAAATATTAGAGGGTGGAAAAATTATTAATCCCCTCAAGTGTCAATTAATTAAATTTTCTGGAAAAAACAAATTAAAATCCTAAGCCATAAATTTAATTAATTAGAGTCAAAATTAAAATCTTAGAGAAATTAAATTCTCCAAGTGGAATATTTCTTGGGTCTTAAAAAAATTATTTTTTAGAGGTCCACCACCAAGGGAATATTGGAAATTTCAAGAAAAATTGGACCCTTGGGGCTTGGTGGTTAGGGAAAAGTCAAATTTTTGGAGAAATTAGCTCAAAATAATTATTTTTTGAGCTAATAAAAAATGGGTTAAAAGAGAAATTCGAAAACTCCTCATAAATAAATATTTTCGATGATGGAGATTAAAAGATGATCAAACATTTATCAACGGTTGATATTATTCTGATGGGGATCAAGCCAACTAGCCGTTATTTTTCACTTGGAGGATTTATCTATAATTAGAAGCCATTTGCTTCTCAAGATACAAGAAAATTTTGTAAAAGGAGCTCTGAATCAGGCTCTATCGTTGTAATTTTTTTTGGAAATAATAAAAAGACTTTGGGGTATATTCATGGTGGTGTTCTTCTTATGCTTCTTGTGGTAATTTCTGAATCATGTTCTTAATGCTCCGTTGACTAATATTTTATGAGTTATTTGTTGGCATTATGATGCATGTGTTGTCCTTGATGGCAACTCACTAGTAACAGAACAAGTATATGGTAACTAGATGAATCCACAAGTCAGTTCAGAGGTGACAGAAAGTGTTAAGCCCCTATACTACTAGGGTAACCCCTTATTGTTATTAGTACAACCCCCTTAGTATATTTTTGCACCCATGTAGTCCCCATATTGTTACTATTGTGCCCCATAGAAGCCCACTATTGTTAATATTGTGCCCTTACATTCTTATTGTTATGTCGGCTCTGATTATATTATGACCCCTTAGACTTCTATATATAGAAAGGAGGTCTTGTCATTTGTATCATCATAGAATTGTTCATTTATGTAATGTAAAGGAGGTTTTCCCCTCGAAGAGGTTGAATTCTAAGGCGTTGATATATCTTTTCTATCTTTTTGTCAGCTGGTTTCATAACATTTGGTATCAGAGCTTTGGATTCTAGGGTTTCACTGCTCCAAATAGTTCATTGTGACATTTTTGCTATAACTTTTTTCTGTGACATTTCAGAAGCGAAAAACAAAACCCATTTGAGACGAAAACGTGATGAATCGTGGGTCTGAATTTCAGAGCTTTTAGCACAATATTTGTGGAGATATGATCTGAGGAATTTGGTCTTTTTGCAAACTCCTGAATTACATTCCAAACAAGTGACCTGGGGAAAATCATCATAACTTTTGTTTTGAGCATCAGATTTCAATTTTGTAAGAAGTTACAGAAAGAGGATGGATTGTAGTTTCCTTTGTATATGTTTCAGACCCGAAGGTTGAAACAATGACACATGGCACTTCCTACAAGTTCACTCTTCTGAAAAGGTATATAATCAGGTCATCTTGGGAGTTTCTGCATAACTCTTTCTTGGAGAATCTAAATTCGATCAGACTGGTGGCATTGAAAAGAGGACGCAGAGGGCTACCATATATCACAATTTCAGAACTGGAAGAACCAAAATTACAAATTTATAGTCATTTCAAGATCGAGCTCCTAAAATCAAAAAAAGACGATATGAGGAAGTTTGATAGCAAGGATCCGGTAAATTGGATACTTCAGATGGAGCAATATTTTGATCTACATGGTGTACCACTGTTACAAAAGGTATGTATTGCATCTTCATATTTAGAACTGAATCAATTTTTATGGTATAAAGGGCTTTTTTCTCGTAAAAAACTTGTTACGTGGTCAATTTTCACAGAGGAAATGATAGCACATTATGAGGATACAAAGAGCAACACCTTCTTTAGAGCAACACCACAATAATTGGAAAGAGTAAAAGGGATTTGTTACATAGTGGAAAGTAAAATTATGGAAACAAGGAAGTCTACCCCTCACAATTATAAAGATGGAAGTGTTTTTTATCCTAGCCTTCCACAACCTACAAGGCTTACACCACAACAATTGGCAGAAAAAATAGAAAAAGGGCTCTGTTACAATTGTGATAGCAAATGCACTAAAGGTCATAAGTGTGCTGAGAAGAAATTATTTTACATAGAGTATAAAGAGGAGGAAGAAAAGGATCAAGAAACATCAAAAGAAGAGGATATACGCCAAGACCTAACCCCAGAGAAAGAAGAAATGAATCAGACCATATCTTGTAAAGCATTGGCAAGAATTACCACTCCTCAAACTCTCAAGATAGAAGGACATATCAAGAAGAAAAAGGTGCAAAAAGTGAAAGATCACATCGAAAAAGAAGAAATGAATCCAACCATATCTTGTAATTCATTGGTCGGAATTACCACTCCTCAAACTATCAAGATAGAAGGACATATCAAGAAGAAAACTGTTCAAGAAGTGAAAGATCACATCGAGCATCAAGAAATGAATCCAACCATATCTTGTAAAATATTGGAAGAAATTACCACTCCTCAAACTCTAAAGATAGAAGGACATATCAAGAAGAAAAAGGTTCAAGCAGTGAAAGATCACATCGAGCATCAACAACAAGTTTGCCAACTTTTAAAGGATGATGCCACTTTGGTGCAAAATCGAATGAAACAACAAGTAGATCAACATCGTAGTGAAAAATGTTTTGATGTAGGTGATTGGGTATTTTTACTGCTACATCTCAAGTAAGCTATTTATGAGAAGAAAATTTTGGCAATACTACATGCACTTAAGAAATGGTGACCTTACCGAATGGGAAGACACTTCAAGGTAAAAATGGATCATGATAGTCTTAAATACTTTTTAGAACAACTATTATCTTTAGAAGAACAGATAAAATGTGTCACAAATATGTTGAGTTATGACTTTGACATCATCTATAGAAAATGGAAGCAAAATTTTGTTGCAGATGCACTCTCAAGAAAGGATGAGGATGTGGAAGCATTGTTTTGTGCTATTTCTATTATCCAACCAGATTGGATAAATGAAGCAATGGATGAATGGAATAAGGAAGAAGAAGTGTGGCCACTAATTCAAAAGTTGCAGAAGATCCCAATTCAAACAATATTTCCAGAACTTGAAGAGGAAGGAAAAATCATATTGGAACCTAGAGCAGTCACAGAATCAAGAACCCGACAGCTACGAAATCGACCAATTTCAGAGTATCTCATCAAGTGGAAGAACTTACCCATAGAAGATTCCTCATGGGAGGACAATAATTTTCTACAGAAGCATCAAGAACTAATCAAACGTTGAGGACAACACTTTTTTAAGGAGAGGGGCATGTTAGGCCCCTATACTACTAGCATAACCCCTTATGTTATTAGTACAACCCCCTTATTATATTGTTGTACCCATGTAGTCCCCATATTGTTACTATTGTGCCCCATAGAAGCCCACTATTGTTAATATTGTGCCCTTACATTCTTATTGTTAGGTCGGCTCTGATTATATTATGACCCTTTAGACTCCTATATATAGAAAGGAGGTCTTGTCATTTGTATCATCCAAGAATTGTTCATTTATGTAATGTAAATGAGGTTGCCCCCTTGAAGAGGTTGAATTCTAAGGCGTTGATCTATCTTTTCTATCTTTTTGTGAGCCAATTTCATAACAGAAAGATGGAACAAAATACTAGAATGATGGGTCAAAGGTTTACAGATCAAAATCAGAAGTTTGATACAGGGAGATTGTTGGTATTATAAATTAGGTGTTGTCCTTAATGGAAACCTACCTGATGAGTTGTCCTTTATGACAACCTATTTGATGAATGGAATCCTACTTGATAAGTTATCTCTTTATAAAAATCTACTTGTTAAAGATATAAACAGGATGTATTTACAGATGTAATAGAATGCATGGTAGTTTAGAGGAATTAGTTCAGAGGAAAGATAAAGTTGGAAGTTCAAGAACTATGCGTGGGCTCTGTTAAGATAAGTTGTGTATGCACGTGAGTTTAGTGAAGAAAAGTAGCGTATGGTTTTTTCACCATGGTATTCTAAATACCAAGGGTCCTTACCATGGTATTGGCCCATAGTAATGAGTGCAACAACGATTATTGATCCCGTCAAAGATTACCAACGGCACTAATGTAGTTTTGACTCATGGTATTGGATAAGGGCTAAAGTATATAAAGAGGTGAAGATCAAAGTGCTAGGTGTTCAAGTGATGAAAATATTATGAAGAGTTAGATCAAAAGAAAATATGCATGTTATTGGTTTTTGATGCTTTGCTTTATCTAAACTAAGTATGCACTTAAGAGTTTGATGATGGATGAGATCCAATAGATTTGAAATAATTATGCACTAATGAATACAATGATGGATCAGGATCATGAGACCTGAAATGACTTTTCATTATATGATCTCTCATGGATTGACTAGATCTAAGTACTGATGCATGTTTTTATCTTTGAATATTATGATTTGGGTCTTTATGAAGTCCTCAAGAGCTACACAATTTTAGGTCAAAATTTGCAGATCTATACACCAGTTGGTCTCGGTAAAAGTGTGTATCCATATGTGTTCACCTCTTCAAAGTCGCGTATATAAAGTAAGGTTTTATGTACATAAATGATTGATCAACCTGATCAGTGCTACTGCTTCTCTGTTGTCTGTCAATGATGTCCTCGTGATTGATCTGGGTTAAGTGATAATGTCTGAAGTAGAAATGATTGAATGATGAAGTTGAATGTGGTTATGGATTGATTGAAGAATGTTAAGATTACTTGTTGATTGTGATTGAAGATCAGAGATAGTTATGTGATTTATTCAGAGTGTTGCAGTAGATTTGAGTATGATTCAGTGTTCTTCTCAGAAATTACAGTGGTCAAGTTTTCAGTTTTCAGTATATTAATATTTGTACATGGGTTTCTCTACAGAAAAGCATGTTTGCACATGGGTTTCCTTAAGTGAAGTAGCGTATACATTTTGGCAAATGGATGATCAGGGTTGTAGTAGATTATGTGTGTTGATGTAGTATTCTGGGTTCAATTCTGTGTACTGGTTATAGTGATCTGATCGTTCAATTGATTGGTTGAGTTTTGATTAAGTGTCAGTTGAATAGGTTTTCAGTGAATGGTTGATTCAGTTGTGCCAGAGATTGATGATTCGGTTTCAGTTATTCATTGATCCAATTGTGTCAAAGATTGATGAATTTGTTATAGTAATGAGTTACAATTTGATTATTGATATTGGGCTTTAGTGTTGATAATGGGTCCAGTCTGAAATTTTGATGAAACGTGGCCTACAAGTAATGATGTGTTGAATCAGGTGGATCCAGTGTGAAAATTTATGAAATGTGGTCCATGGAGGATGCCGAAGGTTGGATCCTTCAGTGAGGAAGTTGAAGCTTCCTGCCAGTAGTAGTTGATAATCAGATCAAGGGGTTGGAGCTCCCTTCCAGTAGCAGATGGAGAACGAGTGAAGGTTGTAGCCTTCTGTAGGTTGGTGTTTGCGTACTAGTACAAGTTTACGCCAATACAAGAACCAGGAGGTTGGAGCTCCCTTCTAGTAGGAGTTAGAGAACGAACAAAGGTTGTAGCCTTCTGCATATGGGTTCCTGCATACTAGCATAAGTCTGCACTGGTACAAGATTGTAAAAATATTTTTCTTTATATTAAAAATAAGACATATACGAAAACAGTAGGTGGTTTTTTCCGCATTGGGTTTCCACCTTAATTCCTGGTGTTCATGTGTGTTGCGTATGTGTGATGGTTATTTTTTTCTTACAGCACATGGTTATTGTTTATCTAATGTTTAATAAAGTTCTGATGCAGTGGATGAAGACCAACATATGATGAATTAACTAAATCATAAGTTTACTGGATGTACGCTAGTTGTCTTAAGAATAGTCGCGTACACACGCAGGTTCCTTTCAGTAAAGTCACGTATAGAAATCTGAATATGAAATGAAAAAGTTATTGATTTGAAAATATTGATTCACCCCCCCCCCCCCCCCTCTTAGTATTTTTCCAACAATTGGAATCAAAGCAGGTCCTTCGGTAGAATCTTGATCACTTAAAGGAGATCTATCAAGACAATGGGAAGGAAGCAAAAGAAGAAAGCACCTCAAAAGAAGAAGACATATGAAAGAGATAGTGACAGTGTTAGAGATGATTGGATATTAGGTGGAAGCAAATATTCAGATTCAGAATCACCTCAGAATGAAGATGAACAAGCAAAAGAATTATCAGGTACTGATTTTTGGTCCTCTGGTGATACCTTTCTCTATTCATGCAATATTGAAGATAATGAATGTGATAGTGAAACAACTGAATTTGCTCTTATGGGTGAAATTGAAAGAAATCTAATAGAAGTAGAAGTTAAAAGGCTCATAGATAAAATTAGAGATCAACAAGATCTATTTGATAAAAGGGAATGTACCTTCAAAGAAGAGGTTGCGAGGTTAAAAACTCAGTTAGAGGAAGGAAACAAAATTAGGAAGCCGTACAAGGAAAAGAAAGATCAATGTCAAAGGTTGTAGGGTGAAGTAACATCATTGAGAAATCAAGTGAATGAAAAGGATACAACAACCAAGGAAATTAAAGAAAGAACCAGTTATTGTGAAGGTCTTGAAGCTAAGGTCGTCTGTCTAAAAGAAGGTCTTGAAAAATCAAATAAGAAGAATGAAGAACTACTTCAAGCATTTCAAGAACAAGAAAATGAGATTCTCAAATTAAAACAACAAGTGTAAGAAGGAAGAAAAGTTGAAGAAATCATGAAGAAGCAGTATCTAGAAAAGGAAAATAAATATCATAATGAGGTAAGTATCCGAAAAGGTAAATTAGAAGAAAAGGATAAAATTCTACGATTTCAAGATGGTACTAAGATTTTGGATAATATTCTTAATAGTCAAAGGTCACCTACCATCAAATCTAGTCTCGGTTTTCATGAAACTATTAAAGGCGAATCTAGCTCACAATATGAGGTAACGAATTCTAATGCAAACTCTGAAATGATCAACAAGGAGATAAGAAGTCAACCCTATCAACAACCAAGGAAATAAATTCTTCAAAGAAAATAATTTACTCCTGACTATAGAAGTGTTAATCGATGTTTTCCTCTAATCAATAATGTTGAATGTTCTACATTCCATAATTTTGGACATGTTGTAGCTAGTTGCAGAAGTAGAAAGTTTCAAGCTAATAATCGCCTCACAGCAAGATCATCAGCTTCCAGGTACTTCAAGGGAAATTGTTTCTCTTGCAATATGTTTGGTCACAAAGCCATTGATTGCTATAGAAGGAATATGAAACATATGAATGTTATGATTGTAACAAGTTTGGGCCTGTAGCAAAATAATACAAGAACAATTCTATGGATCGTCGTAGACAATATGGTAAGCAACCAAATAAGAACATTGATATCAGAAAATCTGAAAAATATGGATCCACCAAAAAGCAAGAAAAGGAAGATCAGATAAGGTGTGGTCTTGCTCTATTCTCATTCAAAGATGAAGATGAATAGTACATAGATAGTGGATGTTCTCATCACATGACTGGAGACAACAGAAAAATGGAGTCTCTGATGAAGAACCATCATGGTAATGATATTCTTGGAACTGATGTTTCAGCAAAAGTTCTAAGACCAAGTACAGTCAAAATGGACTCAGGGGGGACTGAAAGTATGAAATTTATTCCACTTTTCATACATGGACCTTATGAAGACAAGTAGCGTATATATGCGAGTTCGAAACTGCACAGTCGCGTATATGTTGGTTTGATGAAGAAACAATGAGACAAACTCAAAAAAAAGGTCTTACATGGTTTAGTCAATTATCAATTGTATTTTCTGATTTGATGGATGATGATTATAGTCTGTTGATATTATTTAAAAGTGCTTTTGGCACTCATAAGTTGTTTATTACTTGATGTATAACTAGTTGATGAATTCCTTGATGATTCTTACTGATATATGCAATGATCATATCTAACAGTGAACAATTGGCACAAGTTCAGGGGGAGCATTTTCTATGCTTCTAATAATGCATTGTTGGCATTATGTTTGATTAAAAGTCCTTGGTACATAATGATTCTTATCAATGGTGATGATTCTTATGTTGCTATGTTGTTGTCATGAATTTCATATGATGAAATCACAAATGATACTTATATATTGCTTTAGCCACATAGTTGTTTCGATGTTACTGATCAGATTTATGGATGATTCTTTTGATTCATATAGTACATATGTATTCATAAGTTCAAGGAGAAAAACAAAGCTTGACTACACAACTTAATTATTTGACGATGATAAGTGTCACTCATTACTTTTATGTTGTTGTCATCATGACTTCAAAGATGCATAAATTTCATATGGTGCGGTTATGAATGAGGATTCCTATAGGTCTTGGCTCTAACATGGTATATTGTTTGAGGATTCTTGCTCTTGATGGTATCAAGAAAGTTTTACAAATGACTGTGATCTCACGGTTTTCTTTTCACATTGATGAGAAGCTAGATACAAATTTTTATCTCTATGATGGATACATTACAAATAAGGATCACATGGATGATATTCTTGTATGAATAAAATTGGCCAAGAGAATGGTGTTATTGCAGATTTCTTGAAGACATAGCTATTTGAAGACATGGCCACTTGGAGACATGGCTTACTTAGTCACATAATGATGATGACCTCTTATTTTATGATGATAGGATTGGTTTTCACATATGTTTATTATCATGGTTGATGCTTATCATATGAGGGATGTTAGAAAACTCCCTAGTGATGATACATGTTTGATATATTGAGGAAATAACATGCAGTTCTTGCTACGATGTTTTGATGATGGTGTGTGGTCATGGATGATGATTATAATGATTTCACATGTATATGATATGATATGAATATTTTTGTGAAGAAATAGGCATTACTACTTGGAGATATGGCATATGCTTAGTTGATTCATGAAAGGCTATGTTTTTTATACACATAGATAAAGACTTTTTCTATGTTAGGCCCCTATACTACTAGTGTAACCCCTAATTGTTATTAGTACAACCCCCTTATTATATTGTTGTACCCATGTAGTCCCCATATTGTTACTATTGTGCCCCATAGAAGCCCACTATTGTTAATATTGTGCCCTTACATTCTTATTGTTATGTCGGCTTTGATTATATTATGACCCCTTAGACTCCTATATATAGAAATGAGGTCTTGTCATTCGTATCATCCAAGAATTGTTCCATTGTGTAATGTACAGGAGGTTGCCCCCTCATAGAGGATGAATACTAAGGCGTTCAATTGTCTTTTCTATCTTTTTGTGAGCTGGTTTCATAACATTTGGTATCAGAGCTTTGGATTCTAGGGATTCGCTGCTCCAAATAGGTCATCGTGGCATTTTCGCTATAACTTTTTTTCTACGATGTTTCAAAAACAAAAAACAAAAACAAAATAAAACAAAAAACAGAAACAAAAAACAAAAACAAAAAACAAAACAAAAACAAAAACAAAAAAACAAAGCAAAGCAAAAAAAAAAACAAAAAACAAAAAAAAACAAAAAACAAAAAACAAAAAACAAACCCATTTGAAACAAAATCGTGCTGAACCACGGGTCCAAATTTCAGAGCTTTTCACGCAATTTTTGTGGACATATGATCTGAGGAATTTGGTCTTTTTGCATATTCCTGAATTACATTCCAAATAGGTGACCTTGGGAAAATAATCATAACTTTTGTATTGAGCATCATATTTCAATTTTGTAAGAAGTTACAGAAAGAGGACGAACTGTAGTTTCCTGTGTATATTTCTGAGACCCGAATGTTGAAACAGTGACACGTGGAACTTCCTACAAGTTCGTTCTTCTGAAAAGGTATATAATCAGGTCATCTTGGGAGATTGTGGATAACTCTTTCTTGGAGAATCTAAATTCGATCAGACTAGTGGCATTGAAAAGAGGACGCAGAGGGCTACCACAGGTCGCAATTTCAGAACTGGAAGAATCAAAATTACAGAGTTATAGTCATTTCAAGATCGAGCTCCTAAAATCAAGAAAAGGCGATATCAGGAAGTTTGATGGCAAGGATCCGGTAAATTGGATACTACAGATGGAGCAATATTTTGATCTACATGGTGTACCACTATTACAAAAGGTATGTATTGCATCTTCATATTTAGAAACGGATCAATTTTTATGGTATAAAGGGCTTTGTTCCTGTAAACAACTTGTTACGTGGTCAATTTTCACGGAGGAAATGATAGCACATTATGAGGATACAAAGAGCAACACCTTCTTTAGAGCAACACCACAACACTTGGAAAAAGTAAAAGGGCTTTGTTACATAGTGGAAAGTAAAATTATGGCAACAAGGAAATCTACTCCTCACAACTATAAAGATGGAAGTGTTGTTTCTCCTAGCCTTCCACAACCTACAAGGGTTACACCACAACAATTGAAAGAAAAAAGAGAAAAAGGGCTTTGTTACAATTGTGATAGCAAATGCACTAAAGGTCGTAAGTGTGCTAAGAATAAATTATTTTACATAGAGTATGAGGAGGAGGAAGAAAAGGATCAAGAAACATCAAAAGAAGAGGATATACGCCAGGACCCAACCCCGGAGAAAGAAGAAATGAATCAGACCATATCTTGTAAAGCATTGGCAAGAATTACCACTCCTCAAACTCTCAAGATAGAAGGACATATCAAGAAGAAAAAGGCGCAAGAAGTGAAAGATCACATCGAGAAAGAAGAAATGAATCCAACCATATCTTGTAATTCATTGGTCGGAATTACCACTCCTCAACCTATCAAGATAGAAGGACATATCAAGAAGAAAAATGTTTAAGAAGTGAAAGATCACATCGAGCATCAAGAAATGAATCCGACCATATCTTGTAAAGGATTGGAAGAAATTACCACTCCTCAAACTCTAAATATAGAAGGACATATCAAGAAGAAAGAGGTTCAAACAATGAAAAATCACTTCGAGCATCAACAACAAGTCCTCCAACTTTTAAAGGATAACGCCACTTTGGTGCAAAATCGAATGAAACAGCAGGTAGATTAACATTGGAGTGAAAAATGTTTTGATGTAGGTGATTGGGTATTTTTACTGCTACATCTCAAGCAAGCTATTTATGAGAAGAAAATTTTGGCAATACTACATGCACTTAAGAAATGGCGACCTTACCGAATGGGAAGACACTTCAAGGTAAAAATGGATCATGATAGTCTTAAATACTTTTTAGAACAACTATTATCTTTAGAAGAATAGAGAAAATGTGTCACAAATATGTTGGGTTATGAATTTGACATCATCTATAGAAAATGGAAGAAAAATTTTGTTGTAGATGCACTCTCAAGAAAGGATGAGGATGTGGAAGCATTATTTTGTGCTATTTCTATTATCCAACCAGATTGGATAAATGAAGCAAGGGATGAATGGAAGAAGGAAGAAGAAGTGTGGCCACTCATTCAAAAGTTACAGAAGATCCCAATTCAAACAATATTGCCAGAACTTGAAGAGGAAGGAAAAATCATATTGGAACCTGGAGCAGTCACAGAATCAAGAACCCAACAGCTACGAAATCGACCAATTTCATAGTATCTCATCAAGTGGAAGAACTTACCCACTGAAGATTCCACATGGGAGGACAAGAATTTTCTATATAAGCATCAAGAACTACTCAAGCATTGAGGACAACACTTTTTGAAGGAGAGGGGCATGTTAGGCCCCTATACTACTAGTGTAACCCCTTATTGTTATTAGCACAACCCCCTTATTATATTGTTGTACCCATGTAGTCCCCATATTGTTACTATTGTGCCCCATAGAAGCCCACTATTGTTAATATTGTGCCCTTACATTCTTATTGTTATGTCAGCTCTGATTATATTATGACCCCTTAGACTCCTATATATAGAAAGGAGGTCTTGTCATTTGTATTATCCAAGAATTGTTCCATTGTGTAATGTAAAGGAGGTTGCCCCCTTGAAGAGGCTAAATTCTAAGGCGTTCAACTGTCTTTTCTATCTTTTTGTGAGCTGGTTTCATAAAATTCTACCAAATAAAAAGAGCAAGTTGATCTTGATAAGGTCAAGAGGATAAAGTTGATAGCAAATATATATGAAAATCTATATGCGGAATACTTAGTCACAGGTTGATGATATTAAATTTTCATTGTATTTTCTTGTGAACTGATGATGAACATATACAGGTTGTTGTTCTTGATGCTATTGATAGATTCTTATGGTGTAGATAATATATGGTGTATGATAGTTTCTGATAACTTTCATCTTCTTGTCTTTGGTCTTTGTTATAAATATCATGTATATCATTTGATGTAAAGGTCAAATAAAGGCCTATGATGTAATAATTTTTATATTCATTCATGTATGGACTTTTGAGATCATGTCAAAAATGTAATCCCACTTGGTTGGGTGGTTGAGTCAAATATGTATCTCCACTTGGTTGGGTGATTAATGTAAGTATGGGTCCTTGGTGATAGGAAGGTCATACTCAATTGATTCATAGAGTCATGTACTTCATTTTACATCCATCAGAGATTTTGGCATGTGCTCAATGTGAGCATGATTAGATAATTCAGCATGTGCTCAGGGGGAGCATGGTCAGTATTCATACTCAGCAATTCAGATATGGAAGTCTTCAACATTGGTCAGCCCTTTGCCCTTGATGTCAAAGGGGGAGAGTATATTGGTGTTTGGAGAGTAGCTTGATGTTTTGAAATGTTATTTACAGGTTGTGGTGACCAAACACCAAAGTGGTTGCCATCAAGTCCAAAGGGGGAGATTGTTGGAATTATGATGCATGTGTTGTCCTTGATGGAAACTCACTTGTAACAGAACAAGTATATGGTAACTAGATGAATCCACAGGTCAGTTCAGAGGTGACAGAATGATGGAACAAAATACCAGAATGATGGGTCAAAGGTTTACAGATCAGAATTAGAAGTTTGATACGAGGAGATTGTTGGCATTATGAATTAGGTGTTGTCCTTGATGGAAACCTACCTAATGAGTTGTCCTTGATGACAACCTATTTGATGAATGGAATCCTACTTGATAAGTTGTCTCTTGATGAAAATATACTTGTTAAAGGTATAAACAGGATGTGTTTACAGATGTGACAAAATGCATGGTAGTTCAGAGGAATGATAAAGTTGGAAGTTCAAGAACTATACGTGGGTTTTGTTAAGCCAAGTCTATGCACGCGAGTTTAGTGAAGAAAAGTAGCATATGGTTTTTGCACCATGGTATTCTAAATACCATGGGTCCTTACCATGGTATTGGTCCATAGTAATGAGTGTGACAACAGATATTGATCCTGTCAAAGATTACCATTGGCACTAATGTAGTTTTGACCTGTGGTATTGGATAAGAGATAAACTATATAAAGAGGTGAAGATCAAAGTGCTAGGTGTGTAAGTGATGGAAACATTATGCAGTGTTAGATCAAAATAAAATATGCATGTTATGGGTTTTTTATGCTTTTCTTGATCTAAACTAAGTATGCACCTGAGAGTTTGATGATAGATGAGATCCAATAGATCTGAAATAATTATGCACTAATGAATACAATGATGGATCAGGATCATGAGACCTAAAATGACTTTTCATTATATGATCTTCTCATGGATTGACTTCATCTAAGTACTGACGCATTTTTTTATCTATGAATATTATGATCTGGGTCTTTCTGAAGTCCTGAAAAGCTGCGCAATTTTAGGTCAAAATTTGCAGATCTATACGACGGTTGGTCTCGGTAAAAGCATGTATTCACGTGGGTTCGCCTCTTCAAAGTCACGTATATAAAGTAAGGGTTTATGTACATAAATGATTGATCAACCTAATCAGTGTTATTTCTTCTCTATTGTCTCTCAATGATGTCCTCATGATTGGTCTGGGTTAAGTGATAATGTCTAAAGTAGAAAATGATTGAATGATGAAGTTGAATGTGGTTATGGATTGATTGAAGAATGTTAATATCACTTCTTGATTGTGATTGAATATCAGAGATAGTTCTGTGAATTTTTTAGAGTGTTGAAGTAGATTTGAGTATGATTCAGTAATTTTCTCAAAAATTGCAGTGGTCAAGTTTTCAGTTTTCAGTTTTCGGTATATTAAGATTTGTACGCGGGTTTCTCTACAAAAAAGTGTGTATGCACGCTAGTTTCCTTAAGTGAAGTAGCGTATACATTTTGGAAAATAAATGATCACAGTTACAGTTTATTCTATGTGTTGATGTAGTATCCTGGGTTCAATTCTGTGTACTAGTTACAGTGATCTGACTATTCAGTTGATTGGTTGAGTTTTGATTAAGTGTCATTTGATTGGGTTTTCAGTGAATGGTTGATTCAGTTGTGTCAGAGATTGATGATTGGGTTTCAGTGATTGGTTGATTCAATTGTGTCAAAGATTGATGACTGTGTTACAGTAATGAGTTAAAGTTTGATTATTGGTATTGAGCTTAAGCGTTGATAATGGGTCCAATCTAAAAATTTGCTGAAACGTGGCCTACAAGTTATGATGTGTTGAAGCAGGTGGATCCAGTGTGAAAATTTATGAAATGTGGTCCATGGAGGATGTTGAGGGTTGGAGCCTTCAGTGAGGAAGTTGAAGCTTCCTTCCATTAGTAGTTGGTAATAATATCAGGGGGTTGGAGCTCCCTTATAGTAGCAGTTGGAGACCGAGTGAAGGTTGTAGCCTTTTGTGGGTTGGTGCTTGTGCACTGGTACATGTTTACGCCAGTACAAGAACCAAGGGGTTGGATCTCACTTCCAGTAGGAACTGGAGAACGAATGAAGGCTGTAGCATTCTACAAGTGTGTAAGTGTGTACTGGTATGAGTCTGCACCAGTACAATATTGTAAAAATGTTTTTCTTTATATTAAAAAGAAGACAGAGACGACAACAGTAGGTGGTTTTTTCCCGCATTTTGTTTCTACCTTAAATCCTGGTGTTCATGTATGTTTCTTATGTGTGATGGTTATTTTTGTCTTACAACACATGGTTACTGTTTGTCTAATGTTTAATAAAGTTTTGATGCACTCGCTGAAGACCAATATATGATGAATTAATTGAATCATAAGTTTACTGGATGTACGCTAGTTGTCTTAAGAAAAGTCGTGTACACACGCCGATTCCTTTCAGTAAAGTCGCATATAGAAATATGAATATGAAATGAAAAAGTTATTGATTTGAAAATATTGATTCACCCCCCACCCCCCTGCCCCAATATTTTTCAAACATTATTATTTCTTTAACCAGTTGATTGGATTAACTATTTGCACAAGTATCTCGCACTAGTTACTGGGTTTAGAAAATAATTATAACTTGATTGATCTAGAAGGTATCTATAGATCTTGAGCGTCATAGTGTTTATCTAGCTCTTATTGATCTAATAACTTGATCTTAAGTGTGTAGAGATCTTAGGGGAGGTCTTGAGTTGGACCAGCCAACTCCCAATACAAGAAAGCTTAAGAGACCACTGTGTTAAATTTCAAGCCTTATATAATGATTGGTTTTGCAGATATATTGGTCATTTCTCACCCAATTAAATTATTTCACTCATCTATTTTTTATCTATTGTGCATTTAGCAAATAGATCTAATTATAAGAGCCATAAAATCATTGTGTGTATTGTAAGATAAAATTTTGTAGATAATTTTATTTTCTAACCCTTGTGTGTAGCTCGGTTTTTGGGATTTATTTTGATTTTTTTATATATTAGGGTTTTTGGCTTTCAAAATTTTATTTTTGCAAGTGAACTTCAAGCTAGATCTAAAGATTTTGGAAGGGTTTCAAGGGTTTCAAAACTTGGAAATTTTTAAAGGGTTTCTAGAGGTGGATCTAAGCCCAGGAACGCAAGATCCATATTGTATTTTTCCTCCAAGCTCAACGCTCAAGCCCAAGGAGAAAACATCAGCCTTTAAAGGATATTTTGTGATCATTCATGGATAAATTTCGAGATCTAAAGCAATTTTCTGATTTCTGTGATGGTTTCAAGAAGTTTTAGGGCCCATTTCCCAAGTGTGGCCCCTTTTCTTCCTTGCTACATCCTTTTCCTCCTCCTCCAAGCCTGTTGCTCCCTATTCTGGACCTTAATCTCCCTGCGACATCCCTCTTCAATCGTTTGTAGCCTCCTAACCCTCATGAATTGCCTCATCCCTATCTATCGTGGCCTTAAACGCCTCTCCAATTCCTCCACTACCCTCATATCTCCCTCTACTCCTGTCATCCCTCATTGTCTTGGCCTCCAAGCCTTCAACACTTCGACAGAGCCCCTATTCTTCCCTACGCTACCCTAATTACCCCTATTGCAACCACATTTCTTCCTTGACAGCCTCCCACTACCTCAACGCTAACCCTTGTGGGATGAGGATTTCTCTACTTTGGTTTTCAAATGCCTCTCTTATGTCACTGTGGCATGATTAAAAAAAAAATTGAGCTAAATCATCATTTTATGGAGAGAATCTAGGATATAATTTGTGTTGCCAGTTGACCGTCTTTGGGAGAATTTTGTTGACAATTTTGACAAGAATATCCAAGCCCTTAGGCTCATTATTTTGCACCCTCTAACCCTTTTTTTCCTCACTTCTCATTTACAGCTACGAAATTATTCCATAACAGTGAGAAAATATGCCTTGAATTAACATAAAAATTACTCGTACATTTTCAAACAAATTAATAAGTCAATTGGGTCATTTGGTCTTCAATTGTGATTAAGTCTGCAAGTTATTTTGAGTGATTTTACTCACTGCATCGTAAGGGTTGAAATACATTAGTAACACAAATATATTTCTCTCTGTTTTCTCTCTAATCTAAGCAAAGAAAAAGAATTAAGCAATCTAGAATATTTTTGATATTTGACATAAGAATTGCTCTCTATAATCTATTGTTGTCATAAACTTATTTGTTGCTCTTTCATCATTGAGACATAAGTAGTTTACTATTGTCCTAAATTACTCATTTATGTTATTTGGAATCTGAATACATAAGTGGCTTTAAGTGCTCTCATTAGCTCATAAGGTTGTTAACATTGGATAAGAAATATCTTGTTGAGCATTTTGTTTGGTACAATAGCCTTGGTATAACTCTCTTGTTTCATTGCTAATACATCTTATTGAAAGATAACCTTACATTGGCGCTTTAAGATCTAGAGATTTGTAAGTCTTCTTGTTTCAATTGAGCATCTCTTAAATTGAATGGTCATTGGCATTTTGTAATTTAACTAAGGAACATTGGTTACATTGTCTAATAACCGTTGAAAAGGTGCTCTAATTGTTATTATTGGCTTATATTGTTGCTATCTTGAGCATATTAATAAATCGTTTATTTTGTTGGGCATATCTTGTTAATTTGGCACATTCTCTCATGGTTAAGATTGTCTCTTGAATATCATTGTCAAGCACTTGTTTCCTTGATTAAATCTTAAGTACTTAATCATTAATCAACCTTAACTCGATAATCACACTCAACATCCTTGCATTGCATCCTAATTTAGCTTGCATTAATAACTTACCTCCAAGCATGAGCTTTGTTGAAATGCCTTTAGGGCCACCCTTCTCATCTATCTTGAGGGGCTTAGCAACTCTTCGGTGGTTAACACAGTGACCTTGCAGTTGTCAGAGCCATAGTATTTGTAGCACCAGAGGCATCGGGTGATAGGATCCTAACAGAAGGTATTGTTAATCAAGTCCTTGCTTGCTTCCTGTTGTCCTCCTTCCCACAACCTACCTGGGATCCTAGCTTCAAAACAATTGAGGTAAGGTCATACTTAGATTAGGCATTTAATTAAAACTAACCAAGATCTTTGAATCATGCCTAGGTCTTAGATTTTCATTTCATATAGGTTAGAAAAGCATCAAAGTAGCAGTTTTCCATCTGACACTTGGTCTAAATTTTATAAAGCGAGAGTGTTGACTCCATAAGGCACTAGTCTCAAATACAAATTTAGTCAAATCCTTAAAATATTGCTAAATTTAACCAAGTTACTTGGCCACTCAAATGTGTCTCCCTGACTTGTTGGTTCCCACATTGTCCTTCATCATATCATTTCCATAGGGTCTACCCCCCATAGCATGTTGTTGGGAGGCAGGTAGAAAGGAGAGGTCGAGGATCAAGGTGACAGCCCTCGACATAAGTCATTGTCATGGTGCCTGTACAATTTGGGCAACAACATTTCTCATCTTCATCATCATACTTGAAGACCAATTGAAACTAAGAAGGATCTCATTTTCTCCCTGGTTACAACTTTTGTTAACATGTCTGCAGGATTTTGGCTAGTGTGTATCTTTTCCAGCTTCAACTTTCCATCTTCCAACACTGACCATATGAAATGGAACTTGAGATGTATATGTTTAGTTTTGGAATGAAATGTTGAGTTATTTGCAAGATGAATGGCACTTTAGTTACCATTTTATAACCTTCCCATCTCCTGCTTCTTGCCCAACTCATCCATAAACCTTTGTAACTAAATCATTTCTTTACCAGCCTTTGTAGCAGCAACATATTATTCTTCCATTGTTGAAAGTGCAACAATGTTTTGCAATTTTGAAACCCAATTGATAGTTGTTCCACATACATTAAACACATACCCTATGGTGCTCCTCTTGTTATCTCTATCACCTTCCATATCTACATCAACATATCCTTGTAGAGAAAAGTTTGAACCACCAAATCATAATGCTTGATTTATGGTACCTCTCAAATATTTGAGAATCCACTTCACTGCCATCGAATGCTATTTTCCTAGATTGTTCATATACCATCTTACAACTCCCACTGCATTTGCAATATCATGCCTTGTGCATACCATTGCATGCATTAAGCTTCCAACTACAGAATCATATGGAACTTTACACATATAATCCATCTCTTCCTGGGTCTTGGACACATCTCCTTACTTAGTTTGAAATGCCTATCAAAAGGTGTACTAACGAGTTTTGCATTCTACATATTAAATCTTTCCAACACCTTTTCTATGTACTCACACTAAGAAAATGTTAATTTGTGATTTTTATTGTCTCTGGGTATTTTCATACCAAGGATTTGTTTTGCAGCACCCAAATCATTCATTGCAAATAAATTTGCCAATTTTCCCTTGAGCACATTTATTTATTGCATGTTAGACCCTGCAACAAGCATGTCAGCTACATACAATAGAAAGATAATATAGCTTCCATCATTTTGTTTCTTAATATAAACATAGTGATCAAAATGACAGCTAGTTTAACCTTGTTCAGACATAAACTTATCAAATTTTAAAAACCATTGCTTTGGAGCCTATTTTAGGCCATACAAGCTCTTCTTCAACCTACACACTAATTTATCCTTCCCTTTGACCTCATACCCATGTGGTTGTTTCATATATATTTCTTCCTCAAAATCCCCATGTTGAAAGGATGTCTTTACATCTAACTACTCAAGATGCAAATCTTTCATTTCCACTAGACTTAAAATAGCTATGATTGAAGTCATTTTAATAACATGAGAAAAAAATTCATCAAAGTCTATACCTTTCTTTTGTGAAAACCCCTTCACCACAAGTCTAGCCTTATACCTCTGTTTTATCTCATATTCTTCCTTCAACCTATAAACCCATTTATTCTGCAATGATGTTTTACCTACGGGCAACTTGACTAAGTCCCAAGACTGGTTATGCATCAAGGAGTGATCCAGGTCCAAGTGTGACAAAGGACCCTTCCAAGACCTTTTACTTCTGTGATGTGTTAAATTGCATTTTTAAAAGAACATAAATGAATACATGTGCATATTGTAAAGAATAAGGAACATGACAATCATCAACACATGAAAACATAAGTCGTTGATAACAGAGTTCGTCCAAGAGGGACTATGTCTCTGGGCCCCGATGTCAAGATGGTGTAGGCCGCTGCATTAAGTGTTGTCAATAGTGATGATGTACATAAGCGGTGATGTCACTATCATACCACGAAAATGCCCTCACACAGGATTGGCTCCAAGAGATGTTCCACTACAGGAACTCTCAGTCAAAAGGACTCCTATCAGTATGACATAAACTCATGCATGATGAGCATCCCGCCAACATGGCATAAAAGTGATATCAATGCAAACATACATGGTGACAACATGAGTATCCCATCAACATACAACAAAGGGATCTCAAAACATGAAATGAAGAATCATGACAACAAGTACATCACACGGATGATTCTACATCACATCAAGCAGGAATCATGAAAACAAGTAAGAAACAAGATCCCTCATCAAACATCAAACAGTGATCTGTGCAGCACAATGCATAGCAAAATAAGTACATGAATACACTGCATATACCTCACATCCAGGGGCCATCTGAAGAAAAAGAGATGTCAAGCTACTAAAGTTGTTCATACCATCGATCTCACGGCATCAAATTGCATGGAAATTACTGCACATGAATGCTGACACCTACAATCCACTTAGAAAAGTGGTTGAAAAATAGAATGAGCAAATGGAAAATCTAAACACACCATCATATTTGTGGCATCGAATAGTGAAAAATCGACTATCAAATTTCTAAATTCTGAGAAAATGAAAATTTGGGGCTCAAGGAATCTTTTAGATTCCCCCTAGATTCCTCAAAGATTCCCTCCTCCGGGTCCTCTGCAAATCGGCTGCTCAGATCAGGAAACTGACTGCACCATCGAGTTCATGTCGCCGAGAGGTGTAAGATCGACATAAAGTTTGTCCAATTTGGACACCGCGAAAATTTCACCCTCTTGGAAATTTTGCTCAGTCATGGTTCCACTTGCATAAAAATTAATAAAAAATGACTCCACCTCATTTTCCATGCCCTCTCCTAGTTCCTCCATCTGCCCCCATGCACTAAGAAAATTGGGTTCTTCTAAAAACTTGCGGGCGAATATTCCAATGAATCAATTTGGCATGTTGGTAAAATAGGAAAATGGTTGAGGAGGGGTCGGGGGATCAAATACATCCCTCCCTATTTTAACATATTATGGTTTTTTGTGTTTTAAATTGGGCGCATTTGTATTAAATTTTGGGTTGGTGTTTATGTTCGTTACAATTAAATGTGGCGCATTAAAATTTGGTTACATTGGTACCATTCTTCATGGGTCCATTCATGGGTCTGCCCAGTAGGGGTCGGCCCACGTGGGCCGAGCGGGTTCAATCCCTGCTAGCCTCCTTATTAATGTATGGTGTATAGAGGCATGGGGTGGTGGGGGTAGTGGCCCACCACATCCCTTATATTTTTTTTTAATTTTTAATCATAAGAAGGCATTTTTCGAAAATCCAAAATTTGGACCGCAAGAGTCTTTTTAACGAGGCAACAATTTTGCCCGAAATCTGGCCGGAGTTGGCCGGATTCCATCCACCGGAAAACTTCCAAATTGTGTCTTCATTAAGCCTGCCCAATTAGCAAAATTCAACCAGAACTTTGATTGCCTCTAATTTCGCATACGATCTCGGTTTAACGAACCGTTCACACCGTTACGATCAGGATGACGAGATCTACGCTCTGGTCCTAGTTTGAAAATATTCTAATCACTTTGATTTTTGAGCTTCCATAAGCCCTCTTTGTCCTGTGTGTCCCTGGAGCCACCTAGATCAATCCTCCCCACTGAGGAGCTTTTGGTCATCCAAAAGCATAAAAAATAATCTGCAACTTCTATGTACTTTGTCTGCATCACAAGCGTCCTAAAAGACCTCACTTTCATCTCCTTCACCTTTGTTCTTCGGAGCCTTAAGCGGTGAGCCAACACCTGCAACCTGTAGTACATTTTTTTCAAATTACATGCTTGACTTACATAACCAACTAATGACCCAAGCATCCCACACTTGCCACGAGTCTATAACACATACTCGGTGGTCAAGTTTACATCAAAATGGAAACAATATCCTAGCTACGAAAATAAGGCCAACATATCATTGTTGCTCCAACAAGTGATGGAAAATACATCATCATTGCAACACATGATTTACAACAATAAGGCCAAACACTAATTTTTCTTTGACAAGTGATGGAAACACGACATCACTTTCACAGTTTATCATGCAACTCAAAATAAGACCAGACATCATTGTTGTTGAACAAGTGATGGAAAACACATCATCACTTTTACATTTTGAAATGCAACAAATGATTTACAAAAGCACGACCATGACAAGACAACATATCTAGAAACCATTTTTCACTTATCAATGTGAATGGGTCGCCTCCTTGTGGCGGTTTTGCTAGCCGAACAATCGTTTCACCTGGTTCATGCACCGACACTCTGTCTTTAAGGCGTTGCTCTGGATGGAGCCTCCAACAAGTGGCTCTTTAATGGCCACTTCTGTCGCAATGACTGCAATACATATTCTTTCTCCATATCTGTTTAACCTGTTGTTGAGAGGGTCTTTCACGCCTCATCCTTTTGTGTGCTGCCATTCTTTTCCAACACTTAGAAAATGTATGGTTATGTAATCCACAAAAGGTACATGTTTTTCGATGCCATGTTTTACGTTCATCATTAAAAACATGATTATAATCGAAATGAAAATTCAAATTTCGAGAGTGGTTACACCTTTCCTTGTTGCCTCTGGTGTAAGTATGGCGATGAGAGATTGTCTCAGATATTTCACTGCAATGGAAACTGCCATGGGATGATGGGGATGTTTTCCCATCATTCTCCTTCCTCGACGATTTCGACGATACCTCGAAAGACTTTGACACCTTTGAGCATTCTCCCTTGGTGTATCTCAAGCCTACAAATTGTGATCTCTGCACAACCTCTAATGGTTGAGTTATGCCTTGGTTATTAACACCAAGTTCTCTTCCCTCCTTGTGCCTCGTCCTAGTAAGGAGCCTCATGTTTGTCCCTATAATTGGGATCTCCAAATCTCCAATGGGAAGCATACTATGTGAAGACGAAACCGAAAGGAAATCAACATATTTTACCTCCTCTGTCGATTTGGAATGAACTGATGAGGGCTTCTCATCATCTGTTGTTGGTGGTTTGCTAGCTATCTCGGCGCATTCCCCAACTTCTTTTCTGACATACCCAAGTCCTATCTGACGGGGTAATTCCTCCACTTTGATGGGGTTGACAATGCCTTGGCCATTAATGCTCAAGACTTTTCCTTCATACCCCATTTTCTTCAATAGTTTTGAGCCAATTCCTGTGGTATGATTTTCAAAATTAGCGAAATCATCATCAGGACACATACATGAATTCAGAGAATTACTTTTTACCTTGCATGGGTCATGCTGCAGCTTTTCCAAGGCCTCATCCTTTTCTTGCAGCTGTCATAGAAAACTATACTTTTCCTCCTTCTCTTCATGTAGATGCATTTTCAATTCAGCATTCTCTGTCTGAAGATTATGTTTGTTGTGCTTCAGATCTTCCAGGGCCTCTTCCATGGCTCACAACTGAAGCTGCAATCGCTCCTTTTCCTCTGTCTCTTTCCATAGAGTTTCATACATTATTTCCACCCTTTTGTAAATTTTGAGCATGGTCTCGTACATCATTTTTTCATCCTCTGTCGCGACATGTTCCATTATTCACGCTTGCAATTCACATCCACACAAAGACCGCTCTGATACCACTTGATCCAAGTCCATGTGTGACAAAGGACACTTCCAAGACCTTTTACTTTCGTGATGTGTTAAATTGAATTTTTAAAAGAACATAAATGAATACATGTGCATATTGTAAATAAGAAGGAACATGACAATCATCAACACATGAAAACATAATCCGTTGATAACAGAGTTCGTCCAGGAGGGACTACGTCTCCGGGCCCTGGTGTCAAGATGGTGTAGGCTGCTGCATTGAGTGTTGTCAATAGTGATGATGTACATAAGCGGTGATGTCTCTATCATACAAGGAAAATTCACGCAGGAGTGGCTCCAAGAGATGTTCCGCTACAGGAACTCTCAATCAAAAGGACTCCTATCAGTATGACATAAACTCATGCATGATGAGCATCCCGCCAACATGGCATAAAAGTGATCTCAATGCAAACATACATGGCGATAACATGAGTATCCCATTAACATACAACAAAGGGATCTCAAAATACGAAATGACGAATCATGACAACAAGTACATCACGCAGATGATTTCTCATCACATCAAACAGGAATCATAAAAAAAAGTAAAAAACAAGATCCCTCATCAAACATCAAACAAGGAATTGTGCAGCGCATTGCA
This sequence comes from Pinus tabuliformis, assembly GCA_031772625.1. NCBI lineage: Eukaryota > Viridiplantae > Streptophyta > Pinopsida > Pinales > Pinaceae > Pinus > Pinus tabuliformis. The sequence continues at coordinate 60,835,655 of CM062804.1, read as the reverse complement.
TAGCAAAAGAAGTACATGAATACACTGCATATACCTCACATCCAGGGGCCATCTGAAGAAAAAGATCTCAAGCTGCTGAAGTTGTTCGTACCATCAATATCATGGCGTTGAATTGCATGGAAATGATTGCTCGCACATGAATGTTGACACCTGCACTCCACTTAGAAAAGTGGCTAAAAGATAGAATGAGCAAATGGAAAATCTGAACACACCATCAGATTTGTGGCATCAAATAGTGCAAAGTCGACTATCAAATGTAGAAATTTCTCATTTCCCACCCCGGTTTTCAGTTTCACCTTATTTCTCCCATATAGTTAAATGCCCTTTCCCATATCCATACATTCAACAACTGAAGAAAAAAAAAATTTGCTGAAACACAAATTCTGGAAATTTTACAGAATGCTGGAAAATGCAGAAATAAAAATCAACAGGTACAAACCGCCATTATAACACATTTAAACACAGAGATTTTTGGTCAAGGTGACCCTGGAAAAACCCCCTGCAACTCTTGGGGAAAACCAGTTCGAGAGCTCTTTCTTATTTTTGTAAAATGCCTTTTATAGTGAGAAATATTCAGCAAACAAATTTTACAACTTATCTCGATTTCCGAGCCTCACAGCCCACTGGAAATTTCCAAACAGCAAAACAAAACACTGAAAACTGTTGTACGGCTGCAGTATGGACTGTACGGACTACTATACGGATGGACTGTACAGACCTCGATTTTTGTGCAAAAAATCAGCTGTACGGCCCTTGATTTCTGTGCAAAAAAATCTTCCTTTTACTGTTTTCTCATTCAGCTATACGGATTTGCTTAAATGCTACCTTGGTATGTGTGCCAAACTGCTGCCTCCTTCTCCTCCCTGTCCAGGAATCTCCCTTGCTCTCTTGCTCTCTCTCTCTCAATCTGCTCATGAAAGTATGAATGATCTTTTCCTCCCTTAATCCAACCCTAAGTGACTTTTGGGTGATCCCTAAATCCAATGGCTGAAATAGATTGAAATCTAGGGCTGAGATTAAATGCTCATTTAAATCTCACTTTCTATTTTTTAGTTCACCCCACTTTAATAAAGACCCACTTAGTCATTTTTTCCAAAGTCACTTTTCCTTTCTAATTTTTCATTGACCTTATAAAAGTCACTTTAAAATTAGACTTTAGTAACTTTATCACTTAAAGTCACTTTTAAATTAGATTTGACTTTATAAAAATTATAAAGTCACTTTAGGAGAAAAATTAAATTCTTTTGGACACTTTTCCCTAGGCCAAAGATCAAAGCCTAAGGGAACCACCTGTCCTTCGGTACCAAATTTCAACATCAAATTTCTAAATTCTAAGAAAATGAAAATCTGAGGCTCAAGGAATCTTTTAGATTCCTCAAAGATTCCCTCCTCCAGGTCCTCTTCAAATCGGCTACTTAGATCAGGAAACTAACTACGCCAACAGGTTCGTGTCGCTGAGAGGTGTAAGATCGACATAAAGTTTGTCCAATTTGGACACTGCAAAAATTTCATCCTCCTGGAAATTTTGCTCAGTCACGGTTTCACCTGCATAAAAATTAATAAAAAAATGACTCCGCCTCGTTTTCCGTGCCTGCTCCTAGTTCCTCCATCTACCCCCGTGCACTGAGAAAACTGGGTTCTTATAAAAACTTTTGGGCAGATATTCCAATGAATTAGTTTGGCATGTTGGTAAAATAGGAAAATGGTTGAGGGGTTGAGGGATCAAATCCCGCCCCTCCCTATTTTAACACATTATGGTTTTTTGTGTTTTAAATTGAGCCAATTTGTATTAAATTTTGGGTTGTTGTTTATGGTTGTTACAATTAAATGTGGTGCATTAAAATTTGGTTATGTTGGTACTGTTCTTCATGGGTTCATTCATGGGGCCGCCCAGTGGGGGCCGGCCCACGTGGGTCGGGCGTGTTCAATCCCCGCCGGCCTCCTTATTAACGTATGGTGTATAGAAGCATGGGGTGGTGGGGGTGGTGGCCCACCACCTCTCTTATATTTTTTTATTTTTTTTAATCATAAGAAAGCCTTTTTCGAAATCCGAAATTTGGACGGAAGGAGTCTTTTTAACGAGGAAGCAATTTTGTCTGGAATCCGGCAGGAGTTGGCCAGATTCCGTCCGCCAGAAAACTTCAACATTGTGTCTTCATTAAGCCTGCCCAATCAGCAAAAGTCAACCAGAACTTTGATTGCCTCTAACTTTCGCATACGAGCTCGGTTTGACGAACCGTTTGCACCATTACGATCAGGACGACAAGATCTACACTCTAGTCCTAGTTTGAAAACATTCTGATCACTTTGATTTTTGAGCTTCCATAAGCCCTCTTTGTCCTCTGTGTGTCTCTAGAGCCACGTGGATCAAGGATTCCATCTCTTCTTCCATGGCTTGCTCCCACTTCTTCCTATTTTGTATCTGCATTGCTTCTTCATATCTTTCTGGTTCACCAAAATTGGCCAACAGTACATAATATAATGAAGGAGAGTATCGTCCAGGGGGTCTACTTATCCTAGTAGATCTTCTAACACCACATTCAAGTGTTTGAGGTGATTGTTTTTGTTGTGGTTGTTGATCATTAAGATTTTCAGACACCTTTACATTTTATGTGATCTCATCAAGCACTGCATATTCTTTGTTTTCCTTTTTATGTTTCTTTTCCTGCATCTAATCCTTATAGAAAACCTTTTCATTGAATATGTCATCTCTACTCCTAATTATTTTGTGATTTTCATAATAATATAAGTGATAGCCAAACTCATTAACACCATATCTCATAAAGGTTCATTTATTTAATTTTGCCTCAAGGTTTGTTCTATTTTCTTTATTAATGTGGACAAAGGATTCACAACTGAAAGTCTTTAAAAATGAGTAGTTTACCTTTTTACATGTCCAGGCCTCCTCTGGAATATCACCATCCAAAGAACTTGAAGGTCCTCTATTTATTAGATAGGCAGTAGTATCTACAGCATCTTCCCAAAATTGTAAGGGAAATCTTGCATGCAATCTCATGCACCTTCTAAGCTCCATGATTGTCTTGTTCATCCTTTTTGACGCACCATTTTCCTATGGCATTCCTGGAACTGTCTTCTCTCTGTGAATTCCATGCTTTGAACAGTAGTTATCAAACTCTTTGTTGCAATATTCACCTTCGTTATCTGATATGAGACACTTTAACTTCTTTCCTATATCGTTCTCAACCAAAGGTTTCCATTTCTTGAAAGTACCAAATACATCATATTTATTCTGAATATAACAAATCTAGGTTTTTCTAGTTGCATCATCAATAAAAGTAACATAATAGCAAGAACCACCAAGAGATTATATTTGAGCTGGTCCCCATACATCTCTATGCACACACTCTAATTTTTCTCTCTTTTTTTCCTTCCCAACTCTGATAAGTTTGACTCTCTACTATTTTCCATAAACACAATTCTCACAGAAATCAAAATCAACATGGTAACAAATTTCTTGCGTGAATAATTTGCATCTCTTTCTCACTCATGTTCCCAAAACTATGATGCCACAATGTTGTATATTCTCATGTGGAGGTTAAAAAATTAACAAAATTAGAAATACCATTTCATAAATAAAATGCACCAACCTTTTCTCCTTTTTCTAATACCACAGCTCCTTTAGTGACCTTCTATGTTTTGTCTGTGAATGTAGTTACACAGCATTCACCACCTAACTACCTTGTTGAAACTAGATTTTTCTTCAGATCTGGAACATGCCTTACCTCCTTCAATAGCCATTGGTTTCCATTTTTTTGCTTTATAAAAACCTTACACATTCCAATGATTTTACAGGGTTTATCATCACCCAAACGAACATGTCCAAAACATCCTTCACAGTACCTCAGGATGGCTTCTTTGTTCTTCATTTAATACACTGATGCGTGCATGGGAAAATCAGAGGTAGCTTTCTCAGCTTAAGGCAGGCCCAACACTCTTCCTTGCAAAATCATGGTCCTTTCAGTGTTGACCAAATGATCTCTGCATTCGCCATTACTTCTGTGACACCAACCTCTTTTGTGCTCATTTACTCAGTTGTCGACTCAACCATCCTTCATACACCTCTTTGCTTTCACACTCACCATAACTTTTAATAAAACGATGTTACAATATTACTAAATTTTGATGCCTTCATCTCCTTCTTTCTTAGCCCCTTTTTCTGTTTCCCCTCCTTAGCACCGTTTCATGTGACTAGTGGCTTCATATTCCACCATGCTACAATTTTGGGGCACTCCACATATCATAACTTCTTATTATTTTTTTGTTATGAAAACGAGAGATTATGATATTTTGAGCCCCTTTTGGTTAGCGTCTCTTGTTTTTCACCATGGGACCAAGTGCCAGGACCAGTGGCATATCTTTTAGGTGTTAATCCCTTTAGGACCTGTTGGGGGGCTGTCTCCTTGTATTCTAGCATTGCGCCCTTGGTTCTCTGGCTTACACGACCAAGCACTACCACATCAAAGCTCCCTCTATCGGTACTTCCTCTTAATTCAATTACAAAGAAGTTCTAAAATTTCTAGCCTCTGAAATATATCCCACGTGGCATCTTCATAGCACTTTAGGTGCTAAGGTCTTCCTTATGCCATTGGTTCTATCGGTTTCCTCATGACAAACGCTAATTACCATCGGAGCCCCTTTCATCGTAACTTTCCTCCTAAAGCATTTACATTGAGTTATGAGATGTACAACCGCTTAAATACTTCATAGCACTTAATTTCTAACACTGCTTTACACCCTTGGTTCTTTGGGTCTCCCACAACCATGTGCTAGTCTCATCGAAGCCCCTTTCATCGGATCGGAACTTTTTCAAAAGGATTCAATAAGAGGTTACAAAATACTGACCCCAAATGTTTCAACCTCCGAGATGATGTAATGTTGAAGTAATCATCTCCACATGGCATCTCCTTAATAGTGACACGTGTCATCGGGATTTGCCCCATTAGGCCACCAAAAATGTCAAACCAAGCTGCCATGTGTGCACCGTACAGCCACGTCATTTTCCACTTTAGCTCCCTAGGGCCAATCATCTGTTACCATGTATCTAGTCTTTAGGATAGATAAAGGGTCCCTTCAACCCTTGGTTTTGCAATGAATTTATTTGTTAATTCCTCTTCCTCACAAACCTCGGCGCTTATAATGAATTTCAATTGTTAAGGAGTTACAAGGTTCTGACCTTCGATCTTCCCTCCTCCGATGTTTTGAGCCTTTCAATATTCCCTCTGCTCTGAGGTCCTGATATGCCTTCCTATGCCATCTGCTCCGATCTCCTATATGATATGCTCAATCCTTCCTATATTGGGTATCGAAGCTTTGAGCCTTCTAATATTGAGCCTTTCCAAATTCGACTCCCAATGTTCTGTGGTCCCGAGGTTCCGATTTTTCAACCTTCGATATTTCACCTTCCGAACTCTTTCCTGCTGTAGTATTCGCCCTTCCAATCTCCGAACTTCCAACTTGCTCCAATATTTCGGGTTCCGAAATCTCTAGGGGCCGAAATTCAGCCTGTTGAGGACTTCAAGACCCTAACTTTGGAAATCAATAACTTTTGATCACGATGGCCATTCCCAGACTTCCACATACTGTTGGAAATATATTTTAGAGAAATTTCCACTGGAGAAGGTTTGATGTAATGTTTTATCCCACCTGTTACCTGAAAAATGTTTGTAAACTCTCTACAATTTTTTCCACCTTGGCTCTTCTTCTTCTGCCTAGAACCTACTCTTCAGAGGCATTTTGCAAGGTTCCACATACTATTAGAGAGATTTTTCATAGCACTAACTAATTGTTCTAGCTCCAAGAATATCTGATTTTATCTCTTGAGGCGGAAACTCCTCCAAATTCTGGGACTCGCGACCATCATAGTCATATTTTTATGGCTTCTCCAATAAGCCTGCTAGTGTGATGATTCTCTACAAGACAGTGAAGCAACCATAGGATGGATTCCAAACCATCATAGTCATTAGTTTATGGCTTCTCCAATAAGCCTACTACTATGATGATTCTCTACAAAGCACTACAGCAACCATGGGACTCCCCCTGAGCTTGACACATCAAGCACATCAAACTATCCCACTTACCATCACAGCTAGGCTAGGGAACATCAAAGCTAACATTTGTTGCCATCAATGCCAACATTCTTGCCAACAGTTGGACAATGCCAACTGCCCAACACATCTCCCAACATGATTGTTGACATCAATGCCAACACACTTGCAGCCACTAGCGATCCAGACAATGCCAAATGTACAACAATCTCCCCATTTGGCATTTATGGCAACACCTACTACCTCATTACTTATTTACTTTGATGACCAATCCTCATGCTACTTCCACACTTCTCTTGCATGAGCCGCCAATGCCTTTCTCTCCTCTACATGGGCCATCACAGCTTCTCCAAAAATTCTCTCCCCTTTGACATCAATGGAAAAGGGCTATAAGCTGCTTCTTCTCCCCCACGCAATCATCGACAGTCAATAACAAGGGTCTAGCTGCTGATGTACATTCTTCTCTACATACTTCTCTTCAAGGACTAATTGTTGCTACTCCATAATCTGGACATGTGTGGTATTCTCCCCCTGAACATATATTGTCTTTGATTTGAATGCCTCTAGTTATAAATCCAATAGGTTATTGGCTGAATACTTCTCTTGCCAATGCATATTTTGTATTAGTTAAAAAGAAAAATGATACCAATTAAATTTCTCATGGTATTTTTGTTGCTGCAAATACCAATCAATGATAATTCATTTCAGCATGTTGATACCACGGCTTCATCCTCTATGTTCACTTCTCTTGATCTTCTCAAACACTTCTTCTCCCTTGAGGGCATACCTCCTATGATCTCCTGCAACTGCTTCCTGGCCTCTTCATGGAGACTGGTCCTGTGGACCTAACATAACTATGGGCTTCCTGTCCTTCCATACTTTTGATACAAACCATCTTCTTTTCTCACAACATAAAGTGTTTTAGTGTATTCCCCCTAAACTCATGTTGGTTGCACTCCCCCTCTCCTTTTTAATGTTGATACATTTAAAACAAACCAATTTATTCTTGTAATCAGAAAGAAAGTGCAACTATACCTTCAATAATCAGATGCAAGTTTTGTTCATTCTTTTTAGATTCCTACATTTGACTTATTCGAACTCCCTTGAGGCCATTCTCTTGCTTTACTGAAGATAAGCAAGGGATGTACTCCCCCTAAGCAGATCATCCTACTTCTTCCAAATTCTCAAAGGTCGAGTCCTGACTAAAGCATTACTCTCCCAATTCTTCTTTTCCCATGTTTGGGCTTTCTCTCGATTTCACATGACTAGAGGAAAATTCTCTTTCAACTCCTCTTTATTCACCCAATCCTCCTGTTTCTTCCTTTCCTTAACTGAATCTTGTGCTCATTATAGCTTGTGATTTATTGTAGCAGCTACAACCACCCTTCATAATTTTTCCTTCACTTTGTTTTGGAGCCTTCCCCTTAAAATATTAGTAGCTTCTCTTTCACTGCTCAGGTACATGTATCTTCATTTGAATTTACCTTTCTCATTACATCTTGTGTTTTCTTACTTTCTTTTTCGTCTAACCACAAGCTAACCCTGTGACTTGGTTGCAATCTGGTTCTTGCACTACTTTGATGATCTGTGCAAACTTTGAGGGAAACCATCCTTGCTCTCAAGAAATGCGCAGTGTAACCCAGCAGTGAGCTTCGGCTCCAAAATTGCGCAAACCCAGCTAGCATCTTGTTTTCATCTGGGAAACTATGCAGAGTAGTCCAAGCCATCAAGTGAGCCATCAGCTCCAAAATTGCATAGAGCCAGCTAACCTCCAGCCTTCAGTCCAAGAATTGCGCAGTCCAAAACTGTAGTGAGCACTCAAGTCTAGAATTGTGCAGAGCTAGCTGACAACCTGCCTTCAACTGGGAAATTACGCAAAGCCTGAGAGGCAACCCAGAGCCACTCCTCCCAGAAATTGCACAGAACCATATTGTGCTCAGAAACTATCAGTGCATGACCCAAAGAGTTGCTCGGTCCTCCCCATGATTGTGCAATCTTTCTAGGTAGTGCATGGCAGGGTTCCCGAAAAGCAGGAAGCTAAGAGGAAAAAAATCCTTGGGAAGTACGGAATCTATTATTAGCTTCCCGAAGGTGACACATTTCCATCTTTAGAAGTTTTTGCTAAGTGTCGTTGTTGTCCTCGATCTCAAGCATACGCATCATGAACTCCATTTTGCTCAAATATATGTAATGGACACCTCTAGAGCTCACTTATACATTCGATCATCAAGATCTAGCTTCCTTAGGAGATCAAGGAGCCTTCGGAGCATTGTCATCGCTTTTCGGGGTGAGTTTTTCTTTTATCGCCTTACGCCGCTTTTTCTGTCATTTTTGCTTGTTTAGCTTGTGAGAGTGTTGTTTCACTCATTTTGTTGAACATTCGCTAGAATTTTAACTTTTTTTAGCTTGTAGAATTATTTTTTCAAGTTATACATTGCCTTCCCCAATTTTCGCATGAGTTTTCCTATTTTTGCACCAACGGTCGTCGTTGTGGCGACTCCCTTCACATGCTTCGTGTTCCTTCGGTTTGATCCATTACTGAATTTGTTTTACATGCATACATCTACACTTATTCATATCTTCACTCATCCTTACATCATCCTTTATATATGCCTGTTTGCACACTCTCCATGGACAAATCTGGGCTCCCCCTGCCCAAGTCTCACATTCACTTGTATGCACTATGCAATCTAGCCACTCAAGGCCTCTGCCTTGGCTTCTGGAATTGCACTGCATACTATTACAGGTTGCATACTATTATAGGCTGCGTACTATTACAGACTACATACTATTCAGGTTGAATAATATTACAGGCTTCTAAGGGACACACTTCCTTTTACCATCTGTGTGTTAGAACCCCCATGCATCTCACTTGACTCATTGCAAGGTCACACACTTGATTCTAACAAAGTTATCATACTTATCTTTGCGCACTACCGGAGTCAAGGCACTATTGTACTACCCACTGCCGGGACTCCTACTCCAAATAGTCTGAGGTCTAGTTAGGACTTCTTACCAAGGAGATCCCCTAAAATTTTGCTGGGTCCAGCACCATCAACATTTCTCGCACTAAAAGGAGGGCCAGATGACAATATGAGTCCTTAAACTCTGTTCCAAATCTCTACACATCATTCATGACTTACATTACAATCATACCTCCAGCATGTTTTTCTAATGCAGAATATTTCAAAGTATCGGAGGACGTTCTTGATGACTTTTCATGCCTTAAATAAGACGGTGAAGGTGGAGCAGCCCTGCTAAGGCACGGAGTTGCCTTCGCAGGATTCTACCATAGGAATGAATTCCGCTCGGATAAGATGGCCTGTGGGTTGTTCGCTTACACATTTGAAAGGCTCGTACATCAATGGTGTCACACATTTCCCGTAGCCTCCATTCACTCTTTCAATCACATGATCAAAGAGTTAGGTCATGCTTTCTATCATTATGACCGTCAAGCACTCAAAAAAAATGGAATTAAGGAAAGCACCTGATGAATCCATTGTGCGATTTTGGGATCGCTCTGTAATCTTGCTTTTCAAATCCCCGAAGATGAAGTTGATTGGAAATTTCTTAGGGAACGGTTTTAGTATCTTCTTCACGTATCTGAAAATCCTCACAAGTTAGAATCATTTGAACCCCTCCCAGCATACCTTGGTGTTAGAGCTTCCAAATCTAAGACAGACAAGGTTTTTGTCACAGGTGACCCATCATCTGCTCCTCATCAAACAACTCTAGCTCTGCAGGACGAGGTGGGAGAAGTTGCGAACCCATCTGTTGAACCATCACCTCCTCCCACCCCACCTGCTCTGGATATCTGCGCAGATGTGGACTACAAGCCTGTTGGTTGTCACGTGGACTTGTTTTCTCAACCTCCATCCTCTCGTTCTATTGATCCTCCGGATTTTGGTGTCTTGTGTTCGTCCATTCTGGGCTCCGCATGTGATGTTCATAAGGATCAAGTTGTCGACGGAGTTGGTGTTGAGCAGCAAACCTGCATTGTCATTTTTATGAGTATACATGGGAATCTGAAGAAGAACTTGCAGTGAAGAATGACCTCCTTCTGTTTGCACCTCGTCCTCTCTATCCTGACATTTTATGTGATCCTGCCATTTCTAATTTGTCTTGTGAAAACTCATTCCTGGATGTTTCTCTTTCTGATCATTCAAAGGACACACAGAATGTCAATCCATCATTTGATTGTGGAGAGGAAGAATCTTTCCTTCCGAATCCACTCATTCTATCATATTTCATTTCTGAAAATTCAGAGGGTGAAAATTTTTGTTTCTCATCTACCCCTTTGTATGATTTGTCAGATCGTGAGGATGCCAATATACATCCCAAATTTTTTGATCATGGTTGTCGTGATCTCTTCACTCCCTCATTCGATCACAATTATGATTCACGTGTTGTTGATCTTTCCAAGCCACCGGTCTTTGATGATCTACCCATTGACGAAGTGGAAACCCCACAAATTGTCGAGGCAATTCAACCCAAGTTGATGGTTATGTCAGGTCATTGTTGTCTTGAGGTTAGTTCTCCCAATCAGAAACCTGTTGAAACACCCCAGGCTCCTCATCACTCTCTCGTGCACATTGAAAATCAATCTGATCTGAACATTTCACATCCTCCACCAGAATCACACGATCCTATCGCTCATGCATTGGAGGAGTCATATGTAGCAATTCATGTTGTGAAGCAAAATTTTTCTTCTTTATGCATGTTTTCTCATCTGCAAAGATCAAAAGGGTGTACACGCTTGTTGTCTACGCACAGTGCATTGTCACACCATGGTACGTCCACAAAGTGTCTATCATGTGCTTTCACTTTTTTCTTTTCTGTGGATGCATTCAAACTTCAAGCATGTTGGTTTTCATTGTTTTATCTTTCTTGCATGTTAGTTTTCCTGAACATCTTTCGGGACAGCCATTCCTTCACCAACATGGGCCAACCAATGTGCTAGTGGCTACATTGGAAGTATCACTTCACGTGAGAAGGCCCATGCACTATTTAGATTAGGAGTAGGATTAGTCTTTACTTTATTGTTTGCTTTTCTTTCATGTTTTTCTTTGCTTACTCATTTTGCTTTTGTTTTGCTTCTTTCCTTTTCTTGCTTGCTTGTTCCTTTGTTTTGCACCCATAGGTTCAGCTCCCCATAAAATTGTGTTTGGCTCTTGAAACAAGCCGAGTGAAGTACAAGAGGACTTATACAACAATCAACATTTGGTTATCTATTATCTCCTCTCTTTATGAAGATCTTGCGTTCTTCAGTCAATGATACCCTGATGGAAAATACATTATGTTTAGAGTGAGTCTTGGTGAAAACACAATGCTTGCACTTTTAACTAGTACCGCCTACTCTAATCAGTTTTTCTATATTCAGTTAACCCTTGTCAACTCAATCAAGTAGAGTAAGGTGAGGGGGAAAACCTTAACAAGTATGTCAAAGGTATATATAACATACTTCTTTGAAGGGACAACCTCAATAAGTTCAAATACCTCTTCTGCCTCATGAAACTAAATAAGTGCCTATGCACAATTCTCTGAAAAATGAAAAATGAAAACTCAAAAAATAAAATAAGGAAAAAGGAGAGAAAGGCTTCTTGCACAGAGAGGTGAAGCAAGCAACTCCGTCAGGCTACTGTCCAGGCTCACTGGCAGCGGAGCAATGCTTGTGTTCCTGAAGTGACTACGTCGGGGTACTGTCTAGGCTTGTTGGTAGTGGAGCAACGCCAGAGATGAAACTAAAAATATGATAGACTACATTACTTGTGCATTAATATACCCCTCATCCCCAATCAAAACAACTCAGTTGACTTGGCTTGGTATGTGTGATGACCGATCAAGAGAATGGCAGGTACTATATCTTTAACTCAAGCTAGTGAGGAATCCATGATGATCAAAGAATCAAACAATACTTCAGGAGGAGTTAGACTCACTTTACACTAGACAAGGTCCATACAGAGAGCTGAAGTTCTACCAGCGTGTCCCCAATATTGTAGCGGCTACAACCACCCTCCAAAATTTTTCCTTCACTTCGTTTTGCAGCCTTCCTCCTTAAAATATAAGCGTCTTGTCTTGCACAGCTCAAGTAATTGTGTTTTCATTTGAATTTATCTTTTGCTTTACAACTTGTGTTTTCTTACTTGATTTGTCGTCTAACCACAAGTTGATCCCCGTGACTTGGTTGCAATCTAGTTCTTGCACTACCTTGATGATATACGCAATCCTTGAGGGCAACCATCCTTGCTCTCAAGAAATGCGCAATGCAACCCAGTAGTGAGCTTCGGCTCCAGAATTGCATAGACCCAACTGGCAGCTTGTCTTCAGCTAGGAAACTGTGCAAGGTAGTCCAAGCCATCAAGTGAACCTTCAACTTGATAATTGTGCAGAGCCATTTGACAGCCAACCTTCAATCCAGGAATTGCGTAGTCCAAACCCACAGTGAGCACTCAATTCAAGAATTGTGCAGAGCCAATTGATAGCCTGCCTTTAGTTGGGAAATTTCACAAAGCCTGAGAGGCAGCCCAGAGCCACTCAGCCCATAAATTACGCAGAACCATACTATGCTCAGAAAATTCCATTGCATGAACGAGAGATTTGCCCGGTCCTCCCCAAGACTGTGCAATATTTCCGGGCAGTGCATGGCAGGGTTCCCAAAAATCAAGAAGCTAAGAGGAAAAACATCCATGGGAAGTAGGGAATCTATTATTAGCTTCCCAAAGGTGACACATTTCCAAATTTAGAAGTTTCTGCTAAGTATCGTTGTTGTCCTTGATATCAAGCATACGTGTCATGAACTCTGTTTTACTCAAATATATGTAATGGATGCCTCTAGAGCTCACTTATACATTCAATCATCAATCTCTAGCTTCCCTAGGAGATCAAGAATCCTTCGGAGCATTGTCATCGCTTTTTAGGGTGAGTTTTTCTTTTATCGCCTTATGTTGCTTTTTATATCACTTCTTCTTGTTTAGATAGTGAGAGTGTTATTTCAGTCATTTTATTGAATGGTTGTTGGCATGTTAATTTGTTTTAGCTTGAAGAAGTGTTGTTTCAAGTTATACATTGCCTTCCCCAAGTGTCACATGAGTTTTCATGTTTTCGCACCAATAGTCCTCGTTGCGGCGACTCCCTTCATATGCTTCGTGTTCCTTCGGTTTGATCCATTGCTGCACTTGTTTTACATGCATACATCTACACTTAGTCATATCTGCAATCATCCTTACATCATCCTTCAGATCTGCACGTTTGCACTTTCTCCATGGACAGATTTGGGCTCCCCCTACCCGGGTTTCACATTCACTTGCATGCATTGCGCAATCTGGAAACTCAAGGCCTCTGCCTTGGCTTTTGGAATTGCACAGAGGTTGTCCTAGGCTGGCTCCAACTGCGTAGTTCTAGGAACCAATCTCCTAGCTTGGGCACTGAGACAGTGCAATGTGCAGTCTCTCCCAAGCCTTGTCCCAGATTGAACTGTGCATTGCGCAATTCTAGTCAGTAGGCTTCCACACTGAATGTCAGGACTGCATAGTGCGCAGTTCCCACAGTCATTCAGTCACCCCTTGTCAATCAAAACTACATATTTCCTCTCATCAGATGCCCTGGTTATTGCTTGATCATGCTGTAAAGTTAGATTTGTAAGAGCTAATGTTTGCTTTCCATGAGTGTTTGTTTTGTCCCACATGTACCACACTCGTGAAGCACTTCTCTCCAACAGTAATTGTACCATAGAACCAAAGAGAATTTCTTCAAGAGAAACCACTGAAAGCAGTACTGGGGAAGTAGTTGAGAAAGCATCAGTTTACTTTCCAATATATGCAGATGCCCAACTGTTTACAGAAAAGGAATCAACACTAACATGGCAGCAAAACCAACAGCAATGGCAGAAGGCAGCAAGCCAGTACAGGATCAGGGAAAGAGGAAATCACTGACATAATAGAGGGAGGAAAAAGTTGCAAAGTGAAAGCGCATTCAGTCTTCATGCAGGCAGATTTGACAGTAGAATCAAAAGGAAGCACAAGACACAGACAGCAGAGCAGAGGAAGAGAAAAGAGTAGAGCTTGTAGGTAGCATAACTGAGATCGCAGTAAGAAAAATGAGAGTCGAAGGAAGAAATGGAGCTGAGAAGCAGAAACAGGAAGAAGAATAAAGGCAAGGCGCAATGACAGAGCAACAGCGCTAATATAATTTGATGAGTTGGAACAGCCAACAGCTGAAGAAGAGAATGAACAGATGCAAGTTCCCTCACCAAATCTAAGCACAAGAACCAAGCTTGGCTAGAGGTCGACATGTACATGGACCAGTTGATGTGTGAGGCCACCAATGATTAATTTCATTTGAGCACAGACAACATGAAAACATACATTAGTGGTCCTGCCACACTCAAGACAACATTGCACATGCTTCAGGATGATATGGACAAAGGTTCCAATACCACATGCCCAGATGCCATGGAGGCAAGAGTCCGCTTTCAGCAAGACAGCATCAAGCAGTTTGGGGAAATCACACCACAATACCAAGATTTGCATCAATACATGACCGAGTAGCATCAAGTGGATGTTGTGGAATTGGTATTTCCCAAAAACTCAGAGTCTTAGTGTTTTGTCTTGTTAGGTTGTCTCTAGCCTATTTTTTCTCACATGGGTACATGTGGAAAATTGTATTATTGTAAATATGTTGTAAGTGAAATTCCAAGTGTCACTAGTGGAATGTGAACAGTCACTATGTAATGTGAAGATTCATGAGGGTAGTCCAAGAGTCAAAGGGGAATGTCAAGGGTCACCCCAATCTTTGCTATATATAAAACCTCATAACTCATAGAACAGGCTTTTGGGAGCCAATCTTTTGGCTAGGCATTGTTTAGAGAAGGCTTGGAGAGTATTGTGACGAGACTTAGATTCTCCATGGCATAGAGCGAGTACATCTTTTTGGAGGAGCAGGCAGTGTTGATTGTAATGTTCCATTATTGGGGCTAGTGGTTTTCAATGGTGTATGTATGGATGGAACTTTCACTTAATATTTATAACTGAGCCAGCAGGTTTTCATGTATATGTTTTTATTGTAGTTCAACTATTCTAGTTACTTCATAAATGTATGTTATTTCACTTATGCATTTGTGTATGAATTATTTTGTATATGATTGTATGAATATTTTTGAAGACATGTTGTTGTATTAACTCGTCACTTTGGATTGTGGACAATTTCGCTTCCATCCCGTGATGTCATTCAGCTTGTGTGTTCCTTCAGGCTGCATACTATTACAGGATTCTAAGGGAAACACTTCCTTTTCCCCTCTATGTTTGAAGCCCCATGCATCTTAATTGACTCGCTGCAAGGCCACACACTTGCTTCCGACAAAGTTATCATACTTACCTATGCACGCTACCACAGTCAAGGCACTATTGTACTACCCACTGTTGGGACTCCTACTCCAAACAGCCTGAGGTCTAGTTGGGACTTCTTGCTGGGGAGATCCCTTGACATGATGGAGGGTCCAGCACCATCAACACAATTACAGAGGGCTCTTTTCCTCCTTTATTTTACAAGACCTTTTGATACTGAGCACCATAGATAAAATTGTATTCCTCTACTCCACTATTTCTTCTTGTCTTCAAATCCAGAGTTGTTACATTCGTAGGCATACGCTAATAAGCATGCCATTTCTTTCCATATATGCAGTGTGCTTCTTTAATCCCAAAGTTCCCATAGTTGTAGCATTCGATTTAGCTTAAGAATGGAGCAAAGGACCTGCCATTTTTGCTAGAATTCTTGTCACAGGCTCTACTACTACAATCATGCCTACTCCTGGCTACTTTGTGTGTTCTTGGGTTGCTTCTACCCAACTCTTTTTTTTTTATTACATGCCACCTATAACCTATGGCTTCATGTCCAAAATTATTGTAGGAAAAACAAAAACCATGAAAAGGAGTTTGAGGACTGGAGATACTTTTCCTTTGAGGGCTTTGTCCTTGAGGAGGAAAGGACCTCTGTTGGTTCTTCAAGTGCCTTCCATGATTGTCTGGAATTTTTCCTTTCATTCTTTCTTGCATCTGCCTAGCTCTCTTCAGTTTCTCTACTTGTTGTTGCTTCTTATCCTTCTGCTACTACCTTTTCTTCTCTTGTTGTTGTTGTTGTCCAACAACCTCTTTTTCTTTATTGTTGTTGGAACCTTCAACTACCCTTAATTGGATATTTGACCCTTCAATATTCTCCTTCTTGCTCTCCTCGAGTTTTTGATATTGAGACAACTCTCTATTTGACTTTTCTAAGTCATGTCTCAATGAGACTTCTTCAACTTGTAGTCTCTCACAGTGATCTTCTCTTTCTTCTATCTAAATGGTTAGTCGTCCATTCAATATGCTAGTCTCTTCTTGTTGATCATTTAGATCAACTATTATTTTGCTCAACTTCTCATTCTCAAGCTCATAAATTTTTAATTGTTCCTCTTGCTTGAGATTTGCCTCTGATAGGTCCTTGATCTCCTTTAGAGTAGAGATCAACTTCTTTCTAAAGTAGATCATTTCATTCAGATCCTTCTCTTCACTATCAGAGGTGCTAGCTGAGTCACCACAGAGATCTAAAACCATCTTTGTGTCCATGGAGTCTTCCACGGGTCTAAGGGGTATTCCATCTTCATTACTTCCAGTGATGCCCCTACTCCCTTCACGGGATATACTCTCTTATTCTTTAAAGGATCCCTCATTTGATATTGATACTAAAGTGGGTCTATCTTCATTACTACTACTAGATGCATGGATATCTCTATATTCAAGTGATTCACTTGAACATCTAGATAATGAATGACCTATTGATTTACATTTATCACAAATAAATAACATACCTTCAGATAAACATGGTCTCACTTATGAGACTTCTTCATCATCAACATGAGTGTGATGAGTAGCAACTTCTGCATGTTTTGGTTCATTACTAGAGCAGTAGGACTCCTCAGCTTCTTCTTGCGCCACATGGTTATCTCCTTCATACATACATTTCACTATGTTCAACATTTCTTTAGTTGTCTTGCAATGCCTTAATTTTTCGGCATCTAGCTTATACAACCCTTTCATGATAACCTCCTTGGATTCTTCATTCTACTCACTATTTTCTCCATTCAATACGGAGCGCCATACATCAACATTCAAGGCCAATAAATCAGCTTCCATTCTAACCTTCCAAAATACATAATTTGATCCATTTAAGAATGGAACTCCTTTAGATGTAAGCCAAGTTTGATTATCCATTGTTTCCTTTTGATCTACCTTCTAGTGGTTAAGCTATTCCTGAAGGAACCACGCTCTGATACCAATTGTCAGAAACAATGTTAATACTGAGAGGGGGGTGAATTAGTATTAAGGATAATTTTGACTTTATGTCAATTTTTATTTCTTCATTCAAACTTGGCATCCATTATATGTGAACAACTATTAACAAACCATATCAGTATCCATATCAACCCATACAAACATACACATCATGAGCAGAAAACACATGAAACAACGAGGTTTTACGTGGAAACCCTTTTGGGAAAAAACCACCAATGCTTGTTGTTGATATTGATGTAAAATAAGAGCACCTACTCTATTACATAAATATGTTTGTGAGCCACCACTCACAGGAATCACCAACTCCCTTTGATTGTTTGCTAGCACCCACTAGCAGGAAGCACCAACTCCCTCCATTTCTAAACACTTGTTCAGCTTACCAAAAGCACCATGTGAAGCACCAACTTCACGAATTTGTTGCAAGCACCAACTTGCAGGAGGCACCAACCCCCAAGACTTATCAAGCATCCACTAGAGATGGAAGCACCAACTTCCTGTATGTAAGCTCCAACCCAGACTCAAATAGGAACTCAATGTTCACTGTTATTTGCAGCCACTCTGCTTGATATCATCTTTGTTCTCTACTCACTGTTCTCACTCTATAGAAGCTCACTGATCTACACAACAGAATTCACTCATTGCATCCTATCGCAACACTCTATCTCTTCTCTTCAACAGCATGCACTTCAAAGCTCATCCTTCTATTCCACAAGCTCTCTTGGCCTATTACACCGTAGCACATGCTCTCTCGACCTTCTTCACATAGCACAGGCACCTTCAACCTTTCTCACATAGCATCTGTCAGGTCAGGGTAACTCCAAAATGGGCAAAGAAAAACTGATAGCATAATTCATTAGCTAACTATCATTTATATACATAAATGGGACGGATCAGTTCATCTTCTTGATGACTGTTCGCGTTCCAGTTCACCCATCTGTTGAGGATTAGGTGTCAACATTCCCCCCCTTAATCTGAAGGGATGTTGGTGAGTCCAAGCATCGTTCTGAATCTTTCAAGCTTTTCTCTTCCAAGCGCTTTGGTGAAGATGTCTGCAATTTGCTCGTTTGTGGAACAATGACGGAGATGGATTGTTTTGGCCTCAACATGATGTCGGATCAGATGATATTTAGTATTGATGTGCTTAGTACGATCATGGAACTTTGGGTTCTTGGCCAACTTTATTGCAGAGGTGTTATCAATCATGAGTGGAGTTGATTGTATTTGTTTTACCTGCAAATCTTCAAGAATTTTGCTGAGCCACACAATTTCTTTCGTTGCTTCAGCTGCTGCCACATATTCTGCTTCTGTTGTGGAATCTGCTGGTACTAATTGTTTGCGTGATCTCCAGGAGACAGCTCTTGATCCAAGACTCATAGCATATCCTGAAGTAGATACCCCGGTTTCTTTGTCTCCATCGAAGTCTGAATCAGAGTATCCAATCAAGTTGAAGTCGTCCACCTGTGTATACTTGATTCCAAGGTCTTGAGTTCCCTTCAAGTACCTTAGAACTCTTTTTGCAGCAGACCAATGTCCCTCACAAGGCTTTTGCATAAACCTGGAGAGGATTCCAACAGCAAATGAAATGCCTGGTCTGGTAGTAGTGAGGTAGATGAGACTTCCTACAAGTTGTCTATACTTTGTTGCATCCTCAAATTCTTTTCCTTCAATAGATGTGAGCTTCAAGTTTTGTTCCATTGGAGTAGAAAGAGGATTGCACTCTGTCATGCCAAATCTGTTTAACAAATCTCCAATGTATTTCTTTTGAGAAAGAAATATGGATTTTGGATGTTGGGTTACTTCAATGCCAAGATAGTAATGAACATAGCCCAAATCAGTCATTTCAAAACTTTTTCCTAATTCTTTCTTTATGGATGCAATATAGCTTTCATTGTTCCCTGTCATTAAAAGATCATCTACATATACCACAAGATATACAACTGTTTTGCCAACTTTCTTGACAAATAAAGTTGCATCATCAAGATCAAAATGTTTGAAGTTGAGTTTCAGAAGATGCTCAGTTAGTTTTTCATACCAGGCTCGTGGTGCTTGTTTGAGGCCATACAAGGACTTCAAAAGTTTGCATACTTTGTGTTCATGTCCTTTCACAGCAAATCCTTCAGGCTGGGACATAAAAACATTCTCTTTTAGATCTCCATTCAAGAATGCAGTTTTTACATCCATTTGATGGACTTTCCAACCGTTCTGAGCAGCTAGTGCAAAGAGTGTCCGGATGGTGGCCCATTTTGCTGTGGGGGCAAAAGTTTCCTCATAATCGACCCCTTCCTTCTGTGCAAAACCTTTTGCCACAAGCCTAGCTTTGCGCTTGTCAAGTGAGCCATCAGCTTTGTATTTGTTCTTGTAGACCCACTTGCAGCCAATTGGTTTGGTTCCAAATGGAGGATCAACGAGCTTCCAAGTGCCATTCTTTATGAGGGCATCATACTCCTTCTGCATCGCTTCTTTCCATTCATCATGAGAAGCAGCTTCTTTGAAGGAAGTTGGTTCAAAATCTGTAGACAAGTTCAATTCACAATCATAAGTAACATCCATATCAACAGGTGAATTAGAGTTATCTACATCACCTCCATCTTGTCGGTTTGTATTTCTGGTTCCTGTTTTTCCAATTTCATCAGGATGAACACTTTCAAGTGTCTTTGTCAGCCACTTTGGGGGACCTTTCTGAGATGGTCCAGGCTGCTCTGTTGATTGAGTTGGGACTGAATCAAGATTGAGTCTCCCAATTCTATCAATTACATCACTTAAAGCATCATCCGTTGTTGGAGTTTCATGCAGGGGAGATTGTTCTTCAAAAGAAGATTCCACATGTTGTTCTAGTATAGGAATCCCCCCTTCAAGATGTGGAATCTGATTATCAAATTCTTGAAATGATTTCGTTTTTGCGAATCTATCCAAGCGATCAAGTTGCCACTCAACAACACTGTCAGATTTGGATGATTCAAGAAAAATGACATCTCTAGATACAACAAACTTTTTATTTACTTCATCATAGAGACGGTATGCTTTAGATGTGTTTGAATACCCCAGGAAGATACACTTACGACTTCTAGCACCAAGTTTGTTTCTATGTACCTTTGGTATTAAAGCATAACAGGTGGAACCAAAGATCCTGAGATGTTTTACCGAAGGAACATGTCCATATCACAATTCATAAGGAGTCTTGTTTCTTATAGCACTAGATGGACATCTATTCTTTATATATGCAGCACATAGAACAGCATCAGCCCAAAACATTATCTTTACATTTTTGAAGAAAAGCATGGATCGTACCATATTCAAAATTGTTCTGTTCATTCTTTCAGTTACACCATTCTGTTGAGGATTATAAAGCACAATTGTTTGATGTTTAATCCCATGTTGGCAAAGATAGTGTTCAAATTCATTTGATGTATATTCTTTTCCATTATCAGTGCGAATAGACCCAATATGAGATTGTGCATCATTTTCAATCCATTTATGAAAATTCTTGAATGTTTGAAAAGCATCAGATTTGTTCTTCAATAAATAAACCCAACACATTCTAGTGTAATCATCAATAAATGTCATGATATATTTATTTCCATTTGCAGAAGGAACAGGCATTGGACCACATAAATCTGAATGAATGAGTTCAAGCTTCCTATGTGCTCTTGAATGTGAATCATGAAAAGACTGTTTGCTATGCTTTCCTAGAATGCAAGCATCACATTGCTTATGTTTTCTAGGAATTGTGGGCAAACCAGCAACACCATTTTTCTTTAATAAGCGGAGACTGTCATAGTTTAAATGTCCAAATCTAGCATGCCATAATAAACTTGATGGAAGTGTACCTTCTTCATGATGAGAAATATATGAGAAATGTTGTGCATGAGCAGAGGTTCCTTGCAGTTTAAGGAGTCTTTCTTCTTCTATTCCCCTCATGACCAGTGAGTGGTCAGATGCCTTTCTTACCTCGAGTTTTCCATCAAACATATGAATGGAGTGACCTTGCTGGCAGATGTGAACCAAGGACAGCAAGTTTCTCTTGAGCTATGGGAGATATAGAACATGATCCAGAAGAAAGTCTGGAAGACCAGGCAGTTTAAGCCCGATTGTGCCAAGCCCTGATGGCTTGATTTTTGACTGATCGGCAAAGTATACTGCTCCATCAACATTGTCAGTAAAATCTTCAAAAAAATCTTTCCTATGAGTCATATGACAGGTTGCTCCTAAATCAAGCAACCAATCATTTTTCGAAGAAGCAAGTGAAGCATTAAACAAATCTTCATTTACTCCAATGTTACATTGTGCCTCAATATAGTGAGCGGATTCAGGTGCTTTACCTTTGTCTGTGTCATTAGTTTTACCTTTCTGCTGGTCTCTTCTCTGCTCAATTTTGTCCCATGGTAGCTTGCATGTAGAAGCATCATGTGATCCATTTCGTTTGCAGCGAATGCAATGCAGATCTGCTTTTTCACCTTGAGAATGTCTGCCCCCCCTGCCTCTGAAGTATCTTCCTCTTCCTCTTCGTCCACCTCTTCCTCTTGTAGAATCTTGAGCAGGATGCTTTTCTTTATGAGCAAGGCAAACAGTCTCTTCAGAAGATTCAGGGACTGTTTTCTTTCCAAAGGCTTTCTCTCTTTCAGCAAACTTTTTCACAAGAGACTCAAAGGTTATGTCTTTAAGATTTCCATTTGCTTGTAAAGACTCAAGATAATTGGAGTAGGTAGGATAGAGTGCTTTGAGAAAGACAATAAGAGAGATATCCAGCTCAACCTTAGTGGATTTAATATCATGCATTATAGACTTTATTTCAGATGCAACAGCAAGAGGATCATTATTTTTCAGTTCAAGAGTGAAGAGTTTAATCATGAGCTGAACAACTTCAAGTGCAGAATGTGAATCATAGAGTTCTTTCAGCTTTTGTAAAGCTTCAAAGGCAGTGGAATAGGATGAAATATGACGACTTACTTCTTCATTTACAGATGCTGCGATCAATGCATAGGCTTTGATGTTCTTGTTTTCCCAAATGACAAGTTCTTTATCTGATGTAGGCTGCACAGGGTCTTTGTCTTCTTCTCCAACACACACTCCCTTCCACAACTCATTGTAGATGAGGGTGTGTTTTACCATCCAGGACCATTCAGAATAGTTCTCCTTGCCAGTGAGAACTATTCCGACCATAGAAATGATTGAATGCATTTTGTAAAAAAATACTTCTGCTAAAAAAACTTCTGCTGATAAAAAACTTTTACTGATGTACAGTGAAATTGTACTCAAAAGATTTCTGTGGGAAATAACTTTGGTTGTTTAAAAAATAATCAGTCATTCACCGCAAGCTCTACAAAGTTGGAGCAGCAACGGTATTAACCGCGAGCTCTACAAAGTTGGAGCAGCAACAGTATTACAATTTCAAAGTTCACTGAAAAGACTAAAAAATCACCATAAATCCCTTTGATTCTCTAGACCTGAGCTCATAACCAGATTGACTCTCAGCCCTTACAAAACCCCGGCATTATGGAATAATGTCAGATTACACTCATAAATGATGTACTCACTAAAAAACGTTCAGTGCAAACCATCCCTGTGGGTGTTAACAGCAAGCTCCCAAGAAGCACATAGCAAACTCACACGCCGCAACATAAATGGATTTTAAATCACTAACTCTAGTTAACTGCTTCCCAACAAAACAAGACCGCATGATTTCTAGTCTTCGAAACAGAGCTTCTTCGCTAGTATATAGACAGCAGACTTATCACAAAAAACTGTGCACAGTCAATGCACAAGAAAATGTTACTTCGTTGGTTCTAAGACCGACATTGTGCCCTAAAAGATTGCAGACAGATTTCGCCAGTCCGAAATGGCACAGAACTGTGCTCTAACACAGAACGGTAATGTCTCTCCTGGGCTGGTGTAAAAGAGCCTGGGATTTCTCAAACAAAAACCAATCCATGTACCAATGAAAATAGCGAACCCCAAGCAAAATAATCAAAGATTAAATGCTCGCAACCCACCTTAAAAAAAGATCAAGCTCCACGTCAGAACTCAAACCGTAGATCTACAATAAAGACAAAAATTGATGCTAGAACCCTTCAAGAGATCTTCCCTTCATTTAATGTTCCACCCGCTCAGAGTTTATTGTAGAGAAAACGACTTTCTCAAATCGGCAAATGTATTGTCGAATGTCTTCGCTTCGAAGTTTTGGCTGTAGAGAAGAACCTCACTCATTCGCACTTCCTTGCTTTTGAAGAGCCAAACAGTTTCACGCACCCAAGCTCCTTTCATACATTACATGCCATGCCTCTAAGCTGCTCAGATGCCGGGCGTTGTTGCTGTGGGTAATCGAGAGAGAGGGAGAAAAACGGTATGATAAAAACAATGCGCAGTCTCAGTATAGTTTTACAAGGAATGGGACAGAAAAATATCAAATAGCGCAGGCGTTCAAACCAGGCAGTGCGCAGTCTCAGGACAGAGGACGCAGAGAATCAACATCATTGAGACGCAGGACAGAGGCGCTCAGGATAGAGATAGGAGTTACAATTATTTTTAGAACCTGGGACCTGTGCTCTAATACCATGTCAGGCCAGGGTAACTCCAGAATGGGCAGAGAAAAACTGATTGCATAATTCATTAGCTAACTATCATTTATATACATAAATGGGACGGATCAGTTCAGCTTCTTGATGACTGTTCGCGTTCCAATTCACCCATCTGTTGAGGATTAGGTGTCAACAGCATCACTCTCTCTCGAGGTCTATTTTCTTTGCATATGCACTCTCAACCTCTTCTCTGTATAACTGGCTCACTCAGCCTCACACAAAAATCCACTTACACCCACACAGCTCTCTACTCAACTCTCTGACAATAATGTTGCATACTCCCATCTTACTCTATGGAAATCACTAGTTTTTATCTTCTACCACACTCTGCACAATGTCGTCTTTTCTCCCTATATCCACACTACCCGAGTGTACCTCAGCATGGCTCTCCATTCTATTGTTGCATCTAACTAGGCCACTACTGCCTCATTAAACTCAGAGTATGGGGTCATGAGTGCTTCACCAATTCTCTGTGTGATTATCCATGTTGAGAATTCAATCTCATTGCAACTGTACACTTCATCCGGGGCTCCCATGCTTATTCATGTCTCTTTGAGCTTGATTGTACCTCAATATGGCTTCCATGTTCTTCATTTAATACACTGAGTGTTATAACATCATTTATCACCTTTATATACTTGATGCTCTGAGTCATGGCCTTAGGTAGCCCTTTCCCTTCAAACTTGGTCTAATTATTAAAAAACATTATTTTAAATTCCATACATGACTCTGCCCTTCCACAAACGTGTGCACACGTGGGTTCAGCTATACCCAACCTGCGTATATGATTTGAAATATGAAAAAAATATAAAAACCCTATTTTTGGGAGAGGTTTACGGTTTACATTGGAAGCCTACCTATAGGAGCTCGTGGCCTAACTATATCCCAACTGAAAAAATTATTTTTAGGTGATATAAATACACCTCATGGGGAAGGCCTAAGGGGAGAGAAAGATAGGATATTGACATTATATCCAATTAGTCCCTGATCAAGTCTGATTTATCCTTGTGCCTCCTGCACTCCCAGCTATAGGAAACCCTTGTTTCCTCATAGATATGTCCATCTCCTTTATATGGAATCCATGTGTATGCATTTGAAAGAGGATTGTTGAGGCTTGGGCTGGATGAATCCGGAGGAAGGTTTCGCTTGGAGTCATGGACGAATCAAGTTGTATTCTTCCACATTCTTTTGCAGTCATCAATAAATAAGCTTTGTCTTGTTCCTGATGTTATGATCTTAATGCTTTAATTCATGTTATAATCTAATGATGTATGATTTCATGTTTTATATTTATATGCTTATATGATCTAACATCTATATCATGAACATGCTTTGAACTACTGCTAGTATATATTCTTTTCTTGAATGAGTTGCAGGTTTTGAAGCATTGGAGGAAGCAAAGGGTTTGGACACCATTAGGCCACTGAAAATTTCGAATCAAGCCACCACGTGAGCATCGTACAGCCACGTCATGTTGACGTCATTAGCCACTTCAACTCCCCAGGGCCAATCATCTACTGCCACTTATCCAGTCTTGAGGAGAGAGAAAGGGTCCCTTCAAGCCTTGGTTTCACGATGAATTTCTTTGTTAATTCCTCTTCCTCGCAAACCACAATGCTTATAATGAATTTCAATTGTTAATGAGTTACAAGGTTCTGAACTTCAATATTCCTTCCTCTGATGTTCTGAGCCTTCTGATATGCCCTATGCTTTGAGGTTCTGATATGCCTTCCTATGAAATTTGCTCCGATCTCTGATATGATCTGCTTAGTTCTTCCGATATTGGGTCTTGATGCTCTGAGCCTTCTAATATCAGGCCTTTCAAAATTTGGCTCTCGATGTTCTGTGGTCCTGAGGTTCCAAACCTCTAAGGTTCTGATTTTCCGACCTCCGATATTTCACCTTCAGAATTTTTTCATGTTGCAGTATTTGCCCTTTCGATCTTTGAACTGCTCCAATATTTCAGGTTCTGAAATCTCTAGGGGCCGAAATTCAACTTGTTGAGGACTTCAAGACCCTAACTTCAGCAGTCAATAAATTTTGATCTTGATGGCCATTCCTGGACTTCCACATACCGTTGGAAATATCTTTCAAAGAAATTTCCAGTGGAGAAGGTACGATGTAGTCTTTGATCCCATCTGCTACCAGAAAATGGTTGCAAACTATCTGCCATTCTTTCCACCTTGGTTCTTCTTATTCTATCTAGAACCTGCTCTTTGGAGGCATTTTGCAAGGTTCCACGTACTTTTGGAGAGATCTTTCAGAGCACTAACCAATTGTGCCAACTCCAATAATATATTAGCTGATCTCTTGAGGCAAAACTTCCTCCAAATTCTGGGACCCCCAACCATCATATTCATCTTTTTATGGCTTCTCCAATAAGCCTGCTATTGTGATGATTCTCTACAAGAGACTACAGCAACCGTGGGATGGATTCCAAACCACCATAGTCATCATTTTATCGCTTCTACAATAATCCTACTACAATGATGATTCTCTACAGAGCACTGAAGCAACCATGGGGCTCCCCCTAAGCTTGACACATCAAGCACATCAAACTATCCCAATTCCCATCACATCTAGGCTAGGTAACATCAAACCTAACATATGTTTCCACAAACATCCATGTTATCTGGTTGAAATTAATGCCAACTTCCCAACACACACCCTACATGATTGTTAACATCAATGCCAACACACTTGCAGCCACTAGCCATCCAGACAATGACAATTATCCAACAAATTAAAGGTTGACAATGATGAGCAGTGGAAACTCAAATCATTGTAAAAGTCATGAGCTAGGCTGCATTTTCGAAGGGATTTGACACCCTCAACTTCCTGGAAAAAAACATCAAGCGAGCATGAAATGTAAGTGAGCGTGAAATGTAAGCGAGCGAGTTCAAGAATACAAGTGAGCAATAAATTCAAGAAAGTAAGTTCAAGTAAATTCATTTGAGATTAAGTGAGTGAGTTCATATGGATCAAAGTATTCAATTGTTATATTTCCTAGATACCCTATAATAAACAATGAATATAACACAATCATCATGCACAAAAATACTCTCTATTCAATGGTAACTTGTCTTAAAGTAAAACAATTTGAAGTTGATCTTCTTCAAACTCAAATTCAACTTCTTCAAGATTAACTTCAAAAAAATAATTTTGAAGTAATAATGATTCATAACAAACCTCTTTTTGAGGAGTAAAATGATCATCAAGATGATGAAGATGAGGATTTTGATCCACTCAGCAATACAACTACCAGTGTATAAGATGATGAATTTTTACATGATCAAACTCAACCTTCTTTTTCCAAGCCAATCATTAAACCTTGGGAGGAAATATAGTGCAACAAAAATTGACATGGATTAGGATATGACAAAGATGGCAACACTTTTCATATTCCATATTATTCAAAACCAATCAAGTTTTTCAGTGGAGGCTTTTCTTATAATGAAACATCAAGCAACAATGAGGAGAAATAAAAGTGCAAACATTGAAATCACACCAGTCACACGGAATATAATTGTTTTGATCTTCATCTTTGTCACCATTATGGTAAGAAGAATCATCCATCAGATAAATGCTCTAAAAGAAACAAACCTGTAAGATTGAATATTAACTATGAATGGATTGATACTCGGAAGTGGTCATCAACAGCCAAGCAACTACATCAGTTCTACCAAAGAATTCAATCTTGAGTGAGGAAAAATATTTCAGCGAACAGTGAAAAGAAGATGGTACTCTCATGTGCTTGAAAGGGGGATTTCAATGAAGGAACCCTCCTATACCTTAATGTGGGCAAGGAAGAGTTCCAAAATAAAATGTAGATAGATAATGGTTAAACAAAAACCACTTGTGGTCTCTCCTTTTAGCTAACAAAGGGGAGAATTGATGATGAATTTGAAGATGGTTTTTAGACTAAAAATTTCGACAGCACATCAAAAAAATTGCTAGATGCGCATCAAAATTTTCCATGTGGGCAAGAAAACTTTGAAAGAATTATAGTTCGTTGTTTTGTAGTTGAATCATACATTGGATATAAGATTTGGATTCTAGTTGAGAGAAAATTTGTGGACATTTTTGTTCGCTTGGATGGTCATTCAACCTAGCAAAGGATAAATGGATCATTTTTCATTGCAGCTTGGCACTAGATTGAGTTGTCAAGCATTTTCGAGGATGTGTCAAACTTGTAGCTGATTCACTTTTCTTGGTGTGTTCTCTTCACATTGGAATACATCCATTTTTGGCACTTTGTCAAGCAGTTCTTCATTGAAGCTCATCTCAGGAGCTTTAGCATGAATACTTGGAGATGGTACCAGTTTACATTGCATTACTCGTATTGTTGCTCGGACTTATGATTGAGGGTCGGAATGTTAGCCTCTTTCTCATATACAATCATGAAGTCCTAATATACCACCTTTATGTATTTCACATCTTGGGATATAGTTTTTATCCTAAGTTTATTTCTAGATCATATTTTGTCTCATCCTACTTTATCTCTTTATGAGGTGTCAAGGTGAGAGAAATTGAGGTGGTTTCATAATTTTATTATATATTTGTATCATTCGAAGATGAATACACAATGTGAGAATGTGAGAATAGAGATTATGACTTGAGGCCTTTTTCGCCAATCTTCTTGTCTCTAGTATTATCTTTCTTGTTTTCTCTATTTTATTAATTTTTATCAAATGTACAGGAATACCTCTCCTCCATCTACTCTAATTTTCATGGTATTAACATTCCAAAAGAAAATTTATAATGGAAATCACATGCTAAATCGTTAAGTATAGATTTCAAGATCATTAGGTAACCCTAACTTCCTCAAATCGTATCTCCAAAAGTATAGTGAACCAATGCCTAGAATTTTTACCACATGTACACAAACATCTCACCTCCATCTCCTCCAGGTTTCATGGTTTGAAAATCCCAAAGTAAATTTATAGCAAAAATTCGAAGATGGCTTGCTCACTCCACAAATCATTTTTTTGCTCCACCTTTAAAACCCTAAGAGTATTCTCTAACTAGTGTTGCACACCTCATATCTCTTCATGTTTGGATGATATTCAAATTCACTCATATACCCTTTATTTATAGTGTTTATATGTTCACTTGTGGGGCCAACTTGTAAAACTAGCTAAGTCGACTTGTACTTCTAGTTGGGCCAACCTAACAGTAACTTTCATATCTCCTTATTCCTACGGAGTTAGAGGGAGAGCCATATACAATTGGAAAATATTTAAAACAATTTATTAAACCATATATCTTATGCTCCTATTTGAGCTAAGTCTTTAAGATTAAAAATTACTTCAAAAATATGGTATCCAAAATGGGCATCAAAATCAGAATATCGATATTTCCAATAATCTCCATTTTGAATTTTTTATCTTGGATATTTGTAGTTTCCCCCTGCATTTGAATTCAATGACAATAATATTTCTAGCAATCTCCCCCTTTTCATTATTCGCAACCCTTAGTCAATTCTACAACTATATTATAGTAGTCCCTAACCTTTAGTTGAGCATCCATCTTGGTCTCCCCATAACTTTGACATTCTTGGTCTCCCTTATCATTAACATTGATGACAACACAATATTTAACAATCTTCCCCTTTTTCATTAATGGCAACCCTAGACATTTGAGCATTGTTGCTGAAAAACTCTCCTTGTTTGCAATTTCTCTCCCTTTGATATAAATGGCAAAGGGGCTACTCCCCCTACTCTTATGGTTTTATTTACTAATTATTTGAAAGGGATATTACAACAATCTTTTCCTTTAATTTCATCAAGGATATATAGTAACTTAAGGTCCTGCTTGATTTCACTATTAATCTTCCTAAACTTGCTTTCCTTATTTCACATACTTTGGAATGAAATGTGAGATCATATTCTTGATCACACATTTGACTTACATTTAGTAGAGTGTGTTTTATACCTTCAACAAACACGACATTATGAGCTTTAGTCTTCTCATAATCAAAACTAAATGTGCACTTTCCAACTATCCTTACTAATGCATTATCTCCAAAGGTAACACTACCTCCTTTTTCTTCTTTTAGAATAAGAAATTTACTCTGATATTTTTTCATGTGTTTTGGACATCTAGTATCAATAAACCATTTATTTTATTTTCTTTGAGCAGATATAGAAATTCCATATTCCTCCTATATTTATTACTTCCTTATCCATACATTTTGTGCATTGTTATTTATGCCTGGTAATACCACCTTCTTTGCTTTGTTTAGGGAACCTTATTGTTATGCTCGTAGAGTGACATGCTTTGCGCCCATAGTTATTACAGCGATAACATTCAATATGATCGAACAAGGAAGATAATGAGTTGTATCTTTTGATATCACCTTCATTAAGACTTATAGTTTTGTTGCTCACAAAAACATTCTTTCATGTCTTATAAGATCCTCTATTTCTATTCCTCAAATATTCATCTCTTACATAATTCTAAAATTTATTAATTTGTGACTAAAATTATTATGAGCAAATCAATAGCCAAAGAAGAGATTTTCATACTGATATGTGAAAGTCCTTGGAAGAGAAAATCTTATGAATTCATTCTTGTTGATATTGTGAAAAAAGTATAGCCTTTGTCAATCTTCATCTCCTTTCCTAGTGTTGCTTTCATTATTGAAGCAGCTCTTGAAAACATTACCATAGATTTTGGGATTTTCTTTATATTCCTTTTCTGATAGATTTGTGCTAAATTATCCCTTAGAGGTCTTATGATTTCATTGAAGCTATGATCTAAAATGGATCTAACATAGACTTCTAAGTC
Source organism: Pinus tabuliformis (assembly GCA_031772625.1). Classification (NCBI taxonomy): domain Eukaryota; kingdom Viridiplantae; phylum Streptophyta; class Pinopsida; order Pinales; family Pinaceae; genus Pinus; species Pinus tabuliformis. The sequence continues at coordinate 60,804,902 of CM062804.1, read as the reverse complement.
TCAAAATCTTCCTCACAGAGGAAAATTAAATTCAAAGGATGCTCTCGGGAATAGTCTCATTGCGAAGATATTTTCTGAATGGGCGAAAATGGACTCCGAATGAAGGAGTTATCGCAAAAATAAGTTTTCCCATTATCCTTAGAAAAAGAAGGCAAATCCTTATTAAAAGGGGCTTAAGGCTTTATATGTGTTCCTTAAGGAAATCGCATCGAAAAGGTTCAAAGGGCGGAGCAGCAAGCCTTAAGGGCTCCCCGATAGCGATCCCCGATATATTGCATCGGAGGAAGGCCTTCATGCGATATCGGAACCCCGAGCAGTGCGATTAGCGATTGCGATATCGGCGATTGGCGATCGGGTCGCGCAAATAAAAAGGGCCGTTACATGCGACATACGCCGATGCAATGAGTCGATAGCGATAGCGCCGATAGAGATATCGATGATCAGCGAATCCTCGATACAAGGGCCATTGCGACTTGCGACTTGCGACATGCGATTGTGATATGAGATCGGCGATCGGCACAAAGGAGCCATGCTAATGCCGATATACGATCAGAGCCTAGACTCGATAGGATTATAAACACGATTGCATATTATTTGAAGTCTGGATTTTCGGATTTTCAGTGTATTGCTTTGTATTTGGGTTTCTTGGCCTTACGCAATGCGATTGCAATTTACGTTGATAGGACAGACCCGACAAGTTTATAGATGCAACTGCATAAAATTTGAGTTCCGACATAAATCATTTTGTCAAGGTTTCCATGTGTTTCTGTGTATTTTCTTTGTAACAGCTCCCATTCACCTGTGCCACACTATAAGCGGGTGTTGCTGTAATAGGAATGTGTTATACGCACAGAGCCACAGAGCCATAGGGCCACAGGGCCAGTCGAAGAGACAGAAGAATGATTACACACAGAGAAACGGACAGGAAGCCGCAGAGCCAGAGGGATGCCTCATAAAATCCAGAGAGCATGATTGACAGAGGAAGATTGGAGTCGCTTGGAGGTCGAGTGAAACCAGAGAGCTCAATTGACAGAGAGTTGCTTGGAGGTCGAGCGAACCCAAAAGCTCGTGAGAGCCAAAGCTGAGAGCTGAGAGCCAGAGCCGAGAGCCAGAGAGCCAAACAGCCAAGGATAATATGGTATTCTAAACCCATAGGTTCAGTTGTAAACCAATGGAGTTGACTGTGAAACTTGTAAAAGTAAAATTACCATAATCCCAGAGAGCCTAGTCGAGTTAACTAGAGCTCACGGAGACGTAGCCCAAGAGGTTTGGGTGAACTCATAATTATATTGTTGTCTTATGTGTTTGTTGAATTGTTGCTTTATTTATTGTTATGTATGTTTAAATATCAGCATAAGAAACTATACATAAGCACTTGAACAGTTTAAAAACAAACACAAACATACACCTCTTTCAAGTACATTTAATTCCGCAAATTTTCAAGCATAAGCTAGATCTTGGGAATATATATAAGCTTTGGAGTGGGAGAGGTTCTTGTAAGCATGGCAAGAAGCCTTTAGTGCCCCATTTTTAGATCAAACTAGGACCTATTTTGATGAAAGGTGACCTTTGGCGGGTGAGAATATCATCTGGGATTTTGGTATTCTTTACAATCCTCAAGCTCTGATTCAATTGAGCATTTTTTTTCTCTATTTCCTTTGTCAAGGAAATAAATTCTTCCTATAATTTTTCACAATCTTATTCCTTTTCTTTCAATTGGCTTCTCACTACTTCTTCTATCCTCTTTGCCTCCTCTAATTGTGTCTTCATAATGGAAATTGTTGTTTTATCAAGATCATGATCCTTTTTCCTCTCATATTTCTGCAATAGTTCCTCCTACTTTTTTATCTTATCTATGAATCTATCTATTTCTTCTGGGGCACTAACAAGTTTTGTGTCAAGGTTTGCTTCCCCATTAATATCGTCGTCCTCCAAATTTGTTTTATCTTCTTGATTGTCTTCATCTTCTTTATCACAAGTATTTGCATAAATGTCTATAGAAATCTCTTCTTTGTCAATATTAGATGCATATTCATCACTCTCTTTTGAGGAGCTACTATCTTCTCTAGAATAAAAACCTTTCTTCTTGGAATATTTTCCACTTTCGAGTCTATAATACTTGCTTATATTTTTATGTTCTTCTTTGTTATCACTATCCTCACATTTTTCATATGGACATTTCACAACAAAATGCCCTATTCTACCACAATTAAAACATTTGAATGGTAGCTTACCTTTGTATTTTCCTAATCCCGGTTTCAACATTCTCACAAACTCTACTTCTTCTGCATCTGATTCGTTGTTGGAATAGTCACTATCTTTAAATTCTTTTGTGTTCTTTGAAACATTGAAAGTTGCTTCCTTCAGAGTTAACTTTTATTTTTCTATCTCCATTTCATATGCAATGAGAATTTCATGTAGCTCATCCATATTCATATTCCCTACATCCTTCAATTCTTCAATGATAATGACCTTAGCATCAAATCTTAAGGGAATATATCTCAATACCTTTTGTAAAATCGATGATTCCTTAACTTTTTCACCAATTCATCTAATAGTATTGACAATCTCATCCACATGAAATAAGTGTGTTGCAATATATTCTTCATCATTCACCTTCAAGCTCTCAAACTACCCTCTATGGTTTTGAAGTTTTTCCCTCTTCAACTTGCCATCTCCTTCATAGATATTTTGAATTTTGTCCCAAGTGTCCCTTACAAATTCACAATGCATTACTTTGACAAGATGGAATTTGTGACTTTTGTATTATTTACACAAGCCCTATTACCACCTTGGATAGATGGAGGAGTTGTTAGAGATTTATAACCATCCACTACATATTACCAAATGTCAAAACCAAGACATTAGATAAGCACTCATCCTTACCCTCTAGAAGGTATAATTTGTTCCATAAAATAATCGAGCTATGCTTGTGAAAGAAACTTCATGACTAATCATGGTCCCTATGAGATCTTCCTTCCAATGGGTGCACTGCATCCGAAGAAACCTGCTTTGATACTAATTTTTGGATTCACACTTATACTTAGAGCGGAGGTGAATCAATATAAGATGTCTTCTTACATATTTAAACATTCATGAACCATACCCAAACAATCTCACATATGGAACACAAGATATAATTGAAAACTTATTTCTAACATATCTTTGTAGTCACCAACTTATCGATACAAACTTTGTAAACACCAACCTACTATTACAAACTTTCTAGGCAACAAACTACAAGAAACACCAATCCTCTCTCTTGTAATATTCGTAGGCAATAAACTACAAGAAACACCAATCCTCTCTCTACTAATATTCGTAGGCAACAAACTACAAGAAACACCAATCCTCTCTCTTGTAATATTTGTAGGCAACAATCTCCTTTACTACAAGATTTTTATGCACCAACCTACTAGAGACACGAATCTCTTCTACTGCAATATTTTTAGACACCAACCTATAGGCGACAAAAATCCCCTCTACTATGAATATTCATAGGTAGCAGCGTACTTCATTGAGTCTGCTTGTTATTCTACCTTCACCAAGTATGTTAGTTGCTTCCAAATTCACTAGGTTTGCTTGTTGCTTTTGCCTTCACTGGGTCTATTTGTTTCTTTTGCATTCACCAGGTTTGCTTCTCCCAAAACTTGTTGTTTTTGGCCTCTTCCCGAGAACAAACTTGTACAAAATGCCCCATATCCAGTTTTGCAAATATTATTCTAAAATTTTTACCTAAGGAACTTTTGTATGTCTCCTGTAAACTTTGATATTTTCACAGTTTGAAAATTTGTTATCACCAAAAAATGTTCACCTAGCCATTTTCTATTAGGTTTATTGAAATACACCATGTAGTATGGGTGTTTGCACATTAAAACCCACTTTCACTTAGGAAACAGTTTGGCAGACCATTTTCCTAAATTATTTCTCATTAAAACCCAAAACACCTCATGAGAGTAATTAAACAAATCGTTATTTATTTATTATTCTCTCGAAATAATTATTAAATCATTATTTAATGATTATTTCTAACTTTTCTGGCTTAGTCACTCAAAAATAATTAAATAAATCCTTATTTATTTATTATTCCATATTTATCCCTATTTCTCTCATGAAATAATTATTAAATCATTATTTAATAATTATTTCTAAACCACTTTGACTTTATCCCCATAAAGTAATTAATAAATCATTTTTATTTGTTAATTACTTTAACCACTTTCTAAATAAAGATATTTTATCATTTCAAAACATATTTCCCTCTCTAAAATATAGTAAAATATTCCTAACTGTTAGATCTTGATTTGCTCTAACAATTTATTATTATTTTTATAAATCTAAATCTATCCTAATATTTTGTTAAATAGAGGGGTTTTCTCCTCATTCTACACATGACCATTCTCATTGTCCTCATTATCGTCTTATGATATTTGAGCTCCCATTTTCGAGTTCAAGCCACCATTAGCACCATTTTCCCACTACAACCATTAGGAGAGAAAGTTGAAGTTGAAGCGCAGGGTATTCAAGAACCCATCCCATGGAGGGGGATTTGTAGATCTAAATCTACATATTCTCCTCATCAAGGGTAAACAATTCCAGTTTAATAAAACTAATATTTTTCTATTTCCATTAGGTTTTTGGCATATTATTTGTTGTTATATGTTCCTATGTGTTTGCATGCCATCTTTTTGCAGGTTTTCTAACTAATGTTTTGCAAATATGAAGCACATTAGCAATGATTTTTATTTTTTGTTGTGGCTATTCGTCCCCTGTAGCAACAAAATGGATTTTTGCTCACTTGCTCTAAAATTCCTTCCTAACAAAATTCCTAGAAAATAGTTAAAACAAAAATGGAAAACCGACCTGTTTGAGGCTGATTTCAAGGCTATTCAAAAACCCTAACTTCCACACGGTATATATTTTAATTTATAGCAAACCAAAGTATGAAATATTTACCACAATTACCTAGATATCTCAGCTCTATCTCCTCTAGCTTTCACAATCTGAAACATCACAGAAAAATAAGTTATAGCAAAAATGCCAAACTAGCATTTTTGAATATGATTTCAGGACTATTCAGAAATCCTAACTTCCATAGGTCATATCTTTGAATTTATAGTGAAACAAAGTTTAAAATATTTACCATATGTACTTATATATCTCATATCTGTCTTCTTGATATTTCATAGTCTAAAACATCTCAAAAAATACATTATAATGAAAATGTCAAACTACCCTGTTTGAAGTTGATTTTAGGACTATTTAGTAACTATTCCACAGGGCATATCTTCAAAATTATAGTAAACTAAAGTATGAAATATTTAACATAGGTACCTAGATATTTCGTCTCTATCTCCTCAAGATTTCACAGTCTCAAACATTTCAAAAGAATATTTATAATGAAAATACCAAGTTTATTTGTTTTAAGCTAATTTTGGGACTATTCAAAAACATTAACTTCTTCAAAGTATATCTCCAAAAATATAGCAAACCAATTCCTAAAGATTTTACCACATGTACATGAATACCTTGCCTCCATCTCCTCCAAGTTTCACGACATGAAACATCCCAAAAGAAAAATTACATTAGAAAATTCAAACTGACTTGTTTGAAGTAGATTTTAGGAGCATTCAAGAACTCTAACTTCCTTTGAGCATATCTCCAGAAATATAGAGAACCAAGGTCTAAAATTTTCACCATGTGCAAGTGAAAATATATCCTCCATATAATCCAATTTTCATGGTATGGAACATCCCAAAAGAAAATTCATAGCGAAAATTCCAAAATGACTCATTCACTCCAATCATATTTTTGCTCCATCTTTAAAACCCCAAGAGTATTCCCTAGCTTTGATTTCACACCTCAAATCCATTGTTGCTTGGATGATCTTCAAATGCACTTATTTATCCTTTATTTATAGTGTTTCTACATTCACCTATGGGACAAACTTGTAAAACTGGTTGGCTCAACTTGTACTTTTAGTTGACCAACCTAACAAAATCTTTCATATGTCCTCATTCTATGGCGTTAGAGGAAGTTCCATATACCATTGAAAAGGTATCAGAATAAAATATCAAACAATATATATTACACTCCCATTTGAGTTGTTTCTTTGGAGTTGTCAGGCCAAGCATTGGTAACTCCACAATGCGACTTATTTTATTGCATTAACCAAATCATGAATATATACATTTGGGATTCCAATTCCAAAGTCTCTTGGTTTTCTCTAATTCATAATTGAAATATTAAACTATTTACAATAATCTCAATCCTTTCGGATTAGGTGTCAACAGGAGTAAAATTCCTTCAAATAATCCAAACTTGGCATCAAATGCTCAAAATCAATATTTCCAATTATCTCCATCTTGCAATCTTACAAGGTGTTGGACAATTCCTCAAACATTGTGGGTCAAAACAATTTGTCATCTTTGTGATATTAAGAGGGTTGAAGATGAAAAGCATTTTCTCTTCAAATGTTCTACATACACCCATGTTAAATCACAATTTCAAAATATTTGTTACAAACACTGACCTTCCTAACTTTTTAACTCAACAAAACTATGGTGATTTAGGAATGCTTCTCTTAAAGATTTTCAAGTGCAGAAATAAAATTTTAAAGAACACTAATTAATTCCTTACCCCTCTTAAGGTTCGATAAACCAATCTTGGTCTTAGTTGATGTTAACCATCATAATCATTATCACATGGAAAACAATCACAAACAAATATTGTAAACAAGGCACAACACTAAATTTTCATTGACGATGTTCGTGCTAGAGTGAGGAATGACATTATCACATCAACATGATGACTTGCACCTTAAATCCAATGTCCATAAACAAGGATTTTGTTGAGGGTAATGCCTTGTAAACCACCTTTTTTGATGTAATTGTCATGCATATGAAATTACTCACCACACTAGATTAATGTAAGATTAGGGACTTTTCCCTAAATCCAACTTTTGGATAGGAAAATATTCCGTTATGGGTAATGCCTTATAATCCACCTTTTGTCTCACAATTCCTATGCATGTGTGATTATTCATAGAATGCACACCCACCAACAATAAGTCATTATAAAAGTAAGAAATATTCCATTCATTGCCTAAAAATCCTCTACAACTGAATATGCAACTTCCTCTATGAGTGAATATCCAAGAATTTATCCCTAGAATATCAATATAAATTCTCCTCCATACATGTAATTACACCAAGAGAAGCAAGGTGCTTTTACAACTTGAGGTGGATAAGATTTATTTGTAACATATGTGCGTAAACTAAAATGGAAAAAAAATTCCATCCAACTTCTATTCTCCAAACAAAAACGCATAACCTGAAATAAATAATTTAGCATGAAATCATCTTAACCCCCTAATATTTTTAGCAATGAGATATTTTCCCCTAGATTGTATTTTTATCTATACACTAATTTGGAGCCCAACATTGCCTTCTCGAAGGAAAATACTTTCATTGTTGCTCTTTAAACAAAATTGATCATAGGTCATTCACCTTAGTCAAGCACATTTTCCATTTCATTTGCACTCTCTACACTTAGAATGTATACAAGTCAAAGGGTGTCGTTCCTAGGCCTTAAATTTGAATTATCCTTCTAATCCAAATATAATTGAATTTTCAATTGCAATTTTGAAATGAAATAAACATGAACAATGAATTGAAAAAAATATTTTTAGGCATGTCTAATGGCCCCACATTTTGATCTTAGATAGCTAGAACTATGTTATAGCTTATCCTTATATTTTATTTCCTATAGCATTTGAGTCCACACTAAGTATAATAACCTTGTTTTTTATTTATGTTGTTGTCAATATAATAAACGAATTACAACCATAAGTGAATTTAGACCATAAAATCACCTTGGTTTCATTGTTGTCTAAATGTTGGATTTATAGCATTTAAACTAACATTTGATTGTAACTAAGTGAAATCAGCGGCATATTTCTTCTAATTTTGAGCAAAACCTCGTTGGATATTAACAAAAACAATACCCCTTTCCAATGTTTGTCAAGTGTAGTGCATTGCAAATAGTCTCCCTTTTTTTACTTACCCGGAGTAGAATTAACCCCCTATCAATTAGGAGCTTAGTTGGCTTCATGTCTCCAAGAAACCCTTTTCTTTCCTAACCATACCTAACCCTCCATGCCCCAGGGTCCAAAAACAACAATCCATGATAAGTATCCAAAAAAGATATTCACACAAATTATTTCTTACAAGATTTCCAACTTAACAATTTTCTTTGAATCCTTGAAGCAAAGATTCAACAACAAAGAACCCCCTCAATGCTTCTTTACTATATGGATGAGGAAATAGATAAATAGGGAGAAGAGGTGAAGGAAAATGATTGAGGAAATTGACAAATAGGGAGAAGAGGCAAAAAAAATTGATAAATAGAGATGCGTAAATTGATCCCTATTTATTAATTTCCCCTACCTCCTCTCCCTATTTATTAATTTTCCCATTGAAGAAGTGTTGAGGGGGTTTTTGGATGTTGAATCTTTGCTTGAGGAATTGGGGAAAAATGTCAAGTTGGAAATTCTCAAAATAAATAATTTTGTGAAAAAAATTCTAGAAATGTATTGTGGCTCACTCTTATTGGATCCTTGAGCACGATGGGTTAGGAAAGAAAAGGGTATTTTGGGGCTAGGAAGCTAGCTAGGGTCCTAGTTGGTACGGAGGTTAATTCCAATCTCTTGCAAGTAGAATAAAAGGAAGACTAGATTGTGTTACACTTCGACGAACTCAAACATTGGAAAATTGTATTGTTCTTGTTAATATTCAATGGATTTCTACTCAAAATTGGAAAACAAATGTCAGTTTAAATGTTGCTATATAACAGTTATATAGCAGTTATCACAGTTAGTGTGAACTAGGGTGCTATATAACATTCACAATTAGAGGGATAATCACCATGCCATATGTAAGGATGAAGATATTTCAACACAAAAGGAACATTGTAGAATGTCACATAACTAACTCAAGTTAATCCAAAAAAAACTAGCTCAAATCAATCAAAATGGTGTTAGAACGTACCAAAATCCAAGTTAGTCACATAGGCCTCATTCAAAACCTTAAATGGTGGAAGAAAAATAGTAAACCAAGTGTAAATAAATAAGATTATATAAAGGCAAGATTTTTTATTAAAAAGGAAAAATGTCAAACTCCATTGGAGGACAAAAAATTACAAGGAAACACTAACCTTCAAAGCATTTGGGTACGACCAATAAATCAAGTTAAACTACATTTTGAATAGTGAAAGAGAATCTTAGCAATGCAAGAGGTGGAGGCTTCACTAGGGATATGGATCATCGATTCATCAAAATCTACCATAAGTTCTTTCGCAATATTACAAACATCCAAGAAAAATAGAAACTCTCATTGAATCCATATGCATCAATCAAGGTTATGGGAACATTGAGATCGAAGGAGATTCCTAGCTAGTCATCATATGCCTCCATGGAAAAATTAGCAATTATTTGTCGTTCCTAAAAACAAAGCTACATGGATGGATCAACAACCAACGAGAAAATTGTCTCTATACACATCATAAAATCTACCAAGAAAATGGTAGAATTCCTTACTAACATGATAGTGGACAAGAAGCAAGGTTTAACATCAATGAATGTTAGGGAGGAAGGATGGAAGGCCACATCAAATGAAATGATAACCTTGAGAATGTATTTATCAAATTGTCTAGGACAAGCCTTAAAACACAATCACGCCTACCACCCTATGCATACACCTCAAATATCATAACTTCTTCAAAAGAGGAAGTGGAGAATGGGAAAATCATATCCCCAAGAGCCAACATTCTCTAGATTCATTCTTACCCTATTCTTGTTGAGCTTGAGAATGAGAAGAGCAATGGGATAGACATGCCAACAATGCAAATAAGACAAAACAATCAACAAGCCATGACACTCGACCAATTGCAATAAGAAAAATGAATTCTGTGGGGTGGCATTGGACCTATATTCATAACCATTGAGAAGTTTGTTGTATAGATCAAAGATGTTGGTGACAATAATATGGGAAATGTGAAGGCTCCAAGTACTGTTAGGTCTAAAGGATTTAGACCTAAAAGTTGATCTTCTAGGAATAAGACAGAACAATCAACAAGCTATGACACTCGACCAATTGCAATAAGAAAATGAATTATGTGGGATGACATTGCACCTATATTCAGAACCATTGAGAAGTTTGTTGTATATATCAAAGATGTTCGTGACAATAATATGGGAAATGTGAAAGATGGGGTTCTCCAAGTATTGTTAGGTCTAAAGAATGAATAATGATCAAAGATAATGTGGAGACTTCCAACAAACAAAATTAGAAGCTAAGCAATGGTGGCAAAGAATGAGATTTTGGTCATTAAGAAGAGGATACAACAAATTTTCACTGTACAAGGGATCGACAGAGCAAAGATTAGGAAAATTCATGGGAATTTGGCATCTCTAAAACCCAATATATAATGAAACTTACCTCACTCACCGGGTCACCCCCCACTATTGCCTCTAAACTTGGCATTCAAAGAAGTGTTATGTATAAATCCTTCACTAAAGAATTAAGCCTAGAAACACCATAATAAGATGTTTCGTTTTCAATTACGAATTACTTTTCAAATGCTTTCAAGTCTTACTTTTCATAAATTTAAAACCATCACAGACTAGATCGGCATATGTTAGTTGTTTCTTGTATTTAAATTGGAAGATAATATGTTGTAATAACAATACTAGTAGTAAAGTCTTTAGTTTGAAAAATGTACATCAACCCTCTTGTTATTTTTTGGAAAATTACTCAAATATGGGATATTTATTAAACTCCAAGTTTTGATATGTAATGATTCCCAAGAAAGGTAGAACTAATTATTTTCTCTCAAAAAAATAATATAAAAAGGTTGCAAGAAAAAAGAAATATTCTACCAAGTTTCTAGGATACAAGACAATAGGAACAAGAAAACACACATGGGAGATGTATGGAGACTCCCCCAAATTTTAAGGAAATTCATGGGGGTTGGGGGGTGTCAAGGCGCGTAGCATAGTGGGGCCTATCTCTCAAAATATAAAGATAAAAATAAAACTCTCAACAATAATAATTCATCTCATGCAAAATCATCATTGTGCAATGGAAATATCAAATTCAAATTTTAAATGATATAAACAAGACTTAGATATAGATTCAAAAATGAAATACATTGATTTAAATTCATCATTCTTTATTCTAAATATTACTAAGTAAAATAAAATAGATATTGAAGTTTGAAATGGTAAATTGAAATTGCTCATAAATACCAAAGAGTGGGAAGTCAAAGACTTAGTTTAAGGTCACCAGTATCATACTCAAAAGTTAAAACTAAAAGTTCACAATGGACAATGAACACTAAAAATAAAATGAGCATCAAACGGGCAATCTCATTGATTGGTCCTCTACATCCATTTGCTACATGAAGTCATCACAACCATCAATGGGAATGTGACTATATGAGGCAAAGTCACTCTCATAAGTAACCAATGGTGCATCAAACAAACCATGTTGTAACTCATTTTATCCATCCTCCTCATCTATCTATGCACCATCCTCTAGAACCACATCTCATCATGTTGTTGGCCCCTTCGATGCTCTAGTGTCTTCCTATGTGCAAAGGCATAGGGCACTATGCACTGCAACTAGCTTATCAACTCTCCTAGAGGTGACTTTATTCCTCTTGATAGAGGATGAAACTATATGTGGACCAATTTCTCCCTACTGTGGAGAAACTAACAATCTCAAACAATAAGAAAATAAAAAGATATTAGCTCTCTAGAGCATCAACCCCATTCATGATCCAACAACCAATGGAGTCGTCCTAGCCTAAGTCATTATGATCTTCCCTCGCATTAGGCTTGTTGAAGAGACCATTGTGATGTGGAAACTACATCCACTGTCTCCAAAGTACCCTCCCTTCACTTGTGTTGTACATTGTTGTAATGGAAATGTGAAATCCCTTCTTGATCTATGTTCTACCAAGCCTTGTCATATAATAATTTGGGTTAAGTGCACACATTGCCATGTGCAAAGGTATGTCCATTCAATCCCACCTACACTGAATTATGGGTCAAATGTGGTTTGTATGGAAGTTTTAAAATGGATCTTTCTCATGAATCATTTCATTTACTTGACCCAACATGTTATCAAAAGTCTCATAAATTTTTTGAAGATTAAGAGAATCTATGTCAAGTGTAGCGAATAACTTCAATTATAGAGCATGAGAATGGCACCAAATAAGTACAATCTATCCACCAGTGATTATCCAACATCTAAAGCCCAATGTTTTTCCCCTCTATCTTGTATTCCATCCAACTATTCCACTCAAGAGTCGCAACCATGGCTTGCAATGTTGATTGCACCTCCAACATCCACTCACATAAGAGACAATGGCTAGTGTATATACTCTCTATGGACTTGAGGAATTCCTTCCTTGAGTGAGACATGTACATGGCTAAGGAGGTGTGGTGGTTGCAGATAAGTGTTTGCAAATCTCCCGTAACAATTACCAAGGTGTATACCCACTAAATTTTGCAATGTAGTTTAGTGGATTATTGAATGCATACACGCAAGATGGAATTTAAAGCATATGCTTGTATCTACTCTAAATTAGTAGCTCAATCGATCTGCATACTATTGTCGCACTTGTAGCAACCTACACAACATTGGTAGACCCAGCCTCCGCTATAGCATTATCGAGAAGTTCAAATTGGAAAGCTACATATTTACACTTTCCAAAACAATCAATAGCTATAAGAATGAATGGCCCATCTAAGCATGTAACTATGATATTGATAAGTGGACACTTGACAATGTATATCCACCCATCCATAACAATCAAGCAACCCACCCTCACCTATGTCCATCTCATTTACTCCTTTTGGATATTAATATTGGACACTTGCCTTTGTAACATCACTATCCTTAACTTATGTTCTCCTAGGAGCACATATTAGGGTCCCAATGCTACAAATGCATAGACCTTCTCCCTATAATAAAGAGAGCAACTAACATGAAAAGGAATGCCATTGGAAAAACAAAAATTCCCAATGGCATCATCTATAGCATCATAGTTCAGTGTATTGCACATCCCTATCATAGTTGGTCATATTGCACAAAAATAAGAACCCTTCTATCTAGATGAAGATATCCCACTCCTAACAAGGAATGATGGAGCCATTTGTCCGACAGATGGTTTACTTTTAGTAGTTGTTTCCACATTGTGATCAACCTATGTCATGACATTTTGGATAAAGAAGCCCTATGCATCCACTATCATTTGCATTCTAAAAAGTTCAAATAATTGTTGCACAGTTAATTTCATACATAGATGAACCCCCTTTGCCACTTATATGAAAAAGGTTCTGCCCATGCCGACTAAAACTCCCAAGCCAAGGATTGCCACAACCCCTACATGTCGAACAACATAACCAACCATTGCACTTTCATGGTTTTCTATTGGTTGAAGGGCCAATTACTTTGATTGCATACAGTGAAAGTGGCTTTTTTGGATCACGTGTCCCCTTCCAAATTCAACCAATGCCCTTGGTTGGCAAAGATTGACATTGATTTTTGTAGAAATTCTCACTGTATATTAATTTGATTACGCAATGTACTAAAGCAAAATACTTAATCTACTTCTACAATCAAACTTGCGGACGCTTAAATCGATTTGAGCAAGATCAAACAGAACATAGATAACAGAGAAGAAGAATTAATCACACATGAAACACAAAAGAATACTCTGGGGAAAGCCTCAGCTAAAAACCCTGCTATCTGTATTATCATACAAGTGGAAATATCTCAAGATTACACAAGCTTTAGCTCTCACAGCTATCCAGCTCTCAGTACAATCCCTCAATGCTACTCATAGACAGAATAGACAACACATATGCCTCCTCCTCTATCCTCCAAGCCTCCTATTTCCTTCCGAAGTTTTCCCTGGGTGCTCCAGCAGTAACCTTGTGTGACACTGATCTCACACATTGCTCAAACACATTGTAAAACTACGCAATCCTCAAGGAATGAATTCCTTCTGCATGGATGAGATTTTCTTATAGAAAAATTCCTCCAACTGATAATACATTGTCCTTGCCTTTAATCTCAACTGGGCCTTTCTCTGAAATGACATGCATGAGTTATTTATGAGAGAATATTCAGTTATCTAGAGTACACTAATTTCATGCATGCATGCATTAACTGACTGAACTCACAATTAGTTCCTCAAATTGTTTGGGACTAATTTAACTAGACTTAACTCAGTTAACTAAGCTAACTAATTACAACTCAAATACAACTCATCCTTATCTCCTTAATTAAGGGATAACTTCCTAAATCAAAGGGATAATTGTCGCATGACTTCACAAAGACTTCATGTTTGAATTTCTCCAACTAATTAACTCAAGATGAATTAATTAATTATTTTTCCAAATAGCTAGTGAGACTAAATTCGAATTTTTAATTCTCAATTTTAATTCAAGGACAAATTAAAATTGGAATATCTTTAAATGCTATCTATAGCAATGCTATTTTTAGCATTTTTTGTTGCTATTTTCAACACTCCCTCTCAACAAGAAAGGGATTATCTGCCACCCCGATCTTGTCTCTATGGAACTCGAATTTACACTTTGACAATGCCTTAGTCAAAATGTCAACATCTTGCTCCTCAGTCGAAATACACTGCAACAACATGATCCTCCTCGCCACACAGTCTCTGACATGATGATACCGAATGTCGATGTGCGTGGACCTGTCATGAAATACTGGATTCTCAGAGAGTTTGATACAACTCTGATTATCACAAATAGATCACAGTTGGATCCATCCTCTGATCAAACAAACCAACTTGAATTTTCCGCATCCAAAATATTGGATTCTCAGAGAGTTTGATACAACTCTGATTATCACAAATAGATCACAGTTGGATCCATCCTTTGATCAAACAAACCAACTTGAATTTTCCGTATCCAAATGGCCTCACATGTTGCCTGACTTGCAGCCATGTATTCAGCCTCTACTGAGCTGAGTGTAACTGACCTTTGTTTCCTGTTGTACCAAAAAACTGCAGCTGAACCAAGGTTGAAAATTCCCCCTGATGTGCTCTTTCAATCTGATGGACTCCCTGCCCAATCTGCTTCTGTGAAGCCCTGTAGCTTCACTCCCTCTGAGCGTCTGTACCATAATCCATATTGAGATGTGCCTCTGAGATATCTCAAAACATGCTTAGCTGCCTTCCAAAACAGCTTGGTAGGTTGAACCATAGCTTGACTCAGTTGGTTCACCGCATAGCACAAATCTGGTCGTGTGTTCACTAAGTACATCAGTGAACCCACAAGCTGTCGATACACAGTAGCTTCTACTACTTCTCCTGAAGTAGCATCCTCCTTCCTTCAGTTACTTGCTAGAGGAGTCTGCATGGACTTGCACTTATCCATGTGGAATCTCCTGAGTATCTCATTGACATACTTGCCTTGAAACACAAACACTTCCCCATCCTTCTGCCACACTTTCATGCCTAGAAAGTAGTGCATGAGACCCATGTCTTTCATCTCGAATTCTCTTGCAAGGTCCTCCTTGCAAGACATGATCAACTGATCATCACCTGTCAATATCATATCATCAACATAAAGAACAATGATCAACTGCTTACCTTCTACCATGATGTGGTACAGTTTCGCATCCACTTCACTCTTTGTGAAGCCCAACCCGATGAAGTAGTTGTTGATCCTGGTGTAACAAGCACGAAACGCTTGCTTCAGTCCGTACAAAGCTCTCTTGAGTCGGCACACATGCGACTCACAATTGAAGGTCTCAAAACCTTCTGACTGCTCTATGTACACTTCTTCTTCAATCTTGCCATTGAGGAATGCAGTCTTCACATCCATCTGATGGATATTCCAACCCATCTATGTTGATAGTGCCAACATCGATATGATAGATGAGTACCTTGCTAGAGGAGCAAAAGTCTCATCATAGTCAATCCCCTTGACCTGTGAGAAACAACGGGCAACAAACCTTGCCTTATGTTTCTCCACACTACCATCAGCAGTTTGCTTTACCTTGTAAAGCCGACGGGAACTCACAACTGACTTGTTCTCCGATCTTGGAACCACATCCCAAACACTGTTCCGAACTATGGAGTCATACTCCTCCACCATAGCATCAACCCAAATCGGCTATTACACTGCTTCCTCAAAGGAAGATGGTTCAGTCTCAACACATTCCCCAACAAGGGCCATGTATCCAATGTACCTATCAGGTGACCTCCTTTGTCTGCGCTAAGAAGATGGTTCTCCCACATTCTCTCTCGCATCCGATAACAATATGTCAGCTTCTCTTGTGCGCTTCCGCCCATCTCTGGAAGACTCTGCTTGAGTGGATGTCTCCACTCCTGGAACCTCTACATGCGGCTGCTCCGCATCAGTCTGAGGCTCCTCGTTCTTAGGAACCAAAAGTTCCTCCACAGCTTGTAGTTGAAGCTCCCTCTCAAGGCAAACTCGCATGGCCTTCTGCTCATCAAACTTGAGATCTCTGCGAACCACTGTCCTCCGACTAGTAGGTAAATACACCCGATAGTTGTATCAATGTACCCCACAAGTATCCCCAACTCTTCTGTCGACTCAAGTTTCTTCCGGGCATCTTTGGTCACATGGAAATATACCGATGAGCCAAAGATCCTAATGTGACCCACATCTAGTCTCTTCTCGGAGAAAGCTTCATCTGGTGTCTTCATCCCAAGTATGCGATGCGGGCTTCTATTCTGCAAATAGACCGTTGTGTTGCATGCCTCAACCCACAAATGAAGTGGTAGGCCTTGGTCATGCAGCATCGCCCGAGCTACCCCCACAATCGTTCTATTCTTCCTCTCGGCCACCCCATTCTGCTATGGGTTATGAGGTGTCGTCAACTCCCATTTAATTCCTTCTGCAGCACAGAAGTCCTTAAACTCTTGAGAGACATACTCTCCACCATTTTCGCTTCTCAAGGCCCTGATCTTCTTCCCTGATTCTTTCTCAACCAAAGCTTTGAACTCACAAAACTTTGAGAAGGTTTGATCCTTCTTCTGCATGAAATAGATCCAGCATTTACAAGAAAAATCATCAATGAAAATCACATAATACCTTTGTTTCGCAGTGGAGGTTGTCGAGAATGGTCCACACACATCTGTATGAACTTGCTCCAAGATTGCTTCGGCTCGACTGTCTCGATCATGAAAGGAAGAATTTGCATACTTTCCCAAGGTACAACCTTTGCATGTGTCTACTTGCTCAAGTTTACCTTTGGGAAGTCCGGTAGAAATTTGTTGCATTATCTTCAAGGCCCCATGATGCAAGTGGCCCAACTGCCTATGCCATAACTCGCCAATATCTTCGCTTTGCACCAATTCTTCTTTGGAACCCAATGCAGCATAGTGATCTACCTCCAGCTTGTAAATATTCTTCACTCGAATCCCAATCCTCTTGATCTGACTCGTGGCTATGTGTCTCAGAAATGTCTTTCCTTTACTGAAGACTACATCATAACCTTTGTCTTCCAACATCGCGACTGATACCAAGTTCTTCTTCAGTGCAGGCACATACTTTACAGCAGTCATGGTGAGAGGAGCTCCATGCTCCCTCTGAAAAACAACCATACCTTCACCTGAAACACGGTACTTTCCATCATCGCCCATCTCTATGCGCATCTTGAGGTCTTTCTCCTCCAAGGTACTGAATAAACTCTTATCACCGGTCATGTGGAATGAGGCTCCACTGTCCAGATACCAAACACAACCCACCATCGATGAAACCATGCATGCAATGAGGGTAAAATCCAATTCAAACTGAGAGGCCAATGCCTCACCTTCTGATCCTTTCGAGGATCCCTTCTTGGATTTCTTCAATGGACAATTAGTTGCATAATGGCCCACCTCATGACAATTAAAGCATCTCACTTTAGATTTGTCAATCTTCTTCCCTCCATGGGAAGAACTCGATTTGGAATGGGAAGCCTTCCCTTTCCCTTTCCTTGCCTTGCTAATGCTAGATTTTCTTCATCATCATGCTTAGATGAAGAACCATCTTTGGTGCTTCTCCTGATCTCCTCCTGCATCAAGTCCGACCACAGTCGTTCCCAATCCAGCAGTTTCTCTCTTTCATTCATTAAGTCCTGGTAGCTATTCTAGCTCTTTGGAAGACCGAGGAGAGCAAGACTCACCATATCATCATCGGCTGTCGTTATTCCTACACTACCAAGCTCATCTTTGCAAGTGGTGAGCTTGTTCAGATATGTAGAAATAGTGTCGCCCTTTTCACACTTGATTTTCCGAAGCTTGTCCTTCAGCGCCAACTTCCTCTGGTCGTTTTTGTTTTGATATAGGTCCTTCAATGTCTTCCATATTGAATACGGACTCTTCTTCCCATGGAGACTCGAGACAATATGGTCTCGAATTCCCTCCAGAAGAATCTTTCTTGCTTTCGCCACACACTTCTTCCATTCAGCCAATTCTTCTGCATTCGCTACAGTTGGCTTGGGGATTTCTTGATCAATGAAATCCTTCAAACCATTGTCTTCTAATACCGCTTCCATGCGATCCTTCCATGCTATGTAATTCGAGCTGCCATCCAAGGCATACTCGAGTCTCAAGCCATTGAACGCCATTGATGAACTTTGAAGTGTGATAAGAAATCGATTTTGTACCTGCGATCAAAAAGTTCAAACTTCGAACTTCTCCCTTCTCAGTGTGTTGTTCACAGCTCTGATCACCTTTGCTCCGATACAATGTAGAAATTCTCACTGTAGATTAATCTGATTACGCAATGTACTAAAGCAAAATACTTAATCTACTTCTACAATCAAACTTGCGGAAGCTTAAATCAATTTGAGCAAGATCAAACAGAACACATATAACAGAGAATAAGAACCAATCACACATGAAACACAGAAGAATACTCTGGGGAAAGCCTCAGCTAAAAACCCCGCTATTTGTATTATCATACAAGTGGAAATATCTCAGGATTACACAAGCTTTAGCTCTCAGTACAATCCCTCACTGCTGCTCATAGACAGAATAGACAAAACATATGCCTCCTCCTCTATCCTCCAAGCCTCCTATTTCCTTGCGCAGTTTTCCCTGGGTGCTCCAGCTGTAACCTTGTGTGACACTGCTCTCACACACTGCTCAAACACACTGTAAAACTACGCAATCCTCAAGGAATGAATTCCTTCTGCATGGATGAGATTTTTTTATAGCAAAATTCCTCCAACTGATAGTACACTGTCCCCTGCTTTTAATCTCAAGTGGGCCTTTGTCTGAACTGACATGCATGAGTTGTTTATGAGAGAATATTCAGTTATTTGGAGTACACTAGTTTCATGCATGCATGCATTAACTCACTGAATTCACAATTAGTTCCTCAAACTGTTTGGAACTAATTTAACTGGACTTAACTCAATTAACTAAGCTAACTAATTACAACTCAAATACAATTCATCTTTATCTCCTTAATTAAGGGATAACTTCTTCAATCAAAGGGATAACTGTTGCATGACTTCACAAAGACTTCATGTTTGAATGTCTCCAACTAATTAACTCAAGATGAATTAATTAATTATTTTTCCAAACAACCGGTGAGACTAAATTCGAATTTTTAATTCTTAATTTTAATTCAAGGACAAATTAAAATTGGAATATCCTGAAATGCTATCGATAGCAATGCTAATTTTAGCATTTCTTGTTGCTATTTTCAACAATTTTGATGGTAACTCCACTCCCACTTCCAACCTCCATCCCACTTCCAACAAGATCATTTACTTGGGCATCATAATCATTGTCATTGCTATTGTTATTGTTGGAGTCACTCATTTTCCTGGTTTTAAACTTTTATGTTCAGACTTTTAAATTTTTGGCAATCTACACAAAGGGTGTTTCATTAGAATTGACCCACTTAAACTTGTTTTAATTTTTCATGGTTGACTGCATGCCAAATGTTGAATTTGAAGAAGGATTGAATGATAACATGAGATTATTACACAATTATAAATAAATAAATTTAACCAAAAAAACTGCTTAAAAAATTTAAAAACAACAAGTACTTCAAGTCCAGATTTAAGACAGATGTCTTGACCCTACCTCCACGTTGTTCGATGAAGTAATTTGCTGAAGGAGAAGCTCATAACTCTACCAAAGGGGAAATCTAAAATCAGCTAAAGAGAAATGATGAAATCTGAAAATGTTCAGGGGAAAATCAGCAACTTAAAGGAGAAAATTGAAGCTCCCTCTTCAATCAAATCAATGCACTCCCCCTTCCCAAGTTCCAAGAAAAATGCTAAATCACCCAGGCTAAGCTATAGCTAGCTGATGGTGTGGCTCACTCTTTTCATACAAAAGCCAAAATTACATCAAAAGTGAAATTTGAGTGAAGGATGACTAATTAGTAGTATTTTTTTTGGTTTTTCTTCCAGTTTTTAGGGGTTTCTAAAAATTAAAATCAAGGGATGGGGGTACACCTAGGCATCCCGCCTTCTAGGGGTTTCTGAAAATTAAAATCAATGGATGGGGGTACACCTAGGCATCCCGTCTTTTGGGTGGGGCACCTAAGCATCCCAATTTTCAAGTGGGGTCATCCTCAAGTCCTTTTTTTGCAAAACACATTTCACACTAGCAAAATATTTTGGTGTGTGTTTTGCTACATTTCATGGAAAGGGGATATGGTGAAACATTTTACTAGATACCCTTCATCCAAAGAGTGTGAGAAGCATGGAGAGCACTCCCCTAACCCTGTCAGACACGTCATTGTGGAACATATAAGGAAAAACGACAATACAACATTGATCCCAAAAAGAATTAGTAATTAAAGAATTTCATATAAAAAATTGTTGAATAAATGTAAGTTATATCTCAAATCAAATTTTTAGAGGTGGTGTGGTTAGGGAAAGCCAAGAACTTCACCTCCCATCATTTCTTAATTTTCTACATATTCATCTTGCTTTCTATAATCCACTATTATTCATATCATTACAAAATTATGAACCAACTACGATGCTCATGCAAGGGGTTCCACCATCCAAGCCTAGACCCGTCACATATTTCAATCCACAGGATTTATGTTGTATTACGTTCTTGATCTCAGTGTGCCCTTTCACCCCATAACCCATCACATCATTTCATCAAGAGAATTTTTGTTGTTATGAATGCTTTTAATCTTAGTGCACCTACCAAAACAATCTCTTGTGAAGGTTAAGATATGATGGTACATCAATCATTGATGATGACATCTGCCACTTGATGTAATCGAAGTTCAAATAATGGAGTTCAAGCCCTTAAGCCATGATCAAGAGGCAAAGCCCCTCATTTCAGCATCCAACCTTTCTAGCACTAGCATTGTAGTCCCAACAATATGAAATGAAATGAAATTTTAACGTCCACGAGACTAGATATAGTCTATGGGACCACTAGCTTCCTTGTTTTTTGCCTTTTGCAATTCAATCCTCTTATTCTTCAAATTAATGATGAGCTGACCCAACCTTCTAACAATCCCCTCACTAAAAAGACAATGCCAAGGCACTAATGTTAACATATTGTTGTAGTTGTCTCTGATGTCTCTGAAAGCATCACATTCCAAAATGAAATGTTTTTCCCGATTCCACTACCCCAGAGGTGCAAAAAGTACACACTCGTTCTTCCCAAGCTTCTTTAGGTCTTTTCCACAGACCTGTTTCGCACCATAGTTGATGCGAGTTAGTTCTTAATTGAGCAATAAGAATTTTTGCTCTCCATGGAATGTTAGCTCCAATGTACTCTTTTTATTGGAGATCACAAGTGGGGTTGAATTCTTGAACATAGTACTTCTTTCTACCCAACTATTTTCCCCATATACACTTACGAAACTTCTCCATAACAAAACTCTTTAAACCCTTGCTACTGTGGGACATGCATTGAGGTAAATATTCTAGTTTTACATCCATTTGTTGTTTTGTCTCATCTGTGGTTTCTTTCTTTCACTCATTCCTTCATTGAAGATAACTTTAGGCCCAAAACTTTCTCCCATTTGCTCGACTCTTTGTAGATACCTTATGAGACGCACCATAGCAATTGCTTCAATGGAAGTTGCTCCTGTTTGACAGGATCTGACGAAGCCACAAGGCTTCCTTACTAACTTCTACGGCACCACGATACTCTGCTTCTGCTAAAGAAAGAGAAATGGCACCTTGTTTCTTGCAAGCCCATGTAATAGGTCCTGAACCAAGAGTGAACACATAACCCGCAGTAGACTTAGTGAAACCAACCAATAGAGGAGCTGCTTCAGCACTGTAATGAATCCCAAACTGAACTGTACCTCGAACATAACGAAGTATTCTTTTAGCTGCTTTCCAATGACTTTCACGTGGGTTTTGCATAAACCGAGCAACAAGGCCAACAGCAAAGGAAAGGTCAGGACGAGTATGGGTTAGATACAAAAGTTTTCCTACAAGTTGACGGTATAAGGTAGCATCAACTTCAGGAGAAGTACAAGTGACTGAAAGTTTGACTCTAGACTGAAAGGGAGAAGGGGCTGGCTTACAGTCTTCCATGTGAAAATGGCGTAGAATATCACAGGCATACTTGGACTGAGAAAGGGAAATACCTTCTTTGGATTGCAAGACTTGAAGACCGAGAAAATAATGTAAGTGTCCTAAGTCTATCATTTCAAACTTCCTTTTAAGGCTAGACTTCACATGGTTTATAAGGTTGGGATCACTACCAGTTAGGATAAAATCATCAACATAAAGAACAAGAATGATAAGAGACTTGCCCACTTTCTTGGTGTAGACAGTATTGTCAGAATGACACCTAGAGAAGCCAGATTCTAAAAGAAAGTTATCCATTTTGGCATACCAAGCTCGAGGAGCTTGCTTGAGACCATAAAGGGATTTCTTAAGCCGACATAAAAGGCTGGAGTCTGTTTGTATAAAGCCAATAGGTTGTTCCATATAGATTTCTTCATGCAAGTCCCCATGCAAGAAGGCGGATTTAACATCCATCTGATGGACTTCCCATTTGAAAGACGCAGCAAGGGAAAGAACAAGGCGGATAGAGTTCATTTTGGCAACAGGGGAGAAGGTTTCAGTATAGTCAATGCCTTCAACTTGTGAAAAACCCTTAACAACAAGACGAGCTTTATGTTTATCAACTTTCCCATCTAGTCCATACTTGGTTCTGTAAACCCATTTGCATCTAACAAGTTTTCGTCCCTTTGGTAGATGAACAAGATCCCATGTATCATTTGCCAATAATGAATGATATTCTTCATTCATAGCTGCTTCCCAATCTGGATGGCCTGAAGCTTCTGCAAAGGTGTCAGGATCATAATTCACTGAAGCTTGAGCCAGTAAAGAAGAGGCTCTCTCGAACTGAGAACGTGTACGTCGCTGATTTGTAGAATCACCGGCAAGATCACCTGCTGCATCCCGAGTAGCACGAACCCATTTTGGAAGCTGAGGAGCTGAAGGAGGATCCTGAGAAGGTGGGGGAGGATTTTCATCCTCGCTTTCATCATCTGAAGAAGAAATATTTTCAAAAGTAGAAGAGATAGGGAGAGGTGGCACATCCGTCGAACTAGGCTCGCAGGCTGATATATTTTCATCAAACTTTACATCTCTTCTAATGATAACATTTTTGGACTTAAATGGAATAAGTCTATATCCTTTGACATCTTCAGAATATCCAACAAAAATACATTTTTCACTCTTTGGTTCTAAAGGTTTATGTTTCTCGTCTGGAATATGGGCCCATGCTTCACTTCCAAAAACACGAAAGTGACTTACATCTGGTTTGTTTGAGCTCCATGCTTCTTCTGGAGTGATATTCTTTAAAACCTTAGTAGGAGTGCGATTTATTATGTAATTTGCACAGTTAATTGCTTCTGCCCAATAATTAAGACTAAGTCCTTTAGATTGAAACATACAATTAGCCATTTCCTTTAAGGTGTGATTCTTCCTTTCAGCTACACCATTTTGTTGTGGAGTATATGGAACAGTATGTTGCATTTGAATTCCATTCTCAGTGCAAAATTTGATGAATGTGTTTTTAACATATTCTCCGCCATTATCAAATCTTAGCTTAAGAATTTGATGTCCAAATTGTTTTTCAACAACGGCCTTAAAGGCCAAGAACATGTTAAATACTTCACTCTTGAGTTTTAAGAAGTATACCCAAGTGCGTCTGGAGAAATCATCAATGAAAGTTAAGAAATACTTGTAGCCAGAGAATGAAGCAACTGGAAGTGGACCACATAAATCACTATGCACGAGCTGTAAAGGGGCTAAGGCGTGCCAAGAGGCACGTTTTTCAAAACTGTCCCGATAATGTTTTCCGAGTACACATCCAGAACAAACACCATCTCTGCGAAATACCATTTGAAGACCTGTCACCATATTTTCTTTACATAAATTCTAAATAGAGCGATAGTTTAAGTGACCAAATCGCTCATGCCAAAGTTTGCTCACTTCATCATTATGAGCAACAAATACTAAGGGAAGATTTGATGACCAAAAGTTGTGAAACTTATACAACCTTGTGGAATCATCAGCGATGCCAGTGGCTAAAATCTGTCTAGAATCTCTTAGGTCCTTAATTACAATATCGTGAGGTGAAAATTCAACAATTTTACCTTCACCTGAATGGGTTATCTGATATACAGATAGAAAGTTGCAGGATAAGGTTGGAACACATAATACATCATTAAACTGACCATTGTCTAGATGAACAGTTCCAGTCCCTACAACACTAAGAGATCTATCATCACCAACATATATATTTTTGGTGTTACAATCATTTAAAGAAGAAAACATGGCTTTGTTTTTGGCCATGTGATAAGAAGCTCCAGAATCAATGAGCCACTCATGAGAATGAGAAGAAGAAGATACATTTAGTGCATAGCCAGACCGAAATGCTTGACAACCACATGCAACAAGTGCCATTCCTGAAGATGAAGTTGAAGTTGAAGATTGCTCCAAATGGATGTTATGCTTCTTCATTGCTACTTCCAAGGCTTCCATCTTCTTAAAGCATTTGGATTCTAAGTGGCCATCTCGATTACAAAAGTTGCAATGTCTATCAGTGTTCTTCCCTTTGTTTTTATTTGTCTTATCATTTTGTTGAAATGATTTTTCATTTTGAGGTTGAAATTGCTTAGGACCCTTGTTTGGTTTAGGACCATTCTTTTTAGAATACAACTTCTTAAGATTCTTTGGATTTGGTTGCTGCTGAGCGGCTAACGCTTTCTTAGAAGAGTTTCCAAGATGAAGAAAACCAAGGTGTAAGAGTTTTTCTTGTTCTCTTATTAAATAATCACAAAATGAATCAAAGGAAGGGGACTTGTAGGTTTGTCCTTGAGAAATGAAGGCTTCTCTTGTAGAATGGAAGGTGGAAACAAACACAGAATAGGCTGGTCCCAACTTAGTAAGAATGGAGTAGATAAGGCTACTATCTTCTTTCTTAACCTTAACACCTTCCAAGACAAGTCTAAGGGTCTTGAACTTGGACAAAAAATCTTCAATGCAAGAAAAATTATTGGGGTCCAATGTAAGCAATTCATTTTCAAGTTGATGGGCTTTAAGTTCATTTTTAATTCCAAAGACTTTAGTAATCTGTTGCAGTGCTTCATCAGAAGTATCAAGTTCTGCAATATGGAATCTAAGATCTGGAGAAATAGACATCCCTATCAACCCACGTGCTTGGTCTTGCCTATTTTCCCATTTAGCTGTCTTATCTTCATCTTTTAGTTTGGTCTCTTGGCCTGTGGCTATTCTGTAAAGACCTTTACTTCTAAGTAAATCCACAATGTAGGACCACCATTGGAAGTAGTTAGTGCTATCAAGAATGACTTGGCATGGACTTTCCATTTTTAACAGAAACTAACGCTGTAGATGCTGAAACTAAGTGAACCAATGGAAAGATCTCGAAAAATTAGGCTGTTTCAAAAAAACGATTCTGAAACAGCTTCTGAATGAAGAAGTTATGGCTTTTTTTAAAAAAATTGATGAAGTCGCCGACGAAGTGCGGCAATGTGCGGAAATGAAAAAATCCGCCCCCAAAAAATGGAGACTTGAACCCAAGACCTCTACTCTCATAAATTAGCTTTGCACCAAGTGAGCTATACAAAAAGTTTGAGAGAGAGAGGGGGAGGTTGATGCTTTGGGTTGCGAGCTTGCTTTGAGAAAGCTCTTTTTCCCTACAAAACAAAAAACACAAGACCCAACACGGACATACAAAAAAAAAACGAACCTTGCGGCTCGAAATTAGCTTTAGCCAGAAACTAAATATTTTCCTCAATGTTTCTGATTTTTCCGAGATCACACTAAGGCGCAGCGGAAAAGAGCATACGCATGAGCATCTTTCTGTTTTTGATTTGCCCAGATCGCACAAAGTCGCAGGGCAAAGAGCATACGCAGAAATGAAAGGTATAGATCAGGTAATAAAAAAAAGCTAAATAAACCGAAAACCGAAATAAACAGAGAGAAAATAACTGTAAACTGCAAATAAACACTGTATACTTTCAGATCTTAAAAATGACGCAGCTAGGGCTACCAAAAACCTTTTCGCGTGAAACGAAAGGGGTTCCTCACTGGAACAGATGCTCCCAACACAACAGAGCAGTCCTCTCGGCCCGAAAGCAGTCAGAAACAGTAGATCTAGGAAACGGTTGTCGAATGCAATTCTACCGGCTTCAGATTTGGATCACCAACGAACGCGGCCCTCAAATAGCTCCGATACCATGTAGGAATTTACAGGGTAAGTTCCTCAGACAGAACACCAAAGGACACCGCTCACAAACAGATCACAGATCAATACACCAGTATTTTGACGTGGTTAAAACCCTCAAAGAGGGAAACAGTCCACGGCCTGAGCCAACGCGGCCACTTCAGGCAATTTATTAATAAAAGAATGAAAATTTACATATGCTTCTCTCATAGACGGATTACCCTACAAATGACCCTCCATGCGCTTTAAATAGAATCATGGACCAATCGGGTGTTAAGCCACGGATCAAGTGTCGGTAATACCGAGGAGAGAATGAACCGTCAAATCACTACATATTGTGACCGTCGGATTGTAAGCTACAAAATGTACATAGTAAAGAAACACACTTTACCTAACTCTATACTAGACCAAGTTGTACTTAACTATTTCCTATGTGTCGGAATATCCTAACACATTGCAATGGACCCCTACAAGACCTCTCACGTTCTTGGGGCTATGATAACGTCTCAAACAATGAAAACAAATCTACAAATGCAAAACCTATATTTATTCACCAAAACAAAGACCAACATTCTTGTGAGAATAACAATTAGTATTTGAAATATTCTTGATATACATTCAAATGGCACAACAATCTTATCTCAAAGCTCCTCCAAGCTACATGCTCCAGATGATATGTGAACACTAATCAGATGCCAAATCCAATAAAAGCAGCCCACAAACAGTGCCAAAACCACTCCAAGCTTATTCAGAAGCAACTCTTTTCACCGCAGCTCCACAATCTCCAAATCCTCACAAATGGCAAATGTGATGCAAATAGAAGAGGGCATCATTAAATAAATATAAATTAGGATTTAGAGGGAGTGCCATTTTTTCCTTTTTCCTTGTTTTCCTACTCTTTTTCTGCCTACATGATGTGCATGCAAGCCCAACCAGATGATGGCTGATGTAGAATGAACAGCCCATGTTGGGAAAAATTGCCCCATCAGTCCAATTCAGCAACGAGTCCAGACGCAGCCAGTGTGAACCAGTCCAAACCAGTCAGTTCCGATCCAGCCCAACCGATTCCAATAACTTTGCTAGAGAAATGATGTTTAACCATTGCTTTCAAAATTCATTGTTGTCCAGAGATCATTATCTATGAAGTCCACGAGTCCCGACCTTATGTACGTGGAAGAGGAAGCTCCACTAGAAGGACCCATGCCAGCTCAGAAGCCATGATATCCAGATCCATCATGCACACCACGGCTCCCCGTTCAAAGATCTCCTATGTGTCTGTTCAGTTGTGTGTTATGAATCTGAAGACAATTATGCTATTATCTATTATCATGTATTCTGTTTTGGTTAGAGTAAGTGAATGCTTGGTTAGATTGGGCTGATACAACCTTTATTTCAAAAATGTTTATGTTCATGAACGTACCTTGTGCTCTCTGCACAAAGAGATTTATATATAACTAATAGGCAACAAAAATGATAAAAAAGATGATGGAAAGTTATGCCCTGCAAAATTAATGGTAATGAAGCATTCACTCGGGCTATTGAGGTTAGTGAACAATATTTTATTTCAGATTCACGTAGGATTAATTGTCATTTTCCAAGTTGCTTAATATGGTTGAAAAGTAATACTTGACCAATATTTTAATTCAGATTCAACTAGAATTAATTGCCCTTTTCCGAGTTGCTTGATATTATTATGTTATCATAAAAAGTAATACTTTATGTGGAACTAGAAATGAAAAAGGTGGGCAGCACTGGAAAGAAAACTCCACAGTTGTGTTTGAGATGAGATTCATACAATATCTAGATCGTATGTAATCAGTTTTGTTGTTTTAATCCCCTTGGAACCATTTGAAGAACAATCTTAGCCATAATCATGCCACCACTGTAGTGATGTCATCCATGTATGTTCACAATCATAGGTAATAAAGTCCCGGCTGGAATGCTGATGGGACCATCGGTAGTGGCCAGCCTTTTTAGCATGAATAGAATTCTTAATCAATATAAAGTTGTATCTTCAAAACAAGAATCATGTTATTTTCAGACATACAAAACTATTACACTCGTTATTGACTCGCCATTCACATACTTGCAAAACTTAAAGACATGTTGCATCGGGCAGCAGCCAAAAGACTTTAACTTTAATCATACAGTACAGAGAAAATGCATGAACTTTAATCAAACAGTATAGAGAAAATTACAGTGTAACACAGTTGAGCGTAGCAGGAACGCCTTTTATATGGGAACTCTGTACCAGGTACATTGATATGTCAGGTACTTCAGGGTGTGCCAGTGAGTATGCTAAAGTACCCAAAATTCACATCCCCTGCATTTGGGTATATACAAAGTTAACCTCTTCCCATGACGAATGTGCATCAGTACCCACTCATGCCATACTTTTTTGAGGACAACAATTAAAAATTAAAACTAGAATGTAATTACTAGTTTCCTGCACTTTTCTACTTGGTCCCATCAACCCTCCTGCAGTCTATAAACTCTGAACAAACAAGCAAAGAAAACAAACTGATCACTTGCTATTGTTGCGTCGTCACATTGTTGTTGTTGCGCAATCATTTAGTGTTGAACAGTGATTTGGTAGATAAAAATTCATAACAGCAGTGGATTTCCAGCATGTTTTCATTCAATTCAACATTGAAAAATCATTGGTATGTGTCACATTCACGTATGAATCAAGCATGTATTATGAATGGTTATCTTTAAAAGTTTAAAACATTAAACATTAATATATTTTAAATATTTATATATTTGGGGTAGGGTCACCTCTGTGCTATTGAAGGAAATGTAACTAGGTTCGGTCTTCATAAATGTACTTTTGATATTTGTATTTATTCAAGAAAAGAAATATTAAGTATTGGGGTTTTCACAGTGCATTATATTAGAAATCATTTTGGGATTCAACTGCGTTGAGTAAGTCATTCATCTATGACCATTTCCGTGAGAGGTAGTCGTAACTGACTAATTTCTCATGATTTTTGAATAGTCCACTTAGCACTCATTGCATTGAGTGATGCTCATAGGGGTGATGCCACTGGTTACTGGGTGCAAGCCCCGGAAGTGATGATTGATGCTATGTGATTCATTTCACTAGTTTCAATCCTACTTCTTCACCCCTGTGAGCATCACCCGATGCAATGAGTACTAAGTGGACTATTCAAAAATCGTGAGAAATTAGTTAGTTACAACTACCTCTCATGGAAATGGTCATAGATGAATGACTTACTTAACACAGTTGAATCCCAAAGTGATATCTAATAAAAGAAATATTATTTTTATAATATATGTCAATGAATTTCTTGCTCATTGAAGTAGGTCTAGCACATGTCAAAGTGCTATAGGTGAGTCAAAGAGTCAAAAGAATTATGTTGAAGACCTTAAGGGTATGTTACATTATGTATATTTGTGTATAAAAGTCAAAGAAAACACCTCCAAGCAAAGTCCAGTCTCCTCCAAGCAAAGACACCATCAAAAGAAGCAATGGCACCATTAAAAGCACCTATTGCAGCAAAGAAAGTCAAGTCGGCCTAAAGGAGGGACAGTCCTCTATATATAGAGGCTCTCCACTCCTCTAAAGATGGCGAAGATCATCTCTGAAATCAGCGAGCAAGTGCAGTCAAATAAAAGGTGGAAAAAGTTGAGTTTAAGGGAGCCTCTAGAGCAGCGAAGAAGGAGAAAATATAACCAAAGTATAAAGGACTGTTTTAGGGTGAATTGCAGCCAAATGTGCAAGGAATAGAAGGGCTGACTGCGGTCACTACGGCAGCAACATTAAAGTTGCTCATCTATCATTGTTTGGGCTTCAAACTAGGCCTAATAGGCCTCCTACATAAGCGAAAAAGGAAGGACCTCAAGCGAAGGAAAAAGGAACCATAGAACATCAACAAGAACTCTCACACATGCGAGTATTAGGGCAGCAGTGCTGTCATACTAAGCCTACCATTATACATGAAGAAGGGACTCGGTTGATCAAGAGAAGGAAGGAGTATTCTTAGTTAAAGGAGATCACTAAAGATAAGTATCACTTCTAGAAAGGCTACTAATAGTGGAAAGAAAAACGAAGTGTCGGAAGGAGGACAAAGTGCCGGGGAACAAAGTGTCAGAAGAAGGTGAACAAGTGTCGGGAAGACATAGTGCATAGAAAATGAAGGACTTGACTTGTGCTTGGAGAATCTTCTAGTCAAGGGTCTAGGGTATGGCATTGATCAAGAAAGAAGCTTCAATAAGAGAAAACTTACCGAAGGGTTTTCCTCTCAAGAGAAGAGAGGTTTTGGCCCTGGCAGAGAGCCAACATCTTGTGTTCTTGTTTTATGTTTTGATAGCAATTTGATGAAGCACACACACATGCATTAATAAGCAAAGAAGAAGATTAAACTAACAAAGACAAACTGTAAAAAGACTACACAAATTGTTATCTTGTCACAAAGAATTACTCTACACTTCATTACCCTAGATTCTTCAACATGGTATCAGAGCCAAGGTGACACATCAAGGAAAGGGCAACTCAAGAACACTCATCAAGGAGATGCACCTACATAGTCGAAGCATGAAGCCAAATCTACTCAAAGAAAAGAAGGCCTACCATCTATCATTCATCAAGGAAGACTACATAGCAAGAAGAAGAGCCTTACACAAAGGCACCTACAAAGAAGAGCAGATCAAAAAGGGGCCTACATCATCTACAAGTTACCAAGCAAATCTCTTCATCAAGCAAGTCCACTTGGAGAAGGCAACTTGAAGAACATCAAGATCCTAGGAAGGCAAGCCATCAAGTCTTCAAGGAGGAAGCAAATCCATTACATCTCAAAATCTATCAAATAAGTATATGTCCCCTTCTGAATATACATCAATGTCTTTTTGCAAGGAAAACAACAAATTGGTAGGTGCCAATAACTTTCTTGCATGGAAGAAGAGGACTGATTTACTTCTCAAGGAGAATAAACTCCTAGAACATGTCAAAAGGAATATCACTATCCCTGCTAAGGAACAAACTCAAGCCTTAGCCAAGTACAATAAGGATGAGACAAGAGCTCAGGATTTTAATAGAATCTATCAAGGACTCTCTTATTCATTGTGCCTCCAAATTTGAAACATCAAAAGAAATTTATGATAAGCTAGTAGAGCTATTCTCGATATCCACAGCCAGAGAAGTGATATAGCTAAGAAATGAATTGTACAAAATGAAGATATCAAAGGAAGGAATAGCTCCCTACTTCATGAAGATCTCTGAGATGAGAGATCAACTTCAAGAGCTTGGGGAAGTCATGTCTGACAAAGAAATGACAACTGTAGTACTCAATGCTCTACTTAAGGATTGGGGCAACTTCACATCCAGCATATATGCTAAGAAGGAGGCAACCACACTCAATGAAATGTGGTCTCTATGCAAGACAGAGGAAACCAAACTTAAAGAAAAGGAAGATGTGGGATCAAAGGAGCAAGCATTTGCTACCATGGCCAAGAGAAAGGGTAAATTTGGCAAATTTGGTCCACGAAGAACAAACAACAAAGACATGTCCAAAATCCAATGTTATGGATGTCAAGAATATGGACACTACAAAAGAAATTGTCCTAAGATTAAGAAGGACAACAACAACAAAAGAAAGAGGGAAGAAGCTCACATGACTCAAGAGGTGAAAAGAGAAAAGAAGCAAAAGAAGAAAGATTCTCCAGATCTCTACTATGACTAAGTCAAAGTCTTTACTTCAAGTCTTCTTTCAAGGTTTTGAGTAGGATAGGAGCATGTAAGAATTAAATAAAATTGCATGACTAGAAACATCTTCTAGAATCTGGAAGCATGAAGTACATAGAGTGCTAGATACTCATGAAGAAGTAGCATTTATAATGAGAACAAAATGCATGGTTAGAAATATCTTCTAGAATATAGGAGCATGGTAGATATAGCTCAAGATATTCATGTAAAAGGAGCATACCTAGTATAGGACCTCATCCACGATGAAAGAAAATTGATCATGATTAAGAATCTTAGAAGACCTCCATCATCAAATGAAAAGAGACATTTGCAAGGCAAGGGTCTTTAAGATCCGAGGATGGAATCTTCAAAAGAAGGTTCATGAACCAAAGCAGATGTCTCATTGGGAATCCCATTCATGGGATTCAAGAAAAGGATGATATGCAAGCAAGCTAAGATGAAGCAAGAAGGGCCACACCAAGAACAACCAAATGAAGCTAAGATGATCAAAGGAGAATCAAGATGAGGTATGTATGCATCAAAGTTTAGTCATGTTATCATTTGTATATTATTGAGTCATGGGAATAGTTCTATAACATGATCAAGTATGAAAGAATCTCTTTCACCAAGGACATGCTCGAAGGCATATGCAATGAAGGTCAACAAAAGAATATGCTCACATAAGGAGTATAAGATTGTTAACTAAGAAGCAAGAAGAAACGTTGACTAGTCCAAGAAGCAAGCAATGAAGAAGTGCTCTCAAGGAGCATAAGATGGTTGACCAATTTATCCAAAGAAAAGAAAATGAAGAAAGAGATCAAGGATGTGAAGAACACCATGATCACCGAGAATCACTATCTGACAAGATACTTTGAAGATATCTCCCGAAAGAAGGCAGGACAACTCTGACAAAGGAAGGAAGGACCCTTGACACCTATGAAGGCCTTGGAGATATGAAAGATGCAGATAATTGATTCTACTCTACAAAGATGTTGTAATGAAGAAGCCATCCAGCAAAAGAAAAAACAATGTTGAAGCAATATCAGGATGAAGTTATAGGCCACTAGGTCAAAGCATGTAAACATGAAGCATCCATGAGAAGAGTATTCTAAAGCATGGACAGATGACAAAGGAGTAGCCAGATGACAAAGAAACCTGATGTATGACAAGAAAGCCACTTTCCACAAAGAAAGCAATGACATGACAAACTAGGAGGGAAAGTTACTGATGGATGGTGCCCTACCTAGAAGAAGTTCAAACAAAGACTTCATGACATCAAAGCAAGGAAGAAGATCAAGCCGCTAAAGGACCCACGAAGAAAAAGTTGTTGATGAATGAAAGAGTCCCTAGTTAAGAGGGAGCTCTGACAGGTCAAGAGGGATTTTTGGATCACCCCTGATTACAAAGGAGTGACAATTGTGTTTTTCCATTTCATGTGTCAAGCACTAGACCAGGACTAACAGCAGTAAGTCTAGATGAAGGCCATGAATGGAAATGTAGACACAAGATAGACACAACACTCTTGTCTTCACTTGGGAAGAAAGAATGGGAGGATTGGGTAATCATCTGGAATCTGATACTCTTTGAGGATGTGTAGGGCATCCAAGACAAGAGTAGGCAAGAGGACTGATATTCTTTGAGGGCTAGGAACCCAAGACAAGAATAGTCCTAGAAGGTCATACTCAATGAACACACAGGTGGGTATGTACCTTGAGAGACAATGACTAAGGTGTCTATAAGTCATTGATTCGCCAACATTGTGCTCTGATCTATTGAGAGATACAGTTGTCAGTCAAGGCCTTGTTGTGGAAACAATGTTGGTTATTATGATGCTATAACAGATGGATTGCCAATCCGGTTTCTCTTATGTGAATTTTTCAAGATTGATAATAGCCAAACACCTTGTAATGTTGTATGAATACCTCCCTAGTTAAGAGGGAGTGTTGAAGGAAATGTAACTAGGTTCGGTCTTCATAAATGTACTTTTGATATTTGTATTTATTCAAGAAAAGAAATATTATTTTTATAATATATGTCAATGAGTTTCTTGCTCATTGAAGTATGTCTAGCACATGTCAAAGTGTTATGGGTGAGTCAAAGAGTCAAAAGAATTAAGTTGAAGACCTTAAGGGTATGTCACATTATGTATATTTGTGTATAAAAGTCAAAGAAGACACCTCCAAGCAAAGACACCATCAAAAGAAGCAATGGCACCCATTAAAAGCACTTATCGCAGCAAAGAAAGTCAAGTCAGCCTCAAAGCAGCAAGTCGGCCTAAAGGAGGGACAGTCCTCTATATATAGAGGTTGTCCACTCTTCTAAAGATAGCGAAGATCATCTCTGAAATCAGCGAGCAAGTGTAGTCAAATAAAATGTTGAAATTTGATAACTAAAAAGTTTCATGCGATCCCAACCCGGTTTTAATTTCACCTTATCACTCCCATTCAGTGAAATGCCCTTTCCCATAAAAATACATTCAACATATAGAATTCTGGAAATGAAATTTTCAAATTAAAACACATCGGACTGTCAACACATGCTGAAAATAAATATGGACATAAACAGACTAGCAACACACATAAAAATACACACAGAGTTTTGGTCAATTTAGACACAGGCAAAACCCCTTCAATCTTCTCCGGGGAAAACCTATTAGAGAGCTCTTCAAATTTATTTATCTTTCAAGTTCAGGAAAAATACATTTGCAGACAATACAAAACAAAACAGCAAAATACAACTTATCTCTTCAGCCCAAAACTCCTTGAAAATCATGCCCACTTGAAGCTGAAAATATGTACTGTACGGATACAGATTGCACCGTACAGATTTCATACAGACTGTACCGTACAGATTTCCATACTGCTGTACAGACTTTAAAAAAAAAATCCCAAAAACTTCTCTCGAACAACGTGCAACTCATAGCATTAAATGTTGTGTGTACTATACCTTCTGATGTCTTATATGCCTTGATTTTCGTGCCCAACTTTGCCTAGAAATCACTCCTTCAGCTTGTTGCAACAAATTTCTCCTTCAGAACTTTTCTCCAGCTCTCAACCTCCTTTCTCCAATCTGCTCATGAAAAATGAATGCAGTCTCTCTTTTTTTTCCCCCTTTTCTTTCCCTAAGTGACTTTTGGGCAGCCCTAAGATCTAATGGCTCAGATTGATTTAGATCAAGGGATGAGAATAAATGTGCATTTAATTATCACTTTCTATTTTTTAACTCACCCATTAAATAAACTACCCACATTGTACTTTATGTCTAAAGTCACTTTTCACTTTATAATTTAGCATTGACTTTACCCACATCGTACTTTATGTCTAAAGTCAATTCTCACTTTATAATTTAGCATTGACTTTACCACTTATAAAGTCACTTTCACTTTATAAAGTCACACTTAGGAAAAGAATTATTTTGGACACTTTTCCCTAGGTAGAGACTAACCCATGGGAAACCACTTGTCCAAGGTACATTAAAAATCAACATAAAAGGTGGAAAAAGTCAAGTTTAAGGGAGCCTCTAAAGTAGCGAAGGAGGAGGAAATATAACTAAAGTATAAAGGATTGTTTTAGGGTGAATTTAATTGTAGCCACGTGTGCGAGGAATAGAAGGGCTGACTGCGGTCACTACAGCAACAACATTAAAGTTGCTCATCTATCATTGTTTGGGCTTCAAACTAGGCCTAACAGGCCTCCTACACAAGCGAAGAAGGAAAGACCTCAAGCGAAGGAAAAAAGAACCATAGAACATCAACAAGAACTCTCACACATGCGAGTATTAGGGCTGTAGTGTTGTCACACTAAGCCTACCATTATATATCAAGAAGGGACTCAGTTGATCAAGAGAAGGAAGGAGTATTCTTAGTTAAAGGAGATCACTAAAGATAAGTATCTCTTCTAGAAAGACTACTAATAGTGGAAAGAAAAATGAAGTGTCGGAAGGAGGACAAAGTGCCAGGGAACAAAGTGTCGGAAGAAGGTGAACAAAATGCCGAGAAGACATAGTGCAGAGAAAAGGAAGGATTTGACTTGTGCTTGGAGGATCTTCTAGTCAAGAGTCTAGGGTTTGTCATTGATCAAGAAAGAAGCTTCAATAAGAGAAAACTTACCGAAGGGTTTTCCTCTCAAGAGAAGAGAGGTTTTGGCCCTGGCAAATAGCCAACATCTTGTGTTCTTGTTTTATATTTGATAGCAGTTTGATGAAGCACACACATGCATTAATAAGCAAAGAAGAATATTAAGCTAACAAAGACAAATTGTAAAAAGACTACACAAATTGTTATCTTGTCATGAAGAATCACTCTACACCTCATTACCCTAGATTCTTCAACATGTACTAACCCCGACTGACCAGCCATCTCCTGAAAAATATTTCGGGTGGTCTCGAGATGAACTAGGCAAGCATCCCCATGTACCGTAAACTTGGTGTAAACTTATTATAAAGAGTAGACTATCAACAATCACAAAATATAATGAGAATGTGACATGGGTTTGTAATGCATATTTAGAACTTCACTGTTTCGTGCTCCTACATAACTCCTGAAGTTAACAAATAATTTATGTAACCACGACTAGTGAAGATACTCACAAAATGCATAAAACAACAATTCCTAGCATCTTGCATTTGTAAGGATAGTACATATACTCCTTATGCTACAGAACTCGAATATCATATCTATGGAGATCTGCAAATCTATGTTGAAAATCCATGAATTTCTAATCTGCTATAGTGAACAATCTTAAACACTAGTTTCTTTTCACATAAACACAAAATTTCTCTAACATATTGCAGCAAAATAGGAATAGAAATAAAAGCACAATTCACACAATAGAACAACACAATTTTCTAGGGAACCCAACTGGGAAAACCCTCGCTTGCTTGAGAATATTATTGAAGAAGAATAAGCTACAAATCTCTTACAAATAACCCTACTTCAATAGAGAACACAAACTGATCTCTCAACCTTGAACTAGGCTTGAAACAACCCTGCAAGAATGTTGATCTGCTTCCCTCAACCAGCCCACACTAAGGCTCGAAATCCTTGTGCATTCCTTAGGAAATAGGCCCCTATTGCCTTGCGCATTCGACCTCCTAGAAAATAGGAATTTCCTCCTATTTTTTTGCAGAATTCCCAAGGGAAATTCTACTCCAATAATTTGCACAAGGAAACCTTCTTGGCTCGTTCCTCTCACAAGCTCACAAACTCATGCTCAAGAATGAATACAAATTGTGCCTTTGATCTCCTTATAAGCACTTCGAATAGGCTATTGTTAGTAAGTTCTATGTTTGGAAAGTCGAACTGGTGCTTTTCTAGTTAACAGTAGTTAACACAACTTGTTAACTAGTTCCTCCTAAAATTTAGGAGGCTAACTCCACAAATTCTTTCAGTTCCCAAACCAACTCACACTAGAAGACAATTAACTCAGTCTTCCACAAACTCGCACTAGTCAAACTGCTTCTTGAACTCGTCCACATCACTAGAACTCATACATGACTAAGGAGAACACAAATTCGATTCCTTGAATTAAGGCACAAATCAAGGAATCCATTCCTTCGCTACTTTTCAACACTCCCTCTTAGCGAGGAAGGGATTTTGTACAACTCCCAACTTATCTCTGTGATGAACAAAACTGCTTCTTGTCAATGCCTTGGTCAAGATGTTTGTTGTCTGCTCCCTTGTTGGAATGTACGGTAGCTTCACTATCCCCTTCCGCACGCAATCTCTAAGATGGTGATACCAGATCTCGATATGCTTTGAGCGATCATGAAACATTGGGTTCTCAGAGAGCTTAATGCAACTCTAATTATCACAATGTATCATGGTAGGCTCCATCCTCTGTCTGAAAAGTCCCACAAGCAACTTCCTCATCCAAATAGCCTCGCAAGTTGCTTGCCTAGCAACCATGTACTCGGCCTTTATTGAACTAAGTGTAACTTATCTCTGCTTCCTGTTGTACCAGGAAACAGTGCTTGACCCAATGCTGAAGATGCCACCTGAAGTGCTCTTCTTGTTTGTGTAGCTCCCTGCTCAATCTGCATCTGTGAAGCCCTCAAACCTCACTCCATCAACCTGTCTGTACACAATCCATAGTCTGTTGTGCCTCTGAGATATCTCAACACATGCTCTGCAACAACCCAATGCACTCTAGTCGATTCCACCATGAATTGACTCAATTGGTTGACTACAAAACAAATATCAAGCCATGTTGACCAAGTACATCGACAACCCAATGAGTTTCTGTATATTATAGGATCCATTCCTCTACCAGCATCCACCTTCCTCCAATTTGTAACTAGAGGCGTGGTCATGGGCCTGCAATCCTACATATGAATCTCTGGAGAATTTGTGTAGTGTACTTGCCCTGTCCCACGAAGATCTCACCATCACCTTGCCAAACCTCCAAGCCAAGTAAATAGTGCATAAGCCCCATATCCTTCATTTCAAACTTCCTGGCAAGGTCCTACTTGCAATCTTGGATCAAGCTCTCATCTCCAGTCAGTGTAAGGTCGTTGACATAGAGAACTCCAACCATGATGTAGTACAGGTTGGCATCTGCCTCACTCTTAGTGAAGCCCAATTCTCGAAGGGAGTTATCAATCTGAGCGTACCATGTTCTCAAAGCCTACTTGAGCCCATAAAGAGATAAAGAGCTCTCTTCAGCCTGCATACATGTGTGTCTCTGTTGGACAGCTCAAACCCCTCTAGTTGCTCCATATAGATCTCCTCCTCAACTACTCCATTGAGAAAGGTTGTCTTCACGTCCATCTAGTGGATCTTCCACCCCATTTGTGCTACAAGTGCGAGAATAGTCCTTATGGATGAATACTGTGCTACTGGGGCAAAAGTCTCCTCATTGTCTATGCCCTCAATCTGTGACAAGCCCTTGGCCATAAACCTGGCCTTGTACTTCTCCACACTCCCATCTGCTCCATGCTTCACCTTGTACACCCATCTGGACCCAACTACTGATTTCCCTTCAAGTCATGGAACAATCTCCTAGACATCATTCTTCATGGTAGAGGAATATTCCTCCACCATGGCATCCTGCCAAACCTGCTAAGAAGTTGCCTCCTTATAAGAAGGCGGCTCAATGTCCACTAACTCTGTTAGCAATGCCATATAACATGTACCTTTGTGAATGATTACTCTGCCTAAACATGGTGCCAGGAGTCTCGACCTGCTCCTGAGCCTCTTGAATCAACCTCTCGGCCCACTTGGCCTTCTTCCTCCCTGTGGTGGGTGGCTCTGGTTGATTTGTCTGCTCTCGGCCTGGTTTCTCCTCCTCATCCTGCTACAAATCCTATGCTACCCTCTTGCCACTAGACTGTGGTTGTGGTTGACTCTGAGGTGTTGGTTGTGACTCTTGTTTGGGAGTGAGTAGGTCCTCCTCAAATACTACAATCTGCTCATGCTCTAGGGAAACTCTCGGAGCCTGATCCTACTGGAACCTCACATCTTGCCTAAGAATTGTCTTCTTGAGCCCTGGAAGATACACCCTGTATGCTTGAGATGTCTCACTATATCCCACGAAAATTCCCTTTTTTGGTTGTGGGATCCAGCTTCTTCCTACTATCCTTGGACACGTGACAATAGACCTTTGTGCCAAAGATCCGAAAGTGTGAAACATCAAGCTTCTTGCCTATGAAAGCCTTCTCTGGTGTGACTCATTCGAGCACCTTGTGTGGACTCTTGTTCTGCAGAAATATTACAGTGTTGCATGCTTTTGCCCACAAGAACCTAGGCAAAACCTGATCATGCAACATAGCCCTAGTTGCTCTAGCAATGCTCCTATTTTTCCTCTCTGCCACCCCATTCTAATGAGGGTTATGAGGTGCTATCAACTCTCTCCTATTACTTTCCTTTGCACAAAACTACTTGAAGGCTTTGGAGATATATTCTCCAACATTGTCACTTCTCACTGCCTTTTCTTCCCAATTTGCTTCTCTACCAAGGCCTTAAACTCTGAACTTATCTAAGACCTTACCTTTCTTTTTCATAAAATAAATCCAAGTTTTTCCGAGAAAAATCATTAATGAAAGTAACATAATACATGTGTCCCATCAATGATGGAGAATAAAAGGGCTCGCACACATCTAAATGCACCAGCTCTAAAATCCCTTTGGCTTTGTTGTCCTGACCATGGAAAGCATACTTGCCAAGTGTGCACCCCCTGCACACTCCACTCTTGTCAAGGTCGTTTGTTGGTAATTATGTGGCAATATGTAGAATAATCTTCAGTCCTCCATGATGAAAGTGTCCCATACGCATGTGCCAAAGTTCACCAACATTCGCACATTCTGCTTTGTTGCTCAAGGTTGCATCTCTCTCTACCTGCAACTTGTAGAGATTCTTCACCCACACACCTATTTGCTTCACTACCCTTGACGCTAGATGCTTGAAGTAAGCCTTACCTTTGCTGAAGATGACATCATATCCTTTATCCTCAAGAACAACTATTGAAACCAAGTTCTTCTTCAGCACTGGAACATGGCGAACATCTTTGAGATGAAGAGTATTACCTGACTCCCTCTCAAAGCTAACAGTACCAACTCCCTTGGTAGCATACTTGCCATTATCTCCAAGCTTGATATTCACCTGCATATCCTTCTCCTCCAGCTGGCTGAAATACTCCCTATACCCAGCCATATGGAAAGAGGCTCCTCAATCAATATACCACGTACTGCTCCCCATCGAGCTTGCCATGCAAGCTATCAATGAGAAATCCTTCTCAAACTAAGAGGCAAATTCATCTATCTTAGTTGATGCAACTACATGCTCCTTACTCGACCCCTTCTTCTTTCGCTAAGGACACTTAGAAGCATAGTGTCCAAAAACATGTCAATGAAAGCATTTGATCTTACTTAAATCTGTCTTCAACTTGTCACCCTTTTGATTGTTCTCGCTCTTCCCTTTGCCTTTCTTGCCTTTGACTTTACCTGCAAGAAGAAGATTCTCCTCCTCCTTCTCAACCTTGGAACCCTTGCCACCGCTGCTAGAAGTCTCAACTAGTATGAGCCTTAGCTCCTCTTGAGTGAAGTCACTCCATAAGCATTCCCAATTTGGCAACTGCTCTCGTCTAGTAATACTTTGAATGAAGGTATGTCAATCTTTGGTAAACCCATTTAGAGTACTAGCTTTGTGTCCACAAGCTTTTCTCCAACAACTGCTACCTCATCACGAACTTCTTCAATTCTAGTGAGATAGACAGTTACACTCTCACCCTTCTGCATCTTGATTGTCCTTAGCTTCTCTTTGAGGACCATCTTTCGGTTCTCGGAAGAATTCTTGTAGAGCTGGACTAAGGCATCCCACATTTCCTTAGTTGTATCTTTACATGCAACATGTGGGACTACATGATCCCGAAGTCCATCTAGGATCATCCTCTTGGTCTTGGCCATCTGCCTTTGGAAAATTCTCAACTCGTCTGGATCTAAAGGTGTTGCAACACCTTTCTCAGCGAATTCCTTCAGCTCAAACTTGTCCATCAAGAACAATATCCAAACCTTCCAAACACCAAAATTTGAGGCGCCATCCAGTCTATCCTGCTCTCTTAATCTTAATCCTGTGTGAGTTGTCATCTTTCAAACTTGAAGACTATGTGAGTTGGTCGATTCTCGTTCACAACTCTGATACCATGTAGAAAATACACGAAATTATGATCTGCTATAGTGAACAATCTGAAACACTAGTTTATTTTCAAATAAAACACTAAATTTCTCTACCAAATTCACACAATAAAACAACACAATTTTTCTAGGGAACCCAACTGGGAAAACCATCGCTTGTTTGAGAATATTATTAAAGAAGAATAAGCTACAAATCTCTTACAAATAACCTTGCTTCAATAGAGAATACAAACTGATCTCTTAGCCTTGAACTAGGCTTGAATCAACCTTACAAGAATATTGATATGCTTCCCTCAACCAGCCCACACTAAGGCCTGAAATCCTTGCGCATTACTTAGGAAATAGGCCCCTATTTCCTAGCGCATTCGACCTCCTCAAAAATAGGAATTTCCTCCTATTTTTTTTAGCACTTCCCAAGGGAAATTCTCCTCCAATAATTCGCACAAGGAAACCTTCTTGGCTCATTCCTCTCACAAGCTCACAAACCCGTGCTCAAGAATGAATGCAAGGTGTGCCTTCAATCTCCTTAAAGAACTACGAATAGGCTATTGTTTGTAAGTTCTATGTTTGGAAAGTCAAACTGGTGCTTTTCTAGTTAACAGTGGTTAACACAACTTGTTAACTAGTTCCTCCTAAAATTTAGGAGGCTAACTCTACAAATTCTTTCAGTTCCCAAACCAACTCACACTAGAAGACAATTAACTCGGTCTTCCACGAATTCGCACTAGTCAAACTGCTTCTTGAACTCGTCCACATCACTAGAACTCGTACATTACTAAGGAGAACACTAATTCGATTCCTTCAATTAAGGCACAAATCAGGAATCCATTCCTTTGCTACTTTTCAACAATCTAACCATCTGTCCTATAGATTTTTCTTCATCATAGCAACACCTATGAAAATAATGCACTTCAAAATTGAGGCAATTAACACCCATCATATGAGGGCAAGTACATACGGTGGATGTGAAAGAATGATGTCATATGTTGTCAAAATAGTGCAAGGTTTCTCACCTTTAGCAAAACAATACCCATATTGAACTTAGAATATGGTAAATAGAGTTTTATATTTATGTAAAAAAGATGTGCATTTGGGGTTAATTTAGTCGCATGGCACTGGACTTCTGAATATTAAACTTCATTATTGGTTGACTTGTCTATAGTTTATAGTAGGGACAATTTTGTTTCAGTATTTTGACCCAACTAAATGGTGGTTTAGAATATTAAGCATGAGGTTCTCCTCTGTTTTGTCCTGTTGGCAGAGTTTGCAAAAACCCATAAATCCACAGCCGCTAATATCTTTGTAAAAATACTAATTTTTCTGATTAGTATTTATGGGGGCTAATT
Source organism: Pinus tabuliformis (assembly GCA_031772625.1). NCBI lineage: Eukaryota > Viridiplantae > Streptophyta > Pinopsida > Pinales > Pinaceae > Pinus > Pinus tabuliformis. The sequence continues at coordinate 60,761,465 of CM062804.1, read as the reverse complement.
ATCCCTTTGTAAATAAAATATTAATTTTTCTGATTAGGAATTAAGGGAGTTGACTGCATCATTGTAAAATGCTGACTTTTCTAATTGCTGGAAGCCTCATTTTCAGGGAAACAGATTGATGTGCAACTTCAAACTGAAATGCAAGTATAGCATAATGGAGCACATAAAGAATGGGTTGCATGAACATCCATCAAAACTGTAGAGTTACACACTAACATGGAGAAAACCATCAATGATGCTACAGAAGAAGAACATAATTACAAAGTGATAAGCCACGCACAAACCTTCAAACTGTTTATGTTCAGACATGAATCAATATGTTGCTAAAGCCAGTTCATATAATGAAAACTAGTCCAAACCATACAAGTGCATAACGTCAAGTCTTCCAGATTGAACTTTGTAGGACTACCAATAAATGCTACACAGCACAAATAGCATATTTAGGCCATATCCGCTCTTCTCACAAATTGTATAGCTTATCAAGTCACATATCTGGTAGCATCTTTGAACCAAAATGCGAGTATAACATAATGGAGTAGAAAAAAGAATGGGTTGTGTGAACATTCATCAAAACAGTAGAAGAACACACTAACATGGAGAAACTATCTACAATGCTACATAAGAACATAATCATAAAGTGGTAAACCATGCACAAACCTTCTGCCTATTTTATGTTTAGACATGAATCGTGAGTTGCCAGGGTTGGTTCAAATAATGAAACTTGGTCCAAAACATACAAGTGCAGAACATCAAGTCCCACTATCCACCAGTTTGAACTTTGTAACACTACCACTAAATGCTACACAGCATAAATGACACCTTTACGCTATATCTGCACTTCCCACAATATTGTATAGCATATCAAGTCACACAGTACTTCAAGAGAGTACTACTTTCATGAGGTACAAAACAAAATTCACCAGTATGTTCAAGATAGACTTTGTAATGAAATTAGACTATACTACTTACCTCCTATATGCTAATAAAGTAACAGCTAGTATTATTGTAAAAATGCTCGTCTGTTGTTCTGTAATACTGGGCATCACCAATAATCCCCACAGGAGCATTTCCCGTCCTTAAAATGATGGAACCGTTTTGCATCCCGCACAATTAATTCTCGTTCAACAATTTTAGACATAATCTTAATGGCATTGTGGCAATCACCACACACTCGAAGGTTTTTAATTATCCTCAGTGTTGTGCCGGGTGGAGTGCTGATAAGCCCGTAAGCTATGGCCAGCCTCTCACTGTGATGCATCAGAGCTATTTCTTTCTGTGCCTCGTCCACATCATGCAAGACGTATTTTGTGTCAGGTACATATCCTGCTTCCTTCATCTGACCAGCTAACCCCTCCAACTTTGCATATATCTCCTCCCTCTGCGGGTGCGATAAGGTCCCAGCACGATACTCGTGCACTGTACTTGCTTTTGGCGTTGGGGGTTTCATGATGTCAGTGTCCTTCAAAGTTTCTCTGCCACTGCTTCTATTAGCCCCGTTGTTTCTATTAGCCCACCTTCCACCTACACCACCACCACTTACGTTTGATCTCGGCCCAACTCTATTTGGCTCCAACTCGCTGATCTTCTCCGCAGCCCGTTTCTCCATATCTTCATTCCCGTGACTCTTGCAGGCGTTGCGCAGTGTCTCCCAAACCATAGCACTTGGCTTTGTTGGTATCTTACTGATGAACTGCTCTGCTTCCTCCAACCGCCCGGCTCGACCCAGAAGATCAACCATGCACACATAGTGCTGCATGGAATAAAGGAGTCCGTAGTCTTTATCCATCGATTCATAGTACCTCTGGCCTTCATCCACCAGTCCCAACCGATTGCACGCCGAAAGCACCCCGAGGAAAGTGTTTCCATTCGGTCTCACACCTGCCTCTTTCATCTGCCCAAACAACTGAATCGCCTCATCTGCAAGGCCACTGTATGACAACCCGGCAATCATATAATTCCATGAAGAACAATCTCGCTCAAGCATTTTATCAAACACTTGGCGTGCTTCCTGCACGCACCCACATTTCCCATACATCTCAATAATTTTATTATCCACCAAAATATCGGGCCTAAATCCACTTCTAATGATGTGATCATATACCTCCCTCCCCTCTTCTAGCGCCTTCAAATCCGCACAACACTGCAGAATACAAACATAACTAATAGAATCCATGGGAATACCTTGCTTCTGTACGTTTCTGAAAAGTTCCATGGCTTCGCTCAGCTTTCCTTCTTTGGATGCAATCCTCAAATCCTCGATGGCGGCACTGGTTGCCCTGGTGCCTCCGCTGTAAGAGCTCCCCACGTGACCTCCAGCATAACTTGGGCTTTGGGTTACTGGGTTTGCAGATGCGCTAAGGTGTTTAACAAGCATGCATTTGGTTCTAAACGCAGGACAAAACTGGGCTTCTTTGGGCGTCCTGGAGCTCAGAAACCTGAAGAACTGAACATGGGGATCGTCATAGGGAATTCGCGTGTTCCTTACCTTGAATAGGGTTGTCAGGTATCTCAACTTGTTCATGCCTGCGGCTCCCTGCATCATTGCCGTTTAACTCATCCCCTCCTGCGCTGCACGAATAATGGCAAATGCCTAATCCTAGGATTTTATAGAGGGACCGGAGCAAATATCGGGGCAGAAAAGTTTTGGCTCGCGTTACATCAAGAGTTTTAACGAATTTAGATAGTGTGGTGAAATAGTATTTTTAAATTCCGTAGTCTAAAGATTATGTTTTTTTGGAAAAATGAGGAATTTTTGTAAATTCAAATAAAAGTTGTTAAATTTCATAATTTTAAGTGTTTTAGAAAATTTTGATGGTGTTGAATCTATTTTCATCATTAAGAAACATGATTCAAACACTGTTTAAATTTCATAATTTTAAGTGTTTTAAAAAATTTTGATGGTGTTGAATCTATTTTTATTATAAAAAAACATGATTCAAACACTATTTCTCTAAGATTTTTTAAAATTATTTTGCCAGCTATTTTTGACTATCGGGACAATTCCTTCACTTCGATGGACGACTCCTTTTTAAATCAATATATGTTAAACATCAGATGTTTTTACTTTTTTGGAGTAACTAGGTTAATTTTGACTCGCAAATGTCAGGCCAAGCAGTGACTCTTCAAAGCAAAATTGATTCGTATGGCTTATTCCTTCAAGTAGGTCTTCATTAAATACATGAGGGAGAGACTGTTCACTTCATCTCTCGATGGCTGTTCATATTGCTTATTTATTTATTTACATTATATTCACCCAATCCTTATGATTAGGTGTCAACATTCCCCCCTTTAATCTGAGGGGATGTTGGTGAGTCCAAGCATCATTCTGAATCGTTCAAGCTTTTCTCTTCCAAGCGCTTTGGTGAAGATGTCTGCAATTTGCTTATTAGTGGAACAATGATGGAGATGGATTGTTTTGGCCTCAACATGATGTCGAATCAGAGGATATTTAGTATTGATGTGCTTCGTTCGATCATGGAACTTTGGGTTCTTGGCCAACTTTATTGCAGAGGTATTGTCAATCATGAGTGGAGTTGATTGTACTTGTTTTACCTGCAAATCTTCAAGAATTTTCCTGAGCCGCACAATTTCTTTTGTTGCTTCAACTACTGCCATGTATTATGCTTCTGTTGTGGAATCTGCCGGAACTGATTGTTTGCGTGATCTCCAGGAGACAACTCCTGATCCAAGACTCATAGCACATCTTGAAGTAGATACCCCAGTTTCTTTGTCTCCATCGAAGTCTGGATCAGAGTATCCAATCAAGCTGAAGTCGTCCACCTGTGTATACTTGATTCCAAAGTCTTGAGTTCCCTTCAAGTACCTTAGAACTCTTTTTGCAGCAGACCAATGTCCCTCACAAGGCTTTTGCATAAACCTGGAGAGGATTCCAACAGCAAATGAAATGTTTGGTCTGGTAGTAGTTAGGTAGTTGAGACTTCCTACAGGTTGTCTATACTTTGTTGCATCCTCAAATTCTTTTCCTTCAATAGATGTGAGCTTTAAGTTTTGTTCCAATGGAGTAGTAAGAGGATTGCATTCTGTCATGCCAAACCTATTCAATAGATCTCCAATGTATTTCTTTTGAGAAAGAAATATGGACTTTGGATGTTGGGTTACTTCAATACCAAGATAGTAATGAACATAGCCCAAATCAGTCATTTCAAAACTTTTCCCCAATTCCTTCTTTATGGATGCAATGTAGCTTTCATTATTCCCTGTCATTAAAAGATCATCTACATATACCACAAGATATACAACTGTTTTGCCAACTTTCTTGACAAATAAAGTTGCATCATCAAGATCATAATGTTTGAAATTGAGTTTCAGAAGATGCTCAGTTAGTTTTTCATACCAGGCTCATGGTGCTTGTTTGAGGCCATACAAGGACTTCACCAGTTTGCATACTTTATGTTCATGTCCTTTCACAGCAAATCCTTCAGGCTGGGACATAAAAACATTCTCTTTTAGATCTCCATTCAAGAAAGCAGTTTTTACATCCATTTGATGGACTTTCCAACCGTTCTGAGCTGCTAGGGCAAAGAGTGTTCGGATGGTAGCCCATTTTGCTGTGGGGGAAAAAGTCTCCTCATAATCGACCCCTTCCTTCTGTGCAAAACCTTTTGCCACAAGCCTAGCTTTGTGCTTGTCAAGTGAGCCATCAGCTTTATACTTGTTCTTGTAGACCCACTTGCAGCCAATTGGTTTGGTTCCTAATGGAGGATCAACTAGCTTCCAAGTGCCATTCTTTATGAGGGCATCATACTCCTTTTGCATCACTTCTTTCCATTCATCATGAGAAGCAACTTCTTTGAAGGAAGTTGGTTCAAAATCTGTAGACAAGTTCAATTCACAATCATAAGAAACATCCATATCAACAGGTGAATTAGAGTCATCTACATCACCTCCATTTTGCCGGTTTGAATTTCTAGTTCCTGTCTTTCCAACTTCATCGGGATGAACACTTTCAAGTGTCTTTGTCAGCCACTTTGGGGGACCTTTCTCAGATGGTCCAGGCTGCTCCGCTGATTGAGTTAGGATTGAATCAAGATTGAGTCTCCCAATTCTGTCAATCACATCACTTAAAGCATCATCCATTGTTGGAGTTTCATGCAGGGAAGAGTGTTCTTCAGAAGAAGATTCCACATGTTGATCTAGTATAGGAATCCCCCCTTCAAGATGTGGAATCTGATTACCAAATTCTTGAAATGATTTTGCTTTTGCGAATCTATCCAAGCGATCAAGTTGCTGCTCAACAACATTGTAAGTTTTTGATGATTCAAGAAAAATTACATCTCTAGATACAACAAACTTTTTATTTACTTCGTCATAGAGACGGTATGCTTTGGAGGTGTTTGAATGCCCCAGGAAGATACACTTACGACTTCTAGCACCAAGTTTGTTTCTATGTACATTTGGTATCAAGGCATAACAGGTGGAACCAAAGACCCTGAGATGCTTTACCGAAGGAACATGTCCATACCACATTTCATATGGAGTCTTGTTTCTAATAGCATTAGATGGACATCTATTCTTTATATATGCAACACATAGAACAGCATCAACCCAAAACATTATCTTTACATTTTTTAAGAAGAGCATGGATCGTACCATATTTAAGATTGTCCTATTCATTCTTTCAGCTACACCATTCTGTTGGAGATTATAAGGCACAGTTGTTTGATGTTTGATCCCATGTTGGCGAAGATAGTTTTCAAATTCATTTGATGTGTATTCTTTTCCATTATCAGTGCGAATAGACCCAATATGAGATTGTGCATCATTTTCAATCCATTTATGAAAATTCTTGAATGTTTGAAAAGCATCAGATTTGTTCTTCAATAAATAAACCCAACACATTCTGGTGTAGTCATCAATAAATGTCATCATATATTTATTTCCATTTGCAGAAGGAACATGCATTGGACCACATAAATCTGAATGAATGAGTTCAAGTTTTCTATGTGTTCTTGAATATGAAACATGAAAAGATTGTTTGTTATGCTTTCCTAGAATGTAATCATCACATTGCTTAAGTTTCCTAGGAATTGTAGGCAAACCAGCAATACCATTTTTCTTCAACAAGCAGAGGTTGTCATAGTTCAAGTGTCCAAGTCTAACATGCCATAATAAACTTGATGGAAGTGTACCTTCTTCATGATGAGAATTGTATGAGAAATGTTGTGCACGAACAGAGGTTCCTTGTAGCTTGAGAAGCCTTTCTTCTTATATTCCCCTCATGACAAGTGAGTGGTCAGATGCTTTTCTTACCTCAAGCTTGCCATCAAACATATGAATGGAGTGACCTTGCTGGCGGATGTGGACCAAAGACAACAAGTTTCTCTTGAGTTGTGGGAGATGTAGAACATGATGCAAAAGAAAGTCTGGAAGACCAGGCAGTTTAAGCCTGATTGTGCCAAGCCCTGATGGCTTGATTTTTTATTGGTCTGCAAAGTATACTGCTCCATCAACATTGTCAGTAAATTCTTCAAAAAAATCTTTTCTATAAGTTATGTGGCAAGTTGCTTCTGAATCAAGCAACCAATCATTTTTCCAAGAAGCAAGTGAAGCATTAAATAAATCTTCATTTACTCCAATATTACATTGTGCCACAACATAGTGAGCGGATTCAGGTGCTTTACCTTTGTCTGTATCATCAGTTTTACCTTTATGTTGGTTTCTTTGCTGCTCAATTTTGTCCCATGGTAACTTGCATGTAGAGGCATCATGTGATCCATTTCTTTTGCAGCGTATGTAGTGCAAATCTGCCTTTTCTCCTTGAGAGTGTCTGCCCCCCTTGCCTCTGAAATATCTTCCTCTTCCTCTTCGACCACCTCTTCCTCTTGAAGAATCTTGAGCAGGATGCTTTTCTTTATGAGCAAGGCACACAACCTCTTCAGAAGATTCAGGGGCTATCTTCTTTCCAAAAGCTTTCTCTCTTTCAGCAAACTTTTTCACAAGAGAGTCAAAGGCGATATCTTTGAGGTTTCCATTTGCTTGCAATGACTCAAGATAATTGGAGTAAGTAGGATAAAATGCCTTGAGAAAAGCGATAAGAGGAATATCCAATTCAACCTTAGTGGATTTGATATCATGCATTATAGACTTTACTTCAGATGCAAGAGCAAGAGGATCATTATTTTGCAGTTCAAGAGTGAAGAGTTTAATCATGAGTTGAACAACTTCAAGTGCAGAATGTGAGTCATAGAGTTCTTTCAGCTTTTGTAAGGCTTCAAAAGCAGTTGAAAATGGCGAAATATGGCGACTCACCTCTTCATTTACAGATGTTGCGATTAATGCATAAGCTTTGTTGTTCTTGTTTTCCCAAATGACAAGCTCTTTGTCAGAGGTAGGTTGTTCTGGCTCTTTGTCTCCGTCTCCGACACACACTCCTTTCCACAACTCATTGAAAATGAGGGTGTGTTTTATCATCCGGGACCACTCAGGATAGTTCTCCTTGCCAGTGAGAACTATTCCCACAATAGATATGATTGAATGCATATTGTAAAAAATACTTCTACTGATAGAAAAATACTTCTGCCAATATACAGTAAAATTGTACTTCTGGTGGTAATTTTTAAAAAATTACAATTCAAAGGGGCATTCTCTCCATATAGGGCTTTGTACTATCTTTGTCTTTAATGTTAAGGATGAAACCCAACAATAATAAATGAAAATTGATTATTATAAAACATTTCCCAAAGAAATATTCAGATCAGCTATGCACTCTCAAAAAAATTTCAAATCTCTTCCTCATCAATTTTTTTCCTTTTTTTTGCAAGTTATAACAGATAGTAATCAACGCCAAAGTATGGAAAAAATTGCTTCATAATCTTCCAATTCTCTCTGTCTGATACTAGATGCCACACAAATACTTATGGAAGCAGTGTTCTTCAAAATAGTTCAACGCAGCGTTCTGAAATACTTATGTAAGGGAGTAGCGTTCAAAACAACAGAGCAACTTCAATGGCAAGGAAAATCTATTTGAGAAAGGGTATCGGAGTTGGAGCTTTTTGTAAAATTTATGGTGGTCGTAAAAGTAGTGGATCTATTGCTCAACATGTACTACAACAATTAGAGATGATGAATATCGTTGAGATGGATCCCAACGGTGGACGACGTATCACATCTAGTGGTCAGAGAGATCTTTATCAGGTTGATGGTCGTATTGCATTAAAGCAACGGAGCAGTGTTAAAATCAGGACAGCGTTAAAACTTGGGACAGCGTATATGGGAGCAGCATTAAAACTTGAAGCATATGCCAACACCAACCTTTAATCTACGCAGCACAGATTTCAAAAAAACTCAACGCTCATACCATGGATACTTGCTCGTTGCTCTGTGCAAACTGTGCGCTTACGGTGCTGGTTGCAGGCGACGCCAGGAGCTGGGCGTTCTTTGTCAGTCCAAGAGACGTTACACCCAAAAAAAACGTGCAAACAATGATTAGAGAGCGCAGGGAGGACAATTATGAACAGCCCAGGGAGCGCAGAGGGCGCAGGCAATGGTTATGGCAGAGAAAACTGATGCAAGGAGTTACAACTAATTTTAGGGACTGAGGACCTGTGCTCTGATACCATGTCAGGCCAGGCAGTAACTCCTCAAAGCAAAATTGATTCGTATGTCTTATTCCTTCAGGTAGGTCTTCATTATATACATGAGGGAGAGACTATTCACTTCATCTCCCGATGACTATTCATATTACTTATTTATTTATTTACATTATATTCACCCAATCCTGATGATTAGGTGTCAAATGCAAAGATATTTTGGAAGCTTAATGATGTAATATGAAATCACTGTTTTGGGTTAAGCAAACGATTGATTCCATTTATATTTTAAATAATTTAGAATTATAATGTTATCAAAGATTTTATATTCCAATAAAAAAATTATCACAAACGTCTAATATTTAGAATTTTACATGGTTATTAAAAAAAACTTTTAATATTTAGAATCTTAGATGGTTTTTTTATATTAAACATATAGCACATAGATTTGCAAGTTGTGATTCATGGAAAATAGGTTAGCAAAAAAGGTTGAAAAACAAAGTATTTCAACTAATTTAGATATGGTAGTAAAATAGTAATTTTACATGGAACATAATACGTTTAATACATTTAAACTTGCAAATTATTATTGTGGTAAGATAGTGTTTTTACATGAAATATAAATGTCTTGCAAGTTGTTATTATGTAAAATAGTATTTTTATATAGAAAAGTGCATTTAGATTTGCAAGTTGTTATTAGTTGATTATGGTAAAATACTATTTCTACATCAAACATAACACACTTAGACTGGCAAGTTATCGTTATGATAAAATAGTATTTTTACATGGAATAATGCACTTACACTTGAAAGTTGTCATTACTTGGGAATCTCACCCCTCCCCATTCAATGTCACTTCTTCTAACTAACTAACCTTCACTACATATCACAATCCTATTTGGCTCACTAAAGAGGAGAATCCCCAATGGGTGAGGTGTTCAGAAGATGACAGCAATTGTTTTGGAGAGGAGTTGCTTACACTGTGTGGGGCTTTCAACTTAATTATTTGCAATGGTCTAGATAGATGGAAAAGGTCTAGTAACTTCACTTGCAACACATGCAATGGGGCAAGTGTCGTTGACTATGTGATGTGTTCACAAAGCTTGATAGAAAAAATAGATGAAGTTAAGATTGGAGAGCATATTTGGGACTTAAAATCATACCATAACCCAATTTATATAAAGTTATCATGGTTAGAAGAAAGACAGAATGGGAGAAAAACCCAATGCTCTCGACAATCACTATCAAGGGGCAAAATTCTTCTAACACAAGAAAATTGTACTATCTTCAAGACAATGTTAGAGAGATTAATTCAGAAGGAGAAAACTGGTTTCAAAAGTTTCAACAGTCATGAGTTAACAAATATAATCCAAAGTGCACTTGAGAAGTGCAAAAGAGCAAAAAATAGGAAATCAGAATCAAATTGTTTTCTTGTAAATGCTTGGTTTGATGAGGAATGCAAAATGGCAAGGAGAACCTTGAAAAAGGCAGGCAAGGAGAAGATGAATGTAAAGTTATATAAGCAGATACTAAAAAGGAAAAAAGATGAGTTCATGCAAACAAGGCGAGAAGAGTTAATATATCTAAGCAAGAATAACCCAAAGCTTTTCTGGCAGGAACTTCAACCAAGGAAGAAGCAAATCGAAAATAATATTACAGCCCAACAATGGTTTGAATATGCAAAGCAACTCTATGAGAAAGAATCAGAGGTAGAGCCTCCCTCCAGGATTAACACAACTACAAAGCTCTTCACATTACAGGAGGTGGAGATTGGAATTAAGAAGCTGAAAACAGGAAAGGCAAAGGACTTGGTTAAGCTTCAAGCAGAGTATCTAAAATGGGGAATGAACACTCTTGCACCGCACATCATGGAAATATTTAACATCATTTAGCAAGGATTCCCAAGGGACTGGACAACTAGCCTAGCAATACCCCTTTTTAAAAGTGGAGACATTAATAATCCTTCCAAATATAGAACCATTATGATCAATCCTTTGTTTGCAAAGCTTTTCGGCAGCATGGTAGAAAATATAATCAATAAGTGGGCAGAAATAAAAGAAAAGAAGGCAAGAGGACAAGCGGGTTTTAGGCCGAAGCATTCTATAGTGGATCATGGTATCATGTTGAGACACATTGTTGAAAAGGTTTGGGAGGACAAAGAAGAAGCATTATGCTGCTTTGTTGACTTCAAAAAGGCATTTGACACAATCCCTAGAGATAAGTTGTGGCATAGAATGGAAGAACTTGAAATTCCTTTGCATTATAGAGTTGTTGTCCATAGACTTTATGAAGAAGTGAAAGTCAAAATTAGAACCTCAGCAGGTATTTCAAAAAGCTTTAGAAGTGACATTGGAGTCAAGCAAGGTTGCCCTCTATCTCCTACTCTTTTTGGCTTATATATTGATAAACTGGAAGAGTGGATAAATCTGCAAGGTGGAGATGGTGTTCGGTTGGGGGAGTTTGTGATAAAGCTTCTTTTATATGCGGATGATCTTGTATTGATTTCTAAATCGGCCCATGGATTGCAAATGCACCTATATGCCCTTGAGCATTTTTGTAGAGAAGTGGGGATGCAAGTCAATACTAGCAAGACCAAAATAATGATTTTCTCTAATAAAAGGAAGCAGAGCCAACATACGTTCTTCTTTGAAGGCAACATTATTGAAGAAGTAAATGAGTACAAGTACCTCGGGATTGATTTCAACAACAAACTTAATTAGGAGGAATGCAAAAAGAAGAGAATTTTAGGAGGGTGGAAACCATTATATGCTCTTCAAAACAAAGGTAAAGAGGCAGAGTTATGGGATTGGAAAACAACTAAAACGCTTTTTGGACTCCTAGTTTGTCCAATGATGCTGGGTGTGAATTATGGGCTAGCAGCACCCCCGTCTCACAATGGAAACAAATTGAGAAAATCCAAAAACACTTGATCATGAGCAAGTTCAAAATAAAAAAATTATGTATCTTATGAGATAATGTTGAGTGAAACAAGAGCAACTCCCATCGAAGCAATTGCTATGGTGCGGCTCATAAGATATCTAAAAAGAATTGAGCAAATGAGAGTAGGTAGATGGCCTAATGTTATCTTCAATGAAGGCATGAGTGAAAGAAAGAAAACATGGATGAAACAAAACTACATATGGATGCAAAAATGGAATATCTACCTCAATGTGAGCTAAAGGATTTTTTTATGGAGAAGTTTCGTAAACGGGTATGAGGAAAAGAGTTGGGTAGAAAGAAGAAGCACGACATTGAGGAATTCAACCCTATGTGTGATCTACAACAAAAAGAGTTCATTGGAGCTAACATTCCGTGGAGGGAAAAGGTTCGTATTGCTCAATTAAGAACCAACTCGCATCAACTTTGGTGTGAAACGGGACGGTGGAAAAGGCCTAAAGAAGCTTGGGAAGAACGGGTGTGTACATTTTGAATGTCTGGGACAGTGGAATCAGAAAAAACATTTCATTTTGGAATGTGATGCATTCAAAGACATCAGAGAAAGTTATGGGAATATGCTAGCATTGGTTTCTTGGCATTGTCTTTTCAGTGAGGGGATTGTTGGAAAGTTGGGCCAGCTCATCATCAATTTGAACAAGAAAATGATTGAATTGTAAAAGACAAAAAACAAAGAACTAATAGTCCCATAGACTATTTTTAGTCTCATGGACGTTAAAATATCATTTCATATTATCACACCCATGTGGTATCTTGCAAATTGTGATTGTGGTAAAATATGTTTTTACCACTTCATAAATGCTTTCCAAGTTATCATTATGGTAAAATATTATTTTTATATCGAATAGCCCATCAAGACTTGCAATTTGTCATTAGTTGATTATGGTAAAAAAGTATTTTTACATAAACATAACTCACTTTGACTTGCAAGTTGTCATTATGATAAAATAATATTTTAAAGCTTAGTTTAAATAGGCCACAATTTTGAAGGGAAAATAATAGAAATTTTGACATGATTTGGAGAAAACCCACAAAAATATTTTAAAATCCAAGTTACAGTGGTCAAGCTTCAAGATTTTTGGTGCCTCAGAGGTTCTTGATGATGTCAAATCCATTTATGCCATGAAAAAAACGATTTAAACACTCCCATGATTAAATTTCTTGAAAGAAATAAAAAAATTGGTGCCTCAGAGGTTCTTGATGGCGTCGAATCCATTTCTGCCATGAAAAAAACAATTTAAACACTCCCATGATTAGATTTCTTGAAAAAGAAAAAAATTCGTAGGATTCCGGCAAGAAATTTGTCATCCCAAAAATAATGCACTTACACTTGAAAGTTGGCACTAGTTGAGAATCTTACTCCTCCCCATCCAATGCCACGTCTTCCAACCAACTAAATGTTCACTATATATCATACTGTTGTGGTAAAAACACAACCCCCCCATTATTGATGTGTTCACTTCAAATAATGGAGACCCTTTCTATTAAAACTTTGGCTAAACACATTTTTGGATTTTTATTTAGTTGATTGCCCTACGCATTTGTCAATTTTTTCATTTTTTTTTGGATTTTTGTTTTGATTGCTTTGTTAAAATCGATTTTTTATAAGCTTCCCATTGACGCTTGTTTCGCCTCATTTGGTCAACTGATTTGAAAATAGCACTCCTTTGAAAGTCTCATCATTTATCTAGCCCGGGTTAAAAATGCATAAAATGTACAATATTGCATTTTGTAAATAAATTAGTTCAATAACGCATTCATTTTAAATATTAACCCATAGCGAGTTTTTACTAACATTTTTCCATTTTTAGTTATGCGGCTAAATCATTAATTATCGGGATTTAAGAAATTTACTCTAATTTCCAAATCAATTATTAATCTTGAAAACCCAAAATTTTCGAAGTGGCTGTAGTTTATAAAATAATCCTCATAAAATAAAATCAAAATAAAAATTGATTTTTAATATTAAATCTTAGATTAATTAAATTAATTATTATTTAAAATATAATTAATTTAATTAAATTAAAATTTAATAAATAAAAAATATATACCGCATCGGGACTTTTAAATAACCTGACACACACCATACCCCAATGCCGATATCGGATCGGGGATTTTACATTGTGCCAAAGTTTAAAAAACTCCGATATCTCCATACCCCCGATCTCCGATAATAAAACATAAAACAAAGGGGCATTAACCAAGTCTTATCGCATCAGAGCTTTTATGCGAAACAAATTTAGCAACCCCTCCATCCTCCCGATTCGCCGATGCGAAAGGGCATAAGGTACTTACCATAACTCTCATAACGATTAACTTTGTTTTGGTTTTGACTTTTAAGAAATTCACTCATATGTATGAGTGAAGTAAGTTAGTCCATTTTATTTTTGTATTAGTTTTAATATTTATAATTTAAATATAAAATTTAATTCATTAAATTAAATTTAAATTTAAATATTATTTAAATTAGTATTAATTAGTTTATAATAATTAATTAGATTAATTTGTTAATTATATTAGTTAATTATAATAGTTAGTTAGATATTAATTAATAAATAGTTTACTAATAATTAGTTTAGTTTATAATTAGCAATTAAATTAGAATTAATTAGAGACTAATTTAGGATTAGCTTTTAATTACAATATTTTTAGCCCAGCAACAGAATTTCCAGATTTATGCCAGATTTGATCCATCAATTTTGGAGGCTCATAGATTGGGTTATACTTGGCCAAATGAGGCCCAGGACGGCCCATTGGAAAGAGAAAATCAAGGAGAACATTTTTTAGGAGGTTTCATTAACAGATTTGGTCATTTATTGTATCAAAAATCAGACAGAAAATCAAGCTCCGAATTTTGAAAACAAAATCAATTTTCTGAGTTTATTTTCATTTGTCCAAGCCTCTTCTAATTGCAGATTCACTCGTCAATGATATCCTTGGCCAATAAAACCACCCCAAATATCAATAGAGAGCTTATATTTTATTTTCAATTATTTATTTAAATAGAATTTGATTGGATTTGATTTAATTGCCAGAAATGATATTTTGATTGCATCTTAATTTATTTTGATTTCTTTTTGCAGGAAAACAGTGGAAGAAATATGGAGAAAATGATCTCAATCAATGAGAATGCTCCAGCAATTGAAGATCAGGATTTTTGAGCAAATAAAATTGGATTTAACAAATTTCTCTTCAACAAACTCTTCTCTCAAGAATTCCTTCACAAATATTATAAATAATAAATTGCAATATGTAATAAGGGGCTGCTGTCCTCTGCAATTTTAGACTTCTAAAAGCACTACTGTAATAAGAATTTAGAATTGTAGGAGAGAGGAGAGAAAATCTCAGATCTGGGGATTATTGAGGATTTTCCCTTTGTATCTTGAATTATGTATGAGGGGCAGAGTTTACACTATTGTGGCTTTAGTTTTGAAGGCAGAAGTTCAAGCAATGTAAAGGGCTGTTGGAGACCAAGGACAGAGAAATGGATGCAATAAATTGGTATTTTTAATACTACTGTTTCAAATATCAGTTTTAATTTTATGGTGACAGGAATGTGTCATTTTATTCATGTTTGTGCACTATTGTCAACATGGATAATTTGTCTCAATATTGTTATTAGGTATCTCTGTTCTTGTGAATTAAAATCTGATTTTTGAGTAACTATTTACTCAGAAATCTGTCTTATAAAACTGATTTGTTGAATGGTAATGTGTTGTGAACTATTCCCACATATCATTATTCAATTATTGGATTTATTGATTTGATAATCAATATCATTTTTGTGAACTACTTCCTGGAATGTTGTTGGTTTATTATTTCAAGTTATAAGGTCTTAATAGGATGTGTTTTGGTAACCATAATATCAGTTAATTGAACTACTTCATTAACTTGATATTCATTATAAACAAGACATATTTAAATCCCAATACTTTAATTATCTTGCTCTTAGTTGGGTTAGATCTATATCTGCCTAATTAAGATAGGATTTAGATTAGTTTATTTTGCTTGCATCATAGAATAAGCTTGCATTTAGAGTAATTTCTACATTCTTTTAAGTCCTCTCCTCAAAGAGGCAAAATTTTAGTTGTGGCTTGGCTGAACCCAAATTAGCTTAAGGGTCATTCTCTTGCCTGATCAGCAAGAAGAATTGATCTGATATCCCTGTCTATTGGTGGGTAAAGATACATCATAAACCAATAGCAATAGGGAGAAGGTAACTGGACTTAGTTAAACCAGTCGGAGCCACCACACCAAACGGAAAAGGAGCTGCTTTAAGGTCCAGACCGGGTGGTTATCCCCCAATGTTGTTGCAGCGATTTTTGAGGCATTAACATTTTTGGCGCTAGAAGGAGGGCCTGAGACTTTTTGTCTGTTGGAGTCTTTTCAATTTTAATATTTTATTTATTGTGATGGCTCTTCTTAAACTTCCAATTTGGAGTTGTATCCATGGACGTGCATCTTCCAATACTCCACCCGAAGTGGTAAGACTCTTGTCTCAGGTAAAGTTAAATGGTAAGAGAAATTCTTCTGCTTTTAACCATGTCTTTCAATTTCTTCAAAATGTTTCAAATTACGATTTTCAAGGAATTGATGAAAGCATTTTATGCAGAATTTTTACTCTCACATTGGCGGCAAAAGCCAGAAGTTGGTGTAGAACTCTTCCAGTTGCTTCAATCCACAGCTGGGATCAATTTGTTACAATTTTCATTTGTAAATCTGACAGCTATGATTATAAACAGGTATGTGAAGAATCTGAATATCTACGAAGGTTTGAAAATGAGTCTGTTAATGATTTTAATATTCGATTTCATTTGAATTGCTTAAGATTTAAAGACGAAGATAAACCTGCGGAAGAAGAATCATTAGATTGGTCTGAATATATTTGTTCTCTTCCTCCTATTCCCAATCCATATGAAATTAATTCAAGCTTTGTTCCATCCCCTTCCAATATAAATGAGAATCCCAATATGGATGTCCAAATAAATTGTGATGAAGTGGTTTCAGAAAGCTTGGAAAATATTTCTAATCAAATGCAAGAAGACAACAACAGCAATTTTGGAGAAAGAGCTGCCTTGGAATCTGAAAATTACTCTGCGGTCAATTCAGAAAATCAGATCGCAAATCAGCAAGTACAAGCAGCAATCAAAGTAAATAAAATGCAAACTGCTGTACAAATTTCTGAATTTCTCCATGATGAGCAAATGCCGAAATCACAGCAGCAAAGTAGCCTTCTTCAAGAAAGCATGAGTACGCAAAGGAATGATTTAGAATCTGAAATTTACAATGAGCATAATGCACAAGAGCTCTCAAACAGAGACAGTTTTAAATGCATTGTTTCAGGTTCACATTTTTCCCTTTATCCTGATATTTTTAATGATAGTAATTTTTCCCCTCTTGGTATCAATGATATTTCATAAATTAAAGAGGATGATTTAAATGAATTACCATTAAATTTTTATCAAGATAAAGAAACAATAATTGATCATTCTTTTGCCACTAATGAACATGAGATTTTTGTTCCTCCTTGTTTTGGTATATTGGATGAAATCGAAGGGAATTTCAGACAATCTTGTGAGGTCATTTATGATGATTACTCTGACATTGAGGATGTTGATTTCTATTCCTCTCAAGAGAATCCTCATGATAAAATTCAAATAACATCTGAGGATGAGGAATGCTTCAATTTAGGAATTATCCCAACTAATCCTCATTTTAGAGCAGCAAATTATCTTCATGATTTCACCATTCAAGAAAACATTCCAATTTATGATTCATATCTGGATCAAACTCCCATTCCTATTCATAATCATAATTCGTTTTCTATTTCACAAATTGGAATTCGAAATTACCCAAATTTCATAATTCTAGCTAATCTTTGTGAAAGAGAAATTATTTCAAAACAATCCCAATTGTGCTGTAACATTAGTTGTACAAATAGTGATTTCATTTTAGTTTTTCTTTCACAATTATTTTGTTTAAACTTAGATTTATTTTCTGATTTTATTTTGCAAAATTTTCACACTTTTCGCTGGCATATTGAACACATTACTATCAAACACTCAATTGATGCATTGCCCGATTGGGAAATTGAAGTTTCATATTATAATCATGAGCATCAAAAGATATCAATATTTCAATTTCAATCAATGCTAATGTTTCATCAAAAGCTTCTATTTTTTCAAAGGTAATGTCAACAAGAGAATGTATTTTTGCAATCTGGTCAGCAATTCAATTCAATTAATAATTTTCCATTTCATTTGAAAGATTTTCATCTATTTTTCATTAATTCATTTGAAAAATATTTGGAAATTTTTCTCTCAAAGGAAATTGTTAATAGCTTAACATTTGTACATAACACTAACAATTGTTCCCAGGCCTTTGAATTTGAAAACTCATATCCACAATTCGGCCTGTCATCTCCTCTTTTGAACGTTTCCCAATCATTAATGGAAATCCATCCAGATTTTTGTGATCCAATTGGTATTGAATTGGAAAGCAAATTTCAAGAGAAGGAGATTTTAATCAACTTGCTAACACTAACTGTACATTCTGATTTCATATTTAATTTTCTTAGTTTAATTATATTTGTATTTTTATTACTAACATTTGAACTATACATACATGCAACAATTAAAATGAGAAAATGGCTACACTGGAAATATGACTATACCTAGTCATTTTCATGTATATGGTTAGAATAGGAGTAGAATTAATTTAGTTAGTTTGTTTTGTATAGTTAATTTGTTTTAACAGTTTTGTAGATTAAAAAATAAAACAAAGCAATCAGCCTTCTCATGCATGTTCATTGAAACATTTTCTCCTTATCAGAAAGTTTTAATTCTTGCTTTCCTTTTTAAATTTCTTGCAGCAATACCTCTACTCTGCTTATTTTGAATAATGTCTTGATTAAATTCAATTGAAGTTGCACTTGGCATCAATCGCCTCAAAGCCACTTTTCTTCATTTCGAGATTTCCTTCTAAGATTTTCTTTTGAAATTTATATGGTAAGGATTTGAGGATATAAAAGCTTCATGATCCCATTATCCCATGAAATGTATTGACTGTCTATGAAAAGCTTAATTCTAATTCAATCATTATTAGTCAATCTAACCTTTCACGATAATCATATGAAGTTCATATTATCTTCCTCGGAATTTGCTAAAGCTGACCTTCAGGATGTCCATTTTGCTGAGTGCACACATTCAAATCTGTTTTGATATTTTTCCACAATTAGTGGCTTTATCCCATTCTGATCTTTAGTTGATTATTTGATGCTGCAATACGCATCATATTTATTTACTAAAGGCATTATTAAATAGTCGCTATAACAATACAGATTCTTCTCAAGTTATTCAGAATAAGCAGAGATAATAAATTGTTGTTTCAATTCAAAAGGGGAGCCTATTTTTATAAAAAAATTATATTTTCTGAACATGAATAAACAAATTTTATTTAGGCTGATTGCACACTTAGATTTAGAATAAATGATGAGATGATTTTGAACAAAGTCGAAATTTTGATAAATCAAAGGAAGAATTTGAAGATTCATAAGGTAAAATTTGCAAACAATTTCCTTCCAGGTACGCATTTGCAAGCTCGTTCTCATCTCTTATTACTTTCTCTTTTCCTTAGTTTATTTTTTATTTTATTTTTTATGTTCTGTTTTATTTACAGGTTTTCATTTTGTTTTCAAAACTTGAAGTAAGCAGAAAACCCATTTCAGATTTGCAACAGGTTCAGGGAAAATTTATTTTGTGATTCATTAGAATTTGAACATTTTTAACTTTGCTTTCAACCATCAGTAAACCCAATTGAAATTTCAAGGAATATCATAAGACTATTCGCATCATAAGATTTCATCGGAAGTAGTTCTTAGCATTTATTTTGATAACAAATCGTTCATAAAATACCTCCGATGTATTATCTTACTCATATGCCATATCTCATTTCGCATATCGGAGCTTTGCAGTTGAAGTATACTTCCATTATCATGAATCGCCGATCTCCGATAATCGACTTTACCGATATTGCGATGAACACATAATTCCGGACCCGATATGAAATTCAAATCAAATTCATAAAAATATCGCGTCCGTTCAATCGCAATAAAAGTAAGGGCATAATTTTAAAGGGCCGATGTCTCGGATCCGATATGTTATTAAAATCCCATCATAAATTTATCGGGTCCACTCTTCATTGCATATCGACATCACAAGAATCATATTGTGTTACATCGGGTACCCAAAGTTTGTCGATTGCCGATTCGCTACATCATCCATCGCATCGCCGATATTGGCATTTCCAACATGATTATTCTCCGATATTCCGAAACACTGATATCACAATCGCTTCATCACATTTTTATGGCCATATCACTATTCCAAATTTGCAATGCATAATGTGCAATGTGCAAAATACAAATCGCAAGATGCAGTGTGCGATCTCCAAATTGCAGCATGACTGTCCCCGATTCGCGGTGTAACAATTTTTCAATATGGTGATCATATTTTCTTCGCATGATCTCATATCTGTAATTTGCTATTTCAACAGCCGATGTAATAGCTTCCAATGCATGCCTTTGAGCCATTAACATTTAATCGATATATGGCATAGCAATAAAAGTGAAGTCTTGCAAATTAAACTTGAAGCATGGAGAAGAAACATGTTATGTGAATCATCCAATACGGCAATGTGTTATTTTAAAAGCGAGCTTCGGTAACCACTATGGGAAAAAAGCAATTGATGACAAATTTGCAACATACAAAAAATCATTTCAATTTCTCATACATTTTAGTTTTAAATATATAATTCCATAATTAAAAATGGAATTCAGGACCTCTCATCTTCATATTTAAATTTTATTATCTTCGATTTGGTCTTGATTCTGGACAATTTATAAAATCATGGAGTTTATATGAAACTTATAATATTTTGAGAAACATTCGTTACTGCAAATTCTCATTAACATTTCAAATGCATTTGTTTGAATTTCAATTCCCTTGAACACAAAGCATTCCATTTTTACATTTTACTGCTTGCTTTAGTGTAAATAAAATAAATAATGATTTTGGGTTATAGGATTTTGGTTAGTTTGACTTCTTCATGTTTTTAATGTTAATTAAAATAAGAAGTCAGCTAGCTTGGAGAAACTGATACCTTTCAGGTAAGATCAAAAGCAATGATCCAATGGTAAGATTCATGTGCCCACTTTCATTAATTTCCATTTCGTTACTTTAGTTTCAGTTTTGTTTTTATGATATATGAATCTGTTTTGCAGCACTTCATAAAAGCTTCGAATCCTCTGCCAAATCATATTTTCAAAGTCCATACTCTTCTTCTGGCTTAATTTCAAGAAGCAGCGATAATCTTCGTCGAAACAGCTACATCAGGAAGTTTCTCAACCTTTAGTTTGTTTATTTAGGCATCTTGTTTTTATTAGAAAATGATTAAGATGATGCTTTGAAACAAGAAGATTGATATCAGATAGAAAATTTTCATTGTGGCTAAATTTTATCATCGCTGCTATTCAAAAAGCCTAAAACACTCACAACCCTGCAAGGTATGATTTACCCAATCTCGACATGAGAATGATTGATTACACGATTATTTTCTTTTTCTTCTTATTGTTGAGACATTGGTATAAACATTCTTGTTTGAGTTTATCTTGCGAAACTTGGATTTTCCTTTCCATTTTTAGAGATTTCTTCGTTTTTATTTTTGTTCGCTGATTTCTTTTCTCATTTTAGTATAAGAATTCTTTTCCTTTGGATTTCAGCTTTGATTTTGGTGACTTTGCCATTATTTATATGGAAGGCCTATTTGTTACCTAACAATGGTCAGGATACATGGAGAAAAATTGTTAATAGTCACCTATTAACTTTTTCTTAAATCTCTTGGTGAAGTTTGATTTTCTTATTATAAAGGTAGACATACTTAAGGAAGAGATTACCAATCAAGAGAAGTTGGCAAAGTATCATAAAATCTGAAAATTTTCTTTTTCATCAAATTGTAATCATTTTGAGATTTCAAAATTTCATTAGGATCTTTCAGAGTTCTATTATCAGTCAAGAAAAGTTATTTTTAACCAAGTAAAGACACTTTACAGCAAATCACCTTTAACTCTGAAATTGTCATTCTTAACTCTTAAGGAGTCAATGATTCTCCCTGTCCCAAAGGGTCTTATTGTTCTAGAGTATAATCCAGATATACATTTAAACTTAAAAGATAAGAGGTCTCATCATGAGCCTACTTACCATGATCATAGGGGAAAAATAGGCTGACATTACCAACACTGCTAAACAAACCAGGGTAATGGCTTATGATTGCAAACAAATATAAGACAAGGGGTCTCATCACGAGCCAGCTTGTTCAACCCAATTTTAACCGGTGAATGGCATTGTCAACTATCTGGCTACCATACTAGGACAATGGCTTTTAAGATTTACTTAAAAAAAAAAAAAAAAAAAAAAAAAAACATATATAAATGGATTTATCTCTAGGTCAATAATTCTTGAAGAGATGAGATTCTGAATCATTGATGATTAAAAGGTAACCTTGTCGAGACTATAGATGTTTGATGGCAGCAGTGGCTCTATCTGTGACAAATGAGTATATTTTAAAAGCTAAGCTGTAAAGTGACCCCTGCTTTATCTGTTCAACTAATTAATGACTGATATAGAACTTTGAAATATTTTAATTTATGAGAAATTTTGAGAAAAATTACAGTTAGATTCTTGTTTTTATTAAGATTAATGAACCTAGTCAAGCATTCCAAAAAATAATTCTCTCTTCTTTAATTATTTTTACTTTAATTTTAGGAAAATCTCATTCATATCAAAGAGAGATAACTGGTTCTTCTCCCGTGTGTCGCCATTGTTGTGGTAAAAACACAACCCCCCCATTATTGATGTGTTCACTTCAAATAATGGGGACCCTTTCTATTAAAATTTTGGCTAAACACCTTTTTGGATTTTTATTTAGTTGATTGCCCTACGCATTTGTCAATTTTTCATTTTCTTTGGATTCTTGTTTTGATTGCTTTGTTAAAATCGATTTTTTATAAGCTTCCCATTGACGCTTGTTTCGTCTCATTTGGTCAACTGGTTTGAAAATGGCACTCCTTTGAAAGTCTCATCATTTATCTAGCTTGGGTTAAAAATGCATAAAATGTACAATATTGCATTTTGTAAATAAATTAGTTCAATAACGCATTCATTTTAAATATTAACCCATAGCGAGTTTTTACTAACATTTTTCCATTTTTAGTTATGCGGCTAAATCATTAATTATCGGGATTTAAGAAATTTACTCCAATTTCCAAATCAATTATTAATCTTGAAAACCCAAAATTTTCGAAATGGCTGTAGTTTATAAAATAATCCTCATAAAATAAAATCAAAATAAAAATTGATTTTTAATATTAAATCTTAGATTAATTAAATTAATTATTATTTAAAACATAATTAATATAATTAAATTAAAATTTAATAAATAAAAAATATATATCGCATCGGGACTTTTCAATAACCTGACACACACCATACCCCGATGCCGATATTGGATCGGGGATTTTACATTGTGCCAAAGTTTAAAAAACTCCGATATCTCCATACCCCCAATCTCCAATAAATAAAACATAAAACAAAGGGACATTAACCAAGTCTTATCGCATCAGAGTTTTTATGCGAAACAAGTTTAGCAACCCCTCCATCCTCCCGATTTGCCGATGCGAAAGGGCATAAGGTACTTACCATAACTCTCATAACAATTAACTTTGTTTTGGTTTTGACTTTTAAGAAATTCACTCATACGTATGAGTGAAGTAAGTTAGTCCATTTTATTTTTGTATTAGTTTTAATATTTATAATTTAAATAATTAATTTAAATATAAAATTTAATTCATTAAATTAAATTTAAATTTAAATATTATTTAAATTAGTATTAATTAGTTTATAATAATTAATTAGATTAATTTGTTAATTATATTAGTTAATTATAATAGTTAGTTAGATATTAATTAATAAATAGTTTATTAATAATTAATTTAGTTTATAATTAGAATTAATTAGAGACTAATTTAGAATTAGCTTTTAATTACAATATTTTTAGCCTAGCAACAGAATTTTCAGATTTATGTCAGATTTGATCCATCAACTTTGGAGGCTCATAGATTGGGTTATACTTGGTCAAATGAGGCTCAGGACGGCCCATTGGAAAGAGAAAATCAAGGAGAACATTTTTGAGGAGGTTTCATTAACAGATTTGGTCATTTATTGTATCAAAAATCAGGCAGAAAATCAAGCTCCGAATTTTGAAAACAAAATCAATTTTCTGAGTTTATTTTCATTTGTCCAAGCCTCTTCTAATTGCAGATTCACTCGTCAATGATATCCTTGGCCAATAAAACCACCCCAAACATCAATAGAGAGCTTATATTTTATTTTCAATTATTTATTTAAATAGAATTTGATTGGATTTGATTTAATAGCCAGAAATGATATTTTGATTGCATCTTAATTTATTTTGATTTCTTTTTGCAGGAAAACAGTGGAAGAAATATGGAGAAAATGATCTCAATCAATGAGAATGCTCCAGCAATTGAAGATCAGGATTTTTGAGCAAATAAAATTGGATTTAACAAATTTCTCTTCAACAAACTCTTCTCTCAAGAATTCCTTCACAAATATTATAAATAATAGATTGCGGAATGTAATAAGGGGCTGCTCTCCTCTGCAATTTTAGACTTCTAAAAGCACTACCGTAATAGGAATTTAGAATTGTAGGAGAAAGGAGAGAAAATCTCAGATCTGGGGATTATTGAGGATTTTCTCTTTGTATCTTGAATTATGTATGAGGGGCAGAGTTTACACTATTGTGGCTCTAGTTTTGAAGGCAGAAGTTCAAGCAATGTAAAGGGCTGTTGGAGACCAAGGACAGAGAAATGGATGCAATAAATTGGTATTTTTAATACTACTGTTTCAAATATCAGTTTTAATTTTATGGTGACAGGAATGTGTCATTTTATTCATGTTTGTGCACTATTGTCAACATGGGTAATTTGTCTCAATATTGTTATTAGGTATCTCTGTTCTTATGAATTAAAATCTGATTTTTGAGTAACTATTTACTCAGAAATCTGTCTTATAAAACTGATTTGTTGAATGGTAATGTGTTGTGAACTATTTCCACATATCATTATTCAATTATTGGATTTATTGATTTGATAATCAATATCATTTTTGTGAACTACTTCCTGGAATGTTGTTGGTTTATTATTTCAAGTTATAAGGTCTTAATAGGATGTGTTTTGGTAACCATAATATCAGTTAATTGAACTACTTCATTAACTTGATATTCATTATAAACAAGACATATTTAAATCCCAATACTTTAATTATCTTGCTCTTAGTTGGGTTAGATCTATATCTGCCTAATTAAGATAGGATTTAGATTAGTTTCTTTTGCTTGCATCATAGAATAAGCTTGCATTTAGAGTAATTTCTACATTCTTTTAGGTCCTCTCCTCAAAGAGGCAAAATTTTAGTTGTGGCTTGGCTGAACCCAAATCAGCTTAAGGGTCATTCTCTTGCCTGATCAGCAAGAAGAATTGATCTGATATCCCTGTCTATTGGTGGGTAAAGATACATCATAAACCAATAGCAATAGGGAGAAGGTAACTGGACTTAGTTAAACCAGTCGGAGCCACCACACCAAACGGAAAAAGAGCTGCTTTAAGGTCCGGACCGGGTGGTTATCCCCCAATGTTGTTGCAGCGATTTTCGAGGCATCAACACATACCCATGTGGTGTTTAACCACATGCAGTGTAGTCATTGTTACCCTCCCATCTTAGTTAAATATTAAATATTATGAGTGTATTATTAGACATTATATAGATTGAATGTATTAAATATTACATAGTTTGATATCTATTGGGATATATAATATTTAAATTCAATGGTGTATATCAAAATTTATATAACAATAGTTTTCTCTTATATCTTGGTAGAGAAGGTTTTGTCTTTGGAAGAATGAAGAGTTTTAGTGAATTTGGATATTATGGAGAAATAGTATTTTTACATTGAGCATAATGCACTTAGACTCGCAAGTTGGCACTCATTGGGGACGCCACCCCTCCCCATCTAATTCCATGTGCTCTGGCCAACGTCCACTACCAAACACACCCACGTGATGCTTCACCACATGTAATGCCCTCACCATTGTCCTTTTGCCCCTTGGCAAATAACATGCACTACTCCAAGTACATTACATAATATATAGGTTGAGATATACACCTGTTGATGGTGTTTAATGCCTACCAAAAGCTAGGGGTTCTCCCTGGTGTGAAGTCTCAATTAGACCTCACATCGTTTAGGATAGGAGCCCCATCCGATATGTAGGCCCAAATTCCATCATGTTGATCGAGATTTGCTTTGGACAATGCAAGTGTCAAACATTAGAGAACAAATAAATCTTCAGCAAATGCAAGTAATCTACAAAAATCCAATATAATAATTGCTATGGATAGCAACAACATAACATCAAAGCATGAACCTCAAGTAAAGCAGTGTTAGCAAAACTTCAAAACAAATCCATACATATTATAAAGATAAGTTTATCAACCATGAAGAAGTTCGCGATTAATAAGCATATGAAAGCATAAGTGAGTGTACAATCCTATAGTGATTTAATGCTAAGGTCAACAAAACAATCTATCAACATAAGCATGAGATAAACACATCATATACCATCCATACATCGCAAGAGAAATCCCACAATGCTCGATGACACATGACAGAAATCCACACCAAAGTCATAGAACTTTAAAACATTAAGCTGAGAATATCCATGGTACCATCACATGAGAAATCCATCAAATCCATGAGTGAAAATAGGAAATTACTTATTGTCTTCACCAAAAGATCTTTGAGTTCTCAAATAATATGCACAAAATGAGTCCAAAGCACCAAAAGTCTCTTACAATGTGTTATGAGGATATATTTATAAAAGAGGGTAACCTTTTGTCTACCCTTATGACTCTTGAGTTACCTAATGACTTTTCACATTCCTATGAGACTCTTCACTTTACTCCAGCCTCTACCCTACTATGCACATGTTACACGAAAGTAATGCTACTATTATGCTAATCTAATTATAGATAATTGTGGGACATCTACGTACAACCCATGAACAAGATATGTGTGCTAAATCTTATATTCCTTCGTGATATTGATGACCTTATGTTGTTGTTGATCTTCATGTTTGTGGAAGCATTCTAGAGCATCCAGAAATAGAGTGTTCTTCTTTACCCTGAGCTGATTATTCAAGGTCACAAGCTTGGTGTATATCCTTACTGGTTCCACCACATATTGGGTAATTGTTTCCTTTGTGACTTGTAGGTTATCCATGATAGCGGCTTGTTTGAAAGGATTGAGGAATGCCTGGATCTCCTTTAGGACTTCTTCTTATGACTTGCTGCCTCGATTGTCCCAATAGAGGGAATCCCATGTACCTCAATCAGGGATTCCAACCCACTCAACAAATGCTTATATGAAGCTAAGACTCTATCCAAATCTCTTGTTAACTTGTCACATGAATGAACCTTAATGTGAATCTGAACTCTATCATCTTCTGCAGTTATCCAATCCTTCCTAAGGAAAGCTTTGGGTGCATCTGGATATTGGGTGATCCAATCATGTATGTTATCAACTGTTGTCATGGCTTGTTTGAGTATAGTTTCCTTCTCTTTAGATTCTACCTAAATGGTTGGAATGGTTGTTATAGCCTGTTGCAACTTCATCATTTCCTCATATACCATGGTTATGGCTTCTTCTAAAGTTGCTACTTCTTCCTATATAGATGCCTACAATTATTAGCTATCCGAATGAGCCATGTGCAGAGATTGATTCTCATCTTGCACTTGTGAAAACCTCTGTTATGAAGCAGTGAGTTTGGCTTGTAGATCCGCAACTCATTTGTTCAATATATTCATGTTTAACTCTATTGTGGTTACAAAGGTTGTCTCGGTGGAAGCAATCATCTTGGGATTCGTGGTGGTATCTAAGATAATTTCTTTCTCTGTAATCATAGATATAGGTTTGGTCAGGTCCTTAACTAAACATTTCCTCCTCTCTTGCATGATCTTGCATTGGATTTGATCAAAAGTCAATCTTGTAATATCTAGTACCTCCTCTTCCTCTTCATCTGGGGTGCCTAACTCTTTTAGCAGGAGATGGCCGCCATTAATTGAGGTGGAAGGAGGAATGTTTAAGGGAGGTAAGTCAATCTGCACCCTAGACCCTTGACCTTGCTAATCATCTATTATGTTTCCATGTTGCTCATTAAGGCAGTCTAGTTCAGCTTTCTTAACAAGCTCTTCTTATTGTTTCTTGGTTTTCTCCTCTTCATGCTTCTTCCTTGTATCTGCTTCAAATTTTCTCTTTTGCTCTTCTTTAATCATTTTCCTTTCTTTCTCCTCTTCTTCTCGCTTTATCTTTCGCTCCTCTTCTTGATTCCTCCTTATTTCTTCTTCCTCTTGCTTCTTCTTTTGTTCGGCTTCTTGTGCTTTTTGCTCTTCTTCCTATTTCTAAGTCCTTCTTCTTCTTCTTGCTTCTTCCTTCTATCCTCTTCCTATTGTTGCTAATAAAGTTTCTCATCCTGTTTACCTCCCACCTCTTATGATTGTTTTAGTTGCTCTTCTTCCCTTTTCCTCCTTATTTCTTACTTTTTTTCTGGTTATTGTTGCCTTCCTTTTTTCTAGGGTTTCTTCGTCTTCGCTCTCTTCTTGCTCATCTATTGGGTCTTCTTGATGGCTACTTGTGTGCTTCTTTTGTTTTCCATCTTTCTTTTGTTTTTATTTCTTCCATTCGAGCAGGGCTGCTCTGGCCTCTAGGCTTATACTTTCTTGTGAATTATTTATTTGTTCATCCTCCTTCTCCTGTTGTTCACTTGCTGTAATGTCCCTTAATAATAAATAATAAATAATAATAAAAATAATAAATAGTAAATAATAATAATAATATTAAAAATATATATATATACAAGAAAATAAATAATAAACAATGAATAAAAATAATAATAAAAATAATAAATAGTAAAAAATAATAAATACCCATACTAAAGCTCTAAATAAATATAAATAAAAATAAAACAAGAAAACAGTAAAAAAATCAGTAAAGCTATCAAAAAGAAATAAAACAAGAAAGCAATAAAGTTGCATGTAGACACATGGAGTGTGTGCATGTGGTTCCCCTTCCAATGTTTGCTCTATTTAATAGACGGTGAGGAAGATGAGAGGCATTCCATCATTCCATGATTCTATCATCCATTCTCTTGGGAGAATAATG
The DNA here is from genome assembly GCA_031772625.1 of Pinus tabuliformis. Lineage (NCBI taxonomy): Eukaryota > Viridiplantae > Streptophyta > Pinopsida > Pinales > Pinaceae > Pinus > Pinus tabuliformis. Next base: position 60,732,616 of record CM062804.1, on the reverse strand, counting down.
TTCTAAGACAGAGGAGTCACTGGTAGTAGTGCATTTATTGAGGGCTCGGGGGTGGCCAGTTGTAGCAAGTCCTTGCGCAATTGAGCCTACGGTTGTGTGGAGAGTTATCCGCAAAAACATTGTTGCAGTAAGCAGACTTCAACCACAGGTAAGTGCTACTCATAGTTTGAACTTGATGTTAACTAGTTGATTAATTACATGTTTATTTTGGACTGTTACATATGGTATCAGAGCTAGGCTCAACCCTTAGGGCCTATGGGCATCTTAGCAAAAAAAAAATGTTGGGATTTTTAACTCGACTTGTTTTGAAAGTTACAGGATCGTTACTTCCGGGAGGCCGCGTGTCTTTTTTTTCTTTTTCTTTTTCTACAAACCCTCGCTATACACGTAAAAAAAAAGTATTCAGTGCATACTGGCTGCATAGTTATATTTTGGTGGTGTTCATTTTTAAAGTCATTCCTATGAGTAATTTCCACGACAAATCTTATCATGTACATATTTAATAACGAAGTGCTTCTGGTTTAATTTACTATTTTGAAGGAATTCCCAACCAATATGAGTTTATTTATTTTGGCATGAATACTAGAATTATCTTTTGGGTTGCCTTTCTTGTTGGTAAGGCTTTCACTGGTGGAAACTTGCAGACTTATTGCAAAAAGACAAGGGTTTTATTGGCAAGGCACTTTCAGAAGTTTTTGTTTTGGACTTTTCTTTCTGTTTTTGATTTATTGCGTCTCACAGACTGCTAAATTTGCGCATGGATTAATGATGACAATGAGAATCCCTCATAGTTTTTCAAGTTCCGTGTTCTAAATACATAGATTTACCAGCTCATTGTTTATTTTTTTCCTTGAAAATGCAAATATGATTGCCAGGTTCAAATAAAATTATGAATTTGTTCCTTGAATCATTATGAGACAAATATGATTGACATGTTTAAATAAAATTATGAATCTGTTCCTTGAAGCACTATGTGTTGTGGAGTTTGAAGTACAATTTGCTCCATACAAATGTCAGGCCAAGAGCTAATACCTCTCTGCAAACTGTCGACGCTCTGTCTGTGCTATCCAACTTCTTCAATTCCTCCTCAAAATCCTTGATCTGCTAATCTAAGCGGTTCAGCTCTGCTAATTTTTTATTTATTCCGCATAAGTATGGAGTTCTAGGAGCTGGTCTCGGCTCCAGCCTTTTCATATCTAGGCTCCTTCTAGCTTTTTTTGTTTATTTTACATAAGCTTTATACATTATTGTTATGTTTTTCTGCGTCTCTGTGCAATGTTAGACTATCATGTATATTATCTTAATCTGTTGCAGACGGGTTGATATTGAATGCTTATCCTTTACTTTTATGGTATTTTTATGGATATATAGGGTATTGGGTAATTATGGTGACTTGAATGGTTAATGATAGCTATGGTGGTTAATTAACTGGATTTACAGTTAAGTGAAAATAAAGTTGGGATGGATTTTTATTAATTCTGGTTTGTATGCTTTCGGTGAATTTAGAAGCTTTTCTACCCTTGAGAACCTCATATGATAGAATTTCTTGAACGTTTTTTGTTAGGGATTGATTCGATCAACATGATTTACTAAGGGGACAGAGTGCGCTGTTTTAAAATCTTGAGGGAAATGATTGACTTATGATATAGTAAATATTAATTTAATGGATCAAGGAAACAACGAAGATGGTGTTGCTAGAGTGGAACTGAATATATGCTCACGGCTCTATAGATTGGAACTTCATCATCTTTGGTAATTATTCTTATAGAAAGGCATGGTAATTACTTGCATGGAAATCACCACTTTTATCGCATAAAGATAGATACCTTCATCGAAGCAGAGACAGAGAGATCTTCGTTAATAGAGGCCTATAGATTGACTTCGATAGAAAGATGTAACATTCATTCGGTAGGTGTGGAACTAGGTTCTATATTCTTGGTTCTGCTTGGATTCATTTAGGGATTGTTGGATGTGATATGGATGGATTATTTCTACTCAATTCTAATAAAATAACATACAAAATTGCAGCCGAAAAGTATGGGATCACCGCTTCTAATTCCTTTTAAATTCAAAGAATCTGAGCCGTTGCCTTTCATCTATTGCGATATGTTTTGAAAATCCCAATTTGAGAGATTGTCGCGGAAAATTGACTTGTACAAGAACAAGTCAATGAATTGCAAGGCTGACACACTGGACTTTCCATGGAATTCATGAATTCATGAATCTCTTTTCCCAATTAATGATCTCTACCCTTCTGTCGATTTTCCTTCTTCTAACAAAAAAAAAAAAATCTTCAAAAGTTGTTCACCGGATTTGATCCAGGGACTTATTTGCATGTGCTAAATTTTTTCCACCTTTCACAGAAAATCTGGAATTTAAATGCAGGTTGATCTCTTTACTCCGTCATTATGATTGTTTTGTTAATCGTACATGATCTGTTGTCAATTCGTTAGCTTTTGTAGATCACACTCTTTCATTGCTTATATTACTAATAAATTCCAAATTAACAAGAAGTCAGTACGACTCTTTGGTGGAAAAAGCTTTGGAATTTAGGTTTGTGTAATCTCTTTGTGTAGCATCCAGGTTACCTCAAGGTTACCTCAAATGAAGTGCACATCTGTTCAAGGTCCAAGCACCAAAAGAAGCTCCTTCTCTTGTGAAGAATTCAAAGTGCTAAAGTCATTATAGCTAAAATGTATTGTAGACAATAGGTTTGTTCCGAGTTTCCTGGTATTGTTTCGATATTTATGTTGTAATTAATGAATGTAAAACCCGGTAGTTATTAAAGCTTTGTTAAGGGTTTGATATGGTGTTGCCTTCACGGGTGCGCTTGCAGGCGGGCCATCTTATTAATAAAATGATTTTATTTTGTGTTTTGGGGAGGGATAACCTTCCCAGTCATCCGATCCAGTTTTGGGTCGGGTGGCGGTGTCTCTTCTTGTTTATGGTGTGTTTCTGTTGGAATATCTCTTTGGTTGTTTGATTTCTTAAAGCCCCTTAGAGTAATCATTTAATGGTCATAAGAATCCCAAGATACATTCAATAAATTTGTTTAATAATTTATTTTGTTAAAGGCAGTCCATTTAATTTTTCTTCTAACATAAGTTATGATTGTTTAAACAAATACTCAAAATATTTCACTCTACAGCACCAAATTTCAATTTATGTTAAACTTTTGATTCTTTTGTGAGAATTCTCTTGCCATAAATGGTTTATATCACTTCTCATGGCAACGAAGAGTAAAAATGACGAGTTCTATGAAAAATTTGGACTTGGCATGATTCTGTGCTGGCATTATTCGTGTGTCATTACATTCTAGCAACTGTTGGTTATCATGTGTTCAAACCTGATCTAGCTTTGAAAGCCTTTTCTAGACGTGTCATTATAACAGTGATGATAAAAATCTGCAACAAGTTTTAACTATTTAGATGCCAGGATCTAGGAGATAAAGAACACTATAATAAGCAAATCAATTAGAAGCTATAGCATATAAAGCGAAACAACATATTATTGATTTAAGCTGTTTATCAACTGTTAATATCTAAATGCAGCAGTCAATTGCTGATTCAAGATAAGTGATCAACACTCATGATTACAAACAATTGGGTGGATGGAGAGTAGCCATAGTTTGACTCACTTTTTTTTTCCAAAGCAAAACCTCGTGGGTAAACTTGGACACTTCCCCACATTGTGCAAGTAATACCCAGTGTCAACCTGTTAAGCGAATTTCGATGGATTTTCAACTCTGACTCAAATCACGCATAATCTAAGGCAATAGCGGATGATGCTGCAAGCTAGGAATCTGATATTTTTTGTCACACATTAACCTCTTTTTCATTTCTAGATCACATGATAACTCTGATAAGCCATTAATTTTTGCTAACGTCAAGGCTAATACATTCTTCCTGATGATACTTCAAATCAATTAACATTTATAAATCTGGAACGATCTCTGTTTTAAACCAATTGTTGCATTTGCTTGTCAAGATCTATGCCTGCAGATTTCAGGGTCTCAATTCCTAAATTCCTTTTTATGATGCAAATGGATATAAACAGTGGTAATTAATTTGTTGACGTCAATTCTTTTGGGGAAGGGTATGTAAATTTAAATCAATTCCTGATGACATTTGTATGATGATAATACAGTTTAATATTTGCATCACTTCTCCGATCAAGGCAAATGTTTAAATGGTTCAACAAATTTCAGTCCTACGCACATTTCATCTGACTAATCTATGGAACACTAGTATACTTTATTTTTTGGAAACACTAGTGGATCTCTAGATCGATTGATTACTAATAAATTCATATGTGAATGATCTCTTAACACAAAAGTGACATTTACATTTCAATGCATGGGTTCCATGAGCATATATGATATACTTCATTGAACCATGTTCCACGACACATTAATCGCATGCAATGATCTTTCTATATATCTTTCTGATAAATTAAAATAGTTGTAGTCCTCTTACATAGGTTCCACTAAAGACAACACACTTTTGTTATGGTTAAAGTGGTATCATGAACTGAACATATGAATGAATGAGACCTTTACTTTTAAACTTTGGGTACCTTCATGAAATACACATGTAAAATATTCTAATAAATTTGATTTTGCATTGCAATTGCCATTCAAATTACATGTATGTGCTCATTTACTACATTTGCATCAATGTTCTTAATCATATCATTTGTATATTAAACATCATCAAGCTACCATTGAAGTCTCCTTCATTCTTGAGTGAATCAGTTGGGTTTGCAATATATATATATATACCACAAGATGGTATATTTTAGTCTCAATGGAAAATCGTACAGATTTGGATTTGGAGCATCTAAATCATGTTTTATTGTTTAAACTTATGATACATCTAAATCGTACACTATGATTTCAGTTTAGTTTAATTAACTGTTACGATGTTGAGTATAATGTTACATGAGGTTTCATGATTCAAGGTTAATTGCATATATTGGATAAAGTTGTCTAAGGAGAAATGGAAAGGAAAAAACTTGCAAATTTTCTAATGATGATAACTAATGATAGATCGTGTGATTATGGCCAGATAGATACTTATGGTGGTTGAGAGGAAGTGTCACGACAAGGGTAAGAAATCAGTAAGAATAGGTAACCTATTTTAGAACATAATGGAAGAGTTTGGTATAATCATAACTTGGTACTCTAAAGGTATCACTATAAGGTCTATCTAAGGATGATGCACATAAAGAAGAAAATATTGGCAATCAACTAATGAAATTGAATAATCATGGTAATAATGAAGGTCATTTTTAAGGAACCTGAAAGGTATGATACAATAGAATGATTGGAGAAGGTAGGTTGTGTGCATGACAACATCTATAACAATTTCCCTCTAATGGGAGAGCCACATTGTAAAGTTTTCCATAGGTGACTAACTATATGAAGGAATTATGGATAACAAGATGTATGATCAGGCAATTATATCATGCTGATGTCTTAAAACAGGAAATGATAAGCAGATTACATTTGGTAGCCATCTTAATGAACTTATTTATCAAGTATTACCCAAGTTGGGAAATAGTAACAACATTTCCAAAGTATATCAGTGCTATGTTTTTAAGAAGTGAGGGAAGAAACCACAATGATTGGAGGTGAGAAATTAAAGTCAATAAAATAGAATAAATTGAAGAAGTTTCCATTTTTGAAGCTAGTAGACATGGAATATTAGGAAATTAAGACTAGGAGAAAAATAAAAATATATCTATGAATATCTGGTAGGAGGAAATGAAGGGATGTTCTATCAAGAAGGAAGTTATTTTAAGGGTATTGATGAGTGGACCGAGAAACATGATTGGTAATGGTCATAGTGATGATCTACATAGTTCAAAAATGTGAAGAAGTTTTGTTCCCATAGCGTTAAAAGAGGTTGTTTCCACATAACACCACACATTTAAATTTTTCATGGACAATGATGGTAGTAGTGTTTCCAACTGTTTCAGAATCTAAATTAGTTTTTTGTCCAACTTGATGAAGGGTGAATTTACGATAAAGCAATCAAGTGGTATTGAGATAGGAACTTGACGAGATAAGAAAATGTTTTTGTGGATGAAAATGATAATTGTTAAGTGATGTAGGTATAAGTCAACATGGATCAACAAACCCTCATGCAAGTAAATTAAGCACGATATAAAATTAAATCATGATGACCTAGTGTTTATATGCAATTGCATATAGCAGTATTGGAATCAGTAAGCCAAAGGGTAAATGGATGTAAAACCAAGGGATTTTAATTTTGAGATAGAAGATTTAAATAATGATTGTATAACGAGAGATTAAGACTCAAGATGATGAGGCTCATGTGAAATTTAACGATGTACTTAGATGATTATACCTATGGTGTAAATGGTCAACTTCCTAGTTGAAAGAAGTGGAAATGATTATTGAAAAGCTAATTGGTATCTTGATGAAAACATAACACTAATAACACTGATGGGATAACATAGATCCTAGATGGATGTTGAATAATCTTAGTTCATAGTTGAACGTTTGTAAAGTAAAAGAAATTCATGAATCATGATAAGAATGCTTATAGAGTATTATTCTAGATTTGATAAGCATTGAGATGTTTCTCATGTTTCATGATATGATGGTATGAGGGTGATCATGCACATGTGGTTCATATCTATATAGTTCTTACAATACTGCTGATGTATCCTTATGATGATTATGATATGCATAACGCGACATAGGAATTATAATGCTATAATATGACGTTTATTGACATGTGGTTCATTTATTATGTGAAGTTTTGATATGTCTTATGATGGTTTTCATGAGGTAAAGCAGGTGATAGTGGCGTACAAATTTATGACATGCATGAGCATGTAGTTCGTTATTATTCATAATGATGTGATTAACAATGATGAATGTTACATGATGACATGCAAGACTTGGCATGTGGATTATTTTCTATGATGCTATGATGGTATAGCTAATGCATTGGTTGCATGTTGAGGTGTGATGATTCACAGGACTCCACAGATGGGTCGAGAGGGCCGGTTTATTTGATGATCTCGTGCGAGCCCATACGCACGAGGGAGAATAAGTAACACCATATGGGCTGGGGACAAACTCAATCAACACTACATATGCCAGTGGTTCCTTGGGCTATGGGACCATCTTGAGGAGACCAAGTGCCTGATGTTCTAGGCTAGGTGCTTGTTATTGGATTGGGATGCTGAAATCTAGTGGGGGTGTAAGGACTTCGATGCCTGGGGCTGTGCGCCTTAGTAGTTGTGGAGGGAGTGGGATAGCCTTGTGAGATGCCCAGAGTCATTGAGTACTGTACCGGATGCCTGCCTTGGGGCAGATGAGGTCTGAGTCAGGCGCGAGCCTTGGGGCCAGCCTTGGACTAGGATATAGACCAGGTCAGGCTTATGCCTAGTGCCGAAAGTGGAAAAAGGACAGAGATTCCTTGGTATTTCCCAGGTGTTGTGAAACTTTCGATGCCTGTTGGTTATACTAGTTCATCAGAGGGTGTCGGCAATATGAAGTAATAAATAACAAAACAAAATGTTAAATAAATAATAATAATAAAAATAATTCAACATAACTTTGGGATGAAGTTCCTTAAAGTGGGAGAGTATGTAATGTCCCTTAATAATAAATAATAAATAATAAAAATAATAAATAGTAAATAATAATAATAATAATAAAATAAATAATATTAAAAATAAATAATAAACAATGAATAAAAAAAATAAAAATAGTAAAAAATAATAAATAACCATACTAAAGCTCTAAATAAATATAAATAGAAATAAAACAAGAAAATAGTAAAAAAATCAGTAAAGCTATCAAAAAGAAATAAAACAAGAAAGCAATAAAGTTGCTTGTAGACACATGGAGTGTGTGCATGTCGTTTCCCTTCCAATGTTTGTTCTATTTAATAGATGGTGAGGAAGATGAAAGGCATTCCATCATTCCAAGATTCTATCTTCCATTCTCTTGGGAGAATAGTGTTCTAAGACAGAGGAGTCACTGGCAGTAGTACGTTGATTGAGGGCTCGGGGGTGGCCAGTTGTAGCAAGTCCTTGCACAATTGAGCCTACGGTTGGGTGGAGAGTTGTCCCCAAAACCTTGTTGCAGTTAGCAGATTTCAACCATAGGTAAGTGTTACTCATAATTTGAACTTGATGTTAACTAGCTGTTTAATTACATGTTTATTTTGGGTTGTTACACTTGGTCCTATTTCTCTAGTGGCATTGTACCAATTTCTAACCTTATCCTCATTATTATTCTTGGAATGGATGTAGGACCAACTGAAACTTGCTACTTTTCAATGTTTTGCTACATTACCTTTGAGTCATGCTTGTGATGGCTTAAGTTTATAAAGTAGAAACCTTTCATCTTCTTAGCCTTTGCTTCAACTTCCTTGAATTTCTCAGGAGTATACGCCCTGATGGTCAAAGGGAAAGTAGGTCATGGCTTTTTCTTTCCTTTGACTAATGTCTTGGAGAATCCAGTAGTTAATTGATAACAAACTTCTTGTAAGAGTACTTTGTTCGTTGCCAATGTAAGAAGAGCACGTGGGGGTTTATAGGAGCCGAAGACCATGATAAAGGTGGCCTCTCCAATGGGAAACCAATTTGTTGCCTTAATGAGTGTCTCTTTAGCCCTCTTATACATGCAAGGAACATATTCTCCTAAAAGCATTTGATATAAAGGAGAAATGAATGATTCAACAATAGTCTCATGCATACCTTTGTAACCTAGCTCCCAAAAGATTTTATAGTAAATGTGCATAGGTTCAGGTGTCTCTGGGGTTCACTTTAGACTCCATCCTTCAAACTGACATCTTGAACATACTACATCCATGAGATACAAGACCATGTAGAACTCTGATGGTTGGCCTTTCTTGGGATTCTTTGCTACTTGGATGTTTGTCTTTAAGGTTGATGCCAAAATGCTTCCCCAATTGAAAATAGTCCCCATAGTAGTCATTGTGTACATTATGGGCACCCATGATCCCAAAAAGGTGTCAATATCTACTCTACCATATAACCTGTTCAACATAGTTGCCATGAGTTCATATACTTTTCTGAGGCCTTTTTTTCTATAAACCTAGTCTTCCTTGACCCTAGACTTAGAGGGCTCCCGCCACCATGACTTCAGAATCTCCTTAGTTGACCCCTTGAAATTTTATAGCCACATGGTGTTGAAAGACTCCTCTCGTTCTGGTAGTTTATAGTAAGTAGTGATATCTGTGGCACTAAAATATGCAAAGGCTTCACTTGTGTGCTTTCCAATAACCCAACGATCATCATCCATGTGTTGTAATATCCAATCTATAGTCTTAACACACAAGAACATCGATTGATGTGCAACTACTTTGTGTAACCAAGGCTTTTGAAATTTATGTACACCTTGAAAAATTCTTGGTCTTGAGGGATGTCTTTGTTTTAGAATTCTGAATAAATACCCCACTATGAGAGTTTGGTGTTCTTGTTGATATTACAAGTTGTATCTCTATATATTGGTGGCAGAGGTGAACTCTATACAATCCCTTGGATGTTGCTCTTTACACTTTTACGAGAACATTTGACTACTGTCGGCGTCATCTCTCGAGAGAAGGATGATATAGAGATGCAGTCCAGATCAATGTCACCTGGAATTTCAAACAAATGATCCCAAGATAACAACAATGGAATGAATAATAATGACAAAAGTAAACTGTGAAACTAAATCTCAAAGGTGTAAAAGGTGGGATTTGCAGCTAGGTCACAAATGTGGCTTATATGACATGGCCGTAGGATCGCACCGATTAGGGAATCACAAGACTGAATGACCATAATAACGACAATTTCATGACTTGATACCTCAAAGAGATAAGAGGTCGTGATGTTACAGGGAGTAGAGGTTGCTAAGACACAATGTTAATGAGGTCATGAGGTCACAGGGTTTGAGAATTTGTTGGATCGCAAGGTCTGAGAAGTCTTTGGGTCGCAAGGTTTGAGAAGTTGTTGGGTTTTGAGTTAACCTTTTGCACGACTTTGCGACTTTGTGACCTGGGGTCCCGAGGAGGGCATAGGTTTCAATGGAGGTCATGGGGTCGCCAAGACGATGGGGTCGCAAGGTTGTGAGGAAAGGATGATCTAATATAGCAAGGGCATGACCTTGCTTTCTCGGTAGTTGGCTGACTAACTCATGGGCTTAAGCAAAAGGAAATGGGATCCCAACATTTGTTGTAGGCACATGGAGGGTAGAAGAGTCTAAATATCGTCAACTTCAGAAGTGATGCATCTCAAATGAGATGAGGGACACCAAATGCAACGTTCAGTGGATGAATGAAGGGTTTGACGGTTTGGAATCATCGTGGACTTGAATTGGTGAGGTGAGGTAGGTAAAATTTGGTCAAAATGGAAGGTGCAGGGGCAGGACCAAAGAGGAGGATAGATGTCAAGAACTAATGATTGCAGGGGAAGGTGAAGGGTCACTTACCTGGAGGAGAGAAGTTGCATGTTCGCCAAAGGCATCCACTCCAACTCTATGAACAACCGGGTGAATGACTAATGAGTGACGAGGGTTATATATAGAAAACATCGCATGTGTGGGAAATAAGGTTGCTAAATCGCAGATAAGGAGGGGTCACACGAGAAGAGACTGTCGAAGGTGCGACTTAGCGATTATGCAACTTAATGTGTGATAGGTCCATGTGAGGTCGCTAGGTCACAAGTTAGGTCACGTCGTGATAATGAGGTAATAATTATGTGACTTAGCGACCTATGGTTCAGTAGAACCTTTAGCGAGCAACATAGGTCGCAAGGCTAGAAAGATTTCTTCAAGCACAAGTTAGTGACTATGAGACTTCGCAACTCACTATAAAATGTGACTTTGCGATTCGGGAAAAAGGAGGTATGAAGGAGGAGGTCGCAAGTCGCGACATTTGGGCTAAGGTTGTGGACTCATTGTGTGATTAGCGACTATGGAGGAGATGAAAATCTGTAAGTCAAAAAAATCTCCCAAGTCCTAGAGGAGACCCTGATTAGTAACAAGGATATAAGACTTCAATATGACGCAGATAGAGCTCTGAAATTTCAGTAAGGGGATCTCCAAAATTTTGAAGTAGGTCAAATTTTGGGGTTGTTGTACCATCTACAACAACGCCATCGACTACACATCAAATATATAATATTTAAATCTAATGGTGTATGTCCCATTCTATACAGCTTTTAATGTGATGCATATTGTTTTCTTCTATCCCTTCACTACCCTAACCACTCAATATCTTGATTGAATGGTGTCCAACACATCACATTATTTTGTGTTATCACTTCCCCCCTCTATGACACAGTTCAACTCTTTTGTGTGCATTGTTGGTTTCCCTCCTTTTATGGCCTCCTTTGACTCTCACTCTAGTGTCATCAAGGATGGCCATGCAACTATGTTTGGTAGGTTGAAGGTTGTGGCATTGTTTTATGGGCACCATTTTCCCTTCTCAATGATTGAATTTAGCGTTGGCAAGGATTGTTGCACTATTTAATTCCATGTGCATTGTTTTCCTTTATTTGCAACCAAGTTCAATTGTAGCTCTACCCCGTTTAAAACGAGCTTTATTCATGTCCAACTTGTAACTCTATTAAGGATTCTCAAGTCATTTCATGGGCATTGTTTTGGTTTTGTTGCAATCGATTTTGACTTCAAGAGGTATTGTCATGTTGTTCATGGACATTAGTTTATCTACTTTGTGGCTAAAGTTGGCTATGGTTTTAGGCCCATTGGCCTTGTTTGCAACCTCAAATCTCTTCCCTTATGACTAAGTTTGACTCTAGCCCTATTGGTAGCCTTTACCCTCTGCCACTAAGTTCGATCTAGTTCCTTCCCACATTGAGTTCAACTCTAGTCCCTTCGAGCATTAACTTTGTAAGTTTTGTTGCAAAACTTTAATTTTGAAGTAGGACTTTTTTCGTTTTTAATATACAAATCCTAGGGATTGATAATAGTTCTTTTGTTTATGGAGAGAGAGATCAAGATATCAGTGTTATGTGGTTATGCCAACATTATACTTTTGTTTTTATATAATGCATGATATTTACGTCATATGAGTGTTATAGTGAGATATATGTCATATCTATTCCTTGTCAGGGTTAGCATTATATGGAAACCCATGTTATATACAACATTTTATATATTATTATTATAGGCATTATCACCCATGTTTGTAGTAAGTAATTTCAATTCATAGCAAACCATTACAAAGTTGAGTTTTGTGTCTAGTGGAAACATTTATATGTTGCATAGGTCCTGCCCGAAATCCCTCCAATATTGCCTCCTACATCCATGTAATGGCATTTATCACCAATGGAAAATCAACCTTTAGTGAGCATCATTGATTCTTGCACAATATAAAGCAATCCCTACCCAACCAATTAAAAGGAAGGGGACCTACAATGTTGTTGAAGATTGTAAGAACTCTGAGATAGTTCTTTATCCTCTTGTGTGCATAAAGAAGGACAAATATAATCAAAACTGAAAATAGATGAATCATCCCCCTTGTGAAGAATTATCATATTCACTTGGGCATTGCACTACTCTATAGTATTGGAGAGTTTGACCTCAAATTATAAAGGGAAAGAAAAAAGGGTAAAATGAGCTCAACCATATAAATTAAATGGTTGGCAGTCATTGATAGGCATTAAAACACTTCCTCATGATATATATCGCCTTACTAAGATTAAAAGAAATCATAAAAATTAGCATAAAATACATATTTTAAATTACTTTATTATTATTAAATATAAAATAATTAATATATCAATTGAACATGTGTACAATTAAAATGACATGTAACAATATTCTTAACCATGGAGATTCATCACCACTTTACCATGGATATTCTTAACCTATAAATAGACTTTGTTACAATATCACGACTTAACAATTCCACATGCCCCAAAAACCATAATTGATTTCATAGTCAAAATATTTTATATATATCGCCCACACGACATAGAATAGATGGTGATTCAGTGTACTGATCAGGCACTTTGTGATGTGAAAGTCATTGGTTCAAAACCCTGTGGGAAAAAATCCAACCATGTTAAGGGTTCATATGCACAATGTGCATGTGCATGGTGGGCCTCCTTTGAAGGTAAACAAACAATTGTTAAGATTTACTTCCCTTTTATTGAATTACTACTTTTCTTTTCTACTACTCATAGTATTCTCGCGCAAGTTGTGGAGAGGGGGAAATTAAAAAACAACAAGACAAAAGGAAAAGCCCTACCTCCTTCAAAGGATTCCTTGGCAGAGGACCCACCTCTATAGACTATTCTAACTACCCTTCTACGGAAGACCCATTTGCAAACTGTAATTTAGCCAGGATTGCGCCCCGCCCCCCCCCCCCCCCCCCCCCCCCCCCCCCCCCCTTATTTTGTTTGCTATGTTGTTATGTTATAAATGTGAACACTACTTTAAACCAAATTGTCAACATTTTAAGTATTGACATCAATTATGCTCATTGCACTCGTAGTATGCAAGCAAAAAGTTATGCTTGTTATTTTAGCGTTATGCTTGTGTAAATTTATATGTTCATTATATTGACTTTAATACATTTTAACATGACTACATGAGAATTGTAACCCTCCAAATTACAAATAGTGGTGTCATGATTATGCAGGCATAATGTTAATACATTTTGACATGTTTGCTTTTTAAAAGTGATTCGTGAAGGACACCCCTTTTCTTATTTTTCATCCTGCATCTATTTCATTATGTTGATCACAATAACTCTACAAATTGTCCTTAGGCAAAGTATAACTTTGAAATTAGTGATTCCTTCAATTGTAATTCAGCAAGAACTCTCTAATTTTTTTAATTTTTTGAATGATATTTATACTTTATTATGTCACCCAAATATCAGTTGATCTTATTAATCATGACACCAATTGAGTTATAAATCATGACATCAATGTTATTAATTGCAACACTAATTGATGTTATAAATAACGACCTCAACATTATCAATTGTGACATTAGTGTTATCCTGACCATGTCAATATTGTCCCTTGGCAAACTATAGCTCAGGAAATAGTAATTCCTTGAACTAGGATTTAGCAAGGACGCCCTATTTTTTTAAAATAATTGTTAGATGTTATTTAAACTTGTGTTATGTTGTTATGTCATGCAAAGCACACCCAAATAGAAATCAATGTTAGTCGAGATTAAAAGTTTGCTTATTATGTCAATGTTAATACATTGTAGCATGTGTTGAAGCAAACATGTTTGCAAAAGACACCACATCACATTAAATTTGTTGGTGAAGATGACGAAAGTATCAATGATGTTTCTGTAATCGAGAAGCCAAGACCAAGAAGATCGAGCTCACACGTGAAATAGAAATTGCACGTAATTGTTTTGTAGTGAAACTTTTATTTGCTTCATTACCTATTAGAAAAACATACTTCATGATTGCTTTGTATAGGTTAGCCTTGCAACCCTGACTAGGATATCAACAAGGCTTGATCTTCCTCTTATATTAATCAACACAAGCTCAAAGAAGATGGTCCTCCTCCACATTGTTAATTTTTAAAGTCCCTACTCCCTCCACCCCACCCGCCCCACCATGCCTTAAAAAAAATCTAGAGAGTCCCCTCCCTCTCCTAATCTAGAGAGTCGCGTCCCTCTCCTAATCTAGAAACTCCCCACTCTCCTCTTCCTATTGATCTTGTCGACTGTGAATATGAAGACAATGATATACTTGATGATGTCATACTAGACTTGAAATCGATAAGTTTTCTCATGGTAATGATTCCATGTTCCTATTGTTGATTACACTTCAATTTGATATTTTTGTGGTTCTCTTAGCATTTAACTTTTGTTATTCGACCTTTATAAGAATAAAAGCAAGATAAGGAAGCCTAAACTACATATTAATGAAGAAATGTTGGAGAAAATTTATGGTAGAAGTCGTTGGTGCAAAGAGAAAGAGATACAGGGCCATGAGTTCTTTGACACTATGAGTCTATACAAATCAATATGTCATTATTTTGTCTTTGTACTCTGAACGATGGGCATTATAAATTTTATTATTTCCATTTACTTTAGGATTCCATGGAATAAGAATCCATGATAGTGGATGATGTCGAGTAATGGTCTATACAAGATGCGGAGATGGTGAGGATAAATTTAAATTTGCATTTAATGTGTGTAGTTACTTTTTTTCTAATTTTGATATGATGTTGCTCTTATTTAATTCTACCATCCTCTATCATAAACAAGTAACTAATGGTGAGCTTAGTCTTGGTTATGATGTTGCCTAAGCAAAGTTAGATAAAGGATCTAAGGAACCAAATTTAGGACAAATAGTTGTGCATTATGAGCAAGGCTTGTCATATAGTAAAAGAAAGAAAATCCCTAGAATGCACATTACACCCAAAAGGTGCAAAAGTCAGGTAGCAGCAAGTGGACGAAGTGATGCATGAATATGGAAATAGGAACCATTATGATCCAGGTGGATGCGGGTGGTCACCTGCCTATTCCACTTGGACCCCCACCACTGTCTCTTTCAGTATTTCAGTTTCCTTAATTGTAGCATAATTTACTATTTTTGGTAGTTTTTCGGGTCCTGAACATCTAGAGCCATTTTGAGGCCCTAAACGAAGTTTTTTGGGGAAACTGGGGCCAACAGGAATATTTTATTGGTGTTGGCCACTTGGAAGTTGTAGTCCTCGAATAGATCTTTCTAACGAGGTATTTTGCGCTTCAAACGAAGATCATATGCCAATGTTACGACCTCAGGAAGTTGATGTATCAATTTACCCAAACGGGGCCCATAGTTTTGCCGCTTCATCTCCTAGGGTTAGGTTTCTAGATGTTTAGGGTTTTTCATTGTTTATCAATAATAAATAGGCCTCCGAGCCTCATTGTAACACAGTTCAGAGGCATGTAGCTGCCACATCTCTTCTCAAATATAAGCTACCATCGCCCGAGCTAGTCTTATTTCCATTCTGTTTGTAAGCATATTTCAGTATTTGATATTAATGAAATGAAGTGTTATCTCTGTTGCATGTTTGTATTTATGGTTATATCTATAATTTGTTGCGTTCCTGTTTATGTTCAGATCACATTACCTATGGCAAGTGACCTTGTACCACAATTATTTTAGTGGCTTCAACAAGTTATCGCAATTGTGTTGCCATACCCCTAATAGGCATAACAATTTTAAGTTTATGCAAGGAGAATGGGGGCACATTTGAGAGGGGATTTCCTTTTTTATTATTTCTTGATCACAAAGGAAGTTCCCGTAATGGATTTTTTTTTTTTAATTTCTTGCCATCATCTCAAAAGAGGTTATGTGTGCCTCTACAAGACTTCCAAATAAACATTGTACTATTATTATTTCAACTCTTTGTATATATAAAACAAAATTTTGGCATCTCATTGGTGATGTTATAATAGTTATATGTTTCATGTTTAATGAATAAATCATTCATGTCTACTTAGATTTGCATTTTTTTGTAGATAGTTCCACATTGCCATGATACTTCCATCATTTGCTTTGTTTATTTCAATGAAAGGTTCTCATTCCTAATCAATATTTTATCCCATATCTTATGTAGGTTTTCAGGAGATGATGTATGCTCCTTTTAGGAAAAAAAGAAATTGATGTATTTACATTTATATTATCCTATTAATATTGAGAAATCAAAATTTCTATGTATGTTTGTTTTCTTTTTTCGAGGCTTTAAGAACAAGAGTTTAGAAGCATGACACGACTTGTAGTGTAGTTGACATCATTCCACCAAAACATTTTGTGCATGCTTCATCGCCTCCTAAGAAGAAAAATGCAATGAGTTCATTTATATTTGAGAAAAGGTTTTGAAATTCAATGAATAAATTGACTAACAAGCTACATACAATTGAAATTGTTGGATAACTCTTTGAAGAAGGGTTAGGAGTGCTCACTAAAAGGTCGACATTTGATTTACAAGCTAAACCAATGGATCCAACAGTTAAAGCAAAAGCTTAATAAGTGAGTCTGTATGTAAGTTAGTGATCGAGATGTAATTACTCATCCAATTTTGGTTGTATAGGTAGAGGTAATTGTAAAAGAATTTAACAAGTAGTAGGCCCAAACCAATAGATGTATACCCATTAGCGCCAACAACGAGATCAATAACACCATCAATGTTAAAGGCATCGACATACCTTATTGGGATGTGGTAAATCCATATGTTAGTGCAGAAGCATTGGAGCTTATACTATTGGTTTGAACATCTAAGTTATTAATAGCAAAGCTAGAAGCAACAAAATAAGCATAGCCTAGAGCATCTAGATTAAAGACAAAGACTAGGGATGCAAGAGTTGTAGTTATAGGTCCAAGCTAAGAAATATATCTTGGTGATTCACTCAATAAACTAGAACTAGTGAAGTTGGTGTAATTGACTATAGTGATCTTGACATTATTAATTACAATGACACTAGCATTATTGTTTATTTTTGTTATTATACTAGTTTAAGTTATAGCTTGTTTCGTTTTTTTCCCAAGAAAAAAGCGCAATTTTCATTAATTATAAGAAAATTACATGTTGTATCATCAACATGTATGAGATGCAGTCACCAAGAAATGGGAAACCCATTCAGATCAGTATAGTCATAGTTCAATATTTACAATATTAGCATAATATTTACATATAAGAAACAATGAATGCATAGCACGTTCAGTAAACAAGAGCTGAAAAAACAAAAAGCAAAAAAATGTCGAATGATCTTTTTGAAGATCATTCCAAAATATGTTCATCCAATTCGATGAATGGACGATGAAAGAACTGGAAAAAAGCTTGATCTTTGAATTCCTGTATCAGCCACTGCCCCCTGTTTTGTTGCGTGACCTCTAACATAGTTACCGATCAAACAAGAAAGTGAACTAGTACCCATTTTTTTTAGGTAGCAAAAAATCACCCGATTTTGAAAAGTGGTGATGCCAGAATACACTTTTTTTAAGCATATTTTTGACACTTTAAATTTTCTTATATATCAAGTATGAACATTTTTTTTTGTTAGTGATTTTCATGCTGATTTTGAAAAGTGTTGATGCAACATCAACACATTTTTTTAAATGTTAGTGATTTTCATGCTGATTTTGAAAATTGTTGATGCAGCATCAACACATTTTTTTAGAGAGCTTATTTTTGATACTTTAAATTTTTTTATGTATCAAGTGTGAACATTTTTTTTTTGTTAGAGATTTTCATCTTGATTTTTAAAAGTGGTGATGAGCATCAATCCTTTTTGTTTAGAGGGCTTAGGTTTTACACTTTAAATTTTCTAATGAATTAAGTGTGGATGGTTTTTTTTTAAATGTTGGTGATTTTCATGTTAGTAATAAAACATAAAAAAAATAATAATAAAAACATGACCAAAAAAAAAACAAATAAAAAATATATATAATAAAAGAAAAACAAAAAACCTATAAAAATGTAAAAATAAACATAAAACTTAAAAATAAAATGTAAAGCATGAAAAAAATAAAAATAATAAAACATGTTAGTAATAAAACATAAAAATATATAAAAAAAAATTAAAAAACATAACAAAAATAAAAAAAACATGACAAAAAAAAACATAAAACATGTTAGTAATAAATCATAAAAATAAAAATAAAAAAACATTACAAAAAATAATCAAATACAAAAAAATATATAAAAAATAAAAAATAAAAAACAAAAAACCTATAAAAATGTAAAAACAACCAAAATTAACTCGTAAAAAAAATGATAATAATAATAACAAAAAAGAAATATAAAAAGAAAATTAAAAATGATTTTTTTTTCAAAAAAAACTATATAATTTAAAGAAAAACAAATTTATCCACACAAAAATCTAAGAACATTTTTTTTAAAGTTAAAAAATAAAAAATAAAAAAACTTCATTACAAAAAAACCTTAAAATAATTAAAAAAATAAAAATTAAATTAAATAATTTAAATAAACAAAATTAAAAATTAAATTAAATTAAAATTTAAGAATTATTTTCTTAAAATTAAAGTTATAAAATAAAGAAATAACATTAAAAATATATATATATATAATAATAATAATTATAAAATTAAATTATAAAAATAACAAAAAAAAAAAAATTTAAAAAAATTCAAAACAATTTAAAAAAAAAACAATTAAAAAAATTAAACAAAACAATTAAATTTTATTTAAAAAAAACAATAAAAAAATAAAATAAAAAAGGCCGAGCAATCTAGGGAAGCCCTTGAAATTGAAAAAGGGCCGAGCAATCTCAATAGAGAGGATGGCTGGAAGATTAGTAGTTGCTGAGTCCCAGCACTCTCTTCTTAGTTGTTTTCTTCCCTTCCTCCCCTCCCTCGTTTATTGCTTGTTCTTGTTATCCCGTATCCTTTGGCTTCTGTTCTTTATTGATTGTTATATGTGGTTTTTTTTTAAAATGCTTTTAGTTATATATGCTAATAATTTTAGTTGATAAAATAAATATTATTAATTGAATATTGAAATCATTATATGATAATATGTTAATTTAATAATTAGATAAACAATTATTTAAATCTAAGTTTTTAATATTATAGTTTTATTCTTTCTAACACTTGACTTATTCCAATATTTATATTTATATATATATTTATTAAATAGTTAATACCTTTTATAACTAACTTTTAATTTAATAATCATTTAAAATTAATTTATATATATATATATATATATATATATATATATAATTTTATAAAATAGTTAAAATCTCCATGTAAATTCATATGTCCCTTTGACTTTTAATTTAATAATAATATAACTAACTATCAATTTAATAATAAATTAAATTTAACTTATTTTTATGCCCCTGGTCCAGTCCAACTAACTGTTTCCCAGTCAAATTTAGTCGTTAGTCAATATAGCCGTTGTTTGGTCAAGAATTATAGCCGTTGGAGGTCCTGCTCTGACTATTTAACATGCAAAGCTTGATCAATTCTTCAACTTGCCCTGACGATGAACCACATTGGTTGGTTCGAAACACATCGACAAATGAAATATCATTTGATTTATGCCAAAAAATCTCTCATAAACTTGATATGGATCACAAAAGCCTCAATTTAATAATAAAAAACAATTAAAAAAACATTCTACCTCCCCTCTCCCTTCCCTCACCCCCCTCCCGACCACAGCCCTCTCCCCTCCCTCACTTCCATCCCCTTGCCCCCCTTCCCTCATCCCCCTTGCCTCCCCACTCTCAGCCCTCTCTCCTCTCTCCTCCCTCACCCACCCCCCCCTCTCTCATCCCTCACCCACCCTCGGCTCACTCCTCCCTCTCCTCCCCTCTCCCCTCCACCACCCAGTCCCTACCCCACTCCCCCTCCGCTCCCCCCTTAGCGCCCTCCCCTCCCCGCCCGAGCCCCTAGCCAACGGCCAGGAGGCCACAAGCCGTCGGGGAGGGGAGGGGAGGGGAGGGGAGGGCCGAGGTAGGAGCCAGGTGGGGGAGCGGAGAGGTGAGGGGCGCGGGGTTTTGTATATGTTTTTTTATATGGTATTTAAAAAAAATTGTTTTTTTAATTGTTTATTTATTTATTTTAATTTTAATTTTAATTTAAGTTTTTTTTGTTTGTTTGTTTTGAATTTATTTATTTTTTAATTTTTATAATTTATTTATTTTTTAATTTAAATATTTTTAATTTTAAGTCTTAAATTTAATTTTTTTTTTAACTTTTTTATAATTTAAATTTTAAAATATAATTAAAAAAATTAATATATATATATATATATAATTTAAATATTTTATTTATTTATTTATTTTTTTAATTTTAATTTTAAATTTATTTTTTTAATTGTTTTAAAAAAAAAAAAATTTAATTTTTTTTTTTATTATAATTATTTAACATTTTTTTAAATGTTTTTTTTTTTTCAACTTAAAAATGGTCTTTTTCAAATTTTATTTATATTTTCTTATATTACATATATATTTTAATTTATTTTTGTTTATTTTTTATTTAAATTTTTCATTTTTACAATTTATTTATTTATTTGCATGAATCATCACCTTGCCGCCCTAGTTGGGCCTCACGATCATCGGGGATTTTTTATTATTATTTTTTTTTAATGTTGTGCCCGTTTTTTTTTTTTGGTATACATGGTATTGTTAATTTTTTTTTACATTTTATAGTTTTTTTAGTGTCATTATTATATATTTTTTATATTTGATTTTTTTTGTCATGTTTTTGTTTTTGTTTTTGTTATTTTATTTTTTTTCAATATTTTAATTTTTGTTTTCTTATGTTTCTTATATATATATATATTTTGTAGGGTATGTGTCGATGCTTGTTTAGCAACCTGATTCTATTATGTGCAATTTGATAGTTAATTTTAAATTTTTCGTTATAACGAATCGAGTCTGCCCCATAATGTGTTAATTTCATGGTTGGTCTTTAAGTTTTCCTTACAATGGGTTGAGCTTACATACACTGCATGTCAATTTGATAGTTGATTTCTAAATTTTTTTCGCAATGTATGAAGTTGTCTTAGGCTAAGAGTTCAAAATCGTTATACATTTAACATTTAAAAAAATCACTCTTGGTATAATAACTCTTTCATTCAGGTGTTCATTTTTCAAGTTTTTTTAGTCATAATTTTTTTCATAATGTCATGCTTAAAATATTTTGAAAATTTAAGATTGTTTTGTAGTATAATCTTTGGTTTTAATTCAATGGTTGAAAAGTTGTCGAGGTTTTTAATATTTTTCTAAGTCGTGATATTTTATCTTTAATGTTATAACAGAAAATAATTATAAATATTTTTTCTTAGCACCATGCTTGAAAATTGTTGGAATTTTAAGGTTTTTTAAAGAATTGATATTTTAAATTTAATGTCATGCTTAAAAATCGTTGGAATTTTAAAGGATTTCAAAGACATGATATTTTATTGTTAATGTCATGCTTGAAAATCATTGGAAATTTAAAGTTTTTCAGAGTCGCGATATTTTGTTTTTAATGTCATTAATAAAAAGTGTTGAAAATGTACCCTAAAAAAAAATGTTATTCCGGCATCAACACTTTTCGATTTCAAGGTGTTTTTTGCAGCCAAAAAATGGTTTTTATTGTTTTTTTTATGTTATTTTTAAAAAATATCGAAAATTTACTCAAAAGAAAAACAACTTTATTCTGACATCAACACTTTTCGATTTCAAGGTGTTTTTTTTTTTTTTTAAATGTTTTTTTGGGATTTTTGGGCTCGAGTACCCGTTTTGACGTAATAGTTCCCATTTGATTAGTAACTATGTTCTCTTTGGATAGATAATCAGCGACTGCATTCCTTTCCTTATGTATATGAGAGCATACAATAAAATCAAATTGTGATTTTAGAGTGATGAATTCATCCAGTAAACCCCTCAGTGTGTGCAAGTGACAATGATATGTAGAGTTGATCCAATATAAACAAGGTGTGAGTCCCCAAAAATCTAAATCCTGTGGCAGTTTTGTTCCAGAGCAAATATGAGAATGTGTCTCAGGCAGCAGAGTTTTGCATAGATATTTGTGCCTCTCCCTAAACCCACTTTGATTTTGAAAAAAAAAATGTCCGTTTATATGGAGCACAGACCCGCCTACCTCCCCACAACCCATGGCTTGAGCAGACCTATCGAAATAAGCCCATGTTATAGCTTGTTTTGTTGTTATGCTTTATATAAACATTTTAAATATTTATAGTTTATTTTATCGTTATTTATCATTGTTGTTTATAGTGAAGTTATTTTTTGTTATATTAGTTACAATGAACAAATTATTCTAGATATAAACATAATTATTTTTATATTAGTTATCAATAAACAAATTAGATTTTTCATTAGGTTCATCAGTTTGTTTTTGCATTTATGTTAGTGTTGGGCCTCCAAAATGTCATCCACTTTCACTTTCGTTTCCATCATTTTACCCTCATTTTGTAACTTTATAGCCGCATAACCTTACATTAAGTAACCATTTTCATAATCATATGGGTTTATCATTATTATTTTCCAAGTCATTAATTTTTAGTATTTTAAGAGAATTCGTGATTAAATATTAGGAAATTAACATTTTTTCATATATATCAAAAAATGTTTTGAGTTTTCTTATATTGTAGGCCTACTTGGAGATTCTAGAAGGGTCCTACTTGGCCACCCAACCACAATTTCGAATTTCAAATTCCAACTCATGTAGATTTGTGGAATAATTGTAGAAGATGTGGATCATTAACTATGCACATTCAAAGGAGAATAATCATGGATGAGAGAAACAATTTAGATTTTTCATTAGGTTCATCAGTTTGTTTTTGCATTTATGTTAGTGTTGGGCCTCCAAAATGTCATCCACTTTCACTTTTGTTTCCATCATTTTACTCTCATTCTGTAACTTTATAGCCCCACAACCTTACATTAAGTAACCATTTTCATAATCATATGGGTTTATCATTATTATTTTCCAAGTCATTAATTTTAAGTATTTTAAGAGAATTTGTGATTAAATATTAGGAAATTAACATTTTTTCATATATATCAAAAAATGTTTTGAGTTTTGTTATATTGTAGACTTACTTGGAGATTTTAGAAGGGTCCTACTTGGCCACCCAACCACAAACTCGAATTTCTAATTCCAACTCATGAAGATTTGTGGAATAATTGTAGAAGATGTGGATCATTAACTATGCACATTCAAATGAGAAGAATCGTGGATGAGAGAATTTTGAGAGGATTTTTATCTTATATGTTTAGGTGATTGGTTGAAACCACAAGAGATAAATGTGGATTTAGGAGAGATCTAAGGATCTATATTTATTGAATAGTTATAGTCAATTTTTGTATAAATAGGAGTGCACCCTTCATACAAAGAGTTATTAGGAATTAATCATTAGTAGTTAGATGCTAGTTGTTAGTTGGAGGTTCCCAGTTCCATCCAAGATATGATTTATAAAGTGAGGATAGAGAATTCTTGTAATATTTTGTAACTCATTTTATGAAATGCAGATTGCTACGTTGATCTCCAAGATATGATAGTTATTCAATGTGCTTGCTGATGAATGGAGGGCACCCCCATCAACCACAGTTTGCACATCTTTGTACATATTGGTAACATAATATAGTTATATTATTTCATTTATTTTTAGCAAGCGTGTTTCCGTTTTATGCAAGTGTGATTTTCCTTTCAGCAAGTGTGATTTTCATTTATAAGTGTGGTGTGATTTCAATTATGCAAATGTGGTGTGATTTCAATTATGCAAGTGTGATTTCAATTTCTTTATGTTTGGTTTGATTTGGATTAGATTGATTTAATTAACTTTGTAATTAGTTTTAATTGCATTAGAACTCATCTATTCTGATAAATAACTACCTAGTATGTATAGTACAGGTATACCTCATCAGTCTACAAACCCCAGGTTGACAATTAATGATATGGATTTAACTCAATTAAATCGCCCAACATTGTTGCTGGGGAGGTATACATAGGTGTTTATTTTGAAAGTTTAGACAACTCATGATAGTTGCATTCATTTTAAAATGCATGGTTAAAATCATTTAGGATGCATATTAAAATTCAATAATTTTTCAAAAAATTGTACTAATCTGTGTGAACGACAGGAATTATCAACCAGTTGGAGTAATTCACAAACAATTAAGAGTTTGAAGAATATCCTTTGTTGGATTGTGTTATATTCTTTCCACGACTAGCCCACGTAGTTAACCAGGGGATTAGAGGGGGGGTCACATGGGGTTTGAGACGTACTTGTAACTCCGGAAAATTTTGGTTTTGGAACCTATGTTAGGTTGGGCAGATCCACCTATGGTTTTGTGCATTATTTTCATGCATGTTTTTTTTTGACGCGATGGTTTTCGGTCCATGGTATTGGATGCTTTGGCATGTATAAATATGTATTGTAACATTGAAAGGAATATAATGAAAAATCAAGCTCGTAGTCCCGGTTTTGGGATCCAGGAGAAAATATCTGTGTATATGTGTTTTATGTGTTATGCTCTCGCATTGTTTATTTTCTGTGTTTTAGAATTCGTATGCAGGTAATTTCTGTATGGGGTTAAAACCTACATCCTTCCAAAAACTTTCTCAAATCCTAGCAACAGCTGGGATATCTACCTCTCGGGAAGAGTATATTTTAACTGCATTCAAAAACTTGTCTATCTCTCCACCTTCACAAGAAGATATTCAAGTCTCTTTTGATTATCATGCAATACTTTTGATGGGGAGAAACTAGTAGAATCTAAGATTGAGGAATGCATAATAAAGGAGGATATTCAATGTGATCTAAACCAAGAAAGGAATCAGGAATGTCATGGCCTTATTGAAAAATGGTTCCAATCAAGGATCAAGTCACATCACTCTTTCATTCTTCCTTACTTCTTAATTGCATTATCGAAACAACTGGTTTTTAATGCTTTGATGCATTTTAAGGCATATTTTTCAAAACTAAGCATGAATATCTTTTTACTCTTGTTACACACATGGTTACACTGGAAATATGCATACACTTGAAACAATTTTTCTATTTCCAGTAGAGTAGAGTAGGATAGAATCAATGAATAAAACCAAGTTTGGTAATGTGTGTGCGTGTGTGTTTTTTTTTAAGTTTTTTAAGTTAGATTTCATTTTATTTGCAATTTTATTTATTGGTGGTGTAGTAAGAGCCACCCATCTCACTAATCATTTGCAGGAAGATGTAGAAAGAGAAGGAATATTTGAGAAGAAGGAGATAAATAGAGTTTTGAGAGCCACAATTTGAAGTTAGAGATCAAATCCTTTCACTTTGTCCTTTTAAATTTCACATTCCAAATGAATAAAGAGTTTCAATATTGTTGAGTATGCTCTCTTCTTGCGCTCTCTGCGACCTAGAAGATCAAAAAAGAAAATTGAACAAAGTTAGTTTTAAAATTTTGCAATAAAAATTGGATAAGAGATCTAAATTCATACTCAAAAGTATAATAACAGGCTTTTAAAAATCTCAAACAGAAAAACTAATGTCTCCAATGAATCCAACACTGTTGAAAACCCTTGTTTTGACTCTTTTTGCACCTCATTTGGCCAAAAATTGAGTAAAATATCATTGTTTTAAGTTTTTGCCCAATTCTGCTGTTAATAATCCTACAATTCGAACTAAACGCAACCTTTGCGCCCCGAACACGGAAACTACACGCAAACTTGGCATGTATTCCTGATTTGCGGTTGAATTTGTAGAACTGTTAAAACTGCTATTAAGCCCCAATTTTTCCACTGTTGTGGTCCAATGGAGGGCCATACGACCCCGGGCTAGCCCCATTCTCCGTTGTGCCCTTTAAATTTAGTGTTGGTCATATTGCGGTTTTCATGGGACCGTGGGCCGAGTTAAGGCCTAGCCCTTAGCCCCCACCCATGGTTCTATTACACTGGAGTGGCCAGGGGCTAGGCGCCCAACCCCTCCCCCAAATGGCGCACCCATCAACCTTAAATACATATTCGGGAGCTATGTTAAACAAGAAATATGGTAGGCGGATTGGTAGAGGCACTTTGTTGGTTTATATGAGGTCTCGGTTTTGATTCCTATGGAGGTTGTTCGGCCTCACATGAAAATTTTATTCCACCACGAGGAGGCCACGTGGCACTCGCTCATTGGTCCTCCATAATAAAACCATAACAAATGAAAAACAACCACGTGTCAACCAATCAACTTGGGACAAGTGTCAACCACTCATTGGCTAATGAAGGTCCAATCAACTTGCCAAGTCATGACCCAGTCAGCGTACGGACTGCTGACTGGGCATTCCTGCAACTCAAAATTCATTTTTTTAATTGTTTCCTAAAACGAACAGAACACGATTCCAGGAGCATCCGAAGTTGGATTTCAGTTAAACGAATTGCTTTGGATTCAGAGTGACGATATCTATGCTTTGGCATTGGTTTCACGCTGATCCAAGAATTTTGAATTTTAAGCATTTTCTTGATCCACAATATCATGGACAAGGGTGGATCGCTAAAGAAAAAGAACAAACGCAGCTACAGACTTATAATTTCATAAAAACCTACAAATATTAAAAATCCAATTGCAATAATTGATAAACCACCATCCGAGTCTAATTGCAAGTTGTAAAGTGGCAAGACAATGCAACGATCCGTGTTTTTGGTAGTTGCAGAATCAACACAATTCAGTAGCTTATGAAAATT
This sequence comes from Pinus tabuliformis, assembly GCA_031772625.1. NCBI lineage: Eukaryota > Viridiplantae > Streptophyta > Pinopsida > Pinales > Pinaceae > Pinus > Pinus tabuliformis. Next base: position 60,705,449 of record CM062804.1, on the reverse strand, counting down.
TGGTTTATGGTCTATTGATAAAGAATTAAGTGTATGGAGAAGAGGTCTCAAGCTCAAAATTTGTTAGAAACACAATGAAGAAGGTACTACTTTTTAAACAAGTAAAAGTGCATTTAATTTTTCTTGAATTTGTTTATTAGTACTATTTCTGATTTTTTGTTGTTGTTGTTGTTGTTGTTGTTGTATATATCAGATGAAGAGAGACTAATCATATCTCTCTCTCGTTAGTCTTACATTTTATTGTAGAAATTGCTAAGTTTTTTCATGTTCCAAGACGATGAAAGAAGATCACCATATGCACGAGTACCTTTTTAAAGACCACATTTTAGAAGAGCATGATCATTCCATGTTAAATCAAATCCATTACAACATTGCTACTAAACAGATACCAACTTTACCATTGCTACTCATTCTAAGCCTGCAGTCGATCCATAACTGTCCATCTCCCTACTACCAAAAACTCATTTCCTTTGCAATCTTCATACTTTCATGCCTCATTGTCACTCACCCTTAACCCAAAAATAAACTCATCTAGTTCCCTTACAAAGCTAAGTCACCCCATTTCTTTTTCCTTTTTGTTAAATAAACCTCTCTTCAATGCAAATTTTCCATCTATAGTCCTTCAAATCATTATTTCATACAAATGTTAAATGATGGAGGATTCATTAAGGCCTCACTTCTAACAAGTTTTGACCCATCGACTATGACACACCATATGAAATAAAAAATAGAGATATTTCAAGTACCTTGAGGCTTGCATGCCTTAATGGCAAGCTCTCTCGCCAATAAACAGTGGGAATACATCAATGTCCCTTGTTTGTTGGATCTTCTAGGTGACTCGACTACGACACATCTATTTGTACCTAGTAAAATGTACTTAGGCATCTTGACTCTCATTGACATCAATGGTGAGTAATCTTGTGTTGGTTAATGGCATTCATTAATGGCTAGTAATCCAGCAATTTATTTTCTCTGTTCAACATCGACACATTTATTCACATAGATAAGAATTATGCCACTAAATTGGAGCGAATGAAGACTATATGATTTCAGCAGCTTGCAGTAGAACTTAATTCAAAATTCAACAACCATAGAAATAAAGATTCAAATCTCATCCTCAATTCATACAACCAAGAGAAAGAAGAAGTAAGATCATATTCTTTTACTTCATATTCCATGATTCAACAACAGCAACCACACTCTTTTATATACATACCTTGTCCACTTTTCAGGAAAGTGAAGGTATGTTATTTTCTAATCTTTGATCATGTAATTCCTTAAATACTAAAATTGTGATTTTGGAAAATAACTCACTTCATTTATATTCCCTTTCTCATTTGCCAAAAACTAAAAACACCTTTAGTTGGGGGGAAGGGATATCAATTCATATTCACATTTAATGCCACATGTCACATTTCATTTCATCTTAACCAAACTATTTTTCCCAATCAACTATTATTGCATTTTGATTCCAAGAGTTTATATGTTTTGCAATGATCAATTGATGAACAATTGATCAATTCTCAATGTTTTCAAGTATTTTGATGCAACAAAAATAACAAAAGTATTGTTACACAAGAACCAATAGTCATAAAATTTTGGTTGTCACACTAGAACCAACCATAAAAATATATATGTTCGAATCAAATGTATTTCAAAGTACACTTTGCAAAAAGAATAAAGTTATCAAATGATATGATTATGCAAAGTTAAAAGAGAATCAATACAAAACCAAAGCTCATATAGAAGCAAAACATTTCAAGAATATCAACTTATGATTAAGGGAATCAATGCAATAGTTGCATGAGGACATGCAACATCTTCAGTTGGGGGGTATGTTGGGCCTCCAAAATGTCATCCACTTTCACTTTCATTTCCATCATTTTACCCTCATTCCATAACTCTATAGCCCCATAACCTTACATTAAGTAACCATTTTCATAATCATATGTGTTTATCATTATTATTTTCCAAGTCATTAATTTTAAGTATTTTAAGAGAATTTGTGATTAAATATTAGGAAATTAACATGTTTTTATATATATCTAAAAGTGTTTTGAGTTTTGTGATATTGTAGGCCTACATGGAGATTCTAGAAGGGTCATACTTTGCCACCCAATGATCCAGGTGGATGTTGGTGGCCACCCACCTATCCCATTTGGACCCCCACAACTGTCTCTTTCAGTTTTTCAGTTTCCTTAATTATAGCACAATTTATTATTTTTAGCAGTTTTTCGGGTCCTAAACTTCCAGAGCCGTTTTGAGGCCCTAAACGACGTTTTTTGGGAAATCCACTGCAGCGATTTGTTTGATAAAAATCGTTTTTTCCGTTGTAGTCCTCGGAGAGATCTTTCCAACGGGCTATCATGCGTGTCAAATGGAGATAATACGACCAATTCGTGACCCCGGGAAGTTGGCTGTCCAACTCACCCCAAAACGGGGCCCAAAATTTGGCGTTTCATCTTCTAGGGTTAGGTTTTGGAATGTGAAGGGTTTTCCATTGTTTCTCAATAATAAATAGGCCTTCGAGCCTCACTGTAAACGGAGTTCGGAACAGTTCAGAGGCATGTAGCCGACACATCTCTTCTCAGAGATAAGCTACCATCGCGCTAGCTGGGTTATTTCTATTTCTATTTGTAAGCATATTTCAATGTTTCCCATTAATGGAATGAAGTATTATTTCCACTGCATATCTGTCTTTATGGTTATCTCTATATTTTATTGCGTTCCTGTTTAAATCTGGATCACCCAAACACAAATTTGAATTTCAAATTCCAACTCATGAAGATTTGTGGAATAATTTTAGAAGATGTGGATCATTAACTATGCACATTCCAATGAGAAGAATCATGGATGAGATAATTTGGAGAGGATTTGTATCTTATATTTTTAGGTGATTGGTTGTAACCATAAGAGATAAATGTGGATTTAAGAGAGATCTAAGGATTTATATTTATTGAATAGTTATCCTCAATTTTTGTATAAATAGGAGTGCACCCTTCATATAAAGGGTTATTAAGAATTAGTCATTAGTAGCTAGTTACTAGTTGTTAGTTGGAGGTTCCAAGTTCCATCCAAGATGTGATTTGTAAAGTGAGGATAGAGAATTCTTGTAATATCTTGTAACTCATTTTATGAAATGCATACTGCTACTTTGATCTCCAAGATGTGATAGTTGTTCAATGTGCTTGTTGAGGAATGGAGGGCGCCCCCATCAACCATAATTTGCACATCTTTGTACATATTGGTAACATAGTATAGTTATGTTATTTCATTTATTTTCAGAAAGTGTGTTTTCATTTTATGCAAGTGTGCTTTTCCTTTCAGCAAGCGTGATTTCATTTATGCAAGTGTGGTTTCCTTTGTGCAAGTGTGATTTCCTTTGTGCAAGTTTGATTTCAATTTCTTTATGTTTGGTTTTATTTGGATTAGATTGATTTAATTAACTTTGTAATTAGTTTTAATTGGATTAGAACTAATCTATTATGATAAATAACCACCTAGTACATATAGTACAGGTATACCTCATCAGTCTACGAACCCTAGGTTGACAATTAATGACAGGGATTTAACTCACAATTAAATCACCCAATAGTTAGGTATGTTGTTGGGTTGTGTTATATTCTTTCCATAACTAACCTATGTAGTGAACCGAGGGGTTAGAGGGGGGGTGGAGCCCCCTCTTCATTGTGTCGATTGCGCAACGGGGGGGTCACAGGCGGGGCGGTAGCCCCCCTTGTCTGGGGGGTTTGAGGGGGGCAAGTAGCCCCCCTCTACGGGGTCTGGGGTAGCGCCTCGAGAAATTTTTTTTTTGGACCCTATATTAGGTTGGGCGGACCTACCTATGGTTTTCGGTCCAAGGTTTTGGACGCGATGGTTTTCAGTCCATGGTATTGGATGCTTCAACATGTATAAATATGTATTGTAACATTGAAAGGAACATAATGAAAAATCAAGCTGGTAGTCCCGGTTTTGGGATCCAGGGGAAAATATTTGTGTATATGTGTTTTATGTGTTATGTTCTCGCGTTGTTTATTTTATGTGTTTTAAAATTCATATGTAGGTAATTTCTGTACGGGGTTAAAACCTACATTTGGTATCATAGCTGTTTTGGCTTCAAGGGGACGCCTTTGTTGCTGAGGGATTTCACTCGGACCTGTGGTAGACCCTGTTCAGTGGGAGATCTGCGGGATCGATTCTGGTGGTGAAAGAAGATGGCGAGCAGTGGAAAGATAGAGATCGAGAAATTTAATGGTCAGAGTTTTGAGTTGTGGAAACTCAAGATGGAGGATCTGTTGGTGGATAAAGATCAGTGGATCGCGATAGATCCAGGTACTAAACCAACGAGAGTGTCCGATGAAGAATGGAAGAAGTTGGATCAGAAGGCTAAGAGCACAATAAGATTGTGTGTCTCAGATTCAATATTATTGAATGTATCAGGGGAATCTACGACGAAGGCTTTGTGGGACAAGTTAGGAACTTTGTACTAATCTAAGTCTCTGGTGAATAAACTGTTCTTACGGAAAAAACTGTATAACCTAAGGATGAAAGATGGAGACTCGGTGACAGAGCATTTGAACGCATTTAATACAGTGGTAAGTCAGTTATTATCTGTTGATATTAAAATTTCAGATGAAGATAGGTGCATCAGTTTGTTGTGTTCTCTACCAGATTCGTGGGATAGTCTGGTTATTGCAATAGGTAGCAATGCAACTGCCTTACAGTTTGATGAAAGTCTCATCCTTACTAACGGAGGAGATGAGATGGAAAAATATGGAGAGCCAGAATGGTGATACCTTGTCTGTACGAGGACGGTCCCAGAACAGAAACAAAAATAAGTCATCGAGTGGGAGACTAAATCTAGAGGGAGATCTAAATCTCCAAGAAACCCTGTAAAGGTGGTGCGCTGGAAATGTGGAAAGGAAGGGAACTACAAAAGGGACTGTAAATCTAAAACTCCTAACAAAGGAAAGGGATCTGATGATGCTTCTTCTGTAGAGGCGAAAACCACCTCAAATGAAGGTGGGGATGTGTACTTGGCTTCTTCAAGTACACATGTAGATCATGAGGCATGGTTGAATGACTCAGGTGCATCCTTTCACTTCACTCCCCATAGAGAGTGGTTATGTGAGTATGATAAATACGATGGTGGTGATGTCTTCTTAGGAGATGATAGGAAGGCTAGAATCGTTGGTCACAGAAAAGTAAAGTTGATGTTGCAAGGTGGAAGGGTTAGAACACTTCCGAGTGTTCTGCATATTCCTGCATTAGCCAGAAATCTGATTTCTGTAAGAAAGTGTTATATACCTAGGGGGGATAATATGGGGTACAAAGGGAGGTACCCAAGGGAATAATGTAATAATGGGATGGGCTCTAGTAATAAATAAGGTGGTTAACCCGTATCATGTAAGGGACCACAAGTAGTTAGTAATAATGTAATGGGCCCATGGTATTAGATAGATGGTATTGAGGGAACCATGGTAATGACCCATGGTATTGTATGTATGAGGCCTATATAGAGGCTAGAGACTCCACATTGAAAGATGTCAATGATTATTGTATGAACAAGCATATGGCTTGTGGAGTGTTCTCCTTCCTTAAGGAGTGAATGTATGGTGTTGCCCTACCTTAAGGGTTTGATCAATAAAGTGAATCATTTCTATCCATTTCTACCTTATTATTTCTTGGGTTTATTTATATTTTCATATATTTCTGGGTTAGATCTATAACAAGTGGTATCAGAGCTATAACAAATGGTATCAGAGCACTTTCTTGGGCAAAAGTGGAGAATTTTTTTAATTTAATTTAATTTTTGTTTTATTTTTTATTTTTTAATGAATTTTTTGGGACGACGAGTTTGCAGATCAGATCTGTACGTTTTGGTGCAAAATCTGCAAAATCTAATTGCAGATCTGAATTCTTTGTGAAAAAACACCCGATTTCAAAAAAAAAAATCGGCTGAATCAGAGTCCGGATGAAGGAGATATCACTGATCTAAAAATCAGTGGTGTTGCAGACATTTTTTCCGGGGCAGCGAGTTTACGGCGCAGATCTATACGTTCTGGGGAAAAATCTTCAAAATCTAATTATAGATCTGGATTATTTGTGAAAAAATACCCGATTTCAAAAAAAAAAAATCAGCCGAATCAGAGTCCGGATGAAGGAGATATCGCTAATCTAAAAATCAGTGGTGTTGCAATATTTTTCAGGGCAGCGATTTTGCGGTGCAGATCTGGATGTCCTGGTGGAAGATCTGCAAAATCTAATTGCAGATCTAGAATATTTGTAAAAAAATACCCAATTTCAAAAAGAAAAATCAGTCGAATCGGAGCCCGGATGAGGGAGATATCGTTGATTTAAAATCATCTATTTTTCAGCATTTTTTTGTGATGGCTGGACAGTTGCTGCGTGGATCAGCAATTCTAATGGCTAGATCGAGATTTCTATCACATGGGCAGATGCAGAATGGCTGTTCCATTTCCAAAAATAGGTCATAATAGGGATTCTGAACAATATTTACTAAATTGTGACAATTTCAAATTTTCGCCAAAATTTTGTTGTGATGGCGGGCCTAGATCAGAATTTGAGGGACTTGTATAAATCTGATAGCTCTCATCCAGCCAAATGGCTAGCACAAATGGAGAAATATTTCAAATTGAATTACATCTATGATGATGTGACTCAGCTAAGTGTGAGAAGTATGTACTTGGACCATGAAAGATGGCAATGGTGGCAGTGTCATCAACAATGCCAGTCAAGGACAACTACTTGGCAGATGTTCGCAAAAGCTATTTGTGACCACTTTGACCGTAAATCTAAGCTCACACAGACAGATTTTATTTTTACAGGAAACAAGGAAACCAAGAAACCTAAAGGGATATTTTCTGTTGGTATCTCCTTATTGCAGGTTCATGGATTGATTCAGAAGGAGAAGATCATTGTTTCTATAAATCCTAGTTGCAAGCATAATTTTATCAATGTTAATTTGGCAAAAAAATTGCAAGTTCCAACAAAACACATTGAAAACACATAGGTTGATGATGAGGATGTTTTAGTTTATAAGGATTTGAAGCTTTTTATGGATAAGTATGTGTTGTATGGTGATTTTTATACTTCAGATATGGATAATATGGATGTTGTTTTGGGATACCCTTGGAAGGAATTAGTGGGTACTATCAATATTAATGTGCCGAAGAAATTCCGGAAGCTCTGGTATAAAAAGAAGAAAATTACATTACAGGATATTTCCATTAATAAACAGGTAGAGTCCAAGGAGGATGAAGCAGAAGATGTTCCAGGGACTGACATATCAGATGATGAGCTAGTGATGATCGACAATCAAACACAAACAAAGGCTGAAGCAGAAAAGGTTATAGGTGCTGATACATCAGATGAGGGCTCAGTGGTTGAAGTAATATTGGAAGATAAGACACCACAACATGCACCAGATTACAGTCAGGCTTCAGTAAGGGGTGAATTAAAGAAAAAGACATCGTGGGTTAAAACTTCAACATATTATCACCCACATCACCCCGCAAGACAACAACCAAGAACATGGCAACCAATTAGCCACAAGGACAACAACCCCCGCATGACAGATAGAGAGGAGCGAAGATCCCTCTACTACACATCAACACAGAAGAGCTACTACAGTCAACTTCCATCTCAAACGAGTGAGGCACCAGTGAGATCGAGGGTTCACCTTTCTCTTAGATGGCTAGATGCACGTGCATGGTACCAGTGGACTACTCTTTTGAGCAGATCTTATTATTTGTGTTCTTCCCATGTTTCGGGGACGAAACATTATAAGGGGTGTGGAATGTTATATACCTAGGGGGATAATATGGGGTACAAAGGGAGGTACCTAAGGGAATAATGTAATAATGGGATGGGCCATAGTAATAAATAAGGTGGTTAACCAGTATCATGTTAGGGACCACAAGTAGTTAGTAATAATGTAATGGGCCCATGGTATTAGATAGATGGTATTGAGGGAACCATGGTAATGACCCATGGTATTGTATGTATGAGGCCTATATAGAGGCTAGAGACTCCACATTGAGAGATATCAATGATTATTGTATGAACAGGCATATGGCTTGTGGAGTGTTCTCCTTCCTTAAGGAGTGAATGTATGGTGTTTCCCTACCTTAAGGGTTTGATCAATAAAGTGAATCATTTCTATCTATTTTTGTCTTATTATTTCTTGGGTTTATTTATATTTTCATATATTTCTGGGTTAGATCTATAATAGCAAGTTGGATGATGCAGGTGTAAAAAAAGTGTTCGAGAAGGATACCTGCAAGATGGTTCGAGGAGCACTGGTATTGATGCGGGGAGTTCGGACTAGAACTTTGTACAAGCTGCAAGGTAGCATTGTTGTTGATGGGTGCAACAGTTCTGTGGTTCCTCAAAGTGGAGCAAAAAATCTAGTGGTCTCTGGATAGAAAACCATGTTGTGGCATCAAAGGCTTGGACATATTAGAGAGAAGGGCCTTTGAATACTTCAAGGTAAAGGTATGGTAGAAGGTATGAGTAATAGCTCTCTGGATTTTGATTTCTGTGAAAATTGTGTATATGGGAAGCATAATCGGGTGAGTTTCCCCTCTGGTGGTAAGAGGGCGAAACAGATATTAGAGCTTGTGCACAGTGATGTGTTTGGACCTGTGAAGGTTCCATCACTGGGTAAGTCTGTGTACTATGTATCATTTATAGATGACTTCTCAAGGAATACATGGATATATTTCCTTAAGAAGAAATCTGAAGTCTTTAACAGGTTGAAAGAATTTAAGGTTCTAGTGGAAAACCAAACAGAGAAGAAGATAAAGGTGATGAGGATAGATAACGGTGGAGAGTTTTGTAGTAAGGAATTTGAAGAATTCTGTAAGAAGTGTGGTATAGCACGGTAGAAGACTACTCCATATACACCTCAACAAAATGGAGTTGCAGAAAGAATGAACAAGACGTTGATGGAAAGGGCAAGAAGCATGCTCAGTGGTGTCGAGTTAGGATAGGAATTCTGGGCAGAGGCAGTGGAGACAGCATGTTACCTTGTCAATAGATCACCTTCATCAGCGTTGGAGGATAAGACTCCACAAGAGGTATGGACTGGTAAGAAATCATCTCTTTCACATCTGAGGGTATTTGGATGTGATGCATATGTACATGTTCCAAAGGAGAAACGAACCAAGTTGGATAGTGAATATGAAAAGTGCATCTTTATTGAGTATAAGGATGGTTTAAAGGGTTATAAGCTTTGGAACCTAGTAACAAGGAAGGTTGTGTACAACCGAGATGTGGTGTTCAGAGAGGTGAAAGATGTTATTAAACATGAAGTCCAACTAAAGGAACCTAAGAAGATAGAGTTTGAGCTAAAGGAGGAAGAATCAGACTCTACAACAGAGGAGGAATCAAAAGATGAAGAGCCACAAACTCTGGGTGTAAGAAGATCAGTTCAAGAAAGAAGGCAGCCAAAAAGGTATAGTCCATTTGTTTTCTATTCAAATTTTTCTTTATATATTACTGATGATGATCCCATAACTGTGAAGGAAGCAGTGGATTCAGAGGATGGAAAACTCTGAAAAGAGGCCATGGTCGATGAAATAGCATCTTTGCACAAAAATGAGGCTTGGGATCTGGTGGAGTTGCCGGCTGGAAGAAAACCCATTGGCAGCAAATGGGTGTTCAAGAAGAAGACAAATGCAGAAGGAAAGGTGGAGAAATACAAAGCTCGATTAGTAGCAAAAGGTTATTCCCAGGTTCCGGGAATTGATTTTGGTGATATTTTTTCTCCTGTTGCCAAGGTAACTTCTATTAGATTACTTTTATCTGTTGCTGTTGATTTTGATTTTGAGGTAGAACAGATGGATGTGAAGACAACATTTCTTCACAAGGATCCGGAAGAGGAGATCTACATGAAGCAACTTGAAGGCTTTGTGGTGAAGGATAAGAAAGAACTGGTATGCAAGTTAAAGAAGTCTCTGTATGGGTTAAAATAGTCACCAAGGATGTGGTATCAAAAATTTGATACATTTGTACAGGGACTTGGCTTCACCAGAAGCAAAGCAGATCACTGTGTATTATTTATCTGGTCTTGTATGTGGATGATATGTTGCTGGATGGAAATGACAAAGAAATTATCCAAGATTTAAAGACCCGATTGTCCTCCAAATTCGACATGAAAGATCTTGGTGCTGCAAACTATATTTTGGGCATGGAAATTAAAAGAGATCGGGCAAAGAGGAAGCTTTTTTTAAACCAGAGGAAGTATGTTGAGACAATACTGCAGAGGTTTAATATGCAGGATAGTAAACCGGTGAAGGTTCCTATTCTTGTAGGTGTAAAGTTATTTGCTGAACAGTGTCCCAAGACACAAGAAGAGGAAGAGGATATGTCCCGTGTTCCATATGCAAGTGCAGTCGGTAGCCTGATGTATGCAATGGTCTATACTAGACGAGACATTGCACATGTAGTGGGAGTATTGAGCAGGTTTATGTCAAAACCAGGGAAGGAGCATTGGGCAGTAGTGAAGCGGGTTTTTAGGTATTTGCGTGGCACTAGTGATTATGGTTTGTGCTACCAAGGAAGACCAGGATTGGACAGAGTTTTGGATATCCGTGGCTTTGTTGATGCAGACTGGGCTGGAGATTTGGATCGGAGAAGATCTAAAAGTGGGTATGTGTTTAACCTATTTGGAGGTGCAGTCAGTTGGATGAGTAAGAAACAATCTGTGGTGGCACTATCAACTATAGAGGCAGAATACATGGCAGCCACTCATGTAAGCAAGGAAGCAGTTTGGTTGCAGAGATTGTGTTCAAGTATGGGGTTAGTACAAGGATCTATAAGGATAGACTGTGATAGCCAAAGTGCAATTTTCTTGGCAAAGAACCTTGCTTATCATTCAAAGACAAAGCACATTGATGTTCAGTATCACTTTGTGAGGGATATGATAGAAGACAAAAAGGTGTTGCTGGTAAAGGTGGACACTTTGAATAATACTGCAGATGCATTGACAGAATCTGTGAGCTTTGAGAAGTTCTCCTGGTGTAGAGAAACAATGGGCGTTTCAGGGCTGGAAAAATGACTAAGCTCTCCTGTGGCCCCCAATGGAAAGAAAACAACAAGTGGGAGAATGTTGGGTTGTGTTATATTCTTTCCACGACTAACCTACGTAGTGTACCAGGGGGTTTTTGTTGCGCCAATTGCGCCAACGGGGATGGAGGGGGAGGGGGTTTGAGGGGGGCGGGTAGCCCCCCTCTACGGGGTTTGAGGCAGTGCCTCAGGATTTATTTATTTTGGACCCAATATTAGGTTGGGCGGACCTACCTATGGTTGTCGATCCATGGTATTGGATGCTTCAGCATGTATAAATATGTATTGTAACATTGAAAGGAACATAATGAAAAATCAAGCTGGTAGTCCCGGTTTTGGGATCTAAGGGAAAATTTCTGTGTATATGTGTTTTATGTGTTATGCTCTCACATTGTTTATTTTCTGTGTTTTAGAATTCGTATGCAGGTAATTTATGTACGGGGTTAAAACCTACATATGTTAGTTTGAGTTATAGTTTGTTTTCTTGGGCAATTATGTTGTATGCTTTGTAAACAAAGAAAATTGAGAGTAAATGGCTATAAACATTATGCAACTATACTATAATACTAAGCAAATGGCGTAGATCATATTTCCAAAAGAAAACAAAAAAAGTTTCTTGAGAATGATAGGTTAATGAGCAAATTACTTTCAAAGATGAAAAAATGTTTTCATAAATGTTATCAATAAATAATTAATCCCTTCCATTAGAGTTTATCACACATGCACTCTTTCAAAAATGAATGTTGACATTACCAATTTTCTTATGTCGGGGAGCAAATGGATCTCCTCGATGGTATATTCCAAGAAACAATTTATGGTTAGGTCATTTACAACAAATGTCACACCTCATACGATTTGCGACTACAATGAGTACCAACGGTTAAGGAAATTGAAGGTGTTCAGGTAACTACTTTTTGATAGACCTTATGGCATGTGTTTCAATAAATCTCATTAGGAATTTGTAAGAATAGTTGATGTTGATATTATCCCTTTCCATGTTCCTTAATGATTACGATTAACAAGTTGAAAAAATACCTAAATACTTCATTCTTTCTATGCATCTCGCCACTTCCAAGTTAAACATATTTGTTAGCATTTCATAAGAATATAGTGTTATGTAACCTTGTTGAAATCCACAATTTCCCATTGCTTAATACATCTATCTATGAGATTATGGTTTTCCTCTTCACCCCCTTCACCAACTAATGTGTCATTGCACTCACTTTCAAAACTATTAAAATTAGACATTACTACCAATGATAATGGTGGCAATAATGTTAGTGATTTAGCGAAATCTAGAAATGATGTTGTGCCCATCTAAGGAGACATGAGTGAGAAACTAGGTGGAAAAAAGGGAAAAGCCTTTAATGTACATATATGCCTTTGCAACATGTTTGCATAGATTTCCCCTCTGTTGTTTTCGCTTTAATGTTAGGTGTGTTAATTCAAGTTATAGTTAGTTTCGTTGGGTAGTTTCCTTGTATACTCTACAAACAAATAAAATTTAGAGTAAATGACAATAGACATTCCACAACTATTTTTCTACATTATGTGGTGTAGATCCCCATGTCTCCAATGTTAAAAGTCTACTCTCCAAGGTCAAAGAATTTCCTAAGAATGATTGGTCAAGGAGTAAGTTACTTTAAAAGTTAAAAAAATAAATAAATAAAAAATAAAATAAAAAAATAAAAATTTAGATCCATTATTAGTAAACATTCATTTATGTCATTAGAGTTTGTTGTACATGCACCCTTTTGGTAGTGAATATTGACATTACTACTCTACTTGTCTAGGAATCAGTATATGCTTGGGTCGCTCACATTGGATGCCACATCTTAAATGATTTATATTGCAACAAGTATTGATAGTTGAGGAATCAAAGGTGTTCATGTGCCTACTTTTTGACGGACCTTTGGGAACATGTTTCGATAAAGCTTCTTACATATTTGTGAAAATAATTGGTGCTAACATTAACCCTTTTCATGTTCTTTAAAGATTGTTATTAACAAGTCAAAAAATCCCCCAATTATTTCATTCTTGCTATGAAACTCATTGCTTCCAATATAAGCATATGTTGTTATCATTTCATAACAATACAATGATTAATAGCCTTGTTGATCTACACAATAATCCATTGCTTGGCACACTCATCCATGATATTGTGGTTTTCCTCTTCACCCCCTTTAGCAATCACGGTGGTGCCACACTCAGCTATAAATTGTTGGATTCAACTATGATGTCGACAATAAGGGTGTAAATAATGTTAGTAGTTTAGTATAGTCTAGAAATAATGTTGCATCGATCAAAGGAGACATAAGTGGGAAAGTAAGTGGAAAAGATGGGGATGCTCCTTTAATATGCATGTATGCCTTTGCATCATGTTGGCATAGATTTCCCAGCTTTACATTTGGACAATCATAAACTACCATCTTCGATCTAGTAATGCATACATTATAGAAAATATATAGTTGTCTAGATTGTGACTTTATGTCCATAATGGCAGGGTTGGTAGGATCATAAAGGATGTCTACGTCTACTATCTTAAGTGCACTCTGCCATGATGTCTTGCATATGTGGTCTATTTTAAAATTATAAGAGTGTATTTACACTATCAATTTCCCAATAAACCAATCCATTCTACAGGATGTGTTGCAAACTCAACATAGCATCCATGTCAAATCAATATAACTTCTACAACATATATAACATCAAAATCAATATAAATTGTTTTTATTTACTTTTATATAAACTATGGATACAAAAAAACATGCAATTGGCATGGAAAATTGCCTCTCCAAGGAACTATTGTTTTGTTTTTATGGTGTTACTCAATGGAACCATTTGTTACCTCATTCGAATGTCAAAAATCCTTGCATGAATTAACCCTCATACCTGCAACAATCCACATGATATATGAACATGTGCAATAACATTACCAAATCACCAATAACAACGAATTATCATTGTGACAAATTTGGAAATAAATTGGCCAAATCACCAACAATAATAATTTATCATTGTGACATATTTATAAATAATGTTGGCCAAATAAAAAACAATAACCATTTATCATTGTGATGGATTTAGAATAATATTGGTCAAATCACAAGCAATAATGTATCACTATGACAATTTTATTCTCACTTAGTGGCAACACCCACTCATATTTTAAATATTCAATGAAACTAATTTGCTTAGAGAACTTTCATAGAACTCACTCAATTTGTTTATGGCATCCTCAATTGGCCATGGGTAATGTATTGTGTTCCTTATAGACTCTACCATTTCTATCACTCTTTTACTATCACAAACACACTTGGTTAGTTTTTTCACCCATCAACGACACATGTGCCAAATGTAAAGAAATACTTCACAATTAAACAACTCACTTTGGATGGATGTGGATGAACAATATTTAATTAAACAACTAAAGATTAAATAAATACACAATGAAATGAAGGAAAGAGAAATTAAGAGATATGCATACAATATTGCCTAAATCTCTATGACGACATCATCCATGAGAAATGATGAAGGTTTCCATGTGGGATGGGATATTAGAACACATTGGCAAAATCCTTGCAACCATGTCAAAATTGTTTCCTACACCAAATTATTTGATATGACCCAATAGAGATGAACACCATTTTAATGTGTGTCAAAAGCCATAATGGTGTACAAAGGATAATGACATGCATAATATCTCATGGGTACAATTTCACACATATAAAAAGTTAACATAGTCAATAATGCCACTAGAAACAACCATTTCATGAATGCACATTTTAGAGCACTAATTTCCTTGACAAACATTTCATGAAATTAAAGTACAAAACAATAAAACTTTCCTTGTAAATTAGGTCATTGGGAACAAGCAGTTAATGAATTCATTTTACATAATATAATGCTAGCCTAGTGAATATAATGCATTGAACAATAACACCAACGTAGAAATTGTGACCCCTAGAATTAAGCATTTCATGAATTCATATAATAGAGCAATAACATTAGCCTGGTAAACAAGTCTAATAAAAACTATAATTTCATAAATTCTTACCATAGATTTGATATGGTAAATAAGGCAAATAAAAACCCAAATACCTTGTATTTGTTTATGTGAATAGAATCCATCATAAGGACATTGTTGTGCCCATACCTAACAACCTAATATAGTTCCCATGTCATCATTATCCTTAGCATGAATAGTTCTCGATTTAGTAAGAAAACCTCCACCTTTTTTATTTTCCACCCAAGATTGCTAACGAATTCATCCTCGTGATTTTCATACCATGGGTCATAAAGTTGTTTTATTTGTTTTAAGATGTCTCTTTTAGTCCGGAGTTCATCTCTCCCTATTGTAAGCAAATTGTCATAGGTCCATTGTAATGCAAGCATCTAAACATGTTATTATGTATCTTAGTTGGAGAAACACCAACAAAAAGGAGGGATCCCACCTAATGGTGTACATGTTCCCATAGGCACATGTAATAAGCCACCACTGGTGTGTAGCTTTAGGATTGATGCAACAAAGGCAAGGAAACCCATTTTTTTCCACATGTTAATACTATAAATAAATGACAAGTACTAGGTGTGGTATATCTGGCACCATTCGAACTATGTAATGCAATTGGTATCCTCTATTCCTCCTCTCTCAATTAGGACACCTTTTGTTTGTCAAAATATCTTTAATAATGCATCTATAATCCTTTGGGTCATAAGAGCACCATTGGTTGAAAGCATAAAAGAACCTGTTAAATCTTAGCTTTGAAATAACATAACATACAACATGGTTTGATACATAACAAACTATAATAGTTGGCAAAATATATGGCTTATAATGTTGACATAGTGCATATAACATGAAAAGATAATTATTTGTTATCTTTCAAATAAAAAACCTTCTCAACATGTATCTCTTTGTAACACTAGCTTGACCTCCATTACAAACAAAGATAAATAGGAGTGATTACAAGTATGATAACACTATATATAACATGGGTTCACATATCGCACTAGAATTGGGTGAAGATGAAGAAAAATGTGGATCTTTCATGAAGATGAGTACTGAACAAACCTCTCACGAAGATTGAAGACAAAGAAACAAGAGAAACAACTTGGCATTGCCACTTCATCATGGAGTCCATGTCATCATTGTTAAGTTGTGACTTGCACTAGTGTCATCACAATGTCATGTGTCTTGCCACATCATTTGGGGATGTAATGATATAATTATCAAAAGGAAAGAACAAAATGTAATGTGTGGAAGTCCAAGAGTCATATGTGGAATATGAAAAGTCACATAGTCATATATGGACAAAAGAGTCTTTAAGAAAAGTCCAAAAGTCATATAAAAGTCCAAAGGTCACATTAGAAGTCTAAGAGTCATGAGGGAAGCTCAAGAGTCATAGGGATATGAAAGGCCATTCCTCTTGTTATAAATACACCCTCATAACTCAAGCAAAGGGATTTTGGAGGCTTAGCCTTTGGAGAGATAGCCTTGGCTTCTCTATCTTAGCATAGGAGAGAAGATCATTCTTTGGAGAAGCAAGAAGTGACTTAATGTTCCACTATTGGAGCTAGTGGCTCACTATTGTAACTGTGTACTTGGATCTTTCACCTAATAATTAGAAGCTCGATGAGCCAACACATTTTCATGCATGTATCATGAATGTAGTAAGACTATTCTTTATATGTTTGTGGTATATGTTTGTTCACATGTACTAAGGAAATTGAACTATTTTTGTGGCATTGGCACTTATATTGTTGAATGTGTGTTGTATTTGCTTTAATGATCGTCGTGTCTATGTGAACTACTTCGCTAGATAACTAATGAATCTTTTCATGCTCTCGTGTGTCTCGTTTAGGTTAGTACTATTGCTTCCTTTTAGAAAATCACTCCTCTCTCTCCCCTCGTGAAAGTCTCCTTTTACACATTGCAATTGGTGTTTCACAGTGTCAACTTACTTTCTGATTTCAAAGGTTATGTGCATATTCTCTTATGTTATTCATTGCAGCCAAGGCAAACCTTAAAGTTATGATGGTTGGGGCAATACTCTAGATGGGGCTGCAACTCCAAACGATGTGAGGTCTAACTGGGACTTCACATCAAGGAGACCACCTTGGTTGACGGATTTCCAGCACCGTCAACAATTTGACAAAGAATAGAGTTGGCACATATCTAGATATAACATCATAATGTAAATTGCATGCATTACATCAAAAGAGGAAAGTATAACATCTATATCATGAATCCTTGAACACACCCACACACACAATATAACACTGTTGTAACTACATAACATCTATATCTTCTATTTTTTAGCCTATCAAAATATATCTTTGTAACACTAGTATCTCATATTTATGAACCTAACAACAAATATCTCCATAATGTCAGTGTAACAACAAGGACTTGCATTAGGCATAAAAACAAAATGATAATAAAAAAATGAAGTATGCTTGATATATTGCAATAAATGCATATGTTTATCATTCCATGGATTATTTGGATTGATGCCAACATCGTATGTAACCCTCACTTTTTTCTTTAACATGGTAAATAGATCCATTTTGTAGTTTGGATAACTCAATTATCTTGCTTTTAAGTCATTAATATGTTCAAAGAAAACAATGATAGCTTGAACCTGAATGTGCTTGCATTGGAATAACTCCCATGTCAAGTCTATGAATAAAAGGAACCTTTAGGGAGTTCTTGTGGCATCATCCTAACAACTTCTTCAGGAGTTAATTTAGGTGGTTGTCTAACCATGATGACCATTGCAAATAGAGCTACTATAACAACCTTGGTGAAAATTCCATGTAAAAAAGGTTAATAAAGGCAACATAATAACCACGGTTGATGGGACACTTATTCCAAGTTGAATGTTGGGCAAAATCCTAGTGATGGGGATCACTTGTGATTGATTAATGGCTAAGGAAATTGGCAAAGGCAATGGCTAAGGATTTGGAAAGGCAAATGGCATTTTTTGCACATTTATTTATGAAACTAATGGAAATTAGGTGAAAATTGAGGTTAAAGGTCACAGGTTGCATGTGAGGAGGAAAATGAAGAAAATAGACGCATCATTAATAAAAAGGCTTCTAAGGATCAGTTGGTAACCTTTTGTCAATTCGGTTTTGGAGCTCTCTCTCTCTCTCTCTCTCATACTCTTGGATTGGAGCACTCTTGGAGGTTGTGGCATACTTGGATTTTTGGAGCAAGAAGGCAAGGAAAGAGCAGGAAGGTGCAAGCAGACATCGTGATCAGTAGCTACAATGGGATTTGCTTGTAGGTACCAAGTTGCATGTATGTTTTCCTCACTAGTTTTGACATGCATGGCATATGCATGTGGATTATTGGTCACGATCTGTCACTGGCATGGAGGATTTCCCAGATTGACAATGGATTGCTTAGCCTTGCCATTTCCTAGATAGCCATGGAGATTGTGGGTTTATTTCCTTGTTTTGTTTTGGCTGGTTCTCATGTTTCCTTAGCTTGGGTTGAGTTACTAGTTCCTGTAGGCTTGGTTGGACAAACGCTCTAGAGCCATGTAACAACTTGGGTTGAGTTACTAGTCCCGTAGCCTTTGTTGGAAAAACACTCTGGAGCCCTTGATGTGTTGAGTTACTAGTCCTAGAGCCTTGGTTGGACAAACGCTCTGGAGCCCGACGACAGCTGTGGCTTGAGTTACTAGTCCTGGAGCCTTGGTTAGAACAAATGCTCTGGAGCCCTGGATGGTTTGGATAGAGACCGATCTGATGCTAGTTTTGGTGATGTTCGACCGTGAGGTGGAATCACTGTTTGATGGGTTGAGGTGGATGGCCACTGGAAGCCCTGGATGGTTTTGGATTGTTGTGTTATATGAGATCCCACATTCATGCTCAGAATATGGCACAGGGGTGAATAGTAGAAGAGAGATTTGGCTCAGCCATTCTACAGTCGGGTGGAAAGTGGAAGTCCCATCTCGGTTTGGATTTTTCATTATCAATATGAGGTTATTTCTCCTTATATTTCTATGAGTATTATAATAGTTTATATGTGGTTTATATGGTTGTGATTTCATTGGTATTTCTATTGTTATGATGTTGGTTATATATATGTTTAATGACAGTAGCTATGTATGGCTCTCATCACGTTTTTACTTGTAAATTAATGAACAATGTATCTATGACCTAATGGATGAAATGGTTGTTGATGTGTTCAGGCATTAATGTTTCTTAGTGATTCTCGGCTAAGTACAAGACCCCTATGCTCAGATAAGTTATTTACACATGTCGATTACATATTCGTGATATGTTTGACGAAATGCCTGCCATGGCTAGTAGGGGTCCAATCAAGGTCTTATTCAAGTAATTGATTTTGCATTGTCATTTCCTTGTTACCTTACCTTTCTTAAGATGTCATTCTATTCTAGCAAGTGACCTGGGCTCTAGGCCTAAAAAAGTGGCTCAAATCTCAGGGATGCTGACACAACACTATGCAAAAAAGCCCCTGGACGCTAGCTTGTAGGCCTATGAGAGCGTCCAGAGGTCAAGTGGTCCAAAAGCTCAGTGGGACCCAGGGGCTGGTTGGCAGAAAGGTTGTATTGGTTCCTGAGGGTCCTAATGCTGATGTTGGATGTCTATATGATATGTTTCCGTTGGTTCCACTTCCTTAACGTGACTTAGGAGATCAAATCATATCATAGTGGCCTCTCGTCGCATGTTTACCCCGGCTCGTCGATTGCTTGGGTAGATATGGGAGGAGGGTGTTACAGAGTGGTATCAGAGCATGGTTCACCCCTCAGACTCTATGGGCTGTGTGTTGGTCATGCATGCATGTCAGTTGCATGTGTGTCTCTTACACTTGCATTCCATGTGATTGTTGCATTTGCATAATGTCGATCATGGTTATAGTGATGTCACCATGTGGAAGTTGATGTTGTTATTGTGGGATGCATCGTCGTGAGTGTATAACTTGTTACATATTGTTATATGTCGCTTACATGTATTATTATTGTATGCTTGGTTACATTCTTGTGTGTTTAGTTGCATCCTTGTATGCTTGGTTTCATGTAACATTGTTGTAGGTTTGGTTTCAAGTATTGTTCGTTCATGCTTGATCATATGTGTTTATGCATGTGTGTGGTTGGTTATGTGTTGCTTATGCATGTTCATGTTTGCATGTGGTCAAGTGTACAATGATGTAATGGTTGTCGTCATGCATGACGTCGTGGTATGCGTTGTTGATAATGTCATTCATTGATGACTAGACCCTAGCTAGAATTATGGTTGCATGGTTATATACTTATGTGTTGTGTCTCTATATGTTGTCATGATTATGTTATACATGTATCACGCTGATTTGTTGATCTTACGTACAAGGTATCCTCCCCGAGCTATACTAAGGTACGTTGGTTTATTGTGATTTGGTTTAGCTGACATGATATACCTTGCAGGAAGAAATATCAAATGGATAGCAAGATGGTAGACTACAAAGACTCTCCCTATGAATCAGAAGAGCAGTATGGTGTTGGGAACTCTTCTGATTTGGAAGATACATTGAGAAGATTAAAGGAAGAAATAAGGAGTTGTAAGGCAAATAATGACATAATCATGCAGGCACAAGAGAAACAAGTAGAGGTAAATGCAGTGATACTTTAGAGTTTGTCAGATTTGTAGCGATAAGGACCACGTCAGATCAGCTATGAGCAGGAGGACAGAACTAATGGGGCATATGGTAGTAGGTCGCATGGTGGTCACAGGTTAGATAGAGATGACACAATTAGAGATGGCAGATTATTGGACACTCCGGATAGGAGGAGGGATAGACACATGTATTATTCTATTTCTGATTCAGATAGGCACTATGATCGACATCGTTATCATCTGTACATGAAGAGTGATAGGGGATACTTTCAAGATGAGTTTAGGAAAGCAAAGCCACCTAATTTTGATGGAGAGATGAAGAAAGCACAAGATGCAGAGGCATGGTGATTAGCATGAGGAAGTTCTTCAGGTTACATGATTATTCAAAGAACATGAAATTCAGAGTAGCTACATTTAGTCTCAAAGGTAAATCATACATTTGGTGGGAAGATGTGAAGAATGTCAGATGTATTCATGAGGAAGACTTGACTTGGAGTGAGTTTGAGTGGCTATTCAAGAAGAAGTATCTGTCGGAGAGATACTTTGATGACAGGGCAAAAGAATTCTATGAGATAAAGATGGGATCGATGACAGATGAGGAGTACACTAGCAGGTTCTTGGAGTTACTGAGGTATGTGCCTTACCTCACGGAGGAGAAGGCCAAGATTCAAAGGTTCATTAGTGGATTACTGGTTGCATTCAAAGACAAGATTGAGTTCAATGAGCCTAAATCATTGGAGGAGACCATTTGAAAGCTAAGGCATTGCTATGAACAATCGAAGCGCAGATCTGAGACTAAGCCAGACTGGAAAGGTAATGCAAGGAAAATGGGACAAGAAACGAGCAACACCTCAGGGTACATATAATAAAGAGAATGTTGCGCCATCTAAGAATTTCAATGCATCAGATAGAGGACAGGGACATCGATCTGAGGAGTAGAATAAGGAGCCCATGCGGTGTTGGACTTGTGGAGGGGATCATCACAAGAGAGATTGTCCATAGTATGAGGGTGGTAGGCCTCTGATATATAGTGCACAAGACGCACAGACAGTTGGGGATGTTGGTCAGAGTTTTCCTCGTATATGTTGCATTGGATAACAAACAGGCAGACCATCAGGCATCTATCATTGAGATGGACAGTAAGCTTTGTGATCAAGTTATTTCTATTTTGATTGACCCTGGATCTAATTATAGCTATGTTAGTCCTGAATTGGTGGATAAGTGTGGTTTGAGTAAGGAATTGCATGCAGAATCTTGGTTAGTGTAGTTGGCTATAAGTAAAAAGAAGCAAGTTCACCATTGGGTAAGAGCTTGTGCATTTGATTTGAATGGTATGCCTACCATAACACATTTGAATGTATTACCATTGGGATCATACAATATGTTGTTGGGCATGGATTGGTTGTACCTTCATAGAACCAAGGTAGATTGTGATGACAAAGCAATTGATTGTGTGTATGAAAATGGGGAACTAAGAGTCTTGCAGGGAAAGAAGAAAGCCACATCAGTTAGGTTGGTAATAACTATGCAAGCAAAGCACAACCATAGGAAAGGGTGTGTGTTATTCATAGTTCACATTTTTAGTGACAAGGGTAAAGAAGTTGAGGATGCAGATGTGTTGAGCAAGTACTCAATTTTACAACAGTTCAAGGATGTATTTCTTGAGGACATTACAGATTTTCCACCTCACAGGGAGGTAGACTTTTCTATTGAGTTGGTGCCAGGGGCAGCTCCAACATCAAAAAAACCTTACAGGATGAGCACACCTAAGTTGGTAGAGTTGAATTTGCAGTTAAAGGAAATGTTGGACAAGGGATACATTAGACCGAGTGTATCACCATGGGGCGCACCGATATTGTTTTTGAAGAAGAAAAATGGTACTCTCAGATTATGCATTGACTATAGGTGGTTGAACAAAGTGACCATCAAGAATAGGTATCCGTTGCCGAGGATCGATGACTTGTTTGACCAGTTGAAGGGAGAAACAATATTCTTGAAGATTGATCTGAGATCCGGATATCATCAGGTACGCGTCAAAGAGGAGGAAATTTACAAGACAGTTTTCTGGACCATGTATGGGCATTATGAGTTTGTTGTAGTTCCATTTGGCTTAAATAATGCTCTAGCTACATTTATGTGTTTGATGAATAGTCTATTGCATTTTTACTTGGATAAGTTTGTTATTGTGTTCATTGATGACATATTGGTATATTCTAAAAATGAGGAAGAGCATGCCAAGCATTTAGCAGCAGTGTTGAGGTTGTTGAGAGAGCATCAGTTGTATGCTAAGCTCAACAAGTGTAGTTTCTTTCAGACTGAGGTACATTAATTGGGGCATGTTGTCTCGATGGAGTGCATTGTAGTAGATCTAGAAAATATAAGGGCCATTATGGAGTGGGTAGCTCCTAAGAATGTAGATGAGGTGAGATATTTTATGGGGTTGGCAAGATATTATAGGAGGTTCATCAGGAACTTCTCACAGATTGTTTATCCTATCACATCATTGCAGAGGAAAGGTAAGAAGTTCGAATGGATAGAGGAGTGTGAGGCTAGTTTTGAGTAGCTCAAGCAGTTGTTGACACATGCACCAATGTTAAAGATTCCAAATCCGGACAAAGAGTTTGTAGTATGCACAGATGCTTGCAAGAAAGGACTTGGTGGAGTCCTTATGCAAGATGGACATGTGGTATGCTATGAGTCGTGGAAACTGAATGAGCATGAGAAAAACTATCCCACACATGATCTTGAGTTAGCAATGATCATACATGCATTGAAGATGTGGATGCACTATCTTCTAGGCAGGAGGTTTACATTGATGAGTGAACACATTGGTTTGCGTTATATATTTGACCAACCAAATCAGAATCGTAGGCATGCTCGGTGGTTGTCTTTGATCAATGAGTTTGATTTCGAGATTAGATATATCAAAGGTAAAGAGAATAGGGTGGCATATGCTCTTAGCAAGCGGATACATGTAAATCACTTAGCAACTATGAGCTCATATGGGACAGACTTACACGATAGGATCTTGCAAGTAGGCCAGCAGGATGTCAGATATATGGAGATTATGCATAGGTTACAACAGAGTACAGGTATAGGTGACAGTACAAGTACAAGCAGGGGTTGTTACACAACATTTTGTCACTGTCCCTGTACTCCCCATTCCATGATCCCGGAGGACCTCTACAGTGACCCTCATGTGTTTTCCCATCATGAAGAAGCTCCCATTATGTCCCTCTTCATGAGCAGAACATTTCCCTTTTGTGCCATTTCCCAAGAATATTCCTTTTACCCTAGTTTACAAGACCGACGCTAATGACCAATTCATCCCTTGCGCCAATCTGCAGAGTTTAACACTAGGACTAGCACCGATCAGTGCTACTGAGCCTTGTCTCAGTTGCACCGATCCTCTTTTGGCAAGTTTTTTAAATATGGAGTCGAAGCTTCCAGGTCTAGAAGCTTCGTAACGGAAGTTTGGTAAATGGTTGGGCTGGATGGAGCCAAGGAAGTCAGTTTGGGTTCCTTTCCCCTATTAGGATGGAACAAACCCAAGAGATAAGGCCTCTCCAATGATAAGAGGAACCATCTCCCCTCCATCAAAGCTATATAAGCCCCTCCTTTCCCAAGTTGAACTAGTTTTTGGATGTAGTTTCAGTCTTAATATTTTTGGAGCTTGAATAACCAACAAGATATTATAGCTTGTAGCTCTCTAGTTTATGTTTGAGGGAGAATAGTGTGTTTGGTTTGGTTTGAGACTAAAGGGAAGAAGCCTTAAAACTTCCATTGTTGGGGCTATCCATGAGATGCTAGTAGAAGTGTGGGAACCCAGATACGTTGGAGGAGACCAACAACGTCAAGGCATTGGTTGTAATCTCTTTCTAAACTTATATGAATACAACTATTGATTGATTTCCTACATTAAAGTGTTATCTTACATTTGATGGCTTAATGTTCCTTGACCTGTTAAGTAGGTTGAATGCAATTTGTATGCTATCACGTTTGTTGTTGTTGTTGTTTATTTGCTTGTTTCAGGTATTTGAAGGAAGGAAACGAAAAGTAGCTGGAGTAAGGAAGCAAGATCATCACCAAGCGGAATATTGTTCTAAGAGGTAGGCCCTCTTATTTGATTCTAGCTTAAGGAATTTTTCCATAGATTGTTTGTTTGTGGCTAAACCCGCTCTCTCGGGCTAGAGGAATTGTCTGTGTCTGCACCGAGAATTTACCTACACCACAGGGGTACAGGTATAGATGCAGGTGCAGAGGATGTGGACTATTGCCTTACGACAGACAAATTGTTCAGATTTAGAGACAGGATATATGTGTCAGATAAAAGTCAGCTCAAGAAGGTGATATTCAGGGAATTTCATGTGAAACCATAATAGGGTAACCCAGGTTATCAGAAGACATTAACTGCAAAAAAAATAAAATAAATAAATAAATAAACAAATAAAAATAAAAAAATAAAATAAAATAAAATAAAAAATAAAAAATATTGGCCGAACCTGAAGAGGGATGTAGCAAAGTTTGTGGCTAGGTGTTTTAATTGTCAACGTGTGAAGGTAGAGTGTAAACATCCAGGTGGACTACTACAGTTGATTGCGATTCCAGAATGGAAATGGGAGGTTATTTCCATGGACTTCATTACAGGTTTGTCACAGACAGTGAGACAACAAGATTCCATCATGGTTGTTGTGGACAGGTTAATGAAGGTTGCACATTTCGTTCCAGTGAAGTCTACATTCTAAGCTAGCAATGTAGCACAGGTATTCATCAGAGATGTGGTCAGATTGCATGGTGTTCCGAAGAATATTGTGTCAGACAGGGATGCAAAGTTCACTTCCAAGTTTTTGAAGGAGTTGTTTGCAGGTTTGGGCATAGAGATGGCCTTTAGTACAACTTATCACCCGCAGACAGATGGACAGATAAAGAGGGTCAATAGGATATTGGAGGACATGTTGAGGATGTATGTGATGCATCAACATCGTAAGTGGGAAGAGTATCTTCTACTGGTAGAGTTCACTTACAACAATGGGTATCAAGAATCTTTGAGGATGACACTGTTGAGGCATTATATGGGCGGAGTTGTAATACTCCTATCAGTTGGAGTGATCCAGTTAACAGGGTGTTGATTGGACCGAACATGTTGGCAGACATGGAAAAAGAAATGCAGGTAATCAAGAAAAATCTAAAGGCAACACAGGATAGGCATAAGATCTATGCATATCAGAACAGGTTGTTCAAGGAGTTCCAGGTTTGGGAATAGGTGTATTTGCGCACCAAACCAAAGAAGAGCTCCTGGCACCACAATTTTGTGGACCCTTTAGTATCATTGAGAGGATTGAGCCAGTAGCATATCGACTTGTACTACCTCTAATAGTGAAAGTCCATGATGTTTTCCATGTGTCATTACTTAAGAAGTATGTTAAAGATGTCGATCATGTGATTGACTGGTCTGTATTGCAGGTGGAACCAAATGGAGAATTCTAGCGGAACCTCAATGTATATTACAGAAAAAGGTGCTCATGCTCCGGAACGGAGCAATCGAGCAAGTTAAAGAGTAGTGGAAGCTCTTTGGGCCTGATGAAGCTACATGGGAGATGGTGGATCAGATGTGGGCTATGTATCCTTCCTTGTTTGTCAGTTGAGGCAAAGCAATTTTGCCAAGGTGTTTTGGTATGGTGTTTTGTTATATGTCTTGGTATATGTTTTGGTATATGCTTGGTTATTTTGGTATATGTACATATGTATATGGATGTAAATATCGCCATGAGCTGTGTTATAAAGCTCCAATAAGCGGTATGGGTGCCATGTCATTATGATGTTATGTTGTTATTTTGCTATGTTTTCATGTTGGTTTGCTTCTCAACAGGATGATCATTGTAAATACTGCAATGACCTAAATTATAAAGATCCATCGACCGTATGTTTTGCTTACAGGAGTTTTGTGGTTATAGGTGTTGTTGAACATCGAGGATGGTCTGTAAGAGCCTTGGTGAAAAAACCATGTAAAAAAAGTTAATAAAGAAAAAATAATAACCAGGGTTGATGGGACACTTATTCCAAGCTGAATGTTGGGGAAAATCCTAGTGATGGGGATCACTTGTGATTGATTAATGGCTAAGGAAATTGGCAAAGGCAATGGCTAAGGCTTTGGAAAGGAAAATGACATTTTTAGAACATTTATTTATGAAAATAATGGAAATTAGGAGAAAAATAAGGTGAAAGGTCACATGTTGCATGTGAGGAGGAAAATGAAGGAAAACAATGGAAAATGAAGAAAATAGAGGCCTCATTAATAAAAAGGCTTTTGAGGATCAATTGGTAACTTTTTGTCAATTCAATTTTGGATCTTTCTCATTGTTCTCTCTCTCTCTCTCTCGCATACTCTTGAATACTTAGAGTTTTCTTGGAAAACTCTTGGAGGGTGTGGCATACTTGGATTTTTGGAGCAAGAAGGCAAGGAAAGAGCAGGAAGGCACAAGAGGACATCGGGATCAACAACTACAACGACATTTGCTTGCAGGTACCGAGTTTCATGTATGTTTTCCTCTCTAATTTTGGCATTCACATCATATGCATGTGGATTATTGGTCATGATCTGTCACTGGCATGGAGGATTATCTGGATTGACAGTGGATTTCCTAGCCTTTCTATTTCCTGGATAGCCATGGAGATTGTGGGTTTATTTCCTTGTTTAGTTTTGGTTGGTTATCATGTTTCCTTAGCTTGGGTTGAGTTACTAGTTCTTGGAGCTTTGGTTGGACAAACACTCTAGAGACTTGTAACAACTTGGGTTGAGTTACTAGTTCCATAAACCTAGTTGGACAAACGCTCTAGAGCCCTTGGTGGGTTGAGTTACTAGTCCTGGAGCCTTGGTTGGACAAATGCTCTGGATCCCGATGAGAACTGTGGGCTGAGTTACTAGTTTTGGAGCCTTGGTTGGAACAAACGCTCTAAAGCCCTAAATGGCTTGGATAGAGACCGATTTGATGATGGTTTTGGTGATGTCGACCATGAGTTGGAATCACTTTTGATGGATTGAGGTGAATGGCCTCTGGAAGCCATGGATGGTTTTGGATTGATGTGTTATATGAGATCCCACATTCATGCTTGGATATGGCATGGGGGTGAATGGTTGAAGAGAGATTTGGCTCAACCATTCTACGGTCGGGTGGAACGTTGAAGTCCCATCCGGGGTTTGGATCTTGCATTATCAATATGAGGTTATTTCTCCTTGTATTTATATGAGTATTATACTAGTTTATATGTGGTTTATATGGATATGATTTCATTGGTATTTCTGTTTCTATTATGGTGGTTATATATATGTTTTATGGTAGTAGCTATGTATGGATCTCATCATGTTTTTACTTGTAAATGAATAAAAAATGTATCTATGACCTAATGGATGAAATGACAGCTAATGTGTTGAGGCATCTATGTTTCTTAGTGATTCTCAACTAAGTATGAGACCCTTATTCTCAAATCTGTTATTTACACCTGTAGATTACATATTCGTGATATGTTTAACGAAATGCCTATCATGGCTAGTAGGGGTCCAGTCAAGGTCTTATTCAAGTAATTTCTTTTGCACTGTCATTTCCTTGTTATCGTACTGTTCTGAATATGCCATTCTATTATGGGCAGTGACCTAGGTTGTGGGCCTGAAAAAAGTGGCTCAAATCGTGAGGACGCTGTCAAGCCAGGGAGTAACTCCTCAAAACAAATTGATTCGTATATTATTCCTTCAGGTTGGTCTTTATTATATACATGAGGGAGAGACTGTTCACTTCATCTCCCAATGACTGTTCATATTACTTATTATTTATTTACATTATATTCACCCAATCCCGATGATTAGGTGTCAACATTCCCCCCCTTAATCTGAAGGGATGTTGGTGAGTCCAAGCATCATTCTGAATCGTTCAAGCTTTTCTCTTCCAAGCACTTTGGTGAAGATGTCTACAATTTGCTCATTAGTGGAACAATGACGGAGATGGATTGTTTTGGCCTCAACATGATGTCGAATCAGATGATATTTAGTATTGATGTGCTTCGTTCAATCATGGAACTTTGGGTTCTTGGCCAACTTTATTGCAGAGGTATTGTCAATCATGAGTGGAGTTGATTGTACTTGTTTTACCTGCAAATCTTTAAGAATTTTCCTCAGCCACACAATTTCTTTTGTTGCTTCCGCTGCTGCCACGTATTCTGCTTTTGTTGTGGAATCTGTTGGAACTGATTGTTTGCGTGATCTCCAGGAGACAGCTCCTGATCCAAGACTCATAGCATATCCTAAAGTAGATACCCCAATTTCTTTGTCTCCATCAAAGTCTGAATCAGAGTATCCAATCAAGCTGAAGTCGTCCACCTATGTATACTTGATTCCAAAGTCTTGAGTTCCCTTCAAGTACCTTAGAACTCTTTTTGCAGTAGACCAATGTCCCTCACAAGGCTTTTGCATAAACCTGGAGAGGATTCCAATAGCAAACGAAATGTATGGTCTGGTAGTAGTTAGGTAGTTGAGACTTCCTACAAGCTGGCTATACTTTGTTGCATCCTCAAATTCTTTTCCTTCAATAGATGTGAGCTTTAAGTTTTGTTCCATTTGAGTAGTAAGAGGATTGCATTATGTCATGCCAAACATGTTCGACAGATCTCCAATGTACTTCTTTTGAGAAAGAAATTTGGACTTTGGATGTTGGTTTACTTCAATACCAAGATAGTAATGAACATAGCCCAAATCAGTCATTTCAAAACTTTTCCCCAATTCCTTCTTTATGGATGCAATGTAGCTTTCATTGTTCCCTGTCATCAAAAGATCATCTACATATACCACAAGATATACAACTTTTTTGCCAACTTTCTTGACAAATAAAGTTGCATCATCAAGATCATAATGTTTGAAATTGAGTTTCAGAAGATGCTCAGTTAGTTTTTCATACCAGGCTTGCGGTGCTTGTTTGAGGCCATACAATGACTTCACAAGTTTGCATACTTTATGTTCATGTACTTTCACAGTAAATCCTTCAGGCTGGGACATAAAAACATTCTCTTTTAGATCTCCATTCAAGAAAGCAGTTTTTACATCCATTTGATGGACTTTCCAACCGTTCTGAGCTGCTAGGGCAAAGAGTGTCTGGATGGTAGCCCATTTTGTTGTGGGGGAAAAGTCTCCTCATAATCGACCCCTTCCTTCTGTGCAAAATCTTTTGCCACAAGCCTAGCTTTGTGCTTGTCAAGTGAGCCATCAGATTTATACTTGTTCTTGTAGACCCACTTGTAGCCAATTGGTTTGGTTCCTAATGGAGGATCAACCATCTTCCAAGTGTCGTTCTTTATGATGGCATCATACTCCTTTTGCATTGCTTCTTTCCATTCATCATGAGAAGCAACTTCTTTGAAGGAAGTTGGTTCAAAATCTGTAGACAAGCTCAATTCATAATCATAAGAAACATCCATATCAACAGGTGAATTAGAGTCATCTACATCACCTCCATTTTGACGGTTTTAATTTATAGTTCCTGTCTTTCCAACCTCATCAAGATGAACACTTTCAAGTGTCTTTGTCAGCCACTTTGGGGGACCTTTCTCAGATGGTCCAGGCTGCTCCGCTGATTGAGTTGGGATTGAATCAAGGTTGAGTCTCCCAATTCTATCAATCACATCACTTAAAGCATCATCCGTTGTTGGAGTTTCATGCAGGGGAGATTGTTCTTTAGAAGAAGATTCCACATGTTGATCTAGTGTAGGAATCCCCCCTTCAAGATGTGGAATCTGATTATCAAATTCTTGAAATGATTTTGCTTTTGCGAATCTATCCAAGCGATCAAGTTGCCGCTCAACAACATTGTCAGTTTTGGATGATTCAAGAAAAATTACATCTCTAGATACAACAAACTTTTTATTTACTTCATCATAGAGACGGTATGCTTTGGAGGTGTTTGAATACCCCAGGAAGATACACTTACGACTTCTTGCACCAAGTTTGTTTTTATGTACCTTTGGTATCAAGGCATAACAGGTGGAACCAAAGACCCTGAGATGCTTTACCGAAGGAACATGTCCATACCACATTTCATATGGAGTCTTGTTTCTAATAGCATTAGATGGACATTTATTCTTTATATATGCAGCACATAGAACAACATCAACCCAAAACATTATCTTTACATTTTTGAAGAAGAGCATGGATCGTACCATATTTAAGATTGTCCTATTCATTCTTTCAGCTACACCATTTTGTTGGGGATTATAAGGCACAGTTGTTTGATGTTTGATCCCATGTTGGCAAAGATAGTTTTAAAATTCATTTGATGTGTATTCTTTTCCATTATCAGTGTGAATAGATCCAATATGAGATTGTGCATCATTTTCAATCCATTTATGAAAGTTCTTGAATGTTTGAAAAGCATCAGATTTGTTCTTCAATAAATAAACCCAACACATTCTGGTGTAGTCATCAATAAATGTCATCAAAGTACAATACAATTCAAGGCTTCACCTCTACGGTAAATAACATGAGGATGAAATGAAATAAAATGAATAAACAACGAAGAAGAATGAAGCTATGGAGCTAATACAAAACGGTAACATTTTAATCTAACCCCCAAAAAATCAAAATACACAAATAAAAATCACATTAAAATTAGAATAAACCTAATAAGACCCTCAAATAATTCAAAAAGAGTCGAACAAAACTTGAAGTTTATACACACCAAAATTATATAAGTAGTACCCCCTCTAAGCCACAAATAAATTCCGATATAATGCCAAAATATTTATAGAATCTGAAAAAACTCAACAATAGCAATAAGGTGGGCCGAAGGTGGGTCGAAGGTGGGGGGCCGAAGGTGGGCCGAAGGCTCACTCACTGAGCCGAAGGCTCAATCACTTGGACCCTAGCCGGCTATATTTTAAGATAATCTGAATATGCTACTGAATTTGAATCAACCGTATGCAGTATTGGCGACACATAAGTGCTCTAACCATGTTTCGCTATATTTATTTCCATTTGCAGAAGGAACAGGCATTGGACCACATAAATGTGAATGAATGAGTTCAAGTTTTCTATGTGCTCTTGAGTGTGAATCATGAAAAGACTGTTTGCTATGCTTTCCTAGAATGCAAGCATCACATTGCTTAAGTTTCCTAGGAATTGTAGGCAAACCAGCAACACCATTTTTCTTCAACAAGCGGAGGCTGTCATAGTTCAAATTTCCAAATCTAGCATGCCATAATAAACTTGATCGAAGTGTACCTTCTTCATAATGAGAATTGTATGAGAAATGTTGTGCACGAGCACAGGTTCCTTGCAGCTTGAGAAGCCTTTCTTCTTCTATTTCCCTCATGACAAGTGAGTGGTCATATGCTTTTCTTACCTCAAGCTTACCATCAAACATATGAATGGAGTGACCTTGCTGGCGGATGTAGACCAAGGACAACAAGTTTCTCTTGAGCTGTGGGAGATATAGAACATGATGCAGAAGAAAGTCTGGAAGACCAGGCAGTTTAAGCTTGATTGTGTCAAGCCCTAATGGCTTGATTTTTGATTGGTCTGCAAAGTATACTGCTCCATCAACATTGCCACTAAATTCTTCAAAAAAATCTTTTCTATGAGTCATGTGGCAGGTTGCTCATGAATCAAGCAACCAATCATTTTTCCAAGAAGCAAGTGAAGCACTAAATAAATCTTCATTTACTCCAATATTACCTTGTTCCACAACATAGTGAGCGGATTCAGGTGCTTTACCTTTGTCTGTATCATCAGTTTTACCTTTCTGTTGGTTTCTTTGCTGCTCAATTTTGTCCCATGGTAACTTGCATGTATAGGCATCATGTGATCCATTTCTTTTGCAGCGTATGCAGTGCAAATCTGCCTTTTCTCCTTGAGAGTGTCTGCCCCCCCTACCTCTGAAGTATCTTCCTCCTCCTCTTCGACCACCTCTTCCTCTTGAAGAATCTTGAGCAGGATGCTTTTCTTTATGAGCAAGG